>CM052145.1:266374-866374 GCA_028454255.1 Halictus ligatus | reverse complement strand
GTCGCTATTCTTCGCTATCGTGCAACGAAAATTACCCCGCTAGAATCACTGAATTTCCCCGGACAAGAAAGATCGCTCTATCGGCAGATCTTTCATAAAATAATTGCGCAGCATAATCGCGCAGCTCGTGCTCGCCTGCTTACGTCAGGCTGTGTCAGGGGCTCTCTCCCTCTCGCTGCACATCAAATAAACAATATCAGGGACATGAATCGCGTCGCGTTGCTTATTCGACTATTAATTTTCTCCTCGACATCCGGTTGGATCGAAGCGCGAAGCTCTACACAGGGTTTCCGGGCACACGCACGCGCGTGTACACACCGTACAGAAGCACACACGCGCGCGCACACACGCAGACGACCAGTCGTGCACGCACACGCGTTCCGAGAGGGGAACAACGGAGTCCCCTTTTGTCTTTATCAAGCCTGATTCTCATTAGAGCGTCGCTCGCACCACGTTCCAGGAAAAAATTATCGATTCGAACGGAAACGGTCACGTTGGACGCGCGGAACTCGGGATTCGAGCGATCCTCTGCGAATTTGTACGATTTTCTGATCGTTTCAACATTGTTCCACCCCTCCAGAGCGTGGCGCGTGTGTGCGCGCACCTGTAATGCGAACCCGGCTTTATCCTCTCGCCCGACTGTTTTCCGTTTCGCGTGCGAACCGAGAGAGATCTACTGAAAAGCGACGTCCCACTTTTGCGTCTTCTAAAGCGACCCCCCGCGTCTCGCGAGCCACCCCCGCGCTCGTTAAATATTAAACGGGGGTTGTGCGAGGGCGGATACACGTTGAGAGCGTTGTTTGTCCCTCGTGACCGGCTTCTCTGACCGTCGAAATCGTTTGTTCTCGGTTTACGCTGGGAGGAAACGGGTCTGTTGACACGGCGGGCTCGTAAACACAGGATCACCTTTGCGGAACGGGGTCCTCGGTGCTCGAAAATTCCCGGAACCGTCCAAAATAGAAACTAATTTATTACTAGGATCATCTGGAGAGGTCTACCTTCGAACACACGCCCTCTGCTGTGTCGATTGGCTGCAGTAGACAACGCTGAAATTCATTTTCGTACATGTTCGAGCATTTTTCTACACTGTCCGAGACTGTCGGAACACTTGCGGCGGACGAAGCGAGGGGCGAAAATAGTTGGAGAGTTGGGACAGTTATTTTAAACAATTTTACTTCCTAGTTTCCAACTGAATCGAGAAGGAACGAACTTTCCCCGGTATTTAATCTGTAGCACCCGATGTTTCTGAATTCATGGTTCCCCTAGTTCAATGTTAAAAGAGCTATCGAGGCCTAACAAATTACATTTCCGGCCGACAAGTGTCCCGAAACGTTCCGACGGCAGCGTACAGCTCTTCTATTCGAAAAACCAGCCGGCTAGCATGCGAAATGGACGGTAAATCATTGAACGTGTCGCGTTGGACAGTGGAGCCCACCGAGCCGTGTTTCCTCCCGTTGATATATCGGCTGGCACGATAATTGTGGCTCAGCTGAAAGCAGAATCTCTCGAAATGAAAGCTTGAACCACTCTGATGAGCACAGATTTCTGCCACAAAATTTTCTCTCATTTCTACCCGAAACAATAAACCTATACACGCGTCTGTTCGAACGTTTCTCGTCACCAGATCGTAAATACAACCCCCAAGTAACCCCCGAATTGCAATTAACATCCAGCCGGTACAGTCGATTAACTGTTTCCGGCTCGCGAGACGAGGGTGTCTTCGAAAGTTGGCGGCCGTTCGAGGATTTACGCGAGTCGTTTAGGAAGGATCAAGCATCTTGAATAGTGCGCTACTTAAGTATACATTTACGTAGGTTTTACGGTTTTATAATACACGCGTGGCCGGGGTCAGAGTGCGTTTCAAGTAATAAAATATATATATATGTATATGTATATATATATATATGTTATGTATAATATGTATATGTATACACGCGCACGGGTAAACATGTATAATTGCACGCGTTTTTTTTTAGTGTTTTCAAGTGTGTAGTCGGAGGAGGTTGAGCCATCGTTCTGCTCTACCGACGGAGAAACATGGGGAATTACCGTCCCCCTAGGACAGGCTTGCCAACGCTCTACGTGAAAACTAAACCGCAACGACCGGCAAAAACACTCCGTAATCAACAGTGTCCGCTCTGTTTCGCTTCGGAAACAAAAGCAGAAAGTGGGTTGTCTACGCTATGAACGCAGGACCGCGAACAACGGGTCGTGAGAAATTATGTCTAGGGACTTTTGTAGGGGAATCCCCTGGGCACGATAGTCGGAAACACCCTGGGACCTTGGAGTCCAAAACTGAGAGTTCAGGTTCGGATTCAACGTTTCCGTGATTTACCCGGGTTTTAGTAACGTTTTCGGTGTTTTGAGACGGGGAAGCAGTCGCACCAAGTGTTGGTAAATGTCCCGAACTATCGACGCAGTCCCGTCGGTACCGAGAACAGCGCCACGGCGCCAGGAATGAGGTAGTTCTCCGCGAAACTAGTCACTAAAGCAGGGTAGTATTGAGCGACGGTACATTTCTCGTCGTCGGTAAGACAGGAACGCTTCTGTGAGCTTACTTACTAGCTAGGGAATCGAGTACGAGAGGCCCGGCGCGGTGTGCCTCGGGGAAAATCGATTTCTGACCCCCGCCACAGTTCGCAGCGTTTCCGCCTCGCGGTGATTCGTTCGCTGTTCGTTTTGTTTTTTGGTTTTTTCTTATTTTCTCGACAGTCACCGCGACGATATCGACGATACGTGCTCGCAGCGTTGCCACCGTCGCGCATCCGGCGATTTCTCGGGGATTTCCCCGATTTGCCGCGATATCTCGATCGGTAAAGTGGTCTCAGCCGGGATCGAAACCGCATTTCATGCGACCCTTGCGTCCCGGCGAGCTCCGGAAACGTTCGGCGAGGGGTGGCAACAGAGCGCGAACGAATCGCTTCGCGTGCTTCCTGTGCCCCCGGCGTTCGAAAAAAGCATCGAAAAAACTGAATCTACGTGAAACCAGAGTAAAACCGCTCATTGGCTGGCCACTTCTAAGAGGCCTTGATATGTTCAATTGGAACCACCGTGTATTTTTCATTGTCTCCTCGAAACGAAATCGCCGCGTTCGACGCGGTTCGAACAACGGCCGCGCGCCTCGACGATCGACGCGATCCAAAAATCATTCGAATGCGCGTATACGTTTGGCGAAGCTCCCGAAGCTCCTCGAGCTCCCAAAATAACGGCGTCGCTTGTGTAATCGATTCGACGGGCCTCCGTAGATCACTGTACCCCCGTAGAACAAGGATTTTTTTCTCTATTCAGACAATACGAGCTTGCGACACGATAGGAGACAGCTTTACGAAGGCCCACGAGCGCAACTCATTGGAAGAAAACTTATTTCCCTGTTTCTTTGCAATCTCGTCGACTTCCGGCACTGGAAATCATCGTTCCCGCGACACTCTCGTTTTCCACGCTTCCGGGAACACGTTTCTCACGAACTCGCAGCAGCAGGGAAGTCGAACCTCTATCGGAACTCCTCAACCGAATCATCGACGATCATCGCAAATCTGTGTGCGTGTTTCTCGTTTGTGCTGCGATAATTAACAAGCGTACGAAACTGGCCCTCGTCCGTTCTTTGCGTTTGTTCAATATACGTAATTACGAACAGATCAAAATTCGAATAGATCGGATTTAACACAGTTGAAAGATCAAGAGCCAAAGATTTTCCCCTAGAATTTCTTGCAACGAAACCTGTGCGCACATTCTTAACCCTATCTACATTATTGTATTATTTGTACGCACCACGATCGTCTCGAGCCAACGAACCCAAAGAAACCATCTCGCAAATCGACAGCGGACTCTTAATTTATCGATCTTGTGGATCATTCCGGAAATGAATCTCGCGCGACAGTCCGCTGGTCCAGTTACGAGGCACGAACCGGCAGAAGTATTTGCACGGGTCCTTTCACGGGTGGGACAACGCGCGATAGACGAAGGATACACAGCTTGCGGGGCTGGAAACTTTTCGAACGTAATCCGGGAACGCTTTGCTGTCGTTCTGCAAAGGTACAAATACTTTCTTTGCCGGTCGTGTAACAGAATATTCCGTGGGAGCGGGTCAAAAGAATTCCCGAGCATAGGAGGCACACCAAGTTGCCGTAGAACGACTTCCGTGCTTCGCGAGAGATCGAGAGCCAACGATTTCCCGATGTCCTGCGCGATCTATCGCTCGCTCGAAGAAAACCCGTTGTTCCAAACGGCGGGATCGAGATTCTTCTCGACGCGAATTAACATACACATGTACACGTACATTGGGCGTATATACGCCCAGAAATATATATACATATAAATATATATATAAATGTATATATATATTTATACATATATATGTACACATCTAGTCACACTGGTATGTATACATATATGTATACGTATATAAAGAGAGAGAGAGGGTTGTTCTACGTGCGTGTTATGTATAACGTGACATTTATACATTCGCCGAGTATGCGCCATCACCCTTTTGAGCGACGTGCTCGTGGATCGTAAACTTTATACATTATTGCTTTGCCGATAGCCACGTCACGTACATGCCGATCTGGCTCACGTTCGTCCCACTTCGCCGGGAAAATTCGACTAATTATGCGACGTCTGATCAGCTTAATTTCCCACCCGTTTTTCCGCGGCGCAAACGCCACCGGATTATCGGAAACCTTCCCGAAATTTCCTCCATTTTAATTCCTATCACCTGGCAAGGTGGCGTTACTTTTCTTAGCTTCGTAATTTGATTATTAATCCCGCGACCTATATCGCGAATTATAATCGACGTTAGGATCGAGGAAACGCGACGGGAGTCTTTTTCTTTTAATTTAAAAGCCGAGAGATTTTTAGAAAAGTGACTTGTACGATATGTCTGACTCTGGTCAGCCTTTTCTACTGAATACACGTAGAAACGATTTCTCAGAGAGAGGCCACTCATTTTATATCATTCTATCGGAACCACAAACTGCGGCGCAATGGAACAATGTATAACTTGATTGATATGTCTGACTAGCGCCAGACTTCTCTACTGAATTTCGAAGTAAACTCCTCAAAGAGAAACGTTCGAGTTTACGTTATCGTATCGAACGACAAACTGTGCGACTTTGAAACAACATTTAAAAGACTCGAACGATACGTCTGACTTCGGTCAGCCGTTCCTACTGAATCCCAAACGAAGCAATCTCCTCGAAGACAAATTATTTATTACTTTTTCTCCGACGCTGTCCGTCAATTTCCTTGGCTTGAAAATCTCGAAGTCGCCTAGTTCCAATTATTGTCCTCACAGGGGACCAGAATAAACCTCTAATTTCTCTAACGATTTCAATAGAACTGGAAAAACTTGTTGCTACTGGTAACAATTATTTTCCTCCGATCTTTTCAAACTTAATCAATAGAAACACGCTAGAATCTGATATGTTCGATATGAGGATATGCGTTTTCGGAAAACGAACGCGAGCCAGATTCGTTTTGATAGCCTCCTCTTCGCTATTTCGTGTCCTTTTCTTTTTACACACGGACTCGAGGACGCGCGCACAATTAATTCACCCTAAACTGACGAAACCCTCCTAATCGGATTCCCCGACGATTCACGCTCCGTCGTCCCCGTCCCGCAAACGACTCTCGCCTGTTCATCTTTTTATCTCCTTTTCTAGTTTTTTCTTTTCTCTCTCCGCGTTTCGTTTCTCGTTATCCGTGCGCTTGCCGTGCGGCCACCGTGTAACGCTTACTCGCGAAATATGTCGCCCGCCTGTCCGGTTCAACCCCCATTTTCCAACCATAACTCCACCCCCCGCCACGGCTCGACACTGCCCTCGGAATAATTTTCAAAAATCTCCAGGGGTCTTGACTACAAGAAAATTTATATCTACTAGTCTCCGCTACCATTTTACGATAATGGCGATTATCAAGTTTCAAGAAATGTATTTTAGAACATTTGTAGCGAATTTTGGAAATGCCTCAGCGCTTAGACATTAACAATTGACTCGAATCGTATTGCAAATCGACTTTTCAGCAAATTTGACGATTCCTTTCGCATCTTCGAAAAGCTGAGAATAAAAAATTAGCCCCCTGTTAACCCTCGTTCACTAGAAACCAGGTCGCTTTTCATGAATTATGAATGTGGCGGCAAACGTGAGAAATGTCTCAGATGTTTACGGATAACGCGGAGTAAAATGAAACGGCGGATTTCGCGGGTGTTTATAAAATATTTATATGTCGTTGTTAATATAGCTTTTCCCTGTGAATTTTGTAGGCAGACCGTGCGCTAATATTTCAATGAAAATATTTTGTTATACGTTCATAAAGGCTGGAGTTGAATATAAAAGTTAAATGAAACTGGAAATTTAATTCTTTCAAACAGCGTGTTAACGCGCGGGGCTTTTTTAAAAATTTGTGTTCGACACGTTTGGGAATACCGCTGACGCGTTATGCGCACAGTCTAATTCCAAAAATGATTAACTGCATACATTAATGGATTCACGACGTTTCCGAATGTTTCCAAAAGATTCAGCACGTTCCTGCTTTCGCTCTTGCAATGAAAGACACTTCCGCTTTGCTTTTACGATAATAAATCTCCTGAAATGAAAACTGTAGACACTTCCACTCTGCTTTTACAGCAAAGAGTCTCCTGAAACGAATATTAAGGACACTCCGGCTTTGTTTCCACAGAGACGGATTTGCGGCGAAGTAAAAGCGATCTTTTAATAATTAATTCGTCCCCTATTTTGATTCTCACAAAATGGATTCAAAAATCCTAATCCGATAACCCCACCGTCTCGGTGGAGAAATGAAAACCCTTGCGAAAAGCGACCGAGGATCTGATTGGAATGTTGAATCGTCCGGGGAGGGTTGAAGGCGGCATACACAGGGTGTCTCGAAATGGAGAACGGCGCGATCGTCGAAGAATTTTGCGAATTTCCGGCGAGGCGTTCGCAGTTCTGGCGCGGTTCCGCCGGAATTCGTAAAATTAGTATTCGGGACGCGTCGGTCGCTTGTCGAGATTATAATCGAGCCGACGAGCGGGGACGAGGTGTTACCGCTGAATAATTTGAGGTCGTGTGTTTCGGCGTCGTTTGTAAACGTCACGCGGCGCGGGGCTGGCTGTTTAGAAGTTTTCCCGGGTTTTCCGCTTCT
The DNA here is from genome assembly GCA_028454255.1 of Halictus ligatus. Taxonomy (NCBI): domain Eukaryota; kingdom Metazoa; phylum Arthropoda; class Insecta; order Hymenoptera; family Halictidae; genus Halictus; species Halictus ligatus. The sequence continues at coordinate 859,237 of CM052145.1, read as the reverse complement.
TTCCACTTTCCGGTGACAAATCGACCGTTTTAAAGCGGGTGTCTCCGGGCCTGCGAAACGTTCGCGAACCGACGCTGTCGCGGAATTATCCTGCCTTTCTCGGTCATGCCACGGGCCGAGACATAATTAAACTGTCCCGGGACCATTCGAACACGATAATCGCTCTCGATCGACGAACGTATCGTTGCCAGTTCCCTTCCCCGACAGTTCGGAATGAATACGAAGTTTTTTCCAAAGTTTCCGAAGGCTCCGGATTTGCTGGTCGATCGAGGCGAACCGTGCGAGAGACACTCGCTTTTCTCCTCTCCGTTCGTCTCCCCTCCGTTCGCTTCGCTCTCTCGACTTTGTTACAAGGTTATCAACAATCTACAGTTATATCTATACAATCGAGCCTCCCGCGACGCCTGAAACGCTCTTTAAATTTAGCTCTGAACTTTAACAAACACCTAATGGTCCGATACAGGAGGAGCGTTCGCTTTTGCTAGCCTATTAGGTATACCATAAATTAGCGGTTGTCATTTACAGACTCTACGGTGCTTCTTCTTTTTACACGCGCGCTGTCGTTTGCCGGCGATCGGGGATCGTTCTCTCCCCCGGTAATCGGTTCTGCGATCGAGCCGCCCGATCTCGAGGCGTTACGACCCTCAGCCGAGCGGGAATTAAGTGGAGTAGCCATCCGAGATTTTAAACAGAGAATCCGAAACTGTTCGTCGAGGAAAATTTAAAGCGATTTTCTCGACTCTGTGGCAGCACTTTCCACCGTATTCGCAGCGTGTGAATATCTTCGGAAAACTGCCGAGTTCGAATTCGATTTAATCCCAGTCTGTTCGAGTCGATCTATTAAAACGCAAGCTACACGAAATCGCGGCAGAAAAGGTATTTTGGAATTTGACCGACAAACGAAATTAAATTCGAGGAAGAGGATTTTATCAGAAATCGATTTTGCAAAACACGCTTCAGTTTCGGAGTGCATCGTCCGAATTTTCAACCAGCGGTTCCGAAAATGGAGCGCGTTGTCTGTATTTTCGTCAATTAAAATGAATGACAACTACTTGAAAACATACCGGTTTTATACCGGTATCGGACGCGAGAGAGTCCCGTTACCGAAAGTGTGCCAGTTTCTCTTAAAAATGCAAGAGCAGGTTCCCAACGTGTTTCCGATCGGAAACGGGTTCCACGGAAACCCGAGCTTGCAGATCGCCAGCCGATTCTAATGATCGTTCCCGGCCGGCTGCAATATCGCCGCTGATCCAGCAGCCCGGTTGATCTCGGCGCGTGTTTGGATCCACGCCCGTTCCCCGCACATGGGATCCGCTTATTATTGGGCCACGTATCGAAGGACGAGGATGTCGTCGCAATAAAAGTCCGCCGCGAAAATGCAACCGGCGCGGAATCGGGCTCAATATCTGGCGCCCGTCCCGTAACAATCGATTCGCCAGGCTGAGGCTCGTTCCGCTCGCGATCGAATGGCCCTCGAGACTGTTTCGTGTCGCTTCTATCGGCTCGTTTCCGGCGCGTCTTCGCTCCGTAACGAGCCGCGGGAACGACCGTCGAAAATTCCGCCGGCTCTCCGCCGTAACGCCCTGTCGATCGCTGCGAGCCGAAGTGGAATGGACGTCGAAACGCGCGTCCGAAGATTCACTCGACGAGAACCCGTTCCTGAAGAAGCTCCTGCGTGCGGGAGGAAAATTCGTGTGGCGCGTCGAAGGGCATGTTTCAAGGACCGAAAAGTGTTTGGAAAGTCGAGGGAGATTGGACCGAAGAGCGAGTATTTTTCTGTTTTTGGTGTCGTGCAGTTCTCGGGAAACGTTCCACACGAAATTTCCCCTCCAGGAAAAATCGCCGACTTCAGAAGCCAGTCACGAATTTCCAGGTGTCCCCCTCCGTTCCCCCGATCGGCCGGCTAACGAGCCCGAATTCTCTACGTATCTGATCCACGAGGCACGAAGATTAGAGCCCCGTTAATTAGGTGCGCCAGCTCGACTCTGTTTCGTTGATGCACACGCCCGAGGCCGTTCGTTTCTCGGTTTCCGAGAACACGAATATGTATGTATATATTTATATGGTTTCTCCTCGCGTTTCCCGCGTTCTCTTCGTCTCCTCCGCTCCGCGTTCCGCGCGCGCGTTTCCCGTTTTCTTCTGTTCTCTCCTGACGAGCTGCCTGCGACGCGATCCCGTTCTCCTCTCTGTTCCACGTCGTTCCTGAAGAATCGTTCGGCTCTCTCTCTCTCTCTTCCCCTCTCTTCAATAGGCGTGGCTGGCGATCGGCGGCCCGTGTCACGAGGCGATCGGACACGAAGACGTCGCCGATCGGACCAGACTGAGGACCGGGAGGATCAGAGCGACGAGGAGGACGCTCCTCGACCTCGCGAGACCCGCAGCCTCGTTGCTGTAGGGCAGCTTGACCTCGACCTCGGCCATCTTGAACATCGAGAGCAGCGGATGCGTGTGGAGCTCGTGGTGCTTGTTGTTGATCTTGTCGCTCAGGTCCTGCAGCATCGCGGCGCACTGCTCCTGAAACACCAACCCCCGCAGACAGTTAGCATTGTTATTCTCCACGCGTACGATCAGCATCTTCAACCCCCTGTCTTTGCAAGTTTCATAGAGAAAAACGTACAGATCCGACATTCCAGGTACAACGATCTAATAGAAACGGGGTAAGAAGACCATTCGAATCGCACCTGGAAGGAATTCGCGCAACAATTTCTGCAGTCCTGCGGAGTATCACGTCGAAGTAACTTCAACAATGGGAACTTCTCTCGGGGGTGGGTTGAGGATTTTTTGTCGCCTCGTCGACGACAACTTGGCGCCGGGGTTGTTTTTTTCGGGAAACGAAGGCGCGAGGGGCTGTTTTAATGAACGGGGAAGACGCGGGGCCGCGAGCAAAAACAAGTTTCCGCGAAGTAATAAACCGCGCCGCGACGTTTTCTAAGCGCGAAGAAACGGTCCGCGACGAGACAATGGACTTCTGTTATTGTTAATTTAGCATAATTTGCCGGCGAGCGGGCGAGCGGGGCAGGGGGCCCGGGTTTTAAACGGAACGGCGACGGCCGCGTGAAAAATTAGCACTTGTTATCTGGAACAGGCCGGGAGAGCGAGGACAATGCCGGCCGGCTGTAACAAAGGCGGGAAAAACTCCGAGGCCCCCCGAACAATATTAGGGCGTGATTTAATTTTTGATTACGTAGGAGGTGCGGCCCCCCTGCCGTCCCCGGACATCATTCTTTCGCGCGACTTTTCCGCTTAATTAAGTCGCTGCGATAATGCTCCGAGAGCGAATCCGTGTTCCCGGCCCGGGATGAAAAACCGGAATGAATATTTCGTTGTTCCTGTTTCTCGGGGTACGGGTCGCGGCATATTTCATGGTTAACGGAGAGAGAACGATTTCGCGTTGTCTATGAATTTAAACCGCTTTACAAGCACCTGGAATTCGGCCGTAACGTCTCCGAATCTCGAAATCGGAGTCTGCCGATACTTTCCGACAGTTCCACCCCCTCGGCCGGAAAAAAGGCTGGCCTAAAAAATTACAGAGCCGGTGTGCCCGATAGAGGGGTGCAGCCAGGGTCGTGGAGGGTGTTCCAGGGCGCGCATAAATACCCGTCAAAATTCCTCGAAGCCGTGGGACGTGGCTCAAAAGTTCATCCATCAGCGCGGAAGTTGCCGCCCTCCAATTTGTCGGCGGGCGAAAAGGTTGGCGCGTATCGCGTTTTCTCTGCCGGAAATCCGATAGCCGGACACTGGATACACGGGATAAAAAGAGCCGGATCGAGAGAGAAAAGGAGAGAGAGAGAGTGAGAGAGAGAGAGAAGAAGAAGCGGGACAGAGGAAACCGTGGAAAAATATTCGAAAAAGGAATCTGACGAGCGCAGGAGCCCGGGAAAAGCAGGAGCTAGTCGAGGGGCGACAGATGCGTGGGCGGATCGATGCGGATCGAGAAAAACGAATTCCCCGGCGCATCGGTAATTCGAAAGACTCTCCTCCGCGAAAAGTTATTCGAAATGGCGCGCGTGGGCGGCTTGTTTCCCGCTCCCCCACCCTCCTGGTGGAATTTAATTTCATTGAAAATCCGACGTCGATGCCTCGGGGGGCGAACGAAGCTCGAGGACGAGGGAGAACGGTGACGTCGTCGTCGTCGTCGTCGTCGTCGGCTTTCGAACGCCGATGCTCGGCCCACGTGGCGCCACGAACCATCCCCCAAACCACCCCCGAAAATATCGCCGAAAAATCGCTCGGCGCGTCCTCCTCCGCCGGAAATTAAAGATTCAACGAGCCGAGGGTAATTTCGGCGAACAAGAAGCCGAAACAAAGAGACACCGTCGAGGAACAGAGAGGAGAATCGGAGGGTTGGGAGGGTAGCACCGGGAGAGGGGTGGGTATGGTAATCGATGCTGGGGCGGCGAGTTACATTCGGCGCCGTTAAGTCGAACCAGAGGGAACCCAGAAAATGTCTCTGGGCGATTCTTTCTACCCCCGTGGAATGGGGAAAGTTTTTGGATAGGGGTTGTCTCTTTGGACGAGCCCCTGACCTTTGGGAGGGGTTGACAGCCCTCACAGCACAATCTTCATTGAATTTAGAATTTCTTTGATAAGTTGACCGACCAATATTCTTACAAAGTCGAACAACCTTTGTACAATCAAATGACTGGCTCCTAATTTTTTCTTTTACAATTACTGAAATTGTAAAAATGTTTTCATCGGAAATTTTTTAATGAACCTCTTCACTGAAGCTCATATTACGATAAAAGTTGTATGAAGTCCGAATGAGCACAGTCTTGTCACTGTCACAAAGCAATATACGTCGGTCGCATTTATTGCTTGGTCGTTCCACTGTTAATGTCTTTCGGAGTGGAAACGTTCGCGCTGTCGAAGCGGCCCCGAAAGAAAGCGTAATTGAATAGAATACCGCGGAGTAATAACGCCGCGTACACGGTGCCCGGGTCAAAGCCCAGGACGATAATTCATTTTACATATCGGCCGGGGTGCTAATTGTGCCAGCGAGTTTCCCCAGCGCGTCCCGTCGCGGCTTAATTATCGAATATCCGAGCCGACCGCGAATTTCGTCGCGTTCCCGCTGTCGGATGCCTTTTGAACTTCTGCTACCCTGCTGGCCAAGATTCCTCCCTCCTGCTCCCCCCTCGTCCGTCGCGTCGAATCGCTTGAATTGTATCCGTATAATTAAGAACTTGGCCGGGCCCGCGAAATTCACAACATAAATCAGCCGGGCGCCGGCACGCGTTAAATAATTCCGCGTGTTTCTCGCGACTCGCCCCCGTACGTTTCCGAGGATCATAGCCCCGGGAAAAGGCCACAATGAACGCTCTTCTTCTTGTTTATGCAAACCCGATGCAAAGCCGCCGAAATGCTATCTGAAAGTTTCATTAACCAACCGCTGGACCGCGATCGTCGGAAGCGTCTGGACTTTCAAATTTCCGCGGAAATTATTCGCACTTCTTTCCGCCATTATTTCCTTTCGTGTAGCATGAAAGGTCCTGTTAGACGCTACGTTCATTTAATCCTTTGCGCTCGAAGCTATTTCAACTCCAAAACTAATCATTCCTTCCGACCTGGAATGTTTCAATTCTATATATATTTTTGTTTCATGCTATACATACGAAAAATGTACCGGAATGTTTAGTAATTTATTTAAAAGTATTTTGAATAAAGATACAGCAATTTTCAGTGGTGCCTTGCAGTCACCATTCGAGTGCTTAATCGTATCCTTTACTGGTTGGTGTTTCATTCAATTCTCGTCCTTTGACTTCGATTAGATTGCTTCGCCGAACAATTGCCGGCAGTAGCGGCGACTAATTGGTTGGATAAAAATCGCAGATGTGAAATGGCGCGTGGGAGAACAGGGTATTCGCCGGATTTCGCGTCGGAACGGACGAATTACGTTAATTCTGGGGGGCCTCGGTTGGCTCTCTCGTTGAATAATAATCAACCGGTTCCCGAAATAATGACACGCCCGGAGGGAAGGTTTGAATCGATCCCCGAGCTGTTCGTTATCCGCGGGGGTTTTGCGCGGCAGGGTATAATACGGGGAGGGTGGGAGAGGGGGCTCGGATAGGATCTGTTTCATGCCAGCCACGAATCGTTCCTTTCATCGGGCAAATAATATTCCCGATCCGGGTGCCCCGGGTAACTAATGATGTTCTCCGCGAGAGAGCTGCTACCCCGTCAACGAGTCCTCCCTATTTATACGTATTTCTGCGAGGAGGATGCCAATCAAACCGCGGCAGTTATGGATAGCCCGACCTTATTCAGGGTTCACGTCATTTCACCGGTAATCCCGCGACCTGATAAACACGCCGTAGCCCTGTTCCACAGGTGAGGGAACCCGAATCTCTCTCGACGATTCGGACAGGAATCTCCTGTATCGCTAAACGGAGGAAATAGAATACACGGAACGGACGAGAACAACGTCCGGGATTTTCGGAGAATCGAAAAATGTCTCCCGACGGAAAATAAAGAATGCAAAAGATACACGCAGGAATGGAAAACAGGAAACGGAGGAGATTAAGAAGCGGTAAAAAAACCGCGGAGAAGGTAAAGAAACGGACCAGAACGACGGGGAACGGATTAACGAGGAGACAACAAGAGATAGCAAAGAAGAGAACGGTAAAAGGATTCTGGGAAAAAAGCGCGAGACGCCGCAAAGGTCAATATTCCCGCACCGGTAGCAAGAGCGACGTGAAAGTCGACGAACAGGGAAAAACGGTGGAAAAAGGGCGACAGAAGGTGACAGGGGACATTAGGGGTCGAGAAAAAATGGAGGCTGCCCGCAGGCTAACGGAATAAATCTTTCATTAGAAGCTCCTCCCACGAACAATGTCCTGAGAAGATATACTATCAAAAATACAAGGACGTTGGAGTGGTCAACGTAGTACTGGAAGGTTGATCCGGGCTCGAAGGGTTTCCCTTCGAACCCTGCTTCGCTAATGCCCTCACACATTTTTTATTTACGGAACTGTATCTGCTCGTCAGTCCGAATGCGTTGGAACAGAGCTATCAATTTTCCTCGAGGAGGAATAAATGAGTTTATACGATTTTCAAGCGAATGCGGCAACATCTCCTTCAGAATTCGCTGCAGAATTTTTCTGGTCGGAGAGAAGTGTGTTTTTCGAATTTAGCCCGAGTCTTTGATGCAAACAGAGTTGACAGAAGGGGACGAGGGTGGCCAGAAGAGGACCAGGGTGGTCGGGAGGGCAGTAAAGGGGGTGAAAGTTACCCCGCGGACCCTCGCCGGTGTTCCATTCGACTCCGAACGCGAACGAGAGCAGGTGGAAGATGGTGCAGGTGCATTCCCGAGCTGCAGTTCACTCGGCGGCCAGCTGCCATTATCCCTCGACAGGGCGAATCCCTTATTAATGGTCGGCTAATTGGATTTCTTGGCGGCGGGATAGTTACGTCGACGTGCCTCCTCGCGCGTCGTTCTCTTTCGAGAGTCGTGGAGGCGAGCGAAGAAACGGGGAAACGTCGATAGACGAGGAATTAAACTGGATCGCGGGAGAACGTGAGTGGAGAAGAGGGCCGGGAGGAAACCTAGTGAAAAGTAATGAACGAAATAGGAAAGCCCGGCTGGAACCGGGCAAAGAAAAACAGCCCGCCGGAAAGAACCACCAAGAAAACCGACTGTGCCAAAGTCGGAAAAACTGACGGACAGTCGCAGAATTCGAAAGGAACGAGGACGTGTTTTCAAAAATAAGAATCAGTAGAATGGAGGACAATTAAGCTGGAGAAAATGATACGCAATAGTAGAATGGCGAAGGAAGTCGCGGAGCCACGCCCACTATGTACACACGTAAGCTTTGCAAGCTCCGCCTATTCGCTATTTAAGAGCCACGAAGCCACGCCTACTTTGTACGCTGTACAAAGTGTACAGCTTCAAATTTTCTGGAGACCATAAAGTAGTTTTCGCCAGGAATTCGAAGGACGAAGAGACATTCCTCTTTCGTCACCAGCTCCGCCGCGCAGCGTTGCCCCATGGGGCAATCTCGAGCGCCTGTTGCCCACGCTTCCTCTCTGCGACGTCCTCGGCAGCGATGTTCGCGCTCTCGGCAGACGCACGCGATAATTAGCGTCGTCATCGGTAGATCTCGGGGCTCCGGGAGAGCACGCGTCAAATCCCATTATGCCTCCATTATAAATTGACGTCGTCGTTTAGCAGGATGACGCCGCGAGGATCATCTAAGACAGAGGGAAACCGGGTTTGACGGGGAATCCGCGGGAGCAATCGTTCCTGATACCGAATGCAACAGTCCCCCGATGAAAGGACTGCTCTCTCTCTATGTGCACCCGCGTGTCTCTCGGATGAGATGGAAGGGCCAGTGGGAATCCTAATTGCAAGATGGATCCCTGTCTGTCCTTCATTATGTCTCTCGGTGCTGCACCGTCGTCCCAGACGGCGTCGCTCAGCTTTCGTTTCCACTTTTCCCCTCTTCTCTCGCTCTTTCTCTGAATCCCTCTTTCCATGTTTCCTGGTGATTACAAAGCTGAATCCTAAATTTCCCTGCCACTCATCCTTTTTATCTTCTTGATTCTGTGGCGGGAGTAATTTGCCACCTGTCTTCTATTTCGCTTATTTCGTTCGTCCGGAGGTCTTTCTTCCTTTCGTTAGATTCACTTTAATCCGACGATTTCTTCCGTTCCCAGGATGTTGTTGCGTTTATCCCGTTTTCGCTTCAATGTCTCGCTTAACGTTTTCTCGTTCTCCTTGGTGTTCTATCGCTGGCTGTCGGAGAGGCATTTGAATTCTGCGTGACCCCGAAAATCGTGGCTCCTCGCAAAAATATCGCGGGTGGCGGCGGTGTCGCGCGACCCGTCCGCTGATTTGCATTGCGTGACAGGGCTGTTTTCCACGACGGCGATCCTTTACGTGTTATGAACTCGGTGCGCGTTGCATGTCGTTATTCGAGGCCCCTCTCTCTCCCCCCGTTGCCACCCTTGATACTTATTTCTCCGAGCGGTCGCCCCCCTTTCATCCGGCGGGTCCCTTCTTCCTTCGTTCTCTTCTCGTGTCCCTTCCTCCCTTCCGCGCCTCTGCTCTCTCTCGTTTTTCCTCTCCGCCACCGTTTTAACGACCAACGTCGAGCGAGTCTGCTCGACGTCGTTATTGATTAAGCGGGCACGTGAAGGCGCACGGGCGTCTTGCATGCCGGAATTCCTTTTTTCCCTTTTTATCCGCGGAACTTTATTGGCCCACGCGACGCCGCGCGCCTGCCCGACGCCCCGCGACCCCCGCGCAACCACCCCCGAGCACGAGAAATATTTTCGAGACGTGCACTCCACCCCCGATCCTCGATCGCACGAACGCGCGGCTCTCCATCAATCGCCGAACCGTAGATCGCGAGATCTTTTCGTGTTCTGCAGTTCTTCTTTTGTCACGCGGAAGATGTGGAACAGAGATTGCCCCGTTGGCCAATGGGGAGCCGCCGCAGAGACCGGCGAAGCCACCCCTGTTTCAATTTTTAAACCGTTCATCAGAAAACCTGAAGAATTTCAGAATTTTCTCGACGGAACGCTCCGACGCGACGAGATCAAACCTGATCCGGCGCCAGCAGGATCGCACGCTTAGATCGAGCAATCTCGGAACCCGGGAGGCCTAGATCTCGATCATGGTGTTCCAGGGAATCCTGGCAAACCGCAGAATTCCGGCCGGAGATTTCGTTGCAGAGAATCGCAGGGTCGTCCGAGAACAACAGTCTCGTTTGCATAATCGCGCGCGAATCTTTCCGAAATCCGGCACGCGGAAGGGTGTCCGTAGGGGTTGAGGGGTTGCAGGACGAGCATGGTATCGCTAAACAGCAGGAAAAGTCCGGATGCACGGCATGTTAATCCCGTGGAATCTGCTGGAGAACCGGTTTCGAGCCGGACAACGCTGAATCGTGGGGGGTTGAGCAAAAAGACGCTCGGATTCGGATGAGTATGAGAGAGAAAGGGAGAGGAACGTTAGGGGATGAAACGAGGACGAAAACACGCGTCTACGGAAGCCCGGAGAACAGCAGCCGTTTCCCTTTAAACCCCTGCTGGCAGCCCGGTTGCGTGTTAAAGGGTTTTCCTCCTTGTTTCGGAACGTTCTTAAATTCTGTAAAGCTCTCCGGGCGTTGACGAGCCGTTCCACTGTTTTAAAAATGAAAGCCGGCCCTTTTCCCGCTGGCCGGCCCCGTTTCTCGCGAGCCGAGCACCCAACCCTCGCCACCCCGGAAGAAAGAAAGCCGGGATACCTTTGTCCTGCGAGCCATCGATCTTCCCGAACCGCGATCGATCGCGGGCGTCGTCGAATTAGCGACAAATTGCCGCTACTTGCTCCCTGTCACGCGTTCGAGAAAATTCGAGAATTTTTTCTAGCCAATACCACAGAGTACAAATTTGTGAAATGATTAGCGCACTCGAGGAATGGTTCGAAGAACGTTTCCAGAAAATTCCAGCCCGGGGAATTAATTTCTGATAAAGCTAAAAGTCTCCAAACTTGAAGAACTAACCACGCTCCGCTTCGAATCCGCCATAATTTTCCCGGGGAATCGGGACAGAAATGACTATACGAGAATATCAAGCTGCCGAAGTCTGTCCGTCGTGGAAACGAGATTTAAACTCGCGACGAGGGGGAGGGTCGATTAAAATTAATGACTCTCTCGCTCTGTCTCCCCTCTGTTTAGCTCGCGAGAGAGCCGGCAGCTTCATTTTTCCGAAACAAGCCTGGTGTTAAGGAAACGTTCAAGGAAAACATCTCGTTTCGCATACTCGAGCGTCTCGCTCTTAAACCCTAAAGAAGGCGGTGTGTGTGTGTGTGTGCGAGCGCGGGTGCGCGCGCGCCTTTGGACTGTTTTAAAAAATGAAAGGGGTCTTTCTGTCGAGTCCCGCTTCTTTCAAGAATCGCTCGTAGCCTCGCGAAAGTGTGTCGAGATACCTGGCTGGCTGGAACCTCTTCAACTCTTCGGGTGGCTGCGATCGCGCCGCATATTCCAATTAATTTATTTAATCGATCCGCGCCAATCGGAAACCTCGCTCGTTCGAACCCTGAGCTTGCAATGCATTCTTACAGCCGACCAGCATCAAAGAAAATCCATTTCTACGTGACTCCCGTTTGTCGCAAACCGGTTAAACAATTTCTATTCCGTGTCCTAGCGATTCCGTGGTTTCTGGTAGACCCGACCCACACACAAGAGATCCATTAGTCCCCGACTAGAGTGTCCGGGATGGCCCGCGAAACAATTTATTCCATCTAGATGTCAAAGAGTTAATTTCTCGTCGCGGCGACTTTGTGGTCGTCGACGGTCGAGAAAAATCGCGGGGAACGACGGATTCGCAACGGTACCAGAGGACAGAGGGGGTTGTATTCTCCCGGGGGGTGGGCCTGGGAAATGACTGTGCCTTTGAGCCCGCCGACTGATCGAGCCACCCCCGATTAATTTCGCCGGAGGCCGCGTCCGGATTCCACGAAAGAAAAGCCGCGCGGAACAAACGAGCGGAGCCGAGCCGAGCGTGTTCTCGCGCTTTTGAAAAACCACCCTCTCTGCCTCCTTCGATTCAGGCTCGCCGCCGGCGCCGATGAAAATTCCATTCGACGCCGGTAATATTTTCATTCTGCCGAAAATTCGATTAACCGCGAACGGCTGCGATCTCCATTTGAACCGCGATTTGTATTTTTCTCCGGTCGTGTACGGGAATGCGCGAGCATCCTCGGCCTGATAATGAAACATCCGCGAGCGTCCACGCGCTTTTTAACGGCGGCGTATATCAAGGCACGCCGATCGCGGGGAAAGTGTATCCTGCAATTTCCAGGGGATAATGAACCGACTTCGCGAAACTATCGGAATCCCGATCATTGGACTTTGATGCTCCGAAACTTTCTGATTAAAAGATTCCGAGATTCCCGGGAGCCGATTCTGCTCGTTTAAAAAGTCTCGGAGATTCTTGCGTTCCGGGGGATCCGCTTCCCGGGAGCGAGGGATTCTTAAATTTTAGTCCTCGGGAGTTCGCGGTGAACTTTGGCCTACCTGTACAGCGGAAAAGCTTGAAACTCTACTTGATCGCCGAGCGTCGCAGTTTAGAACGTCGCGGGACAGTTTGTTTCCGCTGATTAGAAAGTTATGGAGATCCCAGAGGATGATACACCTTCGCCGAGGTATTCGTGACATTTTTCTGATTGAAACGAGACCGAACACGGCATAATTCCCGACCGTTCGAATTCCCCGTTATTCTAAAAGCTCTGCTCCGAGTTTTGAAATAATATTTAAAGTTACGCACGACGTGGAACGATTTCAGTTTTTACCAATGCAGATCGACGTTCGCTGCACGGACATGGGAATTTTCGAGGCTGCGGAAAATAGCAGTTTTTTCCCCGGGTGGAAGGTCGTAAAACATTCCCGGAAGTTCCTCCTCCTTTTAATGCCGGACAGCGTTACAATGAAGGCGGTTTTTCAAAGATAATCGCGTTCGATTCGACCCACGATTCTGAGATCTTTACGAGCGTCGAGCTGGCCTCGGAAGCTTAGGAACGAGAAGTTCTTAAGCCAAAGCGTTTAAGGACTCTCCCGGAACTCGACAGATTCAGATCCGAGGTTCCTCTCAAGTTTCGATTGCATTGGTCCTCTGATCGACGGTCTCCTCTTTCGCCCTTAAAGGGACATTCTCTTAGAACCGTTATGTAAGTGATTTTTATGAATTTCGCAAAATCCGTTTCGCGCAATCAGCGTAGAACGTTTGCATAAAAATCCACACCTACTGAAAATTCTAATCCCGCAATAAATCCCAACGGGCAGATATTCTTGTCGAGGGACGAAAACGCTCCCCCTAGTTTCGATGTTAGGGCGACGGGAATGATTTCAGCGGAAACGGGAGCACGGTGCGAGTCGAAAGTCGAGCGAAACCGGCGAGGACAAAACTCTCCGCGCGGCGCCGTGCCATGCCGGCGGGATAAACGACCGGTAGAGGATGTTTAAAGGCAGAAGAAGCTCTCAGGGTTTATGCTTGCGAGCCACACCCAGCCGTTTTCGCGTAGGTATGCCGGAGTTTAGGCGGGCCGGAGCGGGTCGGAGCCCGCGACGGCGAAATTGCCCGCGCGGAAATTTACGAGGCCGTCGTCGCGACGTTCGCCAATTTGACGAAGAAGGGAACGGCCCCTGCGAAGAGACATACGTGGCCCACGTGGATCGTTTCGGAACTCGTCGCACGTCCCGCGACGATCGTTTTCGACGATCGTTTTCGACGATCGACCGCGACGACACCCCGACGAAGACCGGTGTCCTCCATTTTTTAAAAGTGTCCCCTCTAACGACCCGAAATCGATCCATTCGGTCTCATGTCTTCGCAAGCTGGAGGTGGTAAATAGCAGTGGGAGAAATTCGGGGTGAGTGTTCAGAGATTGTCCAGACGCTGTCTTAAATTATTATGTTCGGAAACTCGCAGAGAAAACGGGACGAGTCCCGTCTTCGACTCTTAGGCTAATTTATTGCCTCTAGTAAGGGTGGTTGAAGTTATTGGAACTCGGTGGCGAGTTTGAGAGACCCTTTCGTTCGATAAAATTTTTTCGGTCAGCATTTGGACCGGTGGCGGAACACAATCGGTTAGTTTATACGTTCCTTTTCCACGGAAAAGCCCTATTCGTGCCACTAGGCGGCATTCAGGCGAATATCGCGTAGATGTCTGCCAGGAATCGAGGAACACGGGAGAGCCGAGATGGGGGAGAAGGACGCGGGGGTGGATCGCGGGCTTTGTCGGGCTCGTGACGTTCGTCGTTCGCGATTGTTGATCGAACCCGGCCGATTGAACTCGAAATGGCACGGCAGCCGTTCTCGCGCGGTATCGCTGTCTTCATTCAGATAAGGGTCTCAATACCTTAATGGGTCGGCCTATCGGACCCAGCCACCTAACGTCCTGACGTCGTCCTGCCCCATTGTCTGGCTGCCGCGCAGCCCTCTCGCGAACCGCCACACCAGAATCGATGTGGACGATTTCGATATCGATTCCAGAATACGGGCGAACCCTTTTGTCCGGGATTTAAGGCGGGAAATTAAGGAGGATGCGCCGGTTTCGCGAACGCGCCACCTATCTCCCGCGGGAGCTGTCTTGCCCGCGAGATGTTTGCGAGCTTTCGACGCTACACCAGCTTTCCGATGTGCTCGAATCAAATTCCGGTGGCGATTAGCATGGTTTGGAATCTGTTCGAGATTTATCGGCGGAATAATCAGGCAGTATTCTACTTAAAAATGGCATTTGAAAGATTTCTCTAAACGCCGACGAAAAGAGGCCACCAAAGAAATTATTGCATCTTCCTAAAAAGTGGATATTTCGAGTCGAAAATTTTTGTGAACCTTCTCGAATCCTCCACTTAGCTGTACAGTTTGCAAAAACATGAAAGGGTCTCTGCATCTCGGCTGACCGAATATTTCATTTGAATAAAAATAGGGAAAGTGGGTTCTGCGGAATTCTTTAGAAATTGCGGGCTCCGCAGAGGTTGCACGTCGAAAATTCGCGAGGAACACACGAACAGAAAGCATGGCTGCTGCGTGGAGCAGTGTGGGTAGAATGGTCGAGGGACGTTTCCGTCTCGTTCCTCCTATTATTCCAGCCACCAGAGACGCGAGCAGCTTCGATTGCTCGGGACGTAATACAGCGGGTTCCATCTTCTTTTTTTCTTTCTCAACGGCGAACGGTTAATGGAGCGGCGGACCGCTTTATCTCGGAATTTCAGGGGATCACCGGGGTGCCCGGGATTCGTCGAAAGACAACGGAATATCCTCGTGACGCTCGAATCATCCCCCAACACGGTCCCGATAATTCAGGGTCGCGGATGTTTGCCCGCGATCCGACGCGAACTATGCACCTCCTCTGTTTCGCATAATAATTCGCTGTATCCTCGCTCTCCTCTCTTTCCCCGAGTGCGAGGTATTCGTGCAATATACTCTTGCGTCCTATTTTGCGGAGAAATAGCGTGTCGATGTAATCTGGATTTTTTACATCTCCTTTACGGGAGAAAATAGTGAAAGGGGCTAGCTCTTAAATAGAATTTATAAGGGTTGCGTTCCTTTCTATAAAAATGTCGCCGGAACACGTACTTTCTTAGCCGTTTATCTGCTAAAAATTTTTTAGCAGATCTGAGTCGTTCAATTGTAAAAAATTCCTAAAGAGTATCCTCTCAGATTGTAGAAGAACACTTTTAGAAGAATTCCCAAGAATAGCGTTTCTGTCTAAAAACATACGAAGAGGTATTTTGTTAGATAAAACGTGCGAGCAGAATCATTTGAAAAGGGGAAAAGGCAACTGTTTCAGGTTCCCGGTTCAGACTATTACGAAACAGTACTGTTCGAGTCGACTGAAAGGCAGAGAGAGAGAGAGCGCAAACGTTGACACGAGCGTCGAAGTACGTTGACAAATTCATGAACCTGCACAGCGTATCAGCCTTTTCCGCTTAACCTGAACACAAAATCCTTGGTTCCCGATAGCGTATCGAAAGAACATCGAACCGAGAGAGGGAGCGGCGCAATAATTCAACTGTGGATCGGGCGCAACTGAAAAGGCAGCATCGGCGCGGCGGCCCGTTTAATTTCGTGCCGTTCGATTCCGTGCCGCGGGATAGAAAATTCATAGCGTTCCTTACACGGCACCGAGTAAAATTGAGTGAAAGCCTGGCCCGGCCCGGCCTGGCCCGGCTCGAGACTCCGACCCGACGCCGCTTGAAATTTTTAATTCAAGCCTCGAATGAAAATTTCATGCCGCGTTTGAAGGAATCTCTTCACCTTACGGCCTGCAGAGGCTGGATATCGTGGTCCCGTTGCGGACCGATTCTCCCCTCGAACCCGTCCCATTTAACATATAGAATGGTGTGTAGGCGATCGATGGATCCATCGGAGATCACACCCAAGAACTACCGACCTCGATTTCACTGTAGAATACATAGAAAATTACTTTCCCTTCAAATTAACCCCTCACGATTTTCGTTCAGAATTTACTTTCGCAAAAATTATCGTATCTCCCTCACGAACGAATATTCCGAGTTGAAAATTTTTGTGCCCAATCTTCGATCTACTGTCTGGATGTAGCAAAAATTCCGTGAACGTATACTCGGCCGTTTGGTTGTCATAAATTCCCGAAGAACACTCGTTCAAGGGTTATGAGTGTTTGAGCAACGAAGAATCGTTCGAGCGGCTCGAGCGTTGAAGTCTCGGCGTCTCATTCGACAGAAAGTCGCTCTAGGATCGTCGAGCGAACGAGGAAACGAGACCTGATTTATCCGTGGCCGGGATCGATCGATCCGAATCGCGCGTGTCTCGCTCCTCGCCGGCGCGGCGAAGTTTATTGGAACGTGTTTAATTAACTTTCCAGCGTTGACTTGGCCGTCCTCGAGCGTCCCCGTTACGATTATCCGTAAGCCTGGCGAGCAGCTGGGAATCCACCCCGTCGAGAACAACCTACACCCATAAATTCCCCGCAGTTTCGCCGTTTTAACCGGGAGGAAACTAATCGGCCCACCTACGGCCCCCCGGTTCTCTCCATTAACTCGAGCTTCGATCTTAGTTATAATACTTCCTCTCCATTTGTTTCTACCGCCCCCCGTACCCCTCCGCGGCTTCTGTCTCTACCCCCCGAAACTTGGACGGCCGCCGCGATGGATCTTCCCGGGCTCGATACAAACGGGGAGGGAAATCGTCGCGGGACCAAACGACGCTCGCAGTTATGCCATTGAATTATTAATACTTCCTCCTGCTGATCTAACGACGCGCCCTCCGTGAGCAAAGGCTATAAAACAACGGCCGAATTGAATGATTCACGAGACGTCGAGCATTCTTAAGTCGCCTCGATGCTGACAACCTCGAAAATCCCTGCAGAATTTTACGGGCTGGTCTATCAGATTGCCACGATTTTGTCGGTATCTTTTTAAACGATAAGTACCTTACGATGAAAATTTGCTTATGTGTTCTTCAATCTACTGTCTAAGTGTGGTAAAAATTTAAAAAATCTACACGCAGCCGTTTAGTTGTCAAAAATTCCTCAAAACGGCTCTTACACCTTCGAACACTGATGCGAGAAGGAACCTCATCAAAATTCTTGTATCTTCTCTAAAAATGAACATGTCCGGTCAAAATTTTTTCTGTACACTCTTCAATCTACTGTCTAAGTGTGGTAAAAATTTAAAAAATATACACGCAGCCGTTTAGTTGTCAAAATTCCTCGAAACGACCCTTACACCTTCGAACACTGATGCGAGAAGGAACCTCATCAAAATTCTTGTATCTTCTTAAAAAATGACTATTTCGGGCCAAATTTTTTTCTGTACACTCTTCGATCCACTGTCTAGCTACGGTAAAAATTTCGTAAATATCCCCCGAACGGTACAGTTTCGAAAAATTCCCAAACAACCCCGTTGCTCCGAGTGGACGACCCAGGGCAACGAGCACGTTCCATCTTCCGAAAATCCGTGTGGTCGAAGCCGAGCGTGAAGGAACAATCGAAACGGCAGAAATTCGTCCCAGATTCGTCAAAGTTAGGATCGACGAGAGAAAGGCAGAGTGACGAGTCGCGAAAATGTATCGAGCACTCGTCCGAGCGTCCCGTGGACGTCTTTGTCTCGTTCCGGTTGAAAGGAGGCGGAAGAAGGACGAGAGGAGAGGGCAGTCGTTGCGGGGGTGGAGGGTGTGGGAGTCGAAGAAGGTGGAGAACGAGGGGGTGGGGTGGTAGGAAGAACGAAGCAGCCTCTTAAGTGGCGCATGGAAATTCAATGAAAAGTCACGAGAGGGCCGAGATCGATATTTGTCGGTGGAAACGGGGGGTGGGAAGGGGGTTTGGAAGGGGCGGAGAGGGGCGAAGGGACCGCGGAACGGGGCAACCGGAGGGTCGAAGAGGCATAGGTGCCTCTATTGGCCATGTGCCAATGCTTGCCTATCTATGTGGAACACCTGTGCTTGCTCGACGTTGCCCCGATATTCCGAACGAGCAACAAAAAGCGCGCGATTCCCCCCACCCCCCGCGCCCGTTCCGGTTCCGCAGATAGAAGTAATTTCGCAAATGAACTCGATGATCGCGTTGACGCTGATCTAGATTTAGATAACCGGCCCGGGGACCGCGTGCCCGCCTCCAACTTTACCTGTTTACGTGCTACCTGCCCCTAACGAGACGCCAAATCCCATTCGCACCGGCACACTTTCGATCTTTCCACCCACACGTCGCCGGATTCCGTGAAGGAACTCGTTCCACCCTATCATAATAATTGTTATCACGCTGCGGGTTTTCTGCCGTTATGACTGGAGCGAGTTCGCGAAATTCTAGGAGACAGCAGAACCGTTGTAACAGTTCAAAAGTATTATTTGTTTCAATTCGAATATTCTTTATTGAAGCTCTTTAGACCCTTAAATGGGTCCACTTCACTTGGCAAGATTTGCAATATTGCAAGATGTAATTATGATTTAAATTCACAATATCTGAAATACAGCTGAATATAACCGCAAGTCTTAATATTAGGTTTCGCTATGAACATGTCAATGTTTAACCATTTTACCTAAATATTCCAAAAGTTTGAGCCTTTGGACGTCATATTTTTCGCACTGCCATATGACGTGGTTTAAAGTTTCGTCGCTTTGACCACGGCTACACATACCGTCAGGAATTATGCCAACGAAGCGGCGCGCGTATTTATTTAACGAAACTGAATCGGAAAGATTCGGATTTATTATACCGATTTCCCTCTTAACGCTTCCGGATCCCAAGTTGTAATGAAATTTGGTCCACCCGGATGCGCTGCGGGAAAAATTAATTTTTAAACTTGAACATGAAACCGTGTCACCCATATGCGACCGTGGCGGCGCTGGACGTGTTAAGCCAGAGCGAAATCCTCTGTGGTGGAAATTACGCGGGGAATAATAATAAAATAATAGTGGCGAGCAGAGCAGATGTTACGGTAATCGATGAAACAAACAAAAGCACGTACATGTCCCGTCGACGTGTACATAGATAAACCAAACGACCACAATATCAGGAATATATCTGTAGACAAAGTGGACGAGTAGGTACCATTAACATTGGGAATCGCGGGAGTATGAAAAGTGGATAAAGTCGCAACGATAAGAATTGTAATATCTGTTTTAACCAGTGACACACGCGCACGCCGGTACGCGTACTTGAAACGCAAACGCGTAAAGAAAATTAAATGAAAATATAAAGTTGAATAAAATCGATAATCCGCATTGATCTCTAATGGTAATAAAATTGTCTATCGGCACGTGATAGACCGGACATCACGATCGAAGATAAAACGAAACAAATGACACACGACCTAATAGATACGTTCGCGATGCACGCGCGAAATTCAGAGAAAAATATCGAAATTATGTATCGCCGCGCGATAGTAATAGAGAAAATACAGAAGCAACTGCACAAGTCTGTACAACATCGTTTATTATATCAGTCACGGAAATCAGGCGGTATTGCTCGAACACACAGCTTAAACGTCTCAATCTTCGTGCAAATGTACAACCAGACAGCACAGAGAGCACCGAGAAAGCGGTCGTATTAGGAACATGAAATATAGCCTGATCATTTCTGGGATCACATTTAGGTATAAGACGACGCTCGGGAAATGAAAGCACCAGATAACGACGATCGCGAGACCTCCGCAGCGAAGACAATCACCGGGAATAATTTCGAAATACCTGAAATAGCAAGGGGCAAGGCTCTCATCAGCAAATTGCGACTCTTTATGCAATTCGCTATTCCCGGAAAGTTATTTCCGAGACTAGAATGCGCGGGAACAATTTCTTTCTCTGATCAACAAACTCGCCAAAATTGTAAACCGCAAATATTCATGCGACTTCCTATTTCCGTGGCTTGTGTTCAAACACAGAATTACGAGAATTTATTTTTATAATTGGATGATTGGCTGTGTCAACACTGTATGAAAGAATATCTCAAATTTTGTGAAGACACCGCAGTCCAAAAATAATTGACAGAAATACTGTTTCAACGGTTTCGTCGAGTGACGAATAACAAATTCGAGATCAGTGTAGGAAAAGGGACGGGACGATCAATTTCCGGAAATGATCGCAGTGTTTCGTCGAAGAAAATGAATGGATCTGACCGATGAACACGCGGTACTCTTCCGTTTGAATAACGGCTCGATAGACGCAGCGGCTTGATGGGATTAGGGGTGCGGGGGGTGTGTGGAGGGGTGGTTCGAGATAGGGAGTTTCGATCTCGCAGCGATGCCTGAATGCCGCGGTGGCCGGCATCTAGATATATAGATAACGGCCAGAGAGCGCCGGGGGTTGGGAACGGGGGTTGAAGCAGCTGAAACGCCGGGGAACCGTGAGTTTAGGGAATTGAATGGACTTGCCGGCCTCCGGATGACCGTAACCGATGATGGAAAGCTGCAGAAGAGCGAATCGAAAAGAAACGGAACATTTAATCGCTTCAAAACCGGCACCCTCTGGTGAAGAACTATGGCCAATCGTGGAAGTATTTCTACGTCCGGTAGATCTTGCGCAAATCGCTAATTTCAGGTTCCACATCCCCGGGGACTGCTAACTCCAGGCTCCATGGGCTAGTCCTGTAATTCCCGGTTTGGTGAACTTCGAAACCGTCAATTCCCGGACTGACGGTTCCGCTTATCCACGACCTCCAGGGTTTTTCCTTGAACCGGAGAACCCCTAATTTTAGAAGCCGGCCGGTGGGGATCCGTGACTCCTTAATTTGCAAACCTCACGTGCCCCGGTTTCGGCGTTTCGTCTCGGTCTCGAAAATCGTCCGTTCATATTTCAAGTCGTCCCAGATTAGACACGCGCATGCAGCCGGAGCAGGCGAATGTTCAGTTTCCGGTGACTGGGGGGAAGAAGAGGTGGGGGTTGCGGAGAAAGTTCAGGGCCGTCGCGTTTCGGGGGGGACTCTCGCCCTCCGCGAGAGGGGCAGCTCGTTCCCCGAGCTTTTTCTTTCAATTTCGGCACGCGGTCCCGCGGTTCCGTCCCTCTCGGGGGTGTCGTGGAAACCCTCTCGAGGGTGTCGTGGAAACCCGCTGGTAAACTTGCATTTTTCCCGGGGACGGCAGGTCGCGCGGCTACATACGTCATAAAACTTTGCTAATATATGGGGAGAGGAGCGCGGTGCCATCTTTGTGCTGCCAGCTCGGAATCACCCTCGGCTTCCGGACTTAGCCGCTCATCTTTCAACCCGCTTTTCCCATCCCTTAGAAATTCCCTGGCGGAGCCTCGATACCGAACACGAAACCCCTTGAGCGTCGATTGATTGAACGCCGTTGATTCTTTTCGCTGATTTTGAGAACCGCGCTGCGCGTTTGCTCCTGATTTCTCCCGAGATTTGCATCCCTCTGTCGGCCCCCCAACCCCCACCCCCAGAAGTTTGCGCTCCCGGAAGCTGTTTCTAATTGACCCCTTTGTTGCGGGACGTGCGCGAAATGCGAGAGATTAATCGCGGGGGTGGGAAATCAATCCTGCCGGCTGTGACGTCGTTTCCTCCGCTCCCCCATTTTTGGTTCGGCTGTGAAATCGTCTGTGTGCTTCCTGATTGGTTGGTAGATGACCCCTTCCGTCAAAAATCGTTTCTGAATACGTTAACGAGACTCGGCGTTTCCGGCTCGATGGGGATTGAATTTCCAGCGAGCATAAGCTGCGCGTTGCACTCGGTTCTTCGGACGCATAATTGAAAAAGCGGCAAACCGGTCGGAACGACGTAATTTTCGGGAAGCCGAGCTCGGTTTCCGGCGCCCCTCTCCTCGAACGAAAGTTGCAGTAAGATATTTAACTCGATGACGCTCGTCCGGAAGTTTGAAACGGTGTTAAGAACTCAAACGACGCCGTTAAGGAGGCTTTTAAGGGCGCTGCCTCCCTTAGAACCCGTGCCACCACTTTCTTTTAACCCGCGAGATGGTTCTTCTAGAAAACCCCTCCCCTCCGCCCGCATCCCTCGGGGCATCACAGATTTAGGTGAACAAACGCGACTTCGAGAAATTAACGAACTGCTGCACGGAGTATCCCGATCGCGAACTTTCGCAGGTAGGTAAGCTCGCGTAGAAAAATTACCGAGTTCCCAGGCGAATTCTGAGGTCCCCTTTGATTCACCACGACCCCCTCGAATTTATTTTGTGGATTTCAGGGGAAATTGATCGATTCCACGTGCGATAGTCCTACAGAAAATTCGCGAATTACTCTAGAGCATTTTAAAGGTAATTTTCAACGAAATGTAATTACAGTCGACTCTTACTGGAATTTGTACCGGCTGCGTTGCAAATGAATGGTAACGATATCAATTAATTATAACCAGCAACAGATCCAGCCGGGCGAACAACACAGACGACTGCGTTACGAGCTAAACGACTGCCCATTCGTCGATTCATACTACTGCCCGTATTATTCGAGAACGTATTCCCCATTCGAGGAAGAAGGCCCGCCGATAAAATCAGTCTTTCTGTGATTCATTAAAACACCATCGACTGCTCCATTACACGTATTTCAATTTTACGGAAAATCGCCGACTACAAATTAAATCCGTATCGCCTAAAATTACCGTCACAGCAATTCCTGAGCTACCGTGTCCGTAAATGTTGATACTCGTCGATAAAACTTTTATAAAACGCGGTTTCAAAGTTCAAAACTGGCCTCTTTATGTTGGCGAACTCATTTGGAAAGAAAATAATTTGCCATGATAGAACACCTCGAAAATGAGAACTTCGGTCGCGCTAATTACCGCCGTAACCGGACCGCGGACTTTATGCACTTATCGCGGTTATGATAGTCTCCAACTTGGTAGGAGAAACGATTGAATTATACCCAATTTAACCAGATTTTTCTCCTCTTTTTACCATAACGCGACACTTTAATCATTATTACTGAGCTGGTGCACATGTGCCTAAATATTCGGCTAGTTCGGTTTACTAGGATTTTCGAGGATCTCGAGACCGGCGATCGAGAGAGGGGCGAAGAAGCGCCGAAAATCGCGCGGCGGTATCTCCCCGGAGGAAATCTCATCGAGCTGGTCCGTGTAAAAAGTTGGAAACTGGCCATCAGAGACAGGGTAAAAAGTTTCCGACTGCTCCGGGGCCGTCTCGTGATTGGTGCGTCTGCCAGTTTTCGCTCTAGGCGGCCGGTCCACCCCACGTCCGAACAATTTCGCCGGAGGGGGGTTGGATCGGACCAAGAAAATTCGCGGCACGTACCGGACTCGCTTAGGAAAAACATCAAAAATCGCCGGCAGCGATATCCGGTTGCAACCGGTTTCCTTTCCGGCCGGCTTCCTCTCCGTTCCTCTCGGCCTCTGTTCGTTTTTTAATCGCGGCCGGTTGGACGGCAGCCAGCTACGACTCTTCTTAATTAAGATCTCAAATAAAAGCCACTCGCAGTCAAAGCGGCACCGGAAGTCGCCTCCTTGATCCTCGAGCGATTGCTCGCCACCTTGTCCGGCTTGCGCTGCGGTTTTTCCACTGTACGGATTTAGCGGACTTTGCGCGAAACTTATGTCACTCGTCTCGATGTTACGGGTTCAGTATGAACGCGTTATTTTCTGCGAGGGAGTTCGACCAATCGATACGGAGGGGTAGAGTTCGGTTGAATCTGAAGAATGTCTCTCGGAGAATCCTTTTGTACGGCGAACCGGAGGAGCCGGCTGCGAAGGAAAGAGGCGCGAGTACAAAGGACATTTTCTAACCCAATTAACTATCCGTCCCGGTCATAATTAGGCGTTGTATGGCCGACGGTCGGTTCACGGGCCAGCGAAAAGTAGGTCCGCCGGCAGCGGACCGCAAACGAACTGGTCGAACTCGGCCTCGTTCGATCGCTCGGTCTAATTCGACGTGTCGCCGCCATTTGCGGCCTTCTGCAAATGAGTTCCTAATAAAGCAATTACGCGATGGAGCTGCAAGTCACGGAGCTTATGCAGAAAGCAAGCAAGTCTGTCGCACCAGACAGGGTGAGTTTTGATTGAAGCGTTTCTTACGCATGCACGATGTCCCCGGGGTGTAGAGCAATAGTAAAATATTTTCAGGTATCGGTAAATGTTTCACGTAGCGAGGCTGATCGATTAATTTTTCATTTCGGTGACCCCGAAACAGCGGGCGCTGGTAATAAAATATTTGTCGACGCGACGCGTAGAGTTACCAATTTGAAAAGAGTTCTTTTATCGGCGACGCGCGATGAATTTGAAACCAACTGGACGAAGCCTTTCACACACCTTTGATTCAGATTTATAGATTCGTTGATCGATCCGTGAAATTTCCACGGGAACCCGCTCGTTGATTATTTTCTGCACGCTAATGGATTAAATATGTTACTATACGTTACATATTTTCGTCCGAACGGGAGCTTCGGAACAGACTAATTATTTTATGGCACGCAGTGTTGATTTATTTTTCCGTAGGCAGTCCGTGATTATTGCGCAAGCATCGAGGTAACGTAAATAACTGTTTTATCTTCGTTTCTGTATGTTTCGTTGACGATATTATTTCTTTCGCATGAGCTGCATTGTTTGTACTGGCAATCGATCGTACGTTGGATGTTTAATATGTAAATTTACATCTTCCGGGGCAAACTCGGCTTCCGAGATATTTGATTCTTTGCTCGAATGAAGCATTTCAGTGTTAAATTATGTTACCGAATGTTCGCAGAATTCTCGTAGGAATGATCGTAGAATCCCGGGATTTATTTCGAATATTTTCCAGCAACTGATAAAATATAAATCAGCTCGTCGGAGGCGGGATTAGGTTTTGCGAAGGGAAGAATCGGGGGAGCAGCCAGTCTTCTCGATTTGCAGCGGTTAACTGGGCTCGGTTAGCGGCGATGGTCGAGCCGGAAATTGGAGGAGCAAATTTTTGGTCGGCTCCGAAGAGTCGATTTCCGTGGCGCGGCGGCCGGGGACCATTTCTTTCGGCCTCGTAATTGGATGACCGATCGCAAAGGGACCGAAACGAGTTCCAATTGAATTCACCGTATATACACCGGCTTGATCGATCCGTTTCGCCCGAAATGCCCAGGCCCCTAGGATATCGCGTTATTGTTCGGTCCACGGTTCCCGAACTGGTTCCGAACGCACCCGGCACGCATATCGCGGGGTTCTCGAGCGTCGAGTGTCCGAAATGGTCGAAAGAGCTTCTCAGCCCAATTCAACCTGATTCGGGAGCCGCTTCCAAATTTCATCGGGCCATCTGATGCACACACCCTTCAAATTCACAACATTCTGAATTTCTGAAGAGGGGCAAAATTTGACAAATTCGAACGACTCCAGGGACTTTGAAAAATTTTTCCCGAATTCCTTCCAACGTGGTTTCATAAAGGGAAGTCTCCTCTTTGCAACGACACCAGAAAAATTGACCTGCGAGTCTTCGTTTCGGAGTTATGGCATTTTAAGCGGAAAGTGCGCGGCCCGCTCGAGCTCGGTTAAAGCGTAACAAATTCTGCTTTTTCCGCACGTCCCCAAAAAATCCACGATACAAAATACGGCCGGTAAAACATGCGTATTTTTATTTCCGGCAAGTCGCAAATCGATTCGAAGCTCTCGGTCAGTAGTGCAGTGTTTTTATTATTATCATCTCCGGCAGGATGTTGTTTCAACAGTGTCGAATAAATGTTGAGGGCACGCTCGTGGTAAAAAGGCGAACTGCGGTTGGTGGACAGTGCGGAGCGCGGCAATTCAAATCGGAGGTCCCTCCATCAAATTGCAAATCGGCCGGCGCTTAATCGCAAATTGGAAACCGCCGCGGGAGCTCGTATGACCGACGCAAAATGCTCGACGCATCGGTGTATGCAACGAGCACGGTGCATTCGATGCTGTTCGAAGGACGAAGGATGCTAAAAGACATTGCGCGCGGGCACGACCTGCACATCGATAATTAACGAACCGACCCCACTCTGAATAGTTGGTTAATTTCCACTGTCAAGCGGTGAAAGCAAAATATTTTTTCAACCTTTCAAAGGAACTTTTTACTCTTGCCATTCATCAAATCGTAATCCTTTGACCGATTTTATTGGAGAAACTTGCACGATGTATTCGTACATGGCTATCAATGAATCGTTACGCATTTATAGGATCTCTGAATATATATCAAATATACGAGAAACTCTTCAAAATCTTTTTACGCTTGCGAGATCGTAATTCATTCGTCACTCTCACTCTTACTTTAATATTAACACCGTGAAAAGGGTTGAGAATCGACATAAGCGACGTCGAATATTTTCGGTCGTGCAAATCGGGAATAACTCGGTGCTCGCGCGGGGATTAATACGTCGCGAAATAATACCAGTTATTCAATTAATGGAACGGTCGCGTTACGGGGGTGGCGGCGATAAGATCGGTAGAGTTCGAGGGTCGAGGATTTAATCGGTACCGATATTTCCCGTGATTTACCGTGGATCCCCGGCGATCAACGCCGCCTCGCCGCGCTGGTCGCGGATTAAAAACCGCGTTGCGGCCACACCGTCGTGTAATTTATTCAAGACGGAAATAACTTTCGGCGCGTGCGCGCGCGTGTAATGCAATTCGCGTGGGCGTGGACGGTTTTTCATAAATCCTTTCGGGACGGGCACAGGCTTCCCCCCTCCGGCGAATTTCGACGTAATTGCGTGTTATTTCGGCCGGTCGATCGGCTTTTGTTCAGAATCCGGACCCGGCCGTGCCGATCGCGACCGGTTTCATGCGGCAGAACGGATTAGACGGATTTTCGATGCCGGAAATTCACCTCCCGTGCGCTTCGACTCGCTTAATATTCGCCACAGAAATTTTTACCAGCACCGGGGGTCGCGCCGGTTCAACCATCCCCCTCCGTTCCACCCGTCACGAAGTCCATGTATATGTATAGAGACACATAACCGGTGCGCGTTTATCAATTTTCCACGGTAGTACACCGCGCGAGACCGTACATATTTTTTGATCGACCGGCCGCTGGCTAGAACACCGCGCCGATTTCGACCTGTTTATTTACGATTTCCGACCGACCGCGCTTTTATTTGCTAAATAATTTACCGGCACGCCCGCGCCGGCCGCGCTAAAATCAATTTCCTAGTTTTTCAGCGGTTCGCTTGCACCTATGCTCGAGGCATTAGATCCTCAACACTAGGTTTACTATTTCGCATTACTGCGTGAAAATAACAAGAACCTGCTACCAACATTTTTAGCAATATTTTCACAATAATGTATACCCAAAGAAATAGATTTGCTAAATAACTGTATGCACCGTTGAAATCTTAATAATTTTAAATTAAAAATATTAGAATCTAGCGTTAATAAACCTGCGAACGTTTCGCAGCAAAATTGTGCGGTTGCACAAAAGAGATCCCGAGGTAAATTTGATTAGTCGAACGTGATATCGCTGCTTCTCGCATCCAAAAATATTAATCCGCGGTACATTAGCTTTCGCATGAAAGGCAGCCATAAAGGCGGGTCCCATAAGCACCCGGCAAGATCGAGGCAAGTTTGCCGGCGGCGTGCGAGCGCTCGGGTTTCATAAATCACGCAGAAGGGGACGCGAGAAAGCGAAACGGTAATCAGGGTTCGAAGTAAAACGGAATCCCGTGTTCCTCCCCGGTTCGCGATTTTTTTTCCACGGCCGGGGGGATCGAGGAGTCGCGAAATCTGATAGGGAGGGGCGAAATCTGGCTGTTGCGGGGGATAGACCGTTGCTGAATTCGGGGGAAATTAAGCATGGCGTACAGGTTAATTAATCGCGATAATTCCCGGGGGTAGGGACCGCGGCCGTCTCGTTCGCCCCTCGAGAGAGAAATGAAAAGTTCTGGAAAGTTTGATATCGCGCCGCCGGATATTCAGCACGCACTTCCTGCGCGTGGCACGCACACGATCGCATAAACACGCAGCCCTTTCGTCGCTGCGAATCGACGCTGCGCACGCGAGCCTCGTTCCTCAATTTTTCCCCCGTCGAAGACAGTGATCTTTTGAAATTTTTGGAAAACGTCCAAAACTCCACGAAACTGTACGTAGCGGCCAGCTTGGGCATCTGGTTATGGCATGGGTATTGCTTTATACTCTTGGAACGTGACTCTGGGGATTTTTAGGAATTAGGTACGGAGTGGCTATATTCGCAGCACCTCCGCGAGCAGAGGAGGACAGTAAAATACTTCGTTTAGGCGTGCGAACGGGGCTGTCTGGATTTCTTTTTTCAACACGACTGTAGCCAGAGGGTGTCTGCGAGGAGTCTGACCCGGGCTAACTTAATAACGCGTTATGCATCCAGCCGGGTGACGGGGCGGCGGAGGGGAAAGTGTCTAAATAAGGGCGCGGGGGAGAACGGCAATAAAGTTACGGGGCTGTAGGACCAGTTGCCCGGAAAATAAGATCAGAATTGATGCGGATTCAGGGACTCGAGCCCCGGGTAGTAGCTATTTGCAATTTGCTCACCTTGACGCGCAGAAGGTGCTGGAGACTTTGAGCCTGGCTGCTATTTAGGGGCGGATTGTCAGTCCCGAGACGCGCCACTGCAATCACGTTTTCTTGGGTCGCGTTGTACAAGAAAAGAGTGCACACCGTCTGCAAAAGAAAGAAGAAAGGGAACCGGGAACACGCTGCGATGTCACGGCGTCATCCACCACCATACCCTCGTGTTATTAACCCTTCAGGAACGACGCGCCGTGGGACAAATGGGCAATCTGGGCGGGAAGAATACGTATACGTTCTACTTAGTCTTGTTCCGAACTGTTTACTCGCGCGATAACTTATTTAGTAACTGTACAGGACACCTATGATATTACAATAATATCATCGATAGACTGTAGACGTCGTTTCTGAAGGGTTAACAGATCAGTAGAAGAAAAATTTTAAGTCGGCATTGTACCATTTTCGTTTGTACCATTTTTCGACTGACTGTATCTAATTCTTACCTGATTATTGGCTTCCTCTCTCATAAAGCTATCGAGGGACGAGATCGCGTCCAGGACGGTGACATTGTTATGCCGTCGCAATAAGCTCTCGTCCTTTTCGCTGTATCCCAGGAACATGAAAACCCCGTGCGGTATAGAGTAAGCATCTGCGGGGACAAGTCGACAGAGATTAGACGGCGGGTCCTCCCGTAAACGAAATTATAAATCCTCGGGTGCGCCGATCCGATCGTAAACGCGGATCACCTTTGATCTATCGTAGCAAATTTTCATCAACTTCCCGGCGAACCGAGAAAGACCGGCAATTTTCTCGACCGAAGTTGCCAAACTTTCTCCGTTCATCGACCGATAATTTACTCGAAACGGCGACTTTACTCACGAAGAGAAATTACTCCGACTAGGATTCATTGAACATGATTCTTCCAGGACAAGCCAACTATGCCTTTAACATTTTTTATCTTCTCAGAGCGGAGAACGGTTTCGCATAAAATACGTGTTGGACACTTTTACGGAACAGATTTTTCTGTTTTAATGGGGTTTTCGAACGAGCGGCGAGTGTCGGTAGAGAGACACGATCCCAGCGTAAAATTGGAAAAATCTCTGGTCTGGCTAACTATCGGCGGGATCTTGGTCCGTTGAAAGGGCGACGCGTCAAGAGGGTTATATTCACCGGGTGAAGGCCGCATGCATATGAAATCGCCGCTGTAGCAAAGGCAGCGTCCGCGATGCGCCTTATACCCCGGTGCCTCGTGATTGTAGAAGGCAAAGGGCGTCTTGCAGGGCAACGAGTTCACGCAGATCGTGTTGCAGCTGAGAATCCCGCCCTCGCCGCACTCGCACAGCTCCGAGCATTCCGGCTCGTCCTCGCGATAGAGCTGTGGACAGCGAACGGCAAACCTGTTAAACAGTTCTCCAAAGACTTGCAGTATTTTCTTGTAATATTTTTCTCTTTTCGCGAAACGATAACCGTTTAAACGGACGCGACGCTTTCGAAGGGAGAAGCGTCCGACTTTTTGGACCCGCTGTGGAAGATTTGTGTGGCGCAGAAAAATCCGCGGTGCAGTCGTAAACTATGCCAGTCGTCGCTGATGAAGTGAACTCTCGCGAGTCAATGGCGAAGGAAACAATTTTTGCATTGTCGCCGGCGCTGAAACAAACGGCGAATGGACCGTCGCGGATAAATAGATTGAAACGATGCTGAATCGCGTATTGCGAGACCTGGTCACGACCATTGAATAGCT
The DNA here is from genome assembly GCA_028454255.1 of Halictus ligatus. NCBI lineage: Eukaryota > Metazoa > Arthropoda > Insecta > Hymenoptera > Halictidae > Halictus > Halictus ligatus. The sequence continues at coordinate 829,182 of CM052145.1, read as the reverse complement.
CTGTACCCTTCCATTGTCCGGCGGGATCCCGATTATTTGGAATACAATTTTTCCAACCCCCGCGGCGCGCCGTTGCATTCATTGTCCTCCCGCTGGCGGCTGCCACTGAATTATTGATACCGTCCACCAAGCGGGGGGAACTTTCATTCCGAATATCATAATTAACGTTCGACGGTAATTAATATTCGAGCCTGTGCCCAACCTCGTTCATCTTCGAATCCCGTGTACGTACACCGCGAACGTGTATCTATTATCGATCATAAAAACCGGCACAGCGACCGATCATTGTTAGAGACTGTTCGAAATGTCGGATTTTTCGCCGAAAACCTTGAAAATCAGCTAAGTAAAATAGTGGGTAACGAACGATCGCGTTTCTCGATGAAAAAGTGTTCGCGTCATTTGCATTTTAAAGCGGACATTTCGTGCGCAGCAACCTAATCGAATTAACGTTTCTACGCGGAATGATCTCGATGAAGGATTAACCTCGATGACGCGCGCGATTGCTTCGGATAATGCGGTTTTTCTGAAAATGTTTTCCGCGAAAATGTGGGGATCGATCCTGCCGAGCGAGAACCTTTGATGCCGATGTTTCGGGCGAATATATTCAGCTCTGTGCGCATAAAGGATGAGCTTTTTAGCGAATTTTATTGGCCGATGATGGGGGGAAAAATTATGCGAAACGAGTATAGTTTGTTTATACGTAATACCTGCAAACGTTTACTCCTATTTTTGCAGACTGTAGGCGTTTTTGCAAGTTTTCTTGTTCGTGGATCGATTGGGTTATAAATAATCATTAGGTTAATACGTTCACGTATCGTGTATACTACAAAAACAATACAGATAATAATTGTTTAGTGGCAACTAATGTCCTACTGCAAGAACAAATTGTAGCGACGCGTTTAACATCCTAACGATTCATCATAATCGAGCTGCATGACAAATGGCAACGCACCGTCGCAAATAATGGCAAATATACATGCACAATTATATATAATGTCTGCATAATTGATCGAGATATATTTGCCGTCTATTTTTCTCGACAAATAAATAATAATTGACGTACACTAGTTTCTAAAAGCGTTCAACAATGCTTTTTAAAAATCCCTATAAACGCACAGGAGAACAACTCCGCCGCGAGTAATCTTTCAAGAATTTTTGTCCGATTTGTTATACTTCCGGCAAAACAACTGCGCGTCAGAAAGTTTCGACTATCCGAAGGCTCGAGGGCGTTCTCGAAACTTTTGACCGACGGTACCACGATGAAAATTAGCGTTAGAGAAACTCTAATAAATTGGGAACAAACAGGCAAATGAGTGGAGAACTTCGGCGGAGATGTAAATCACTCATCGAGGCTCTGGTGCGTCGCGATAAATCTTCGCTAATGAAAACTAAAATGTTGCGAATAAATCTCTCATCAAGCGATCGCTCGTTCGTAGTCTTCGCTTGCGAATATCTCCGTCTCGTTTCCGCCGCGTAAATATCAGAACGTTAATAAAATAACTCCCGAAAGCGAGAAATCGCATAAAAAACATTCCCGATATAGTAATTTAATCTATACCGCGCGATAAACGTATTTTCCGCGTATAGCCCGCGTTTTCCCGGTAAAATCGTTGGAATAATTATGAACGGCATTCCACGATTATTAATTCGCGAATATCGTTACGAGAACATTTTTTTTCCTGTGTATTAAATTGTTCAGATTTCGATCGACTCGGACCCTTCCTCGCATTCCGTGGACTGTTATAATGAATGAAGAAGTGTGTGTAACTTTAAAGTAAAAAATCCGACATCAACGATTTGTCAGACGGTGGTACATTTCGGTTTTGCGCAGCCGGAACTGTTCGAAACACTGCGAACCGTCCGAAATCGGTTTCCGAGGACGAACAGTTTGAAGATTGTGGTACTCACCCTCTTGCCTTTGCCCTCCCTTATGAATTGCTGGCTCTGCCTCACTCCTTGAACCACGCAGAAGCCTATAAAGAGACGAACATTTCAGGGAGACGGGCGCTGCACCGATCCTCGGCGAACTGACTCCCCTCCTTTCCTCCCTTCGTCCTGTGCGCCCCCTAACCCCGAGCCCTCGATCCTTCCTCATTTTGAATCCGTTCTTTCAGCCGCTTCTATCGCTTTGTAACGTTCGGAAACGAAAATTCCTCGTGTTCCAGACGGGGGCGATCAAAGGCGCCGCATTTCCCGTTCCAAGAACACCGTGTCACCGACGCACGCACCCCTGTTTTTCTTTGCGACCCCCCCTTTCCCACCAGCCCCGTCGTTTCTCGCGACCCTAGACCAGCACCGGTTTCGAAATACCTTCTCGCGTCCGTAACCGCTCGGCACTCGTTATCGATTCCACGAACGGCCTGGAAATGCTCGCCGACCGACGAATTACGACGCGGGGCGTGTCAAACGACCGGCACACACCAAGTATTTCGATTTTCAACGCGATCCGGAACACCTGGGGAATTGATCTTGGCCACCCTCCGACACCCCCGCGACGCACGCTGGGCAATTTGGACACAATCGGTTTCAAAATCGAGTAACTTTCGTTAGGAACGAGGTAGAGCGATGAAATTTTTTTTAAATTAAAGCCCAAACTTTGTAGAATATCGGAAAATAAGGAGATTGTGGTACGAACGTTTTTTAACCTGTCTACGACCTCAGGATTTTGCAAAAAATAGATTTTTATGACAAAAACTAATGAAATCATTTTTCCGTTGAAATGATTGGATGGTAGTAATCTCCCTATTTTCCCCATATTCTACAAAGTTTCAGCTTTACTTTAAAACAAATTTCATCGCTCTACCGCATTCCTATCGAAAGTTCTGTGATTTTGAATCCGATTTCGTCCAAATTTCCCACTGTGCGACGCTGTTGTAGTTTCTCTCTTTGCCGGCGACGCGGGTGGTGATGCGGAGCTCAAATTTTTAGCTGGATTGTTTGAAAATTCGCAGTTGGTCCCAAATAAAATTGCCAGGAAAAATTCTGACTCGCTAGTGAACCGGACAGGTCACGATTGGCTCCCGACAAAAAGAAACCGTGACTCACGTGGCGGAACGGTGGTGCTGGTGGTGCTCGGCGTGGTGCTCATGGTGGTGGTGCTCGTGGTGCTGGTCGTCGTCATAGTCGTGGTGATTTCCCAAGTTTCCGTGGGTTCGGTGGTCGGCCACCTCGTCACTTCCGGTATTTGATTATCTTCCACTTGTTCGACCACCGTGGCAGTCGTCGTGCTAACTGGCGACCTCGCCGTCGACGAGACGGTCGTCGTCGTCGTCCTAGGATAATGATGGTGTTTCCTGCGTGCGTGATAATCCTTCTGCGACTCCACTGAAACGGTCGATAGATTTACCTCGGGTCAGAGCACAGCAGTGTTCTGATTCGCGGACCTTACTTAACACATTGTTGACCGGACACGAGTTGACTCGTGTCTTCATGGCCAAACGTTCTTGGGACAGTATCATACCAAAAAGTTTATCGAAGTTTATTTAGATTGTTTTAGTTCTACATTTAATAACGAAATAGTATCTGGTGACATTAGATAGTTCCTGCGTAGAATTGCCGGACAACAACGTGTTAACAGACTTTAGTGTTCAATTCCATGGCAAATTTGATCGCGGAAAAATCTTTTCACTACTCTTAGATTTGATCGATAGTCCTTGCAAATGCAGAAAATCCCGAGTCAACTACTGCCGGTCGATAGGCTTCCCGAGAATGGTTCGCAGGCGCGAAGATCGTCGGCTCGGATCGGTTCTAATGAAAGTCAAACGGAGCTCTCGTCTCGCGTTTCAACGGTATAAATTCGAGCGACCGGTCCACGTTAATTTGCATCGATCACGTTTATCGCGGGGGACGGGAGGAGAAGAGGCGAGGATAGGAGAGGACATCAAACCCCGGCGTTCGACCTACATTCCTATCGGGAATCGACGAAAGGCGATCGAGGGCCGATCGATGCAGTTAGCGCGAGCGGCCCGGCGCGGAGCGGTGCGCCGCAGCGCGATGCAGCGCCGGTGCACTAGCTCGGCAAGTGCAATTTCTTCGTATCTAAATGACTTATCTGTCGGGCCGAACGCCGAGATTTTGCAGCTCGACTCGCGGGAACAGATGTAAAGATCGATAAAGGAGCCCCTCGTGTTGTGCCCTGTCGCTCGTTCGTTCTTTCCGATGCAATTGCGACCCTGCATGCCCCCGACCGCCATAACCAAGATATCGCTGTGATTGCCATAGGCGAACGCCCTGAAGAGGAGGTTCATAGGGTCCGTACATCCAATTTTTAATGTACTTCTCTTTAAACCATCTTGGAGCTCCTCAATGAATTTGTGCTCGAATTTGTGCTTGAACTGTGGTAGAATCTGGGCTCGCCTATCGGAGGCAAACAGGCGAAACACACATTTGCAGTAGAACGTTACACCATAAAACGCATCAAAGCGCACAGAGACAGAGCCAATGGAGCTCCGGGTCGCCATTACGCCGCTTTGTAACGCAATGATCGAATGTAAACATCAATAGCGCCCGGTTTATAGAATATTGCAGATGGAGCCAGCCCCGACCCGAATATCGAACTAGAGCAATCTGTACACACGTTTCCACTGGTACCCTTGAACAGACGAGAGCGTAATTGATTGCCAATCACCCATGAAAAGCTTGTTAAGACTTGGGAAATTCGAAAAATTTTATTCATCGAACGAGAGGGAGAACGGGAGGGGAAGAGGGTCAACGGGGTTAAGAAGGGTGCGGAGGGGCTAAATTCAACATTGTCATCGGGGAAATATTAATCCTGGTCGGTATTAATCACCGGAGGCCGGATCAGAGTGTATTGTTCGAAATGTTTGGCGGACCTTCGCGCAAATATTCGATCCCGTCTGATTTCACCACCGACAAAAACAGTCCGCCACGAGGATTCTGTCGGGCCTGACGTGAGTCCCATTTGCCAGACGATTTTTAACGAATTTTCCGAAAACTTCTTTCTCCATTAAGAGTAGACGTGAATATTGGACGCTGGATAATTTCGATTCGCGGCGCGGAAAGCAGAAAGAAATCATTGAGACGGGGTGCGAGGGGGTTGGTCGACGGTAGCCACGTGCGTTTGACTTACCCACACAGGGATTCACCCAGAGAAGCCGTTGCCAGCCGAGGCAATCGTGAAGCTGCGAGAGCTCGGTGCCTTTGCAGGCGCAGTAGGATCGCAGCTCGGTGCCAAGGATTCCCAGCATCGCTTTCCGACACTCCGACACTGGACCAGCGCATTTTGTCGTCACGCTGTCCACCGCGCAACTTTGCTCGTAATACTCCAGCTTTATCCTGAACGAAGAGCAACAGAAATCATGCGCTTTGTATTTGTCGATATCATAGTTCCGAGACAGACTCTCATAAGACAACAGAGAATTGGTCGATTATTAAAAGTATGTGAAAATAAGGGTCGTATTATACCGACGAAACGAGGGGACAGTGAGCACGAGCGGAAGTCGAAGAAACGGGGGTGAGGGACCGGTATATCCCGAGGGATTAAGAGTGAGTTCGTTTCGCGGGCCAGTAATAAATCAATTAAAACGGCGGCGGCGGCGCGTCGACGCGCGCGCGTATTGTAATTTAATCGATGCGGCGGTGGGGCTGATCGATATCATTAAATCGATACCCGGTGAAAATTTCCAATTTCGCCGGTGCACGCGTCCACGGAATTTCCAATCGACCGGACACGAAGCGTCGATTTCTCTTCAATCTTCGGATCGGATCAATCGGCGGCCGATTTTAATTAGTCCTCGTTAACCGATCCGGTGTAAATAAATTCGCTGCGTGTATTTTGATTCTTCTCGCTTCGCGTATATATTTTTTACACTCTGCCGAAGTGGGTATCGTTTTCGTAATTCGCGCGCGGTCTTTCTCTTACGGTAATAAAGTGTTTCATTACGAGGCCGGGAGTGGATCAAGCCACGTCTCGTTGACTCGCAATTTAACTTTCAAATTGAAAGCGTAGCCCAAAGCCAGTCGGCAGAAAAACGGAGAAGGATCCGCAGTTTAATCAGGGCCGTCGGTTTATCCGGATCCGCGATACCATCTCGCGATAACAATTCCCCGGCCGTACGCGGCGCTGATTAATTTTTACGATCTTAACGCGGACACAATTAATCTTCGATCAAACCGGGCGGACCTCCTGGATCGCGTCCGACGCGTTTGTTCATTAATCGAGCGCCTGTTTGAATGATTTCGTCTTCAAACTGTCGCTCAAGGATCTTTCTCGTGGTCAACATTTTTTTTTCGGGCCCTAAACGTTTGTCTGCAGCCTGTTAAAAATTTGTGGAGCTCTAGAAATGTTCCGGCGACCACTTGAAATTTTTTGGAAAGCTGAAAATCGAACGGGGTATCAAATATTTTTGCACGTGCTCTAAGCATTTTTTCGTGGCCGTTAACAGTTTTTCGCGGGCTCTCCGACATTTATTTCGCGACCCATAAAGTTAGTTCGACGGTTCTCGAGACTTTTTTGCGTCCGACGAGTAATACTATGTCCGTTGATTCTGAAAGCGGAGCGCCCAATGGAAAAAGTTTACTTTGAAAATAATCGTCAAAGACTGGAAACAGTTAATTCCCACAATCCACAGCTGCTAATCCTCTGAGCGCACGCGTTGCACAGTGTCTTTGAGTCATTCTCTTGGGCGTTATTGGACCGTCAAGCGGGCCGGTTTTAAAAGAGATTGTTCCCGAAGATATCGGGAACGAATGGTCGACCAATTTTCATGATTAAATACTTTTATCATGTCTCTTTTCACCGGTCTATCAGCCGCTCTCGCAGCCGTGCTCTTTAATTAAACCATTGAAAACCAACAGTGGTTGATCAAACAGAGGATTATCTACTGTCGCGAATCTTTCCCGGTCAATATACACTTCTCGCATTAATGAAAACGTTAAATAGAACTTTCCTGGCTCTTCGAGGTCGAAAACACTGTTCGACCATAGGTAAAATAATCTTTTACAGAAGTTTACTATATTAACAACCGAATAACTTTTCAACCAGTCATCTCCTAGTACTGAAACTCGGATTTTCCGCGTTTAACGTTTGTCATACTCACCTGCAAGCACCGTTTATCTTGCAGGTCTCCGCCAGGCTGTGGCAGGTCGGCATTTCTAATCCTTCGACCCGCTGCGCGCACGCAGGATGCATTTTCTCCTGCGCCACGATGCACTCGTCCCTGCCGCCCGTCTTCCTGCAAAATTCAATCATCCGAAATTTATTCCCGCGACTCGCTAGCACGCGTTTCGTATTGCTGGAATCCTCCTCGGATCGTTACGGAAATGAAACGGCGAAATCCTCGCGAAATCAACGCCCGTCGCTACTTCTCCCTGGGGTTGGAGAAACTTCTGCTCGCGATCTGGGAAGTGTAGGACAATTCTTAACGAGCCGCGAACCAGAAAATGGTTTCCACGGCTGAAAAGTATTCGATCTCGTCGGAGTCCTGTCCAGACGAGTAGGACAATTTTTAACGAAGCGTAAAGCGATTAGCCGAGAACAGGGGGCTAATTGATGGATCGTCGGCGGTAATGGGATTGCTCTCCGATGCGGGGGAAGGAATTCGATTGATCCGGCGAGGGCCACGGTCGGCAGAAACAACGGGAAGACGCGCGGCGATTTACTGCACGAGAGAGCACCATCCGAAAGTCGTCCGGGAATAAGAGACTTCTATCTGTCCGCTTCGGGGTTCCCGGGGAGCTTTAAGGGAGGAATTCCCAGGCAGACAGGCGACGCCAGGTGGGTATTGCTCAACGAGCATTAAACGAGCCTGCTACGTATTTTATTCGGCCCCGAGACTTTTCGTTCCGCCGTTCGACTCTCGTTTCCTTTACGTTGTACCCGGGTCTCGGCTGTTCTCTCGTCCTCCTTCCTTCTCCTTTTTACAACCGCGTAACGAGCACTCGAAATCGTTCTGTCGCGCACGCTTCGATTTACTTAATCCTCTCGGCTTCGGGGCATCTATACGCCCGTTCGAGATTTATTTCAATTTGTCAGACCGTTGAGAAATGATTTCAGCCAATATCGAGCGGGGTACGTCTGAATTTGCAGCTGAATTTACTTTCAATTTCGTGCAATTACCTTCGACGCCAACTATTCTAGAGCGAGACGACGTTCTTGTCAATTCATGCGACGTCTTCGGTCCGAACAAAAGAATAATGTGGGGAGAACGAACGGAGAGCGTAGGGCAAAGGGACCGAAATGGGGGCAGGCACACCAGATGGAAAGTTACCGCATTGTTTCGTGGCCGAAAGCCACTTAAAAGTTAAAGGATCTTCTTCCGGGGAGAGAAACCTCTGGTATCGTTCGCATAAAAGGATCAGAGATGCAGAACTTAAGGTATTTCACCGGTTCGACCTTTGTTAGCGAGGGACCCTTCTTGTTAAACCGCTGAATCCTCGCCCTAGCTCTTTTAACATCGGTTTACTCAGGATTATGGGGAATCGTACAAAGACCGAGGGGAAGGGGGGTTTTCATTAATTACTTCAATACCATACGTTATGCATTTTCCTCGGCAATTAACATGCCCGAAAGGTCCTTATTAAGACAGATTAACGCCCGAGGGAGAACTTAAGGGTCTATACTAGATCTCTGTGAATGCCTTTTAGGGTTCTCTGAAAGCCACTCTGAGAACTGGAGGTTATTTAAGCATGCGCGGCGAGGGATCGTGTTTAATACCGAAGATCTCGCGGGGGTGGTTCAAAAAATGTTCCAAAATATTTTTGGAAATTCCTAACTGCCTCTAAAACAGCTTTAAGGACTTTCACGGAATTCTGAAGATTCAGAATCAGACTTATCTCTCTCATGGACGACTCACCTGCACAGGCAGAACGCCATTTCCACGGAGTGTTTGTGGTTGGCTGACTTGTAGAAGTTCTGCAGCGCATCCATACACTCGTTCCTCGCGCAGCTCGTCGAGTCGCAATGATTCAGCACCGGCTCCAGAAGCGTCTTACACTGCGGATCGTTCCTGTAACGAGACGCAACGGAAATGATCGCATGCGAAATCCCGAACCGAGGATCCTCCGCGACGAGATCGAGTCCATAAATCCCTGGAAACCCGGTGAACCGGTTGATTTTATCCCTTCGGGGAAATTAGAGCAGACTTTGCGAATAATGCAAGAAATTCCATAGAAAATCCAGCATCCCCCGTGCCGTGCAAATCAAAGTAAATGTTCCGAGACGTTCTCGTTAATTTCGAGTTGATTACAGGTAATCCTGCAACGCGCAGACCGTGTGTACAGGATTTCGACTCACTTGCAAGCGGTATAGGCGTGATGACACGTGCTGGAGAGGATGATTTTCACTGGCTGCTGGATTTTGTCCAGATCGGACGAGGCGGATGGCAATACCGCGGACGTCACTGCACAGAAACGCAACAAAAATGTTTTACAAGTTGTGATTGAATAGTTTCAGAAGGCTTTAAACAGACTTCAATCATTTCTAAACTATTACCGCGGCGATGGAAAATTGAAGCGGATCGGAGGTTCGGTTATTGCTCGGTTTTGTTTGTGCCGGAAGCAATTCTGTTGGGAAGCGGGAATCGCAGGCCGAGATTCATCGGGTAAACAGTAACTTGCTGAACGGAACGGCGACGTAACAAGCGGAGAAATCGAGCGAAACCGCATTCCGAGGCGGGCAACAAATTTTCCGCGAGCCGCGGCGCGACGTAGCCGGATAATCGCGTGGATTTCCGTCGACACGGGATCTACGCGCGTAATTCTTGTTCCTCCGTTCGAACGCGGGGGCGTGCTGCCGCATTCTTGCCTCAAAGCCCACCGGAAGATCGCTATCGAGCCAGTGTCGACGCAAGTTTCCGCGAAATGCGGTCTTGAGGTCGATCTACATCGGTTCTAATACAGGAGCTTCCGAAAGTACCAAATATCTCCGCCATTTAGCAACATTTTTGCTTTTTAAAAATTGTTGTACCGAGCTCAAAGACGCGTCCAAATCCTCGATAAATTTTGGAATTGTTCACCTAGTAATTGCTTGTGGAAAAATTCTCAAACGTTACCCAGTCTCGGACACTCGAGGTTAACCGCAAACACGACCGGGTTAAATCGGTGTAGCGATTTTTCCCCGAAGCATGAGTGGCCCAAGAGTGCACACCTAATCAGGATCGAGCTGTATACCCGCGGTACAAATGATAAATCATTTGGTCACCGACTGGCCTGGCCGAGGGTGCGCCGCGAGCGAAAGGGAGGCGAAAAGGGGGTCTCGTTCGGGAATCTTGAATATTTATCGGCCGATATTTATCCACGCTGCGGCCGCCACTTGAAAACAATGGCTGAGAATAATTGTTTATTTATGCAAATCGAGCGGAGCCCTGGTTCCGCGGGGCCGGGTCGAACGTTCGAGCTGCTTCGAGCGCCGTCAGAGGAAACTCTGAGAGAAATCGCCAAGAAATCGAATACGTTGCGATCGTTGCGATCGTCGGGTTACCGATATCGCCCGGAATCGTCTCGGAAGGGTTATTTTGAACCTCGGTGGGGAAAAGACGGGTCCCGGACGCACGCGCAAATCCTCGATACTGAATATTCAACCTTGGTTTATCCGGTTCCGAAAGAAATCGCGGTATTTCCATAAGCGCGACGACGCGGCGGGGCGGCCGGCGTTTTAAACAAACTTCGCGGGCAACTTGAAATAAACTTCCGCATTAAGGGGCCGGAATAAATGTATAAGGTTAATGCAAGAATTATGCAGCGGGGACCGCGCCGGAATCCTCGCCGGTTCCGTATTAATTGTCGCGACGAATCGCGCCCCTGGACGGCCGATGCAAATCGACAAGGAACGGCGAACTTTCTCGGGGACCTGTTTGTTTTTATTCATCCCCGCGCAGGCGAGCTTTACCGCTAATCACTCAGACTTTACCGCTGCCAGACGCTAAACCTGTCAGCTCTGAATTCCCTCGAACCGTTCGAACGCAATTTCATATTCTGTTCCGACAGCGAGTTCGGCGTTTATCACTTTCCCCCCTGATCTCGTGAATTTTCTTAAAAACGGAATTGTTTATGGTGCTTCGAAAGGGTAATCAAGAGGAGTTTATGTCATCAAATTGTTGGTGATGAATTTCTTTCTAATATTCGAAGAGTTTTAGGAGCAGAGGGAATTTTGCATTTTCATGTGGGTATTTCGTGAAATTAAGTATAAAGTATGTTAAAAGATTGATTTTTTAATGGAAAAATTTTGTTCCGGTAGATGGAACCTTTCTGACTGGAATAAAATAAAAAGTATCGAATCGGGTAATTGGTTTTCGAGATAAAAATTCGCGGCTGTAAGGGTGACCTGGTTCCGCGAAATTGGAAATGTGGCCGCAAAGATTGCAGATTCCAAAGGATCGTATTGTGTACACAAAATGAACTAAAACCAAGATATGAGGATAAAATAAAATGAAGGGGACCAATTAGCATAAAAATGCCGATGTAAGCTCGTCGTTCGATCGCTGAAAACGTCGGAAACTCGTTCAACACCGACAAATAAATGCGTATTACACGGCCCCATCGGATTCCCCGGCGGATCTGAATGGGGAGCGACGGGGAAAAGCCGCTTCAAAATTTTCCCGGAGACCGATGCTCGATATCTCTATAATTGACAATAAGGATTCGGGGAGGGAACCATGATCCGGCCTCGAGGAGCTCCATTCAGGGGCGGACGGTCGAAGTTAAAAGGGGATGAAACGAGAAGGACCCGGGGTCTGGAGGGATCCCGTCGATGACGAATGTTCGGCATCGTTAACCAGCTACCCTCCCTCAATTGATGAACTCGATGGCCGGGGTTAACGGCCTCGGGACTCCGGGAACCCTTCTGAATATCGGTGGAACCATCATCGCTGCCACTAGCCAAGAAAAACTGTTCGGGACAGACACGGTGGGGTGGCTCGGGCGGTCGAATGACTAGCCATAAGTCAGCCGCCCTGAGGAGCGTGCCTTCGACGCACTTTATTAAGACAAACGACCGTCCGACACCCCCTGCTATCGTCTAATTACCGGGCACCGAATCTTCCCGGGCTGGGAGGCTTCGTCTTTGACCTTGCGCCGCTCTCTGCCGAATCTGTATTCGCTCGAAGGAACGTTCATTTCAGTATCGAAACGATTCATCCTACAGAAGTTTCCATTAACTCATTAACGATGGACAAAACATCTAGTTAATCTCAGATATAGCAAATATAATCTTATTATCCTGTACTCAAGCGAGCATAATATAATATAAATTGATCTCAACATTTCCTGTCAGAACTTCAAAATCCCGGTGGTCGTTCAATCGATTGTTTTATCCCAGAAAGATCCGAGGATTAAAATAAACTTCGGAACACTTCGGAAAGAATTATTTATCGCGACTGTGGCCACCGTCATAGAGGGGGATCGTTTTATTTTATTAGCCGATAAACTCTGTGCCAAACAGATTTTACTAACGGATTTATGGGGCACGTGAAACCTCTTCGTCAGTTCTATCTTCGTTCCGGCGAGCCTGATACAGCATTTAATAGACATCTCTGAGGCTTCTCTCCCGTAACTTTGTTCGGTAACTCGAGGCGAAGAGAGTTAAATTGTGACAGGCTTCTTCCCTCGGATCCGAAGTTCTCGATCGCGCTGTGTAAATGCTGCTCGGTGTCAATAAAAAACGAGGGGGGGAATCAATTATGGAGTCGAACAGCTTCACGGGGAAAGCGGTCGCTCGAGTTTCCCGGGGAGCGTTAAACGCGCGAAACACTTTTCACTCTCGCTATCGATACTTCCAGTCGGCCCTCGGAACGTGGAACAATGTAAATAAAATCGCGTCGTTGCATTAAACACGATTCGTTTCGCGGAGACTCGAGAAAGCGGGTACACCTTCGATTCTAGGTTTAAAGTCTGTCGAGTGGATTCTGTCGAGCTGATTCAGCGATACACTAGTCAATTTCGTCGAACGCTTTGAGACACGATTCGAATTCGAATTAATTTACCCAAGTCTGAGTTCACAGGAATCTCAGGCAAGATTCGATCCATGATATCATTTTTGGAGGAATCTGCGTAAAGTTTCCTGATGGTCCAGAATGTTGAAGAACAGCAATAAGGAGAGCGAATAAAAAGTTTCAGGGCACGGAGGGTGTTCCTTGTGTCTCCTTAGCCATCGAAAACATCCCCGTTGGTCGATCGACGACCACGAAGGCGCCATAACTTTCGACGGCCCACAGAAGGCGACTTTATTTAGGGTGGATCGGCGGTGATCGATTCAAGGCCACCGGTTCTACCACCCTCGCAGCCGGAGTGCCACCCTTAAACTCCCGGAATATCAATAGAGCCGATTCACCTCTCGGGAAAGGAAGTCTCGCGCGCTACGTCGAGAGACGCCTCGAATGAATTTATACGCGGCCTTTAACCCCGGAGGGAAACCTCCATACCAGTCGACGAAATGGGAAATATTTGTCCGGGAGGAGGTGGACAATGACGGAGAAAAGGAGAATTACAATCGATCGGGAACGACGGAGAGGGAGTATTGTCAGAAACGTCACGAGAAACCAGCGCGCGTTCGTATTCAATTGTCTACGAAGTAAGAAAGCGGAGAACAAAGAGGAAGAAGAAGCGCGGGGGCGGTTCCAGACGAACACACCGGTGCCCCTAATATTTTACTCGGCGGTGAATCGATGACGAAAGATTCCCGGAAGGGCACGCTCGTTTTTATCCGTGATAGGGAACGATTTCCCTCATTCGCGAGTCTAACGATCCCCGTCGAGTTTCTACGTCCGTGCACCTGCGTCACCCCGGAAAGGTTCGGAGAGCCTAGCCAGCCGCCTGCAGATATATCCAGACGGGAGAGGGAGAGAGAGAGAGAGGGGGGGGGGAGAGAGGGAAGAGCAGCATCGATCTCGAGAGGAGCCAGAGAGACGGACACCGGTTCCAATTACCGGCGGGTTCGAATTGGCCGTGTTTCTCCGGCCAACTCGAGGAATCTGTCTGCGATCGAGTCAAGGAACCGCCCTACCCGCGTACCACCCGCTCCAACAATTGATATTCCTACCTTCGAGGATCCTATCCGACGATCCTTTGTTGCGCCGACGACGACCAGGCTGCTCTGCTCCTCGTCCTATCTACCGGAGCTCGCCTAACTACTCCGCGGAACTTGCTGTCAACACTTTTATTCGCTTAGACGCTCTCGGGATATTTAACCGAGCGACCGGTACCCTATTTGACAATTATTGAAATTATCGAGACGCTCGTGTAAGAAAAACCGACGGAACCTGAACTATTTTTTTGGGGGGGAGGGGTGTTTGTTTGGCCTGTCCGCGCCCCTCTAAAGGACTCGTCGACCGGTAATTAACGGCAGATCGCTTGATTATCCAATTAGCTTGGAGCACGCGAAATCGGCGGATCGGTGGAGTCGCGTACACGGAGCGGCGGTTTTCCGGCCGTTTTTCCCCGTTATTTCCCCGGTTTATTAGCAGCCGCGGTAATTGGCCGGGCAACGCGGAATATCCATTACAATCTCGCGAATGCAAATACATGCCCGCGCGGACCGCAGGATATAGAATTACATAGCCGGCGCGCAAGGATCGATTCGAATCCTGCGAGGAGACCTCTGCCTTTCAACGCGGACCGGGTCCATTTATATTCCAACAATTAACATCGTTTGGCGTCGCAGTTAGATATCCCGGATTAAAACATTCCTGACGATTTCAATAGAAGGATTTTTAAGTAATCGCCTCGATTACCGCTAACCAATCTGAATCGATTTATCCCTCCGTTTGGTACGAACGTATTTTAGTCTTTAGTTCATAAAATATAGACGGAATGAAACGTGACTTTATAGCCATTGTAAATATATGAATGAAGAGTGGTATAAATACTGAATACCCTGCTGGCATTACGACGAATCACTGTAAATCGTCGCAGAGTCACTCGTCGGCCAGTTCTAAAAAAGATCTCAGATCTAGTGTCGAATTTAGACACGCCGGACCATCGAAGCGTTGACTATTACTACTGCCAAGGAGGCCACTACTCCTCGCGTACACATCTCGAGCCTGTCGAAATCTATCGAAATAATAATTACACGGCGAATTTGCACGAAACCGGCGATAATTAACGCACAGTCAATGGATACAAGAATTTGCCCAGCTTTCATCCGGCGGCCCAATTACTTCCGTTTTCGGGGCAACGGAGGGGCGAAGGATTCAGGCGGCGCGGCGGTTCCGTGATTAAAGGGAGAGAGGCGCGGATTATTATTTTTAACGTGGGCACGGAATCACGCTCTCAACCCACTTTTGAGTTAATTAAACGAAACGCGAACTCCGGGACACGCGTCCACTTTCGGGCGAACGAGATCAGAAAATCTGGGATGAGTCCCGTCGCTTGGGGCTCTTAGGCTAATTTATTGCCTCTAGTCGAAGTTATTGGGACTCGGTGTCAAGTTCGAGAGACACTTTCGCGGGTTGTAAAGAGGGTGGTCGGAACGAATCGATCAGAATTCCGCCGGTTGCAGGTCATCTTTCGCCGCAAACAACGATCAATTTACCGGCGAAACAATTTCCCGCGGCCGTTTTTAATTGAAAGACTACAAAGGAGAATTTATCCGCGGTTAATCGAAGCGCGTCCTCGCGGACAAGAGCGCGCCGCGCCGCAGGAATATAAGATACCCGAGGATTACCGGAGAACGCGGCTCGTCCCCGGGCGCAGACGATTTATCTGGTAACCGTGACCTATCGGGGGTGGCAGGGTCTTCGCCGGTGGGACGGTAAGGAGCGCGGAACGTGTCGGCGCATAAGCCGCGGCCGCAATCGCCGCGCCGTTACCGCCGCGAAAGAATAATCCCCTCCGGCTCGTAATTAAACCCGGCTTCGTTAACGACGAAACAATTTCAAAAAGGCAAGCCCCGGATAACTGCGGGAACAGTTTTCAGCTTTTCGGGCGACGCTGTTTTTGAACGGCCACCGTACTGGCTGGCGCGTACTTCCGGTCGACACGCGGCAATTAGCAACTAGCTGCCTATTATCGTCACTAGACGAAGAATCTCTGTGCCTGCTCTGGCAAAAGTTATCCGATCGAGAAAATCTACAGCGAAAATAAAGAAGTAGGACCTTCGGTTCTTAATCATTTGAAAAACTTGGGAATGATACTACAGTCTTTTTAAATTCATGCCTTTACCGTTCTGCATTAGATCTACTCGTGTTTGTCAGAAATAAATAAAATCCGCAGTCTAGCGTACATGTTTTTAGTTTGAAAAATATTCGCCGGTGGTTAGCACGTCTTTATCCTCGAAAATGTACACAGAAGAGGAAAGAAAATTTATATTTTTGGTATTTTTCGCTGCGCTTTCATTGAAATATTCTGTTTCGTCGAAACAGACAGGCGTGACATTGATATTTGTCGCGAAACGAAATACTCTGTCACGTACCCCCTTCTCCCGCGACAACGGTGAAATTTTTGAAGCTGCTCGTAAATTATCTGACCGTACAAACATTTGACGAACCGAAGCGGACTTTCATGCGCTCGATAAAAATGGCCCAGTAAAAAATGAATTACTCCGTCACGTGGCCGCCTCAACAACGATACAATTTTTGTATCGGACGGAATTACTCGTAAATTATTGACCGGATAAAATTCCAAGTCGTCACGTTAAGAGACTCGCTCGCTGTATATCCGAAATCGATAGGGGCGCACTTTTGACGAGGCAAACCCCCGAACGGGGTTCTCGCAGGTGCGAGGACAGGTGGGCGCATGCCCGGACCTAGATGCGCCTGCCGGTGTGAGTTATAATTACGGTGACCCGTTTGTTTAACACCGCCGATAACGAGCAACGATTTTGCGCCTACGTCGAGAGTCCGTCTCCCTTGTTTCTTGGCCCCTGAATACTAATTTAATAATGTGCGATTATTCCGAAGATAGAGGAAAACTGTTGAAAAACATGGTGAAAGTGTTCGAACGGGCAATTTCCGAAAAATTGGAGGACCGATCGCGGAATACTGATTGGCTTTCGGTTCTCTCCGAATATTTACGCAAGGGAGCAAGTAAATCGCGACAACAAACATTCGAAGTGAAAATAATTGTGCCAGCTAGAATCGCGAGTTAAATCACCGTGTGCCGCCGCGTCGAGAGGGTAAACCGCGTGAAAAAATATACGCGCGGAAACGTTTTTACCCCGTTCATTCATCAAGCGGGGAAATTGTTAAATCCGCTTGTCGCTGAGCCTGAGTAATTAGTGCGGCCTCGGGGTTATTAGAATACAAATTGACCGATTAGAATAATGGCGACGCTGGAATTAACGATTCGAGTCGTCGAGAGACGATTTACAAAGATTGGAACGAAAACTTGCATTTTAAATGGATAATAATATTAGATCTGCTATTTCTTTTTGTTTTGTTGCAGTTTACCCTTTAATTATGACGAATTAATTGCTGCGGTTGTAGTGTTTCCGTGAAACTGTACACGATGGGGAAAATTAATTGGAAAATTGATAGATCTGTTCGATTACATCCTATTTACATGGAAATTCATTCCATTTCGTAAAAAGTATTTAAAAATGCTGACACGTTGTTGTCGACTTATTAAAATTGTCAAAGAAAGAAAGAATTTTATGCTTGGCTGCAGTGTGCTGCAATTGTTGCATAAAGACTTAATTTTCATGCAGAAATATTTTATTTTGCATAAAGATCCACAGTCGACCGATGAATAATGTATGTTTCCACGCCTGTTCTTTTTTATTCGGTTCTCCATTGAAAGGATTTCACATCAAAAACCTCTATAACAAATATAAATAAATCGCGGTAAAAACATTTCACAGACATAAAAAGATGGGGTTCCAGAAAAAATTGACAATTGATAGGTACGTGGTCTCGAGATAAAAGGGGAGAAACGGAAACTGTGCTAATTAAACGGGGGTGAACGAGACATTAATAAGGTGCGAATAAGAGGTGAATAAATAACTGAGATAAAGTTGTTGAATGTGGAATGCGTGAAGTCCGGTTGCTAATATTTAACCATTAACAGCTAAAGCAAACTCCGACGAATCTCAATTTTCGTTCTTTGCACAGCGGAGAACTTTCTCACTTTCTTTCGACCAGACTGCACACCAGTTTAGCTCATTTATTAAAATAAGTGGATCCATTAAAACGTCGACCGTGCGAAACGCTCTGGAGCAATGTTAACGAAACTTTCAAAATAAAATTATCAATAGGTCGCCCGAGAGGAATGATTTCCCTTTCGTTCCTTCCTTGGCGCAGGCAGGCCCGAAACAATAGTTAACAACGCGAACACGATCGCGCTGTCGCGATTCGCGTCTTGCTCGTTCTTCGCTCTCGTCGATCCGGTGATTTCCGGGGCCGCTTAGGTGTAATCAAGCCGTCTTTCATCATCGCGGAACGAGCGCGCATTTCCCTCCACTTGTCGTGTCTCTAATTAAAATCCGTTCGGCCGCTTAGTCGCCCGTTTCGACGGCGGACCGGTCCCCGGCAGCAACCTAACGAGTCGCTATTTTCTACGGGTTCGAGAGTCGAACTCTCGACGGGCCCCGGACAAGCTGGAATTTCCCATTCATATATTCAATTTCGCCGGAGCGGACTGCCGGGACCGGAAGCTCGTTTCACCCTCGCACGCTGCGAGGATCTCGAGCCAAGAACGCATCCCTCCGCGTTCCATCGGGCTCCTTTTTCCCTCGGGCGAAACTGCTTCTCGTTCGGATACACCGAAAAACACACCCGGAATTATCCTAAACTCGGTCACCTGCCTGCAAGCTTCGCGTCTCCTTGCCAGCTACTAACGCCCGACACGGTATTCTTGTAACACGCGTTGTAACGGCCAGCTTGGACATCCGGTTATGGCATGGATATTGCTTTATGCTCTTGAAATATGGTTCGTGTGATCAACTCGTTGTTTAGTCCTTCAAACGTTGAAGGTGGTCGGGGAAGATCGCGCGACTAAGATTCTTAGAATTCGAATTATAAACTAGTAGACGTAATGGATGGCGGACGGTTTTGCCATCGATCAGAAAAATCAGTCATCCGGCTTTCTTCCGAACGGTCCGATGGATAGCCGAACACGATCGGCCGACGATGCCCGGCGAACCGTGCGAATCCGTTTCGCTCGAATCAATCACCGGACGGAACATCGATACGCGGGTAATCGCCGGATTAAAGGATAACCAAGGATAATTACTCGCCGGCCGATCCGGACGCAATCAATTCTCGATGCGTTATAGTTCGCACTGCTGCGCCGATGGGTCCACGCCTTCCTGTACCACGGATCCCACATCCGTCTTTCCGCAGGACGATTTTTTCTCGCTCATCTTTCTCGCGGGATCGGCCCGCCGCCGCGCCGTCGATATCCTGCGGCACGTATGCTCTCGTTTCGAGGCGATTAAACATCGCCGGGGCCTCCGGAATCGGTGTAATTTGCTTCGTGACTGGGAACCCTCTGCCACGAGGAGCCTCCGCGCGAAATTCCACCGGTGAAATCGAGCGGGAATTATTGTCGCCGAACTGGACGAGTACGTTAGGAGCGGGTGTCGACACGATTCCGGAAACAATATGCGCGTTAAATAGCAGCGACTCTTTTGCAAATGTGCCAAACGACTTCAGTTTCTCTGCCGAGCTGGGTAGGTAATTATCGTCAAATTTTTTTAACACGGAACAATCATCGTTCCGGGTGAAAAGCGCTGAATCAACTCGGTCCTGAAGGGTTCGAAATAGTCGAGCAGACAGTTTTAATCGTCGAACACGACGGAAAACTCGCGCGCACGTATTTTCCGCGATGGCGACCGGCTGAACGCGCTGTCCAGCAGGAATTTACAACCGCTAAAGTAGCGCATATTTACCGGCCCGGCTAGAATTATGCTGACCACGGTTCCGTTCCTGTTAACGCGTAGAAAAGCTCGCGCGCATCCATCAAGCTGCATGAGTTACAGGGTGCCGCGGGAAAATATGTATTCGTTTCGCTGTAACTTATTATCCCCTCTGCGGTCAACAATAACACCGTAAACCTTTCATGGAATTGCCTTATCTGGATCCACACCCCGTGCGCGACGCAACAGAACCCTTGAAAAAATTGTGGAACCTCTGCCTGACTGACGGAAAAATGATAGAATCTTTACAAAATTCTGGGACTCGAAGAAAAATTGTGGGACCTGTTTCAGAGCAAAATTCAAGACCCAATCCGTGGACCGTGACACGGCCTAACCAGCGAATTATTATCCAGCGAATTGGTGGCCCCATTTAAATTAATGTTGCCGGTGCAGGAGTCGTTGGAGCTCGTAAATTTTTCTGGTTCCGGTCCGCGAGAAGTTTCGCGGGTAAATCGATCGCGGTCGCCTCGCTCGGTATCGCGTCTCCTGCGCGAGGTCCGCGACTTATCGCGACGAAAGTTTAATTTAATTTCGGCCCCGAGTACCCTAATTTCCTGTTCCTGCTGGTATCTGCGCGTATTATTTCTCCCGGGCGGCGTATCCGCGAAGTTTAATGGCGCGGCGGCAACTTTTCCTCCGGATTTCGATACTGGTTCTCTCCATCGGAATAAATCGTTGATAACACGACGGAAATCCGGACTCGCAGGACGGACACGCCGGTCTTTCCCGGGCCGTAATCTAATTAGAAGCTACTTTGACCCGCGAAAGTATGAATTAATGCATGAGACACTCGCCGAGATCATCCACGGAGCGGGGAAACATCGTCGAAATCCTCCGAACGCTATAGCCCCATAGTCATTGCATGTTCAACTTTCGTACAACACATTCGATATATCATTCGACAAATTATGTTTCACGATTTGATCGATCGGCCAATTAAACTTTTAGGTTTTCACCCGACAAATAACATTCTATTTCCTATTTACCAAATCATATTCCATAATTTGATGGATGTATCAATTAACTCTTTAGACCATCGTTGAACAAATTGAATAACAATCGATATTTCGTTATGATTTCTTCAATAAGAATCTAGAGGGATGATTCCAGAGGATGATTGATGGACCAATTAATTCTATTTTATAATTTCTTCGATGATTATCTGGAGGGGGTAGTCGATCGATCAATTTCGAAACGATTTGAAGATAAAGCGGGATCGATCGCGGGTACTCACGATCATGATCGTCCGTCTTACGGTGCGTTTTGTGGCGATGGCCGCCAGGGACGGGAAGCTGCTTCATCTCCAGTAGATCCTTGTGGTTGATGTCGATCAGCGGGTTCTCCAGCTGTGACTCGATCATCTCGAGACTGGTCGAGTTGTCCGGATGCGAGATGACCTTCACTGTAAACGAGCAAGCGTAACGGAGCATGGAGGGAAACGACACCCGCGTCTCAATCGGAGACGCGGGGGGCAAGAATTGTTGATATCGCTATGAATCTCCGAGCGAAATTGGCCGTCATCTCGGAAACAATTGAACTGGCCGACTTTTTCCTTTTCCAATATGGCGGGGGGTCGCTTTTCAGTTTTATTTAATGCCGAACTTAATTTTGTTCGGTTAGAATGACTGTCGACGACACGAAAATTCTGATTTCAGGACGAAAGAAGTTCGAACCTGTCCCCGAGACGGGCAAACTCGCCCGAAGACGGAACAATGGAAGATCGCCTGAAACATTAAGATCTATGTCCACGAGCTCGCGAGATCGCGACGCGGCCCGATGTTTCACACGTCACCGCGAAACAACCGAAAACAGTTTGGATCGCCTAACTGTACCCGTCGAATCACCGACGAACAACCCCTCCCCCCGATTTTCCCTCCTCCTCCTGCTTCTCCGGGTGGGGGATGGCGGGGCGGGGGGTGTGATTCGCTGCCCCGAGTTTCCCGTTGATCAACAGTTGAGCGCCGCTAATCGGTTCCCCGGAAACCGGCGGACGTACCAGCAAGTCGCCGATAAAAAAGTTCCTCCGAAGTATCGAGTGGCGGGAACTTTGTTTTAGGGGCAACTTGCTGCGCCCCCTCCTGGCTCCTGGCGTGCGCAGCTTCACCGAAACAGCAGGCCGTCGATGTCGGAACCAGCATAATTGCTCGAGCGTATCTTATATCGATTCTGCCGGTCTTGCTTTCGAATTCGCTCTGACAACTTTTCTAACGAGAACGATTTAGAAAGATTCGATATTTCATAGATCGCTTTGGAGTTTCCTTTGAAGTTTGGGATAGTAGAATAATTGAAATAATAATATGGATAACCGCACGAAGTTCTTTATTGTACGACGATGACGACCTGGTGTTTCGTGATCCGTCGGTCTGCGTGTGCGACGATCGATGGTGTCTGGCGCACCTTGACACCGGTGTACGAACCTTGGTCGACGAACCCTTCGAAGGCCTCTCGGAGATCGAAGAGCCGGTCGACTGGCAGCGCGCCGATCTTGAATTCACGGTCATCGAGGTCGTCGTCGGCGCGATCGAAGATCGCCCGGTGCTCGTAGGTGGGCCTTGGTGCGAATTTCTTCCGGTGCACCAGGTCCGGTCTCTCGATTCGTTTCGTCTCGTCCACGGTAGGCGTTGGACGAGCCGGTAGATAACTCGGGGGCGACGACGACGACAACGATGACAACGACGACGACGAGGACGAGGACGAAGACGACGACGAGGACGACGACGACGAAGAAGAAGACGACGTTGCAACGGACGGTGGTGCGGGTGGTGCAGGGTGGTGCTGGTGATGGTCATGCTCGCTTTGGGAGTGCCTTGGCTGCAGGTGCACTGTGCTGGAGGCACGATCATGCTTGGACAACGTGGAAGAAGAAGAAGATGAAGAGGAAGAAGAAGAAGAAGAAGAAGAAGAAGAAGAAGAAGAAGAGATAGAGGAAGAAGAAGATGAGCCGCGATCATAGAAGCTGCCAGGTCCCTCCATCGACCGATCATCCGTATCTTTCTCCCGGAACCCTGGTGACCGGTGCTCGTTGTTGTCGTAACCGGCACGTCCCTCGTGCCGGTTCTCGTAATCGGCACGAGGATCGTACGCGTCGACCACGAGGACACCGGGCCTGCCAGGCAGCTCCGGTGCTTCCTGATGACTGCCGTGATGATGACGATGCCCGTGGTGAGGTCTCTGCCCCGGATCCTGGACGTCGTACGTGCTCTCGTGGTCGTAGTACGAGGTTCGCGCGGCCCCGGGGAACAGAAAATAGGGGTACATACTGGTCGCCGGTAACCAGATCCTTTGGTAGCTCTCCTGCTGCGGGTCGAACGGATACAGGGCCGAGTCCGTGCCCGACAGGTCTACGGAGGTCGAGGAGGGCAGGAGCTCTGCAACAGAGAAGCAAAGACGCGGACGAGAACGGGGTGAGTGGGGTGCGTGATCGCATCGGTAGACGTGCACGGGTTCAACGTGGTTCGTGCTTGTTTATTTTTCTCTTTTTTACTTTATTTTTTGGCTTTGTGGTTTTTGGTTTGTAAACAGGTGGTGGTGGTGGTAGCTGGTGATATGCTGGTGATGGTAATAGTTGTGTGGGATGTAAGGGTAGCTTAGGGCGGGGTGACACGGTTGCTGGACAGGATCGTTTCTCGTTTCCTCCTTGCTGGTTGGCTTATGTACAGTGTTGGATGGCGATAGTAAAATGTTGCCGAGGGGGGGATTAAAATTGTTTCATAAAAATCCACAATTTAGAAAATTCTACAGAATTTGAAAGAAAAATCATCACGAGCCCGGTAACAGCGTTACGCTCCCCACGAAAGAAGGCACACAGGGGTATCGTTCTCCGTAGGACGGTGCCCGCGAAAGTGGCGCATTAGCGAAATTATTCCGCAAATTACTGGAGCAACAAGGTCTGGTATCGCGGGCCATTAGCGTCCCCGGAGGAGCCAATCAAACTCACGGGGCCGGCAAAAAGACGAGCGGATCTCGGGCGTGTTCCGCTCGAGGATCATTCCTCCTCGGCTTTGAAGCGGCTTCGAAGCCGGGGCGCCAAGGGGGGCGTGTACAGCGTTTGCTTAGGCGTGCTCCGGCACGGAGTTTCCAAGGAGCTGCCAGCGCGCAAAAGGAAGTCCCGTGTTGCCGGGGTCGAACGTCAATTCCGATTACGACTTGGTTCGTTTAACCCCCCGGCGCCCCCGCTTCTTCTTCCACGCGATCTTTTTGCACATCGTGTTTCGCCACGTTCTCGTCCATGGACCACCCCCTCTCACCCCCGAAAGGAAAACAGCCCGCGACACCGGACGACCCTAGGTTCTGCTGATTGCCGCCACTTTCGCATTCACCAGACGTTTGCACGAGCAATTAGCCTCTGCGAAGTCGCGCTTCGAATCTGCGAATGCAGTAACGTCTCGGGACGTGTTCGAGATATTTGCAAAATCATGATGCCCACTTTTTTTGGATAGTTCAGCAGTATTTTGTTCGGAAAATGGAGTGCGGAAAGGAAGAGATCGCGTTGATGTAGATTTGTTTTATTTCTTTTTTTATGGAGCTCTATTGTTGAACAGTTCGTTAATTGCATGAAAGTTACATTGGCGTGATTGCAACGTGTAATCGTGCTTTTTGTTTTAATGAAATTCTATACATTTTTTACTCTACATGGTATCTCGTGTCATCGATAAAATTTCTTTTTTCCAGTTCGTGTTGTGGCTGTCGGTGGAAATTGCTGGCGAAATGTTTGGTTTATGAGGTCAATTTTTAAACGAGAATTACGCGGCATCTATCGAGGTTTGCGTTGTCGTAATTGCTTTTTAGTTTATTCCTGCTTTTTTTCGATATTCGCGAAGGGCAATTTTAAATATTTTCGAATTCCAGTTCAAACGCTGTTTCAAGAGATTCTACGCTTTTCCAACTTTTCCGGAATCCTATGATTCCCTCGTAAATTCGAAAAATTGTAGAGGGTTATCGGATCAATCGATGTGACGATGTGGGCGATCGAGCCCAACGCGATCCAGCAAAGAAACGATCGGTACCAAGGATAGAGTATAGTGAGCAACGATCGAGTAGTATAGAGTAGACAGTCGTAGTGGGCTGTTAATAAACGAGACATGCGCATTACCAAGATAGAAAGACAGAAAACCGCATGCAGGCTGAGAAAACGTGCTTGACCCACTCGGCCTACTAAAAGAAACGGAGAGGGCCATCCCTCTCTATCATTCTCTCGCTCTCTCGCTCTCTTTCATGCAAAAACGACATGCGGTGCATAATCTGCTCGCGTTCCCGCTCGAACGCTTTCGAACTGACATCCGCGTGCATCCAGGTCTCGAGATCGTTCCGAAAACAACTGCTTGAAATCATTAAACAAAGGATTAAAACAGACGCGGCACAATTTCGATTCTTCTCAAAATGTTCGAATTAATACAATAGCATTAATACTTGTTCATTCCCGTGACCCGTGGCAAAGAATCCGCGCGGTCCAATTAGAACAATTCTGTCGTGTCGCAACTCCCAAGAGGTCGTTTCGATCGACCGATCCCTGTCGATCCGAGCATTAGCCTCGATCACCATTAACATAATTCCAGCCGACGATAGATTCGTGTCAGCGATACGATGCATGGAAACGACGCGGCGCGGTGACGGCGGCGCGACAATAAAAATAATAAGCAGCCGGAAAGGCGAAAGGAAAAAAGTATGCTAATCTTTATGGGCGAGTTTCAGAGGATCGCGTGTTCCTTTGTTCTCACGATTCCAGAAAAATCCTTCGCCCCAGATCAATCGGGGGTGCGCGAGGGGTTGCGAATTTGTGGAGAAAATTGTTGCACGCGGATTCGTCTCCGAACGCGAATTTTTCGAGCGGGATGCGTACTTAGGTGGTGCTGGTGCGCTCGTGCAGACGTTCCTCGAGGTCCTAGGATCCCGCGGCCGGGTCTCAGACGACCCTGCCCGATCCGTTGGCTCGCAGACTCGCGAGCTTTTCGCGCGAACACGTCCGGAATCGTTTTTCCTCTTCCATCCCGGGCAAACTCGCTGTCTTCTGTCTCTGTTTCATTCTCTGTTACGTATACTGATTTATGTGGACGCGTTCTGCAAGGATTAGGTGTCTTTCATTTATTTCTGTACCATTTCCGTAGCCCGAAATACGCGACCAACGCGGCGGTGAAAGCGTTTAATCACGATCGATCTCGATCGGAAGAATCTCCAAAAATATCCGTTCCGGTGACGTCGAGCAGGAAGATGTTGCTCTAAGGGGGACGGGATTAGAGTGAAATTAAGGTCGAGCCTGGCGCGCGATAAAATCCTTATCGAAATCTCGATACCGGTGGCTTTTGGTTAATTAAGGAGAAAGGAGCTTATCCGAAGGAGGCCGCCATAACGTCGTTCCACCGGCCCTAAACACCGCGGTATCGCCATAAGTAATTGCTCCGCCGAGTCGGCTCGTCCCGTTCCTTCGACTTCGACGGGCTGAGCGGAGGAACCGGAAGTACACTACGCACACGTTCATCGTTCACAGAAAGAGCCTGCTCGAATCTTTACGACGCGTTTCTCCGCGATGGCGATTACTTTAGTTCGGAAAACTTTGCGATTTTAGGAGCGGGAACGAATTTCCTCGAAAATTCGGTGGATACTTAATCGAATTTCGAGGCGTGAAGAAAAGCGGATTACGGTAGCCGAAGGATCCTCAGAATTTACTGCACATTCGTAGACGATGCGAGGACACATTTAGATCCACGATCGATCGTCCTTGATCCCTTTCCAAAGCAAGTGCCACGCCGCGAATCAGTTTGTCACCTATCGAATCGTTAGCCGTGTCGAAGTGATTAGGAACTCGTCAGGCCCAGAACCAAGAGGATTTCCCTTCGTTGGGACGCACACATCGATCGAAGGAACGATCAGCTAAATGCAGAACGGCGGTAAATCGTTCTGACGAAATCATACGGAAACGGGGAAATTAAAAAGAAGAAAAAAACAGAACGCAGAAGAATAGAACCAAAACGGATCAAAAGTACAGACGATTCACTTGACACAACACCAACAAATCCTCTTCCACAAGGTGCGCTATGTAAAGTACGGTTAACCAACGTTACGATGTATATAATGTATATATATATACTCGTTCCCATTCAAGATCGCAAAGTGTGTCTCTGGCGCTTGAGGGCAATTCAGAACGAAAAAAGTAAAACACGAACGAAAACAAAGTCGTAAGCGTAAAACAGTCTCGTGTGTAACGGCGCTGTCAATACGGATGCCTGTATATGTATACATATATATAAAGAGAGAGAGAGATATATTTATATATATATATATATATATATGTATACAGTTGTATCGCGTGTGTAGAGAAACGTATACATAGAGAAAAGAGAGAAGGCGAAAACAACGTTCAATACGACCCTGAAGTCGGCCGGGAT
Organism: Halictus ligatus; assembly: GCA_028454255.1. NCBI lineage: Eukaryota > Metazoa > Arthropoda > Insecta > Hymenoptera > Halictidae > Halictus > Halictus ligatus. The sequence goes on along the minus strand of CM052145.1, from coordinate 801,996 downwards.
CGGTGATACTCACCAACGCACGGATTGCGGTTCACCATCGAGAAGATCTTGTCGCAACGTCTCTTCGCCTGATTTATCGGACAGATGCAGCCGAACATCATCGACAGCCGCAGTTGCGTCCACGAATCGTGGCAGGCGCTCCTGCAACAACAAACAAACAAATTCCCCTTCAATTCCTTCCGTTTCTCCGTTTCCCATTCGGGCAATGAAATCGTTTTCGATTTTTCAATGCTGGACACGCTGGCAACATTGAACACTACCTTCGAATCGAATTAGGTTCTCTCAACGAATTCAGTTCCTCCCGTTTGTTCGGAGAATCGAAGAATTGTAAATTAATAAATCTTCGGGTTTGGTTCAACTAGAAAATGAAACGCGTGTCATGTAGGACGGAATTATTCTGCGAGAGAAATTCAGTTGCCGGAGTTGAAGCAGCTTCGAGCGGAAAAACGTTAAAAGTATCCTCGACGCGATTCCAGTTCTAATTCTGTTAGAAGGGCGGTGTCGCATCGACTTATTCCACTGGCCTCTATTTTTCGTTCATCTTCCCCGGGGCGGATTCGCCGTCGTTTTAATCCTATCAGCTGCAAGACACACTCTACTCGCGCATAATCTTCGCGATTCCGCTTTATTAAAGCTCTCGGTTTCGCCCGGCTCGTCGATCTTGTTCTTTCCGGTGCTATCGGTAACCCAGCGTTGATTAAGAGCCTCATTACACCGGATATTTAACGTTCCCTTCATCCCGGGCAACGTTAGACCGTCAACGGTAATTTTCGAGCGATCCTCGCGTAATTAGTTTCTCCGACATGATCACATCCCTTGTACGCTCTCCTTTCTCTCCCTCTCTCTTTCTCTCTCTCTTTCTCTCTCTCTCTCTCTCTCTCCGTGCGCCATGCGAACGATTTTTCCGGCTACCGTTTCGTCGCGTGTAATCGATGGAAAAATTCCGGGGGCCGAACAAAAAGAATGGAACGGCGCCGGAGGAAAATAGGAAAACATTCTCGGTAGGAATATCATGCCGAATCAATCATTTGGATATTTCATCGGTAAACAATGCGCTAAATGACGGGCCGGTGTTGTGTTAATGCCGAAGGGAAATTATCCCGCGATTAAACCGTACGGACAAAGCGAGCATGAACTGATCGGCACGGAAACACTCCGTAATTTCCCTGAAAATCATCGGCTATTTCGATGATTGCGAAACTGGATCGGCCGAGAGCGCGCGCGGCCGCGTGCTGGTAATTAATTCACGATTAATTTGCAACGAGACGCGCCGGCCGAATGTAACTCGGAGAAAATAGAAAAAAAAACCTCGAAGATCTGGAACAATCAATTAATGTGGACAGCTTTCGAACGGGCTGCTCGACCGTGACACATTTAGTCGAGGATTTTCCCTTGAAAGGTCGCTCGGGTCAAGCAGAAGTCGTTCCAAGTGCATTCTGAATACAAGATTCATCTCAGTGTGAACTGGCGCAGATTGGAAACTGCAATTATCTCCGGCGAGGCGTGTGAAAAGATGTAACGAGATCTCCGTGTCGCTTCAAAGGAATTTTCCTTCGACCTGATTTTCGGTAAAACGATCCATCAAAATCGGTGTAAAAATTTGCAACGTTCCAACGCCGTTACTGCAAAATGTACGACACGCGAGGACGGAGCTCCGGGAAAACAACAGAATCGCTCCTCGCCTGTTTTCCGCGATTTCCGGAAGCGTCTTGTGTTCCAAAGGGAAGATCGTCGACCAAGGGTTGGAGAAAAAGCTACGAGGATTCCGGGGAAGGGTGGAAATCGAGGGAGGGTGAGGAGTTATTTGGGTTAATGGCACAAACAGCCCCGAATGGCTCTCGCCCTCGACGAATTAGGGATCGAACTGGCGGAAACGAAACAGGGTAGCAAAGGTGAAGTAAACGTGGCGAGGGTTGCAAGTTCCTTCGGATGGACGGTGGCCTCCGAAAATCGAAGACAGCCAGCGGACCCTCTCGCCGGAAGATCATCCGCGAAATCACGGACCAAAACCAACAATTATTCCGTGAACTCCTAGGGAAAATGTTTCGTTTATAAATTTTTTCCAGAAATCTTTCGGTGAAACGATTCTGAATTCTATAACTATTTTCATTCTGGTCGTAGTTGTCAGGAAGTCGACAGGTGTCCAGAAAGGCGGGCGAAGTAAACGGTTATCGAGTTAAGAAAGTATTTCCAACGCGCGAACAGGATTGCAGTGCGTACAAAGGATAGCGTGCGCAGAATTTCAGTCTGTTCCACTTGGAAACAGTGAAACGCTTTGATCGAATTCATCCGAGCGACACGGTTCTATCCATCGACGCCTCTTAATGACTCGTATTGTTGCCACGGTTAGCAGCCATGCGAGAATTCTATTACCAATCGATCAGCTGTGATTCCATTTGTAAATGATTACGCACGTATTAATTCATATGCCTGTGAATAAACAGGATTCGCGCGAATTAGAGCGATTTTCGCTCGAGCCAACGCTTCGACAACGTTTCGTTCTGCTTCTAGCCCTTTCACACGAGATTTTTCTTCGCGAACGCTTCACGGTCGTGTTAATCCGCTTACGGTAACAAGTATCGTTTCACGGACGTGCCAATCAATTGCCCTGGCTGGCTTTCGAACCGGTAGAACCATTTTCTCCGCGAGAGAGACGACGTTTTGCTAAAAAATGACGCTCGCACGAAACATCGTCGAATTCGAGGGAGTTTCAGGGGTCGATCGACGCGCCTTTGCATTCTCTGCCCAACGAAATTACGGTCTGGTCGTTGGAGAACGATTTTCCTCGTCTGTATGCCGCTGACAGATATCCCCGGACCGTGCAACCTGTTCAAGGAACAACCGTCGTGCGGTCTGGCCGCAGATCGGACGCAGCAACAACGACGCCGTCTCTCCAGCTTTAATCCGCCATTACGGCGAATATATCGTGTGACCGTCGGTCTTCCGCTCGTTGCCAACAAACTCCGAGCCTCCCGTTCCAATTTCGAGGAGCTCGAAATCATTTTCCCCTCGACCGCAGCTGCTTCCGAAATATTTCAATCCCGGGATTTTTCAGATCTATTTTCATCGCGGCGCTGCGCTGTCCGACGGTGTATTGGAAAAAGTATTATGATAATGGCGCGACGCGCGGCTTCGTGCCGATGGGTTCCTGATTCCCTACAATTGCCGGAATTAAAGTTTCAAGTCTCGCTCTTGCCTCGGAAACTGTTTCACTATATTATCGGTAACTCGATCCACCCTGTTTACAGTAATTATTGACGGGAATAGATTGCACGATTTTCGCGTGTTTTGACGAAAGGGTGCGCTCGGAGCCGTCGCGTTGTCCCGCCCAACTTTTTCTTCGGTTCCCAGCATCGATCGAAAGGGAAACGTGACAGGTGTCAATTGTCCGGTCTGAATAATGGAAAAGAACATAGTACATCCGTAGCACCTGTAGCTAGGCTTTCGGATCGTAGTGGCGAGTCGTCAGAGTCGATTACAATAAGTCATCCAATGTACAGAGAAATGTACAAAGTGCAATAACGAACCACACGACTCACATAGATTACATAGAACAACGAACCGGTGCATCCTTAGGTTTACATACTTCCGCGTATAGATTATTCGATTCCGGTAAGATTCCCCCATCTCCGTGGAGTTTACTTTATTTCTCCGCGGATTCTATTATTTTATAACGTCCCCGAGTTTCCGCTTCGGTCGTAATTCCGTTTCCCGAGCCGGCCCGCGGAAGTTCGTAATTAATTTCTCTAATTGTTCGCCGGTTTGTGACGCGGCCCCGGGTCGAGCCTCGGTTTTAAGAAATAAATACATTAAAGCGGAACGGTCGCGGCCATCTTCCCCGCGAAGCATCGTCCCACGAGCAACTCTTTATTAACTTGAGCATTACAAAACATTCCCCACAATTCGGTATTCTCGTTTTTCCCTCACCACTATTTTTCCCCCCGTTTTTATGTCCTCCGCGGAATTACGTCTAGAGTACTAACAGCAGTAGTTTCCAGTCTCCGAAATGACGACAGTGAGAACGCATTATTTTCGAGGCAACGAAGGGAACGGTTTTCGCCCGGCGTTACCGTCGCAGACGTGATTAGCAAAGTCAAAGGAGCCGCGGAGAAAGTGACGGGTTCCTTGCCGCGTATGCTAATCAACGCTAGCGAAAGTTATTCTTGATACGCGGAATTTAATAGCGCAGCCGGGCGAAGACGAGCTTCCAGCGACTGTCGCAATTCAAATCGCATTCGCGCGCTAGCTCGCGAAAGGAAACGAAGTTTCGGGAGCGCGGGGCGTCCTTTGCCAATTTGCCAGTATAATCCGCGACGTGTCGCGCGGTTTACGGCTGCCTTTTTCTTTTGACTGCGCAGCCGCGGCGAATTTCCTCCTTTCGAGCCCGGAAAAATCCGAATCTCCTCGTAACGATCAATGTTCTTCTCGCGGAGTCGCCAGACGCTTTTATTTCTTCGAAGATCAGCAACAAAACAGGGAAATTGGAAAACACAGGTCGGAATTTCTCGCAGATTATCAGCCAAACGGGACGACCTTAAATTCGTCCAACGAATCCTTCCCCGCGATCATGCTGCCTTTCAGGCCAAGCGTAAAAACCTTATGACGGAAATCAGCGACCATACGGAGGAAGAATCCAACACCGGAATCGAGGGTCTTCCGAATGGAGAGCGTGTATTTCGTCGGCGTCGTGCGATTTTCAATCTCCGCGAACGTCCGTCCGCAGGTCCGCCATAACCTTTTCCCAGCGAGCGTCGGTGCAGTTGTGTTCGAATGCGGTTTTCCTGTGTGTCCCTCGAATACCGTCGGGCAACTTGGCCCTTTGTAACGCGGCCGGGAACGCTCCCAAAAAGGTTCGAGCTCTCGCATAAAATTCCGGGTCCCCGTGCGACAAACGCGACCCGACGCAATAAATCCCGCGGCTCCGATAAGGAACACGCATTTATTCAAACGCTATAAGAACGAACGCAGCCTCCTCGGGGAAATTGTTGGACGGAGGATTTCGCGCGTTGCAACACAAAATTAACGTTGAAACTAATATGATCGCATTAATCAAATTTATATTTATTTTAGATCCTAGGCCTTCTCCTCGCCGAATTTAAACAGTAAGACAGTACAAATAAATGAATAAAATAGCTCGGAACGCTCGGCCGACAGAAAATCAAGAGAGCTCGGATCTCGAGACAGTGGCAAGCAGGAAAAAATCGATTCGGAAAATATCGACTCGCATTTCCGACAGGGGCGGGCACGTGCTAGGGGTGCGCGAGGGTGCGGCAGCGCACACGTAGGCGTACTTAGCACCCCCGGCTGTGCAAGAACACTCGACCGGCACGTACCGGATCCTTCAGACGTACCTACACGCCAGTAAATTATCGCCCTGCCGTACGTACAGGGAAGTGCGGTGCTCTCGTTGTTTTACACTCTCTCTTTCCTACCGTTCCCACCCTCCCTCAACCCCTCTCTCCCTCTCTCACACACACACACCCCATTCACGGTCTCTGTCCCTCTCTGTAAGGGAGGCTCTCCGCCACCGGTCCGACTCGCGACAAAGCTCGGCCGCGCTTTTCTCTTTGTTCTTTCGCGCTTTGCACAGCCGAGCTCCTGACCCGCGCGATAAAAATTAGATTTACGGATTATTTCGTGCCCCGACCCCGTTACCAGATGAATTTCCTGTTCGCCTAACCGCCCCACCGTCGCCCGCCGCCATTCATTAGCGAGGTTTAACCGCTCGGTCAAATTTGCGGTGTTATTCGTTTGTTTCATTCAAAACCTCCTCTGTCTGCTCTATGAGTTCTTTCAGCAGAATGTTCCTTTCGAATTGTTCTGCGGGAAATTTTGTTTTTCGACTGCCAGGGTGGTCCGTAATTTGATGGTTAGGCGACCGCTATACGGTCTTCCCGTTTCTCCGGCGAGAACCAGTGCAACCGGGGCATGCCGGGAAACATTCTCGTTAGAGGGTGCTTCCGCGTTCGCAAGGAGACGACGAAGAAGAAGCCGCTCGGTGATCCATCAAATCTGTTTATAGGCTAATGCACCCGCCCGATGCACTTCGACGCGCGTCTCCCCGCTGTTTTACTCCTGCGGAGCTTTTCAGCGTCCTTTGACGTTCGATAAGGCGGTCGGGAAGACGGGAGACTCCTGGGAAAATCATGCAAATAGGCGTACCAGACGAAAGAGCGTCTCGGGAATCCTGTATCAGTCTTTTCGTCCCGGTGACGTTCTTTAATTTCGCCGGACGGCGCCGAGAAATCGCGGAATTTTGATTCGAGGAGGTAACAGTACGGCATTTATTTTCCTTCGGTGATGGAAGTCAACTTTCAGCGGAAGCTTGTGGTTCAACTCTTCGGCAACGTTTCTACAAAACCATACAGTAGCAGTCCTTTAATTTAATACTGTTGTTTTCGCTGTTTTAATGAGCCTGCGTTACAGACGAATTATCATTTCATTAGTAGGGACCTCGTTACCTTCTGCACTGATTTATGAATATAATTACATCCCCTGTTTAGTTAGTTTTTTACATGCCGAGTCTGCATCGGTGAAGAATTGTTATTACTATCATATGTCTATATGTGTTACTTCATATAATAATACATATTTTGCCAGAACCACCACCGCCGTTCATTTATGCAACGGGAAATGTTTTCTCTGCAAATTTGCACAATAAAACAGGAAAAAGCTGATACTAGAAATTAAATGTCAGAGGAAAACAGTGAAAAAATTGTTCATTTGACATCCAATTGGAGCGTTCATATAAATTTGCTGGGTCTCTGAAAGATCGTAGAACAACAAATTGAAGCAAGTAGTAACAAATTGAACTAAAAAATCAGAGAATGTTCCAAAGACATATATAACGTTCTATTGAAATGTGCAGCCGGTATATTAATAATTCCGAGCGTTGCGCAACATATTTGGAAAAATCCACCGAAACTGTAATCTTGCTCGGGAGTTTACCAGAGCGTAAAATATTTACAAAGTTTCGCGGAATATTTGATCTGGTTTGGGGGCAGATTTCGAGCGTCAAAGCTGCAAACTCTCCAGCTGGAAAATCCGCGCAAAGAATCGCAGTCCATTAATCATAGGGGCAGTTTCGCGGGAGCCATCAACGCAGCCGATATCGCCGAATATTTAATTAAGAGACATTAACACGCGACCCGCGGTCTCCGTAGGCGTAGTTCGCGGAAAAGAGTTAAGGGGGTTAAGGGTTAAGGGTTGCTCCACGCGACCGTGAACAATATCCGCTTACATTATCAAGGCTGTTTCGTTTACATTCGCCGGGATTTGCATTTTAATTGGCCCCGACGGAGATCCCGTGTAAGTTAAAGAACCCGGGCCAAGTCGGGCCTCCCCATAAAAGGATTATCGAACGGTTTTCTTTTCAGGTTCACCGCTCGATAGCCCTTCTCTCTCTCTGTCTCTTACCCCTTTTTCCCGGAAGAAACGGCCGCGTGAACATCGGCAAAAGTTATGCATAGACGTCGCCGGGGACGCTCCTGAATAATGTATGCGAGCTATAGCAACGGCCGGGGAATGATTAACGACGCTGACCCGCTTGTAACTTCCCGAAAAGTTTCCGCCGCCGGGCTTTTTTGGCCCCGTTATTCGAACGCCTCGTTTTTCGAAGTTCAAACCGGTTTTCTGTCTGGTCCCTCTCCCTCTTTCCGACTGGTCCCGGGGCTTTATTTATCAGCCTCGCGGACCCATTATAAATTACGCCGCTTCCCTCGAACCCCCGTCCCACTTTTCCAAAGCGCGAATCCGTTACCGCGAGATTTCTTCCACGATTCCTCAAAATCCGGCTCCTCCACATCCATTTCTCGAGAACGTGTCCGGCAATTCTGCAGGATTTATTAACGCTAACTCATCCGTGCAGGGTGTGCCGATTCTCGTTCTGCACGCCATTGTTTCTTAAACTATAGCGCGTCTCGAGAGAGAGATGATTTAGGTACAGGTAATTCTCTGGATAAATTTCGAATGGAACACCTTGTGTATATTTCTCTCTTTGTTGCGTCTCGTTTTCTCTCCCGCTATCTCGCACCGCTTAGAGTTATTGATAGGGAAACTTGGTCACGCGGACGCTAAGTGTTCAGATACTTGCAATCTAATCGGCGGGGTGGCTGATATACTGCTCGCCGGTGATTGTTTCACAGTTTATATAAGTATGCGGTGCTTAGTTGCAGACTTGATGATAAGTTTGTTGGTGGTGATTCAAATAGTAATAAAACGATTCGAGTAGAACAATAATATTTTGTCTAATTCGTTGCGTGAAACCCGCAAGGATTATTTCTCGAAAAAAAGGAGGCTCTCGAGGAGTAAATATAAAATGGCGTTTACCTTCGAGGTATGTTGACAACGGGGTGCCTAAGCCGCGACAGAAGCGGACGTAAAATTTCGCCCTTTTCGGCGAGGGTTTTGCAAATGTTTACAATGAAAGTCCGGTGTACACATATATATATATATACGTATGTACATAAAATGGCGACGAGTGGACGGTGTGGCTGTCATGTACACAGAACTAGTCGCGATCCTGCGGGACTCTCGTCAAACTGCAAAAACCCGAGGACGCGAAGAATCGCGGAAATAAAAGCGACGCAACCGGATAAGGACGAGGACGACTCTGTACGACGGGTGTTTATTCAAACATTAATTTCTGTGACCTAATTGAGATAAACTGGGATGAAACAGCGGTTAGTCCGCCTCGTTAAACGTCCCATCAGCCTCCGAGCGCAATAAATATCGCATTAAATTTTGCCGAGTGCCGCGCAATACCCAATTTACGGCCGTTTCGGCCCGAAATTGGCTCAGAAACATTTCCCGAAGAATATTACCCCGATTCTTCGACGCGCGCGATTGGAATTTGATAATTTGAAAAATTATTAGGTCGTTCGCATACCGCGCGGGTTTGTCAACGAGCGAAATCGCCGCGATATTTTTCGATGGGCCCGATGTAAATTTCCGGCGAGTCCACTCTCGGCGGTGGGGGTGGGGGTCGGGGTGTGTTGATTTATTTTTATTCGATCGGTGCTCGCGGTATCAGCCCCGTAACCAGCCGCAATTTGTCACCGGGCCGAAGGGTTCCGCACACGCGTGCACGCGTGCGGCCCATGCAAGATTCATAGGGCGCGCTCGCTTGCATAGAGTGCACTCGTGTCATCCGCGAGACTGCCCTGGGAGAGGGAAAAGCGCGACAACCTCCGTAATCTACGCAAACACGACGTCGTCGGGGAGACCGGCGATAAATAACTAACGAAACGGTGGACTGCCGAGGCGGCGGCGGTGTCAGTGACAGTCGCCCGCGCGAAAATCTTCGACGGTAGAACGCTGACATCGCCATCGATCAAAGGGTGTGGGCATTTTTTGGGTACGTAGAAACCTTAACTTCACGCGCTGAAAATGATCCGTATGTACGTGTCGTAGATGGAAAAGATCAGTTAGGCTAGGTAGTTCTTGTTGAGGGTGAGGTGTTTTGGGCAGTAGAGAATTTATAAATTAATTATAACGACTGTGAAAAGATGTAACTTAAACGAGGACTAGCTGAAGACTGGTTGAATACAAACTGAAGACACTGAGGTTACATAGCTATCAGGAGACAATTTGCTTGTATAAAATTTTTTAAAATACGCGATTCAACCACCCCTTGGACGTTCGTTTCAGATCGAAGGAAATTCGCCTAAAATATTATTTCGAGAATCGAGGCGGAATTTCTTGGGACGCGAGTGGTTTCACCATTTCCAGGCGGTTTAATTCGAGCGATAAGGGAGGAGCGGGAACGGTGTTAAACGACAATTGTGTCGTGGAAACGGATAAAATTGCTGGAGGACCATTCGACAACGTCTGCGAGTAAGTTCCCGCTTGGCTGCCGGGCACGAAGCAACCCTTCTACCTGTCACGTGACGATACGTATCATTAAAATTCATAAGGCGAGCCGCGTATTCCCACTTTAGCGCCCCGCGGCCTGAACGAGCCCGCGCATCATATATTTATGAGCGCCCTCCGATGCACACATGCATCTTGCACCGGCTTACGCTCGATTTTCGGCGTGCACTTATCCGCGGGATCAATTACGCACAACCCCCATGGCTTTATGGCGGCTCATTCAGATTGAAACTCGGGGAGAGGCGAGGCTTCTCGCTGAAACCCTCACTATGAAAATTAAAACGATTTCAACACCGGGAACGTTATGGAATTTTCATAATAAGAGCAACCGATTCGCTATGAACACCTATTTCCTTTATCTCAGATTTTAGGGGTTGAAAGCGCTCTTTGATTGGAGCTGGGAATTTTCTTTTTAATATCTTCAGAGGAAGGTCCCATGAAGAATTCTGCAGTTTAAACTGCCTAAATAATTTAGAAACCTAAATTTAGAAGTTGCTTAATTTTCCCGATTCAATATTTCCAGCTGTGATAAGTCACGTTGACTTTTCGAATATCTTGCCGCGTCTAGGAGTTGTTTGGAGATTGCGAATTATTATACTTCGTGAACGGCGGTGTTAGTTACGGTATCCTCTTTCGAACAATTGTAACGTAATAACAGGCTTCCCAGCTAATACCGGGAACTCTGAAATTCCACCCACCGTTTGAAAAGTTGAAAGCCATTAAAGTTGAACGATAACAGATCATTCTTCCACCGAAGCGGATTAGAGAGCACTCTAACCAACTATCTCGCACGCCCCCTTCGAATTGTTTAATTTTCTACATCTTCTTCGCGCTACATGCGTCTGTATTTCGCTGTTACTACCGTTTACATACGTGCACACACATACACGCTCTGCCTCGCAACCTGTATTATCATATTCCGAATAAACGTAGACTCCATCAAGCTTCATTAAACATTTCGCTACACGTAAGTTTACATAATCGGGTTTCCCGTAATTGCTTAAACATCCGCGGTCTACTTGTAACTCGGTTACCTAGCAATCAATGGAAACTTATCGAACCTGTTACAGAACTATGGTAGTCGGAACTATCCGCTGGTGAAATTCCATCTAGATCACTTTTCCCGGCGAATTTTACCCCTTAAACGATTCTTCGGCAACTAATTAAATAATCCGACTGCGCGTAGAATGATCCAGATATTACTTAAAATTGCAGCACACGAATTTCCTCGAGAAAGCAAAGAATCTACGGAAAAAGAAGCGTAGATAAATTGCACAGTTCGATTGTTTCGTTTTCTTCAAGGTTCGCAATAACTACGCCGGCGAGACGAGCAAAAAACAGATAGCTCGCTGAATAATTGCAGGAGATCGCATCAAAGAAAAATATATTTGTCTCTCTGTCCGGCCTCGTTCGTTATTTTCCTGGCCGGTCTCATCGGCGCCAGATGGCGACATTTTTCTTCTCGCTCGTTTTCTTCCGTCTCGCCGGTCCGAGAAACGGGATTCGGGGGCCGAGGAACGGAACCGGAAGCCGAAGTTTCGCCCCTAGCTCCCCTCGAACCTCCGAACCACCCCCGCGCGATCGCAACTGCGGAGCGAACGGTTTGTCCGCGCGAGCAACCGTCGAACGCTCGAGTTTCCTATTAACGTTAATTACGGCGAATCGATACGACGAAAGGCGGACGGATACTTGTTAAGAACCGGCCCCACGGACCACGTTCGTTAGCGCTCGCATCAGCCGTTGTTATTATTATTCGACTGCGGAACTTTCGGCGAACTTGCACTTTTCTCTTGTCGACCCACCCCTCGGCTGATCTTCGTCGATTGCACCAAACAGCATAAAAATCTCCTACCAGTCATTCTAGCGTGCTCAAAATAATCCTATAGGTTCTTTAAAAGTTCTTTATATTGTTATACTGTTATATATTGCACTCGTTTTCTCCATAAACGTGTGACACGCGCAGTAATACATTAGTTTTAGCACCGAGCACAATAACTAGTTTTAGCACCGTACACAATTACCTTTTGTGTGTTATTGAATATATTAAACACGTTCGCTCCGCGAACGTTTATTTTCGGAACAATCTTCGTGGTTACACCATGAATGCTAATGCTGATTCTATTGAACATATTCTCTTATAAATTATCGTAATGTCGTAACGTGTGCGCTGTAATTTTAGATAGCATCATGAATACAATTAATTCAATCCCCCGTGTGTGACGCTTGCTGGCAAACGTGTTGATAAATCGTTCTAACAATGTAAAATGTACCAGCCGATTGGATTGTTTCGCGCAGATCGATTCCGCTCGATTCTTTTCGTAGAGTCCGAAACTCTAATCAGCGTTTCACCGATTCGCTGCGTCTTTAATTGTACAGCGAGCGCAGCGTTTCTTCGCCTACGGTTTCCCCGGTCCAGGCTCAAATAATGCCATAATTCATGAGGACCTGGCTGCGGCCGCTGTAAAGCTCAATTACTTTGACCGTGGGGGTCGCGGAATGAACGCTGTAAAAACTGTGCGCACACTGCGCCGGCGGCGAATTAAAGCAAGATGAAATTGTAGCGGGCCCGGTACGTAAACCGGGCGTCGTTTCAACACAAAGCAAATTTTCAATATTTCGCCGGACCCTGTCGAAAATATTTTCGTCCGTGGTTCTCATTAGTGTAATGCGATCACGTAGCACGGGCTCGTACGTGCGTCGACTCCGAATCGAGACGTGCGAAAGCTGCGTATCGATAAAGACGAATTATGAACGTTAATTTTCGTTCGACTCGCTAATGAACGCGTTCGACCGAAATCGAACGCTTTCTTTCCGTTCGCTTCTCAACTCTTTCATTGTTCACTCGATTATTAACGGTGTTCGTCAATTTCGCATATAGAATCGATCGAAAACGAAGGGTTCCGATAAAATTGCTCGCAAATCTTGAACGTCAGTACCGCCGAGAATATTTTCACCCGTCATTCTCATTAGCGTAACACGATCATGCAGAACGGGTCCGCGCGCGTGCGTCGCCTGCAAATTTCACGTGGGAAAATCGGCGTATCGATAAGGGGCGAATTGCGAACGTCAATTATCGTCCGGGAGGCCCGACGAAAATTCCCATCGTTTCAGCGATGGAAGGAACAGCGATCGGCTCCGATGAAGGTTTAGGGTAAACGGCGGGGGCCGTTCGTCGCAGTTTAGCGTCGATGACGTGCTCTTAAATTCAGCCGGGAATTCCGGGGCGGCGCGGAGGTTGCAATAAGCGCACGCGAGACGTAATTTACGGGGTTCTTTTCGCGGCCGGGCAATAATCAGCCCCTTAAATCACCGCGCCGCGCGAATTATTAGGCCCGCGGACATGTACTTTCCAATCCTTCCATCAAGATGCAGGCGGCCGTGCCGCACCCCCTCCCCACCCCCGCGGGTTATTAAATGCCTCCGCGAATTCCTGAACACGCCGCTCCCCGACGAACGACTTCTCGTACGCGTCTACGCTACGCCCGCCATTTCATGGCTTCCGTTTAACGAGCCACGAAACTTTTCACACGTAACGCTATTTTAATTGCCCGGCGAAGAGAGCTGCTTTCTTCTCGCCCGGATTTTACTGGCACGGCTCAATTAGCTTGTTTACTGCCGATCCTTATCCGCTTCGGGAACGTTGCGAAACGAAGACTATTCGCCAATTAATAATTCTTCCTCCGCGCGATGCTCGGCGGCACCTTTCAGCGCGAGTGTGTACGATTCCTGAAATCGTGGGATTCAAAATCCAGGAACTTTCGATAGGGATGAGGTAGAGCGAAGGAATTTTTTTTAAATTAAAGGCAAAACTTTGTAGAATGTGGGAAAAATAGGCAATCAGAGGTACGAACGATCAGGCATTGATCAAACGCCGACAGGACAGGATAGGATTGGATAGGATAGGACAGGGTAAGATAGGATAGAGGGTAGAGGATAGAGGATAGAGGATAGAGGATAAGATAGGATAGGATAGGATAGCGTAGAATAGGATAGGATAGGATCGGACAATTAACAGTAGGGAATCGTATCAATCGAATCAATTTCCGGGCAAGAGTTCCCGGCGATTTTTGACGTTGTCGAGACAAAGATAGAAGCGAGCGTCGTATTTTTAGGGGGATTAATTACACCGTGCGGTGTATGCGCGCGTGCACGACGACACTTGAACGGTTCGGGATGCGAGGCGCGTGGGAGCACGTACGCGACGCCACCGCCTCGTAATTACGGTCTGACTCCATAATAGGATTTTCGGTGGTTGTCGCGCGAATTCCCTCCCGCAAAGGAGAACGATGCTTATCGCGGAGACAACGGCAGCCCTCTACGCGATGTTCGACGATTGCCGAGCGGGTCTGATACGCCGCCGCTTATGGTTTGCTCTGTCAGTTTGCGAAAGTCCTCTCTGATACGGCAGCCCCCGAAATCTCGAAACCTTTGGAGCTGCCCTGTATACTTTCCCAGGGAAGATTTCGTAATATAATATTTACCTACGTGTACTAGACGCAATCTTTACACTGTGGACGGTGTCGTATAAAAATTATAATTTGGAACTTGCCATGATCTCGAGGAGAGGGGGCCAACAGTTACAACAGTGGAAGTTCAATTTCCAGCAACAAACGCGCGGAAAATCGTTTCCTCTTCCGAAGCAAACGGGCCGAACGACCGGTAGGGGCCGTCGTTCCTAGGTCTACGACTTTCTCGCAAGTTTCTTTTGTCGCGTCTCGGTGGCCGGGTTTGATTGGGTTCTGGGGAGCAGAACAGGGCGGAAAGATGCCCTTCTCGCGGATGCTGAAAAACCGAATGTCGACAAAGTAGCGCCAGGGATCCGGCGAACACATGCCGCTACGAGGGAACTTTCGCCGGGAACGCGCGAGGATACTCTCTGCTCGGGGACTGAGTCTCCCTCTCTCTCTCTCTTTCCCCGAGAAACTTGTTCATTCCCTTTATGCGCAGAATACGGCAGCTCTCGCCCCGGCAACTTTTATTAAAGTATCGTCAATTTTCGATGCGGTGTCCAACTTCGCTATCAACGATTTCCTTCGCGAGCATCGATGCGCTGCCCGGTCTCCGTTGGCTCGTTTGTCTGCGCGACCTAATCCTGTTCGGTTGGACGACCGAACGAGTCAACCCTTTTCGTTCGCGTGTAACTTTTGCCGTTTTCCTCCGCGCAGACTGCGTTTGTTCGCAGCGTCCGCTGTGTGCGAGTATAATTCGAGGTAGAACCGACAGAACATGTGTAACAGGTTCAGAAAATGGATTTTTACTTTGTAATCTGTAGCCAGCTAGTATGCCAGTTTCAGACAATATTAGAAGCGTTTGGATAATTTTTAACAAAACGGTGGTACGCACAGAGTGGACTTCGAGGACATACCGGAGAAAAAGTGGGGAAAGAACGAATGAAAAATTTAATGTCTGCTTGAAATATATCGCAGAAAGGACCTCTGAATCGAGTCCGAATCAGGCAGGAAAAGATTGGAACGGAATTATTAATATGGGAGCAAGGGAAAGATATTTCTCCGAGGATTTTATTGATCGAGGAAAAGAAGAGTAAACGAGGCTAAAGGGAGTAGTTTTTCTAGTGTAATTTGTCGAACATCGATGTCTTTCTAATTAATTCGAAACAGTCGTGCACGGTGAAATTGTTGGAAAGTGAAAGACAGTGTATAAGGAGCAGTTAACGACGACCGGGTGCAAGAGGACTCGACCGCGACCACGATCAAACTCCAATTAATGACGTGACAAACCGGTCGTCAAAATCACCGCGATCGCTCCGGATGGACTGTAATTAACGAGCACCGGTGACACTTACCGGGAACTCGGACGAACAACGATCGAAGTTTAATCGTCTCCAATCGAGATCACTCGGCTGTCGAAAGTTACACGAGGGTCGAGGAACTTTGCGCACCGATTCGCGAACGCTGGACACTGATTTCACCTGTCCGGTTATTTAATCGCGAACGATAGCGGGGCAGGTGCATGATCAAGCGGGCGACAGGTGTCGCGTCGATTGTCAATGAAATCATTTCGCGAAGCGTTCGAACGTCGGGACAATCTGTGTTTTTAACTGACTCGGGCTGACGAGAATAGAGCGACACGTCAAAAGCGTAACGAAGACAGCAGCGCGCTTCTAGATTGGCCGTGTCTGTATATTATTTTTTAAATGCCGAGAGATCGATGCTTTTAAGCCCGAGAAGAGGAAATTCCGAGTGATTGTTCGCCAATCACAGGCTGATTTCAACGCGCGCGCAGCGTCGATATCATCGAGGCACGGTTTTAAAGAAAATTCTCGGGAAAGCCGAGTAATAGGAAGCTTTCAGAGCGATCCTCCGGGTCCGGCGTATCGGAATAAATTATGTCGCGACTAGGATGAGGAAGCAGCCGAAAGCTGGCGGCAGCTGGATGCAAGGTTGCATTTTGCATGCCGTCTGTCGCTCGCCTCGCCACGCTAAATTACCGTTTCGTTGCTTGCGAGCAAGCCGCCTCTCCCCTTCGCCCTTTTCTCTTCTCTCTCTCTCTCTCTCTCTCTCTCCCCGCCCCTCCTTTCTCGGCTAGCACGCGAATCAGCGCTTCGTTCCGCGAGCAGACAATTTTTACGCGCGAGCGTAAATAAATTAGAATCGGCCACGCGCGGTTCCATTCCGCGAGACCCGCGAGAAAACAGCTCGCGATTCCGTATGCAATCCGAATGCGGCCAATTAAGGCGACCGCGAGAAATTACTTTGGTATTCTTGACGCTACCTAGCGAGCATAATCGGGCCAGTGAATCCGCCGTTTAATTAGCCGACTCACGGTGATCCTCGAGTTCGTATCGTTAGCGAAACGCTTTGTCTACCGGGAAATTGAATTCTATAAATATTCCTGTAAGGCTGGCTGTCGAAAGAAATTAAATGTCCATTACAAAATTAATCAGAACCCGCAGCTTCGTTAATTGTGTACAGCATCAATGTGTTGTCGAACGTTCTCGATAAAACACAAAATTGCGAAGGTATCGAACACAGCCTTAGAACTTTTAATGGACTTAACGAAGCTTCGACTTCGAGACCAACAGCCTCGGTAAAATCGGAGTAATTTATTCGACGCAATACAATTTAAAAGGTTAAAATCTGTGATATCGAGTATTCCTTCAACCCCATCGCATTTTCCACATCCTCGCGAAACTTGTAAAATTAACGCGTCAAGGTAAAAATTCATTTTCATATCTGCAAGTGAGTAATTATTTCGACGCGTCAGTGAATTTGTTAAAGGAAGAGGTACATTTCCATTCGTCTTGTTCTCTACGATTGCGCTTCGAAAAAGAGGTCGGTCTGTTTTTGAAGTTCAGACTCGCGATGTTGCAACACGGCAGCCAGTTTCCGCGTCGGGATCTTCGACACTCGAGACAGTCGTCTATTAGCATGCGAGGAACAATACGTCCACTCTGAAGTTCTGCAGCCCCAGGCATTTTCAACATTGTCGATTTTTAGCTTGTTGTCTTTTCAGCTTGTCTCTCCGTGACAGTTGTATTTTTCCCGGGACAAGATCATTCTAACCGGTGAAATTTTCACACGAATAGTGTTCCTCGACTCCTGAATTTCCCTCCGCTGGAAAAATATTTTACTGCATTCTTCTGAATCGTAAACCCGTCTCGCACAAAATCGGAGCACGCCTTTGTCAAAAAGTGTGTCACAATCGGATTGATTAAAAATCCTTAAAAAACCACATTTCGTCAGGAAGAAGGATCTCTCGTGTCTGGATGCACAGGATCGGAAGAAATACGGGACCGGTAATCGTTCAGACATTGTTTTCGGCCCGTTGACGGTCTTACGAGGTTCTAAACGGTATTCGAACTGCGCCGACGGTTCTCCGCGGCCATCAAAAATCTCATAACTTCGTGGAAATAGAAGTTGGCGAGGTGGTCGTGGGATCATCGACGGCCCGGCTTATTCGGACGAACGTGGATCGGCTGCAGTTCGTGGTGCAGCAGCCGGGCGTCTCGTATCCCGGTAATCCGGAAACTCGAGCATGCAAGGAACTACAGGCTCGCTCGTAAATTAACGGGCAGGGCGCGGGTCGCCCGTAACACAATTTCTGCAAAATAGCCACAATAGGAGTCCCAATATAAATAACTTATCACCCGGATGAATGCGCTCCGCATCCGCGCCCGCGCGCGCGTGCTCGCTCTTCGGCCCGACCACCCCGTAATCCTCGCTGTGGTTGTACGCTCGAGACGGCCGGCTCTTCTATAAATTAGACCGTGTTGCTGATATTTTCGCGTGATCCGGCTCCTACAGCGACATCGAAACTCTATACACCGACCCTAAACCGCTCCTTTATCGTAACCATACCGAGACTATTGAATAGACACGCGTTTCATGAATTACACACTCTTGAAAATGCATAGGACACGGTTCCGTCTTAGAACGTTTTCATCCCCGCTCTGGAAGGTTCTGAAAGGTCCGAGACGGTTGAAAAGATGGCACAAATTTATATAATTTAGCGTGGCCGCGTAACTAGACCCGTTCACGGCGTATTTACGATTTTAACGAGTCACTTTTCAGAGAGAGAGAGAGAGAGAGAGAGAGAGAGAGACCGGGCCTGGGGGATTCATCTTCGTGCGTCTCGCAGTTGCAATTTTAACCGGTTGAATCGCCGCGAACGTCTACCTGTCTCGGGGCTGCTTTCATTGCATTTTCCGGACGGTCGGGCCGAGCAACCGCGGAATGCTGTTGGATGGAATAACAGAAGTAAAGAAAGCTGTAGCTAACCTTCTTTATTAAGCTCTCGGGTTGACGGAAGTTCAAAGTTTTAAGTCGTTCCTGTAAGCTTTCGAGAGGAGAGCGTAGAATTTCTGCAGTTAGAGTCAAGTGGAATAGGCAAGTAAGTGGTCGGACAAGTTGAATTCCATTATGACAGAGGTATACGAATTGATCAATCATCGTATAATCATCATATCGTAATCTCCGCTATTCTCAGGACTCCCCTCTACTCCTTGGACCACCCCTCCCAGTCATTTCTCGGGATCTACATCCCTTAATTTCCTCCCCTTTCCTCGGGCCCTTTCCTTGTCTGGATTCTTTTCTAGATCTTTCCTAGTACTTTCCATAGATCCTTCGGTGATCACTTCGCCCTGCCCCCACTCCTCTCAGGGCTCCCCTCAAATCCTAGGACCACCCCTCAAGTCCTAGGACCTCCACTCCTCAAAGGATCTACGTCTTTTCTCCCTAGTCTCTCGCTCCCTTTTCCGCCGGCCCTTTCCTGCTCTAGATTCTTTTCTAGATCTTTCCTAGTATTTTCCATAGATCCTTCGGCAATCCCTTCGCCCGGGCCCCTCCCCAAGGAAATCAGGAAAAGCCTGGCGACTCTATCGACCGCGAAGAACAAACTCCGACGAACTCGAATCGACACCGTCGCTCGGCCGTCGTATATTCTTCGGTAGCCGGAGCCGGGGAATCGATGCGAAAGCCCCGTCATTCGAGAAGCAGCTGGGCGTTCAACGCCTCTTAACGCGCAGATCATAAATTTTTGCCCGCGAAACTTCGCGGTTCTGATAGCTAGTTTGCAATTCCACGGACGATCGCTGCAAGATAGTTACCACGGGGGACGGGCACGGGCAGGGTGGCAGAGAGAAAGGGAGGCGAAGAAGATGGCGCGGGAAATGGTGAAACTAGAGGGAAAGAGGGCGACAGGCTTGGAAACGGTGAAAAGAGAGAAAGTAGTGGGATATAGGCATCGTCGACCGCATTGCAGAATTACCCGGCTAGGTTCCTGGCCAGAGAGCATAAAACAAGCCCCGGCTGCTGGCCGACGGCGAATTTATGACGCGCCTGTACACCGAAATAGAAACCCACCGGCACGGCGACGAGCAATTTTCGAATATCGACGCCGGCGAATCGACGCGACGCCGAAGAGAAGGGTCTTCTCGATGCCCACAGTTGAAGTTCCGAATCGGGGAACTGGAACTTTCGTTTCCTAGAACAAATCGATTATCGACTCCGGCCGACGACTTTGGACCACTTTCAGCGACGCGGCGCGACGCGTCCTCGGCCGGACTGATTCCCAACCGCCACGGAAATTATTCGCCGAGTTATAATGAAACTCGTACACCGAAATGGAGCATAAATAATTCATACGACCACTGTCTCCGGGAGTTTTATCGCGCCGTTATAAAGTGGTACCGTCTCCTTTCGTTAACCGGGAAATCCCGGAACCCTGGCGTGCCGTTGACCGTCGCTCGGTTTTATAGGCTAATTCGAAAAAATACGGTTTATACGTGATTGTGTCCCCTTTTATTAAAACTTTTACTGGATTCAGAAACCCGTTTTATTAAAATCACGAGCACACACCGCTCGACAGATTGACGCCTTACGCGAGAACGCAGAGCTTGAGCGCCTGCTGTTTAATGTCGACCGGTTCTAAACGCATTTTATCACCCAATCAACGTACTTCATCTTTACCCATCAGTTTCGAATTAGTCATCTCCCAGGATTGAAACTCGGATTTTCAGCATTTTTTTCCTGAACTCTACAGGTATAACTAAAAAAAGTTTAAAATTGCTGGTTTCCCGAGGTAAAGTTTAACCCCGTCGCGTTCTAGGACGAGAATAACGAATTTTTGGGCGGAAAGGTACCGCACGAAAGCCGAAGGTTGAATTTTGAAGACCGAGTGATTAGATTCGGTTAAAACTCGTCGTCGGAATTTGAATGCCGGCCCGTTCGAAATGGAAATCAAGTTAGCGAGCAGATATTCAAATCTGCGGGGGGAACACGGTTCGGAACACAGGTTACCGAGCCTTCTGCGCCAGAATTCGCGGAAGCTTAAGGAAACCGCGCTTACACGGATCTCGCGGCGTTTACAAGCGGCCCGGAACATCATAGCGGCTCGTGTAATCCTGCCGTTTAGAAAATCTCGAAAATCAGGATCACGGGCGCCGCGGGCTGCGGTGCAATTTGCCAGAATTTCGTGCCGGTGCCCCACGGTGATACGGCTATGTATATTAATTACCGCATTTACAAGTTCACTGCCGCGGCACTAGCTCTGAATTGTTCATGCCGGTGTAATTTCGTCGGGCACGCGCAAGTACTTCGACGCTACTGCTCTGGATTCTACGTTTGCGGGGAATTTTATTGCGCGTGTTACGCTTCAACTATTACAGTTTCAGCCAATAACGTGTAATTGGAAGACGCGTCGCATCGTTTCTCCACGTTCCGCGAAAAAGTTGTCCCCGTGCAACAGCTCAGCGGAATTCTCTTTTTCATTGCCGGCATTACCGTGATTGTTTAGTACAATTTTCGTTTTGACATGGTCACGCTCGCGTCGGAGTTTGCTCTCTCTCTGAAATGATAATTATTTCTGGATATATTCTCCGGAAATTGTTGCGAAAGGTATAAATAGGCTTGCAACATTCTGAGGGCCAATTGGCTCCCGCAGTTTTCGCACGTGGCAGGCTAGAAAATTTCGCGAGCAACGATAGGAACCGTAGGGGGTGGACGTTCGCTCTCCGGGGGATGCAAACCGGAGTGAAACTGGCAGGAACGTGATCGCGACTCCGACTTCGAAACGACATCGAACCGAGCCAAAAGGAACGGGAATGGAAACTGGGGCGAAAATTTGATAAATCGACGGAGTATTAAAAATTGACGAGCGTCGAGCGAAATTCGGGACGATCAAGCCGAAACGAGAAGGATAAAACTCGCAAAATGGGCTGAAGCCTATAAAATTTGAATAGAAGTGTCGCGAGAGGAGCAGTTTGATTGTACTAATTAGCCTAGATTAGCCTGGAAACGTCCGATCGGAAATTCGAGATTTAATCTCCCCGTTTCGAAATCCAATTCGCCTCGCAATCGTTCAACCGTGTCGTAGAATTATGCTCCGGTATAATCTCCGTCGAGGTATACATTTTTCAGTGGCCAATATATTCAAAGAAATTGTCTTTAATCGCGAACTCGTGCGGAATCGGCGATCAAGTTATGCAAATTGTGGAAGGGGAAGGGGATTCGATCAAGCCTGTTTACAATGGGGGTTGTCGGTGAAATAAGGAGAGCAATCCGAGGGTTGCTCGCGGCAGGCCATCAGAGCCAGAGTCGAATCGCGTACCGGCTCGGTCGTTAAAGAGCAAAGTTTCGGTCGGGGACGATTCCTTGTCCGTGAGTGGCTCTGCTCGTGGGTAACTGAGACGTGACCATGCGAGAGAGAAACCGCCGACCGATTCTACCGTGGATATCTATTTTCGTGTTTGGCCGAACTAGGAACTCTCGCGCGACGGCCCGAGGTCGATGGACTTGGATCGAATCAATAGCGAAACAACTGTTTTCGAACGGTGAACTTTCGTCCCACGGCTTTCGACCGGAAGGAGTTCGGAATCGAACTGCGACGCTCGTCTTCTGGATCAATCCACCCGTCAACTTCCTCGAAGGAGGATTTTTGAGTGGATAGATCCTTTGTTCCCTGGTTAGCAGCGCGAGGGAAAGACTTTTAGAATAGTCAGACAGAAAAGCAGAAGAACCGAAGAGTGGAACCACAAATAACCAGCAAAGTACAGAGTGGTACCGATACAAGAAAACAACTCCGCGCAAGAAGTTTTCCTGCCAAACGTCCATTTTCTTCGCCGCAAGGCCAGACTACCAATTCGCCGAAATCGAGGGTAATCATCATCGATTTCCCTCGAAACGGTATAATCAATCCTCCCGCCGCCATGCTTTTTCGAAGGCAGCTCGCCAACAGCGAGTTCCGATTCAAAAATTACAAGACGCCGCCGGATAAACGCAGGCTTTCGCCGCAGCCCGCGTTCGGAACGGGAGAGGAGGGGCACCGAGCTAAAACTTGGGCGAATCTGCCGACTTTAATTAAGGTCGATCGATGTCAAGTAGTTAGCGGTGGTTTGAACCGTTCTGGAACGGGGAGGTCGCACGCCTGGCCAGACGTTCGTATACATAGAGAGAGAGAGAATGTGTAAGAGAGAGGGAGAGAGCACCACTGTTTGCGAAGTTTGTTTTCGACTTCGATGACGTTGATTGAATCGGACCGGGGGTTAGAGCCACTTGGCCTGTTTCTGTTTGTTGTGCAGCCACGTGATAACAATAATTTAATAAGACCGTCCGATGGCGGTCGCGTGCGCCAGACAGATGCATCGCTGACGATGAGGAGGCTCCTTGCCATTAGTTTGGGAACGGTGCTGCTCCTTCCGCCGAAAGGATTCGGTCGGGCCTTTGCGTTCTGGAATTCATAGCAATTTAGATAGGGAGGGAGAGGGAGGAGAGCTCGCAGGAAAGCGAGAGGGCTCGAATTCAATCTCCGAAATCTAGGTAACGTGATCGAACGGCTGTTCCTTTCCGATTCTGACAGCGTAATGGTATTGGTCTTGCGGACGGTATCTGGCAGAGCTAGGCGGGCCGGGCCGGGCCGGGCCGGGCAGGGTCGGGACAGGACGGGCCATGGTTTCGGGAAGGGGTCGATTGCGATTGCCGGTAAAGGCCATCAGTTGCTATTGGGTCACCTTCGGCCATAACCATACAGGCATGAGCCTCGCATTACCAGTCGCTTCGAGTTATCTGCGCTCGCCAACGTTAACCCGGCCGCGCAACGTCGCACGCCGTGGCCCACATTTCCCCGGCACCTGCACTGCAGAATCCCGATAGTGCACGTATATGCACGTCGAACCCCGCCGCTTATGCGCTTTCTCGTGCGCCGCATTTCGGCCACCCTCCCGCCCCGTTTCTCTCACTGTTCCCACTATCTCTCCCTCTCTCTCTCTCTCTCTCTCTCTCTGTCTCATCTACCCCTGTCTTCCGTGTGGTCGCGAGCAACAATTTCCGTTCCCGCGTTATCGATCTACCCGTAGGGACTAATTGAATGACAGTCGACCGCTGCCATCGTTCCAGGACCTTGACTCTTCTTGCCTGGCAGCTTTATGTCTGACAGCGAGATATGAGCGGGGGCTCGGCTCGATTCTCTTTCGAAAGTTTACCGCGCGCAATTTCATTTGTGCACCGCCGGCCGAATTAGACGAACAACGTCCCACAAATACAGGGTGTCCCGAAAAACGTGTTGTACGTTCTTGAAACCCGAGGTGATTCCCGAGGTCGTTCACGAAAAACACGGGGACGGGGAAAATTTCGGTAGACGAACGTCTCGAAAGCGAACGCGATTATGATCGCGTCACGAAGTCGCCTAACTCTCGAACGCAGACGGGAAACTTCGAGCAACGTTCCAGCTTCGAAACTGATAAAGGCGAATTTTCGGAGGAGAAAGAAAGAGCTCGTCAGACTGGGGGCAGATTAGGGGGCAAGAGGGAGGGACAGGGGGATTGTTCGTTGTCTTAATTGCTCGGTGAGTCACGCTCCATAGCCGCGTTGCATGATAATTACTCGGTAAACACTGATTACGCCGCACCGCGGCTGATTATACTCAGGAATCCGGAAACCGTTCCAACTCCGGCCGCAACTCCTGGATTTTACGGACACCTCCGCAAACCCCCTAACCCCACCCTCCTCTCGCAACCCTTCGCATGCCCCCTTGCCCATTTATTGGTGCCCATCCCCTCCTCTCCGCCCCTGTGTGCTCGCGGAAATCCCGGCGAGCCGTCCAACCGGAAGTGACGAGGCCGAATGGCCACGTGGAGCGCGGCGAGCATCCTCGCAGGATTCCTGGACGCGTCGTTGCATTACCTGGCCGTCGAATAATTACGCGCCACCTGCCCGGCTCATTCTCGCTGCATACCGGCTGATCCGCAACGCGATCATGTGCGTGTTCGCGTTCGCGGCTCGCCGGAAATTTCTTGCTATTCTCGTCGGATTTTTCTTTAGGTTTCACCGGAAGATCGACCAGTTTGCGAAACGTTAGAACGCGTCGGAAGGGATCGAGACCTCTGTTGCGGCGAGTTCGCAAGAGGAAAGCAACCCAGTTGCTCGGAAAATGTAATTGTATCGAAAACTCCGCTGCCTTGTTGCGGGGATGCTCGATACTCCCCGCCCGAGTTGCGAACTTGCAAGCCAATTTTCCGAAATGATTATTCGCCGTTGTATTTCGGTTAAGTGGTTTGTCGGGCCGCCGCGCGAATCGATCTGATTATGACAACGCTGCTTGCACCGGCGAGAGCATAGCTAGCCTTGTGTGAAAAATTGCAATGTTTCGGGTGCTGTACATGGAGCTGTCTATACTCCATTCGAGCATTGTGAATATTTGATAGAACACCGTGCATAGTTGCTCGACAATGTCAGAACCTGTTCTCATGACGTCGATCTGCTATTTCTGTCAAGGTCTGGACTATAGAAGATTTCCGACCTGCAACGATTCACCGAGATTTGACAAACCTGCTCTCAGCGAGGAGGGTCCACTTGGAGCTCCCATGAATAAAATAGAGGAATTGGAAAAATAATATTTCCACACGGTAGAGTGATCGGCGTTGAAAATCACGGCGCAGCGGCGAAAAAATGCGACTCGAATCTTAGGAAAGATTCTCGCTCGACAGGAGCGATCAGGATTACTTGCAGCAGCGCGCGGGTAACTCGATCGGAATGGAAATCCCTGGCGCCCGGGTCTGCCGGGAAATCAGCGAAGGTTAAGGCAGATTTCTACTGTCAGCGACGGCTGTACTATAGACCGGCTCACCTTGAGGCTAACGTAAATCGAACGATCGGCGCGGATCGACTCTCGCGACCAGGTCTCTCTGTCAGAGAAATAAATGGGGGAAAAACTACCGCGCGTAAATTTCCGGCAAAATTTGGCACGGTTCGGCGGCCGGTTTCAGTGCCAAGCAGAACAAAGTCACGCCGCAACGAAATTTACGCTCGTTATCGCGGGGCACGGTCCACAACGTTGCGTTCCACCGGCTCGAGGGTTTAATTGAACGTTCTTTGTACCTGGGGACGAATCGAACGGAATTTGCACTCGAAGCTACTTTAATTCCAAAACGAAACCGCCCTTAATGCGTAGACAATCGTTTACGTACGTGTTTCGTAAAAATATATTGCAGACGGAGGGTTAACGAACAATCGAAATTGTTAAGGGGCTGCCTGTATTGATCTTGAAGTCTTGATTTCGGAGCGCAGCGTCCCGATCGAAATCGAACGAGTTCTCCGGCGAGCAGGAAGACAAAAGCTCGTGGAGAGGAAGACGGAGGTTGATTAAAAGGATTGCCGGAGGCAATCTCTGGCTCGCGGCCTTTTTTCACGCCGTGCAATTTTATTGTGTCTTAACGACGACGAGCAATCCACCCCCTCGCGGCGACCAACCCCCTGCCGAATCTATAGGGCGCCGTCGTGGTACCTTGCCAGCCAATTTCGTTCGGTCGCGTCTTCCTCTAATTCCGCCTTCAGGCGTGGCCTTGACTCCCAGAACTACCCCTCTTCCCTCGTTCTTCCCTCGTCCTCGCGACCCCACCGTTCGATACCGCCGTTTAAGCCGGCTAATTATGGTAATGAGTCCCTTTACCTTTCTACGCGTGTTGTTTCTCCCGCTCTCAATTGTTGGAGCATCCTGGGAACGAGTCGAGTCGCTCGTTGGACGATCCTTGGCGGGCAGAATGAATTTTCTGTGCCATTTCTGGTGGTAGGTTCGAGAAATGTTTTTGGAAAAGTCTGAGGACATTAAGGAGAGTCCAATAGGACCGACTATGTAACCTTGTGCGCAGGCGATCGACCCCGTAGCCTTGAAGCAAAGGTCCGTGGAAATCGTGGTTTACGAGCGTGGTGCCGTCGTTGGAAATAATTAAAGCGATTAACCGAGCGTCGACGGCATCCTTCGTCATCTGATTCGCATTAATTGAGGAACACGGCTCGACGACGTTACGTCGATCGGCGGTCGTGGACGGGGAAGGGGTGGATGTCTTTACACTGCGGCTGGTAGCTGGTGAACGCTGCTGCCCTCAGAAATAGCTGCGCACAATAGCGGAGCAATGTCGTATCTCGAATAAAGTCACGCGACTCCTGCGTCGCGACAAGCGTCCCCGCGAGCGATAACTACCACCACTTCCGGAGACTTTAGTTTATGGCTGTGCCGCGGGATCGGCCGGCTGGCTTGCGCTTTATTGACTCCACTTTTAATCCTTTTTATCGATTCGCCGGCTGTTCGCGCTCTCGTGCTCGTGCACCGCGAGCACCGGGCCCTCAGGACGTTCGCACCCTGCGCATTCTATCCAACAAGGACGCGTCAAAATTTTAATTTTAACTTCGCCTGAAAGCGTAAATAACTTTAGACCGGGAAATATTTCTACCGACTTCCACGGATTCGGAAAATCGTTGAAAACTTCTCCGACGAATCTCGAGGCAGCGAGCGGATTGATCGCTCTTCTCCTAAAGAGTTAGCTTCCCGCCACCTTTGACTCATCCCCGATTGGCCGTGGAAAAAGAGGATCGTTCGAGGAACGCGCCTCTCGAATACTTGGCTCGGAGCCTGTGTCGACCAAATTACCAGCCCGCATTCGGCAAATGTTTACCCGCTCGGCGGAACGCGAGAGGAACGAGGCGTTACTATCGCCGGCTGTCTCGATCGAACGTTAACGAATGCTACCGCGAAACCAAAATTCCGAGCTTTTGAAAAAAGCTTATTTCAGGTGCCGTTCGAGGAAACAAATTGGAGGATTCGGCGGACGTTCTTTGAAATGTTTCTAAATTTAAGAAAGATCCTATCGATTCCGATTGGTGACGAGGGTGTCAACCTCTTCCCGTATGCGTGCCCTCGAATGGGAAAACGACGCGATTCCCGATTCCGCGTCCGTGCCGACGATAAAAGATTAGAATAAGGAGGGAACGCGATTCCGATGCAGCCGACATACCCGCAATTTTTTACGGGACCGTGCACAAGCGCGTGAACGCACACCGTACACCCCGTCGCAACAAGGGTGGCACAGCTCGGCAGAGGATCGACGCCGCGTTTAGAAAACTGATCGTCCAGCGAATTAACGGGTTTTTCGGCCGAGGCTCGGTGTAATTAGACCGGTTGAAGCGATTCGACTCACGTATGAGCTTCACTAGAAACGAACTGCGACCACGAGCGGACTCCCCTAACGAAGGACACGTGTTTTTGTACACGACGACTGCCCCGCGAGATCGCGTTATGACGTTCCAGGTCCTCCAACCCGGTTCCCGTATTCTGTCCATGGTAAACTATTTTACAAAAAAATATTCTCCCCGTCGCTGGAACTTTCGTGATTGAGACGGAAAAAGGATCAACTTGATCGCACCAATGGTTGCTTTCCCGAAATTAAAGCACATGTCGCGTAGCGAAATTAAATACAGTCCACTCCTAAAAATATAGCGAAGTGCGAGTCTAACTATATCAAGTAATAGAAAACGCGCACGCAACAGCGTAATCCCCGGACAAATCCGCCGAAGCTCCCGACGAAAATGTCTCTTTTCAAGAAACCTGCTGGACGAACTTCCGCAAGGCTGACAATGAAGCGGCCGCCTAAATAGCTCTCGAGGTTTTCGGTGTTGAAGCGCAGGAAACCCTCTTAAGTTGCCCGAAAGTGTCCAGCGACGCGTGAATCCGACGATTCCGCGCCGGTCCACATCCGAAACCAGCTGTAGCAGGATTACCAAGGTACGGCGGATTTTCCTCGGCGATTTTCCTCGGCGCGGGTACCGCGCGCGCGATTACGAGCGGAGCCAGCTGCGAATTAGAGGACGCGCCGATACGCGTATCGCGATTACGCGTTTCCGCCGCGTGCACATGGCCGCCGGCCAGCTGAATTCGAGCGGACGCGGGAGTTATTAAACGGAACCGGGACACGGGCACCGGACGAAAGGCAGCAACACAACCCCGGCCAGCAGATACGGCAACAGCAACAGCAACAGCAACAGCAACACCAGCCGTACCAGCTCTGCCCTCGTTCCACTTTCCCGGCGCGCACCGTGATCATAATCTGTTTGCTAGAGCGCCTTTGCAACGAGCTCGGTCTCTCGTCGCCAATTTAATGACACCGCGGGACACGCGGTTGTTCAATAAAAAAACAACTTTTGTTCGCGGAAGACGGAGGATCAACCCGGTTCCAAACGTTTCATTAATTGAAGAAGTAACAAAAGAGAGGTACGCAAATGATATCCAGCAAATATGAAAGCCGAGAGCGAAGAGTAGATCGGAATTAGCGAAGGCCGGAGCACATAAATGCGATCCCAGGGTTAATTCGATCTCGTTTAACACTAGGTTTACGGAGCACTAAAAATAACTATTTTACATTACTTTATAGAAGTACCTTGAAGTCATACAAAGAAGTCAATTCGTTAAATAATTGTTCACGGATGCATTTTTACAATCTCAGTATTCGCAATTTAAGAACAGTAGAATCCGTCATTTTGACGGGTCCCCTAAATCAAGTGTTAAACTTGTTACCGAATTAACATCGGCGCCTCGAACGACCGTCGAAAGAGAACAATAGACTCGTCTACGTGCCGAGCTCGTCGAAGTGGGCAATTATTCGAGGATCGAGCGAACCAGCCGACGATCAAACGGCCTGGAACCTTATTAGAGCATTAATCTTCATCTATCGGGCTATCCGGGCCGACCCCGCGTTCATTTGTCATGTTTGCTACGTGTCTGCGCGTCACCGTCTCGGCAGTACGGCTACGGAAAGATGAATCGTAACTGCCAATTATGCGACAGAAGAAAGATCGCGAAGAAAAACGATCATACCCGCCCACCTCGCCGCCATTTGTTTCGCGATCACGCGTGCCTCGCATCCAAAAGCCTCGCAGCCCTTTTTTCCGGAGTCTGCCTCTTCGGCCTCTGACCCTTTCTCTGCCGATCTTTAAACGTCAGGCAAATCATTCTTCATCGTAACAATTTTATTCAAAATTGTAATAATATTAGTAGAGAAGGAATAATAGTTGAGGAGAAGGAGCCACAAGTCACATACTAAAAATTTCACTTGGAATTATACCGTGAAAGGGTTTTCGAGCTACCTCTTGGCACAGTATAATTGCTGTAAATCCTGGGAACAGGATCTCCAAGGATAAAGTGGCATAAAAGCTGTTCCATCGTGACGAGTGTCCGAATATGAATTCCGGCTGGTGGAAAATGTAATAAATAGCAGGGCACGAAAAGGAGATATCGGTGGAGGCGTTTGTTTCGCTCAGGTGACCCGGATCGTTCAGCGGCAAAATTAATTTGTACCGTGACCGGATTCAGGAACCCGGTCGGGTCCCGCACGGTTTCCTCCTTAATTCTCGCCTCGGATAGAGCACGGTGCGGTGTTCCCGTGGGGTCACGAGACTGTCAGAGATTCGCGATCTTCGGTTCGGACGGGACCCGGGCAGAGAACGGGAGAGAGAAAGAGAGACCGGGAATAAAATATGTGGCCGGGGTAGACTCGCTTAAATCCCCGAGTATTTTTATCGCGGATCCGAGAGACACACGCCCGCCACCAGGAATTTCACGTCCCGACCCAGATTGCCTGCGCATTAATTTTTTCGCTGCGCGAATTCGCCGGCTATCGAGGCTGTCTAATTTCCAGAGTGTGTCCCGTAATGCCCTCGAGAGAAACAGAGACAGAGAAAGAGAGGAGAGAGAGAGAAAGAGAGAGAGAGAGAGAGATTGCTATCGAGCACCATCGTTCTTTAATGGAGTCTCAAGATTGAACCTATCGAAAGTGCATTACGCTGATCGAATTAAGGCTACGCTCGATCAATCAATGGGAAATCTGCGACGCCGACATACATACGACGTCCGTCGAGCACACGTGAGAGCATCGAGGTGTGCCCTAATTTATCGACGAAACTGGTCACATCATTAATTGATGCCGAGTACCTTGAATAAACTTTCATTCTTCTCACCATTCCAAGAATACTGTCGCGAAACCTACATACGTTAGTTTCAGTAGTTAATCCCGAATTTCTCAGACGGCCATCCGAAGCGCATCTTCGAATGACTCACGCGGGTCTGGCTATAATTTTTACGGTTAGGGCTTCAGACCCTGTGCTACGTGCTAATAAAGGACTAAGTCTTCGATCGATTCTGACAGAAATTCGCTACGCGACAACGTTTGCCAGATACTTGGAACGGTTGTTTTACCGTTAACAAACGTAACCGGCCGTCGCGAGCGACATCGATATCCGGGATCGACGACGCACGCCATAAACGCGGCCCGCCCGTAATTCACGGTTATGGCGTCGTTGTCTGATCGTGGCCCGCGATTGATAGGGTCGCGGAGAGCCTGCGGGGAAGTTTCTGTCGCGAGCCCTGTATCGACGGACGAGGAATAAATCGAATTGCAAATGCGCCGGACAGCGGGCCGCGTACAACGGCAGATTGCGAAGTTCCCGTTTCGAAATTGACCGAGAGAGCCCGGGCTCTGCGATCGATCAACGGATCTCCCCGGGACGAGTATATGCGTCCGTGGGAAATGTAAACTCTTCGCGGCCATTCGTTGCCGTCCGCTACGATCCGCGAATACCGGGGGAGGCTTCGGCGAGGATTCCGCGGAGAATTTACTGGACAGTTCGAGCGACGTTCTTCGACCGATCGAACGAGCCGCGTTTCGCGCACTACCCAGTCGTTCCGAACGTTTTATATCCGTGGACGAGCAGTTTATGCACCGCGGCGGATGACTATGTTCTTCGGTCGAACGTCTTCCGCTCTTCGTCGAAGCGATCGTGCGAAGGAGAAATATTCTTTTAAAACACCTCGCCCTCGACAAGAACTACCTAGCATGGTTTTAATTAACCAAGCAGGGGTGACGGATGCGAGAAAAGCATCTACGCACGCACATACAATTACAACCTGAGAGTTTAGGCAAAATCCAGTAATCAATGACTTCCTGAAGCATTCCTGGAGCATCGATGAAGGTCAATGTTCGCAGCGACGGCCCGGCAGGATCATAGTGATTGCGTCCCGAGGGATCGGTCGTCCTTGCGGGGACACATTATCGCAAAACTCTCGGGACACGGGCCAGTATATCACGCGAGCTTTCAATCATTTTTTACCACGTCATCGGCTGTCCGGTTCTGTTAAGAATGGTATATCGGTGCCGATATCGCTGACTGAGTAAACTGCATTGTTGTCGGGCCGGGGACGGGCTGTCCGGGCCCGCCGCGCTAATCGAATGATCGATTAATCGATCGATCAATCACCCCCGTCATTTTTGGCCGGCGTAATGTCGTCTCGTTGTTTTTAAATTCGAAACTTGTGTCGGCCGCCCGGTCCTAGCCTCTGTTGCGGAATTTTTCGCCGAACGAAAAAAGAATAAGGAGAACAATGCTGCGTCGAAACTATACCGGATGAATCATGATACCCGTCGAATTAGGCGTCAGCAACTTTTCCGCGATGCTTTTCGGGATACGTTCGGACCGGGGATAACTTTTCTTCGTTACGAACGACTGTTTTCGATTTTTGTAATTTTTAGAAGTTTCTAGCTCGCCGCTGATTTAAATTTTACTACCTCGCTGTGTTCGATATCTCTCGATATCGCTACCCTCGACCTATATTCCTGGCAATATTAAATATTTTTTCATTAAATAATTGCATTTTTCGAGGTACAAGTGGGGCTCAGTGCTCCGCGAAGTATCAATATCAGAATACCGTCGTGTTTTATAGGAAAATTGGCGGAAATTGCCTGGAGGCACAGGTAACGGTTAAAAATTGAGGGAAGTCGCGTATAGTTCACCGAGATGAAAGGAAGCGCATAGGCCTGGGTGTACGTCATTTAGCAAAATCGTTACAAGGTCGTCGGCAACAACAACCAGTGCAAAGACGCTCGCTCGGGCCGCTCGGCTATATCAAAGGTAAGAACAGTGCTGCAGCGAACTTCGGAACGGAAATAGGCTATCCGCTCGCACGATGAACAGACAGACTTCAAAGCCCGGGCCAAGTTTCGAACACGCAAACCCGATGAACAAAGCTACCGCCTAACCGGACCCGGGCCGAAGTATCCAATGCATGCACCGATAGGGAACACCGCGCGCTGCACCACGCCGTTGCAACCGCATCGACGCGACGGGCTTTCGTTCGACTCGGAAGAACACGGTTGACATTTCGAGGAATCGGTCCCGATCGATAAACGACCGTCATTCAACGCGGGGCAAGGCTTTCTTCGGAACTATTCGTGGCTCGAAATAATCCTCCGAGTCCTCCACGTACCTCCAGTCCTCCGCCGTGCTTCATTGTTATCGATTCCGCCGAAATGCCTCGTGTTTTCTAAGATACCTCGTTCGTTTCGTGCTCGAACCGATACCGCTGCCAAACTGGCCTATTCACGGCTGTGCGAATAAGTAATCCCGATTTTCCCAGACTAGCCAACATTTATTTTACCTCCAAATGTTTTAAAATAACCAAATCGAGAAGTTTCCGAGTCGATTGCGATAAAGAGCTAAACTTTATTCCTTGAAAGTATTTCCCGGTTGAAGCTTTCTTCCAGCAACTTCAAAGGAGAATTAAAACAGCTCCCGCGGAAAACCATGGAAGTGAACTCATTTGTTTCAATGAAAAAAAATAGAATTCCCAAAGAAGTTCAGCAAAGTAAAAGCAACTGCAGCAATTATGTAGAAAATTGTTGCGCGCATTCAATTCCTCCATCGAAGAACGATTTGTTTCTCGTGGAAGATCTTCTTTGATTCGAGCAAAGAAAAATAATCTCGAGGCCCGACGAGGCAGTCGGAGATTTAATTAGAGAGAGACTCGCGAATTAAGCAGCCGAACAAACAGTTTCGTTGCCGAAGAAACGGTGGAAAAATGGCGTCGCGTCGGGACGAGGAGAACTGGTGCGTCCCTTAGGGGATCCTGCCGCGTGTATATTTCACCGCGCCGATCCGTTGTCTTCTACATACGCCGGATGATTAAACGACACGTTGCCCGTTGCGTCGTGAAATCATCGGCGCGTCGGGAGCACCGGAAGTTCCGACTCGAAACTTTGCCCGGCAAGTTTGGCAACTTCGCTAACTTCCGGTTCGGCCATTCTTTCCCGCTGACAGGAAATTAAAACTTGGCCGCGACGCGCGACTCCCGGAAAAATGGGATTGCTTCCTTCCTACTTAGAAATTTAGAGACCCTTCCTGCGAGAGGAAGGACCCTTCCTGTTTCTAGAGGAGGCTGGGAAATAGATTTCTCTATCGGTTCACTCATCTCGATCCTACGCCACTGCTGGGTAGTAATGGGTTCGTTCAAAATCTCTGCAGAGAGAGAGAGAAACACAAAAATTCAAACACCCTGTACCCAGGTACGTATTTAACCCTCTGCACTCAGATGTGCCCTCCAAGGGGACATTATGACCCTAGGATCGATGGCTCCAAAGGGTTAACAATATTTTCGAAATGCCAGCGACAACGTCGATCGAAACCCAGGGAATCCTAGCTGCCATAAGCACCAGGACGAGGAGGTACCAGCAGCGGGAACCGTTGTTTGCAGATAACCGTGGCTCTAATCCACGCGAATCGCGGGAGATCCTGCGCGCCATTGGCGTGGCACGTAACGCTTCGATCGAAGATTGCCACAAGTAGGAGCAGAAGAAGACGACGGAAAAGAAGGGGAGGAAGATGAAGAGGGAAGATGCTCGACGGAGGACGAAGTTGCGCGTGTAAACCGCGCGACTAACGATATTTACCGTGGGCCCGTCGAGGGGACCCGGCGAAGGCGACGCCTAATTTTATCGGGCTTACCGGTATAATTAAAAGCAAACTGTGCCGGGGCGAAAAGTGGAGCAGGTCGGCATTTCGGAGCCAGTTACGTAAGGACCCTTCGACGTCGAATGGCGTTGGTGGTTCTCAAGGACGCGTAAATCTCTTCGACGAAGACAAGCCTCCTCTCCCGAGTGGTGTCTACTTGTGCGAGCTGGATATAGAGAGTGAGAGAGAGAGAGAAATTGAGAGAGTGAGAGAGAGAGAGAAGGGGTGAAGGAGAGGGAGGAGCCATGTCGGCCGTGTTACACGTGTTACCGGCGAACAAATCGATAAGGGGACACGTACACACACCGTGCACACCAATACCAGTTACCAACGGCGATGCGAGCCACACCGGCTTCCTTAAGCGTCTATTTATGTCGCAAGTATTCGCGTGCATCCTGCGGCCGCTTTTCTATTTTCGACCTTTGCCCTAAGCGGCGACCTAAAGGGGGCAAAGCACGGTCGAATGTCAAGGTCGGATCGTTGATAATTGCACGGCACCGTGACTGGCTGACCGTGAGCAAGAGGATACGATGACGCCGAGCGTAATTGCACCGCGGAGCGACTTTACCCGCCGCCTGAGACTAGAACCGAACGCCACCCCTAATCGTCCTTCCCACCCTCTTTCGTTCAACCCTTGTAGCGTCGCGCAACGTTTCGCGCTGTGTACGATGATCAAAATAGAGATCTATATTATTCATGTTCCTCTGATAAGATCAACAAAATAATAAATTGCCCGATAAACGCGCGTGAAAGTTACAAGCTCGTTAATTCCGGCGAAACTTGGTTCGCCGATGGCAAAGGAAAAATCGAAAGACGCGGGTCTCGAAATTCCCGAACGAAAGTTCGGAAAAGTGTTCCCGCGCGTCCTCGAACTTGTCGGAGCCGATCGTTGATAGTTTCTCGGAGTTTCCGCGAGACGGCTCGCTCGCCCGCGTATTCCCAGGGAATCGAGCTCCCTCGCGCGAAGAGAGCGGGAGGGAGAGAGTGAGAGAGGTCGTTCGAGGTTAACCTCGAAGAGGAAAGTGCCCCACGCGGCGCTAAACATTCATCTCCGTTGAAGGCGGGCCACGATTGATGCTCGCCATAATGCAAACTAAATTGCAAGGGCCACTCGTTCCGCGGGCAACGCCGCGCGCACGTCGCTATTTTTCACGATTCTCGCGCGCAAAGGCGTCTCTCGTCGCGCGATCCTGGAATCGGTAAGCGGCCGCGCAGACCCCCGTACGGGGATATAAATTAATTTTTTTCCAACGGGAAATATGCGAAGGTTGGTCGCGGAATTTTTCGAGGAACGCCGGATACGATGCGATAACCGGGATCTAGAGATATCTAGCATATTCCCCATCGTGGTGTTTCTCATTTTTCGAATCAACGCCGGGAAATTTGTTAGGGAAACACGCGGGTTCGGATGAATCTGAGCGCGTTAAAGATTCAGGCAATCTTTCGCGAGGATTCGCTCCTCCTGCTGGCTACGAGATTCATTCGGGAGTAGAATCGACGAGCCGGGAAAGGTGAACGAAGCTTGTGTTGCAGTTAATCCTGATTATCGGTTCTCTGGAATAATCTTCGTTCGATTCGTGCAGGATTGATTTTCTTGTTTTGTTCTAATCGCAGATTTTCGTTTTCCAACGCGAGGAAGAGTCTGTGGACAACCATGGAAATTTCTAAGGGGAGATTTAGGAACTGCGAAGCTCACTGGAAATGAAACGGGACACGTTTCGCTGGTATTGGTGTGCTCGCGAGTATCGCCAGGTGCAAAGTCACGACAGGATGATACCTGGTATAAAGTAAGCGCCACAGCCTCCGGCTACTTTCAGGCGGAATTAACGCCGCGGTGAGTTTGCAGGCTAGTCGGTAAAGGTAACTCGGCGTATCTGCGACGATAAGTTACCGGGAGGGGGAGAAAAGAGGGTTAAGGGTTGTACACGGTGGCTGGTGTGAGACAGGGAGAGAGAGATATAGAGAGAAGGACAGAAAGGGGATCGCGGTAACAAGTTAACGGGCGGTATTTACTTTCTATTTTACCCGGTGAATTTATACCGCGGTGTTTTGCAAGTTTATAGCATTCGTTATCCGCTGATGCAGCCCGATAAGGGTGCAGTTTTAAATAATTAAGTGTACGGCCCGGGGGCGGTTTTCGAGCTGCATCGGGACCGAGCCGAGCGCAAATTGCAAGCATCTCTGCGGCCCCTGCGCGTAGCGAAACTTTCCGTCGTTCGTTGATAAATATTTAACCCACTTAAATGTTGTACGTGCCCTCTCTGCCACTCTCTCTCTCTATCTCTCTCTCCGTTTCCCTCGGAAGACAACTATTCTGACGGAATATCGCTCTCGAGCGTACCCTCCTCGTTTTTCTCGTTTGTAACGCGCACGGCTTTCGACGCGACGGCAGCCATTATGGAAACATTCCCGGGAACAACTCCTCGCCGACGGACAAACGATTTTTTCTTTTATTGCGCACCGCTTGTTGTTAGTCGAGCCGCGGAGATTTTCAACTTTATCCGCGCCAAGGGTTGCGAAACGAAAGTGTATTCGCCCGCCTGGGTGATGAAGTCTCGGGAGAAATTGTTTAATAGGAATTTTGATGGATTAGCCCTTTCTGGGTTAGTTTGACGAAGAGTTAAAGACTTCAAGTTTAACCGAGCACTGCAGTGCCGTTATCTTCCCCACCCAAATCACGTTGATTCCGCGGTGGTTTTCGGAATATCGACTCGACATCGGACGTATTAATGCGATCAGCAGGATAACGGGTCGGGTGCCGGGTCGCGGCCGGTCGTGACTCGAGTCTATCTGCGAATCGGATCGCGGGTAAAATCGAAACGTCCAGAGAGTACCGTCCCGAAATCTCGTTTCCGTTTTCACGGTCGTTCGTGCTCGCCTCTTTTTCCCCCGCTCGAAGAAAGGAGAGAGCCCAGGCCGAGAGACCACTGCGAGGAAACTCAATTTGTCGAGATGGGGTAGCTCTCTTCCTTGGACCTTTTTCATTCCTCTGTCTCTCTCCCTCTCTTTCTCTCTCTCTCTCTCTCTCTCCTCTCCTCTCGACTCCTCTCTCTTGAGGCCGCACGATTGCCTCTCCTAGCCGTTTCCCAGCTCGCCCCTCTATTTCCGCCGCGAATACAGGGGCGCACAAAGTCTATCACGATGCATAATGCGCGTCGGCGGAGCTACTTTGAGAGAGTGCATTCCTGCCGCGTCTTTTCGATCGTTCTTTATCATCCGACCGAGAAAACTCGACGCACGACTCGGAACGCTCCTTTATCCTGTCCGCGAAACTACCGGATACCCGGCGCGATGAATGGCCGCGCGGTTTGACAAACAACGGAACGCCGAATTCAACGTTAACGTAACTACCCTTACGTTTCTCGGCTTCGGACGAACCGCGTTTGCTCCGAAGATTCGAGACTTTTCCGATCGTGCTCCGCGCGAGGAAAAGCTCTCAACGTTCTCTGTACGAGACATTGAAAAGAAACGTAAGAAATTGATTGATAGGTGGATCAGAATTTTTGTGAGAACACATCCTCGAAAATATTTAAGATAGACGCGATCCGGGGAAGAACGATGCACGGTGGATTTGCATCGGTGTGCACGGGATGGAATTGTCACGGGCGAGCAATGCGTAGCACGTTCGGGTCAGCTCTGATTAGCCCTTTGTGAATGGAGTGGGGCCAATATTGGCCGGACCGGTCCGTTGATCAGGCATAGTTCATCGCAATAATGCGAAGACTCGTTAACCGACCGGACTATTTGCAACAACATTCGGGCCAATTCCCTGGGAATCGGTACACGGCCAGTCGAGAGTGAATTTCCAGGCGTGTGCGAGAGCATTCTCTCTCTCCCTCTCTCTCGATTAACCAGGAGGGTTGTCCGAGTCGGTTTTAAAGCGACAATCGAAAATAGACAAGTGGGACCTGGTAAACAAGCGAGAGATAGGGCGTGTTAATCGATTTAACTCTTACCAACCCTTTGTACCGTTCGACGTGCCCTTTTCCATATTGGTTCACGGCTGATACGACCTTTAGGATCGTCTTCAGGAAGCGTAGGGGTTAATTCAATCTTT
Source organism: Halictus ligatus (assembly GCA_028454255.1). Classification (NCBI taxonomy): domain Eukaryota; kingdom Metazoa; phylum Arthropoda; class Insecta; order Hymenoptera; family Halictidae; genus Halictus; species Halictus ligatus. The sequence continues at coordinate 763,509 of CM052145.1, read as the reverse complement.
TAATCGCCTCGTTTGCATGTCGTCGAGAATCGACAGTTTTCGGGGTAGAACCGAGTAAATTGCGGAACGGAAACGAGGCTACACCGTGTGGAGCCGTCGAGTGCCCCCGTAGTCTACGGTTCAAACGAACCGTGAAGACGTATCGAGATTCCGTGAACCGACGTTGCATCGTTTAATTGCTGTCCCCGGACTTGAACCGGTTCCCGGATGCGCCGGCCGACAATTAAAATGCGACGAGTCGTTTTTATCGAGGCGCCACTTGTCCCGATAACCACCGGTACACTATTCCCGGAGATAGATAGAGAGAGAGAGAGAGGGAGAGAGAGAGATTGTTCTGAGCGGAACGGAGAGCAAGAGTAAATAATCGTTAAGCTTGCTCCACGATGCAAATGCCTTCTTATTATTCTCGCGCCCCGAGAGTTATAGTAACGACAGGTTTTCTTTATCGAATGAAGGACACGGAAAGCTTTTCGTTAAAAGTTCTCCATTTGCATCTAAGAGAGGGCCCGGGATAAAGGGCGACGGGATTCCCGGCGGGCTATAGCCGGAAGAAACTCGCGTCCAGAAAGACGCATGGATTTTCGCAGGCAAAGGATCAAAGGATTCCTCGTTCTGCGCTTCGACGTGCCTGCGAAACGATTGGCAATCTTCGCAGGAGCGAAACACTGCCAGACGAAACCTTTTTTCCGGATGGAATCGATCCTGCGTGTGCTACTTTGCGATTTCCCTGCGATTTTGAAAGTGAAATGTTCGTAATTGATTGTTTCGATCGTTTACGCTGCGCATTATCGATCCAATACCCTCGAACGTGTTCTTTCAGAAATTCAAAGAACCCTTTTGGTCGAATCGTTGCAGTTCGAACGGCGCCTCGTACGGATTCCAGTAATTTAAGTAGTTCAGGTCAAGCACTGCGCCCTCTAAACCGATTCGTCTCCTGATACAGCAGTAATATTTATTAATTCGATTACAGTCCTTCAGGTCCCAATTGTCGCCTTGGAAGCGACTCCCACAAGTTTCCCAAGTAGTCGAAATCAACGTTCTCTGCGACACAACCGCGCCGCGATCGTCCCGCCGTCAGAAAAATAGAATTGATCGCGCGTTCCCCGCGGAAATCGAAGCGGATCGTCGCGAAAGCTGCGAGCCTTAACCCGATTTGCGGATGGGGACGAGCAGAAGAGATCCGTTTCCGGCAGCGGCTATATATTACGCTGGCAGCCGAGCCGGAAAACCCTCGAAATAACTCGTAGAGCCGTGAGAGTGCTCGGCGGATCGAGCTGGAAAAGAAGGAGCGGTATCTCGATTAGGCGATTGCCCTGTCGTCTCGTCCTCGTCGACAACAACGAGCTCTGGCGGGATCGTCTCCCGGTCCGGGACTCTGGCCCGGCTTTTCCCACGGGTTTTCCACGTTCCACGATCGCGTTTACCAATAACTCGAGAACAATCGTCCGGAACCGTCGGGAATGTTGCAAATGCGGTTCTTTACGCGAAACAGAAGATTCCACGGTCGATTATCGGAGGGCAGGAATTCAATACAAAATGTATCTCTGAACATTCTTGGCACGTCAGTGGTTCAAGAGTTGATTTTAAACACGGCTACCGTGCGAATCTTTTGTAAGCTCTTCGATTCCCCCGGTTCAAGGCGGCAGTCGCGATTTTTCCGCGGAAAAGAGCGTCCCCGGCCTGGCCGACGCCATTGCTTGCCCCCGTGTTTGCACAGTGCATGTTTGTGCAAGTGTATGCACGCGCACGCTCCGCGAACAGTAAACATAACCGTCGGCACAAAGCAGACGGAGCAAATGCTCGTGCAAATGTAAAATGGCCAACTTTTCTCGGAGCTGGCTCAACGATTTCTTCCGTCTTCTCTGTTCTCTCTGCCTCTCCTTCTCTCCTGTACGCTTTAAGCGAACCCGGAACAACCTTGCCATCTTCTCTGTCTCTCTCTCTCACTCTCTCTGTCACACTCCCAGAAGCTTCTCTTATTTTTCTAGACCCCGACTTCTTCTCCGGTGCAGTTTGCTAGCTCACGCGACACGAAAAGCGACAAGATTTACCGGTTTCTTTCAGCGAGCTCAAACGAAAATAAATCGAACAGCCAGACGGCGGGTACGCGTACCCGACGACGGCCCGTGGAACCGAGAAATCAAAGGACCCTGATGAGAGGTTACGTCCGAATCACTTCCGTCGGTCTGCCTTCCGGAACCACCGCCCCGGAAATCCACGAATATTTGTTCGCTCCACGGCCGACGGGCACACAGAGTCCTGTGTACGTCTGATAATATTGGCGGTGATAATAAATCGACGCTAATCAACGAGCCAACGCGTAGGCCTCCGCTCTCAATAATGCTCTAGCCCCGGGCTGAATTCTAATCGCAGCTATCCAGACTATAAGCGGCGGACATTTTCAAACTAGTGAATATCTCAGAAATTAGTCGGTCCGACGATGGCAATAATTTCGTTAGAACGTTTCGACTTTCGCGGAGAGAACAAAAGTGGTGAGGCTCGTTATGGAGCAGCCTGTAGCCCAGCGGAACGTATTCCGAGTAATCTCGTTCCGATAACCGGGTTCGCTGCGTGACGGTGACTGCATACGATGTTTCTTTCCGTTACGACACGGCTCCGCCGAAATTCACTTTGCCCGTTGTTCAAGGGACCGGGAATCAAAGGGACCGGAGCAACGTACACGGCGAGAGCAGCGTTTGTTTGCCGGTGATTGACGCACGACAATCCCAGCGAAAGAGAAACAGGTTACGCTCCCCGTCGGCGCAAGCAAAATATTTTACGTTCCCCTTTTCGCTAGAAACGGCGTGCGCGCCGCGCCCGAATCAGGATTTAGCTGTTCCGAATCGACGCAACTTACTTTTCTGAAAGTCCAAGGGAAGTCGGGGACGTCTAAATGCTAATGCCGAATAAAAATGTTTTTCCCCCGCCACGCTGTTTCCCCTTTCTCTCTCTTTTGATGCCCTCGCCATTCTGTATTAGAATTTTATATCTGAATTATCAGATATAAAATGAGGGAACACAGTTTGCTTTTGACTGCTTGTATTTGCACCCTGTTACAAATAATTTTCACATGATTTTTTTGCTTCCCGGGTTCCTCATTCTCTCTTTTATTTTTTCGTTGAATTTCGACCGGAAGGAACTCGTCCATGCTAACTGGAAGTGCCGTGAAGGGAAGCAGCCCCGAGACTGAGAATCCCAGCAACTTCTCGGATCCGGGGGTGTCGCGACGAATGTTTTCGCGCAGCCGACAGTCCCAACTTTCCGTCCCAGACTATTCGACAATTCACTTTCCAGTCGAGCGAGTTCGCCGTCGTCCTTCTCCGCTGCATCGCATTCCGGGCTAAGTGCAATCGTATGTGCATCGCCCGTTCCCATAGGGGGAAACTGGAAGCAGCTTGTATCGCGAATGCGCGCGACTTCCCGGTCATTAGAACAAACGAGACTGTAATTAGAGCCGGTGTGCCAAACAGTTGGCCCGTTGTTTATTTATTTACCGTATGCATTTTCGATACTCGCACCGTGACTTTAGTCGCTGGATTAAAAATCAAATTGAGCAGTGAAACTGTCATTCGTTTCATTCTCCATAAACAAACCGAGAAGATTGAACATTGAATAAAAATTCAGTCTAGTCAGTACCATAAAACAAGCACCCCCATAAAATTTCATCGGAACAGATGATGGCTGGCGAACAGTCTCCTTATCTGCTCATAAACGCATTTATAGCATCGCAAACGACACCCGGGGGTGAGAGGAGGGGGTGTCTGTCGAATGCGCAAACAGTCCGCGGTATATGGATTACTATAGGGATGCATAGTTCTGGTCCACGAAATGGATTGCAGCCACCTCCGCCGATGGATAGCGAGGAGAGAGCGTGTGTATCGCGCGCGCAGTGTCCTTTTCATCTTTGATTTCCAGAGAAAGACAATGCTGGAAGGAAAAGCATCGGCGGTTCGATGCGCGATCCCGCGAGCAATGCTCGAAATATTGCGGCATACTCTCTTTTCATACCTCGCTCGAACCCCGTATCCACTTTCCAGGCCACCGGTTTCTCTCTCCCTCCGCTCGCCGGAGGATTCGACTGTACGCGGATTTTTCCTACCCTCGTTCGCCGCAGGTAAATCCTTTCCGTGGACGCCAAGAAAGCCGAGCAGAGACGGAGAGAAAGCTCTGTTCGCGATTATAAAATTTTCAAGCTTCGGAAATTCGTCTGGAAATTCCATCCATTCGACCTCCTCAATGGTGCAATGAAATGTTCATCGCCCGCTATCTCGGAGCCCCATAATTTTAACTTCCCGTATTCCGATAAAGAAAAGGCTGTTTCGCATTCCGAACTGCTTTATTAATCACCGGGAGAGGAGATATCCTTGCTCTTTCATTGCCACTGTTACCGCTCGCTGCGAACCGGAATTTTAGTGATTTCCTCGAAAACCGAGGAAAATTTGAGCCGGGCTGTCCCAATAACTTCGACCACCCTTACTAGAAGCAATAAATTAGCATAAGAATCGAAGACGCTTGAGGCCCAAGCGATGGGACTGGACCCATTTTCTCTGCGAGAAAAATTTAAGACAACCTCTGGACAATCTCTGAACACTCACCCCGAATTTCTCCCACTGCTATTTACCACCTCCACCACCAAGTTCACACCCCTTTAAAAACCCATCTCCAATGTTCAACCAGTCTTCAGCTAGTCCTCCTTTAAGTTACATCTTTGTACAGTCGTTATAATTAAACTACGAGTTATTATCAACGAGTTGTCGAAATTCTCTACTACTCGAAACAACTCACCCACGACAAGAACTACCTAGCACGGTTTTAATTAACCAAGCAGGAGTGACGGATGCGAGAAAAGTCGACCTAAATGATCTTCTCCATCTACGCACGTACATACACGAGCTGTAAAATCCGCAGGAATAATTTTGTCGTTCGCTCGACAGCGCGAACGCTCGCGTCGTCATTAGCTGTCGTGATCCGCGACAAGTGGCAGATCTCAATCTATCGGAGGGTGGAGGAAAGAAGCAGCAGCGTGGCAATGAACGAGCATCGATTTTCCCGCGGCGGCCTCGTTCCCGATACTTTCAACCGGTGTCCCTCCCTCCGGTCGATCGATGTATCGTCGCCCGACTACTGCTAAATATTTCAGCCGGCCGGCTGATCTTCGTTTCGTATTCCTACTCGGCAGTATACCGACGGACGCGCGGTTACATCATCCTAATGGACAAGATGTCGCGAGTAAATGCAGCCGATCGATCTACGCTCGCGAGTACCGTCACCGCGTATGCACCGTGCAATCCCGCGGCCGAATGACCTTGGACGGGTGCCGTGCTGAATCAGTGTTGAACAGACGCCTATAACCATGTACTATTAATACGATCTAATTTAAGGTAGCCTGTATTCGAACGCGGCGAGGGAAACTCGGTTCGGAACGGAGAATAATAATCTGAACGACGTCTCAGAAGTTTCTCTGCGAACGGTCCAGTTCCGAAATAAGAAATTTTCGTGGTGGATTTAATTCGCGGGGATGACGCAACGCTTTCAGCGTCGCTTAAGCGAAATTCGTTGGATAAACTCGTCGGGTAGTAGGGGAGAGGCGCGAATACAAAATAGAGTTTTAACCCATAAAAGCGGATGGAATATAAATTCGTCGAACAGCGGTTCCCGCGGATGCGGGAAACGCAATATGTGCGCGGGAGAAGCCGCGAATCAAAAGTTACCGGAATAAATTACCACCCGGCTGAGAGACCAGCGGATTTTTCGAATCAAACTTTCCCGTCCGGGCAAAACGCTCGGCTAAAAATACGATCATTATACCCCGGAACGACTTCCGCAAAGAGTTCGTCTTCTGAAAGGTGCATCATTTGCGGCCGGGCTGTATTCCTCGGTTCGAGGTACGAGGAACGACGAGTCAAAAGATTATAATTTTTTGAATATAAGTCTTCGTTTGGCATTCTTTCGAGATTATGAATACAGGATGATTCTACGCGAAGAACTATGCCGGAAACGTAGAACAACCTTTCCCCGTATCAATCACCATAACCGAGTAAAACGATGCCGAAGGTTGTCTGGCCACGGCCGACCGTATCCCCTGGCCCACCGTGCGCGCCGGCAGTTCAAATTCAAACTCGATTTTCCCCAAAACGAACAGGCAAACGAGAAAACTTCTCCCCACACATTTTGCTTATTTTTTCCCGCAGAATCGGCCCCCCTAGGTTTCCGTGTTTCGAGCAACACGGGCAGAGACGCGGCGTGTATTATTCATCCGACTGGTAGCGCGAAACAAAATTCGCTCTCGTTGAAACTTGCATCTCTTGGACGCGAAATTCGCGAGAAAACGAACCGGTGGCCCTTTGGCGGGCCGAGTGGATTTCCCGGCGGGCAGGTGGATTCGAAAAGAAGCCCGCCCGCCCCCGCATTTTCGCGCCGTGAAACGTTTCCGCCGGACGAATCGCACGGGAGCGTGGAGCGCTCGTAATTAAAAGTTACGCGAATTTCCGGTCTTTCCAGTGACCGCAAGCCGGCGGCGCGAATTTAGGGGAACGAGGGGCGAGGAAGGGGTACTAGAGGAGGGGTGCACGGTGCGACACGATCGAGGCGCAGATTTAACGGGCCCGGAGCTGATTTAACATGCTCGAGTGCGGTTAACCCGAACGCGCGAAACGCGGTGAAAAGTTAACGGCCCCGGCGAGGGAGCCTGACCGGAAATAACGGGGCGCAGGGGAACAAGGGGATGTCCAGCGGGACAGAGGGATGCGCGGGGAACGAGAGAGCGTGCGGGGAAAGGGGTGCGCGAAATAAAGAATCGCCACTGAAATTTCCACGCTCGATTTTTCGGCCGGTTGCGGCCTCCCGAGTTTTTCGATGAAAAACTGCGGCTCCCCGCCGCCGAATCGCTATGAAGCATAACTGTTTAAAGTGGATGGGACAACCGGCCGAGTCCCGTTTCCACGCCTGAAATAGCTGCGGCTCCTACTCTCAATATTGCACAATGCAATTTCCATCGTGTACACGCGAGCCGCTGCGCCGCGCCGCGCCGCGCTGAGCTGGTGCAACGCTGCAGCTATGCAATCGCCTACGCTGCTGTTACTCGCTGCGATACACCTTGTAACGAAGCTACCGCGAACCTACTCCTTTTCCGTTGTTCGCCGTTCGAGTGGATCCGCCGGATTTCAAGTTTTCATTAATAACTGCACACGTAACTGCATGAAGATTCGCAGCGTACAGGAAACGGTATAAACGTTTCCCATCAGAATTTCACCAGGTATTTACGCCAGGTGTCCAAGGGATCCGAGAAATTTTTTAATTAAGCCCTCGGCTTCGCAATTCGTGATTCCTCCGAGCTGGAAGGGCGGTTTCGGTTCGATCCGGTCCCGGAGATCTCCGATTAAGCGGGCGCGTTTCCACGGAAGATCGATCAAAAGATCGACTGTCGAACGCACCGTGTCGCCGAAACCCGGTCCCTCGGAGTTCTCCCGTTACGCCTGTGTTTCGAGGATTGATCTAAGCACGCGTGTACAAGCTCGGACGCGTGTGCGTGCGAGTGCGAGCGCGCGTCCACCTGTGCATGCACGTCTATCGGAGGGAAGTTCCGTGTCACTGGCACGCGGCGTTCTCTGTGCAAGCTCGCTGCACCTGCACCTGCAGCTGCACCGACTATTTCGATATTAACGAGTGATCGAATTGCTCCCCGGCTAAACCCGAGCCGACGAGTCGTTCCATTCTAGTTTGCGGACGTTCACGCTGCCGACAAAGGGAATCCCGTCGCATTGTCGACCTCGATGAACTGAAAACCATTGCGCCGGCTGGAAATACCGAATTTCTTCATAACCGGTGCACCCCCGATTCGAAGCACAAAAGCATCTTAAAAATTAGCAGCCCACAAGATTTATGGAACAAAATTTATGTTGGAAGTAATAGTTTTATTAGCACCTCCTAGTGCTAACACATCGGAAGCCTTGAAAGATCACCGAAGATCTACCGCGGGCATAAACAACAATGTTTCCGGTAATCGGAACCGAGCTGGTTCTTCCGAACGGTCCCCGGTCGCCGGGAAACGCGGGAAAATAAATCTCTCGGTTCTCTGTACCGTTCTCAATTTTCCGCGGGGCGGATCACGGACCGCGGAGCGGAGCGGAGAGGTGTCCCGAGGAATAAAGTATCCAACAGAATCGCTAATCCGGCTGCAAACACGGCCGATATTGGGCCACCTGTTTGCACCGACCGCAATGTTTACGATGCGACGGGACCGCCGGGGCGGGAGAGTGTAACGCGATTGCCGGAGCAATATTTTTAATAAAGAACGCTCTGATGTGTCGACGACACCGTCGACACACCGCCCGAACGTTGCTCGCCCCGTTATTCCGCTCCCCTCGCTCTCCGCGATTCTTTTTATCCCCGTTTTCGATGCGCCGCGTCGCCCGACACGTTCATTTCGCCAGGCGTACCGGCACAAGAAGCGACGTGACTACAATTTCCACGGGAAAACTCGAAACTGATTATACGAAGCTGCCCGGAAATTATTAGCCGCCGAGTAAATGTCTTTTTCATATTTCCCGTGTGCGCGACACTGCGATATTTTGTCCCGGGATCGATACTCAAACGTTCTTCTTCTTTGCGTTTCTCAATTTTGTCCTGCAGCGTTCGGTAAAGTCGTCTTATTCTAACAGTTCGTTTCCACGACTGTGATTTCTGTTCTCTCACTTTTTACACACTTTTTCGCTTGTGTTTGGTAAAATTGTTTGAACCAGTTAACAAGTATTTTTTCTTTCTTGTTTAACCATTTCTCTCGTGCGGAAATCAATCTCCGCGCTCTATTTCAGAGGTTCTTCAATCTGCTCTGTTTAGTCAAACTATTTGGATTTGTTTAAACGTATTTTCCGACTCCGCGAGCTCGTTCGGTTGGTTGAACAATTTTTATCATATCGGTGGATATTCTTTTTGCGGGTCTGTATTTACTTACGCGTTTCGGTCTCCTGTTCGTTGTTCGGGAGGACCGTAAAGAAGGTTTCCAGTGACACAGATCAACGAATGGTCCGCACGGACCGAACGACGGAATTTCAGTGTCGCAGCGTCCGCGATTGCGCGCGGCGCGTTGTTTCGCAAGGGCAGGCAGCCCCTTCGCGGAGAACGATTCCTCTCGCGAATCCGACGTGGATCGAGACAAGGACGACAGCCGGTGGATCTCGAAGGAAAATCCGGCTCCTCTTCGCCGTGAAATCCCGTCCGAAACGACACCCGAGGATCCGATGATACGAACCGACGATCGACCGAATCGCGAATCTATTCGGGCTCTCGCACGGCCCGCTCGCGATCCTCGGGGCGGGTTCATCAGAATTCTACGTCGCTCGAGCCGTGTACTCATCGGCGGAATTATCTTGTTATACACTGAGGAATCACGTGTTCCCCGGGTAAGAGGATAACGCGGAATAAAGTGTCCCCGCGTGACGTTACATCCACCGGAAAACTGCTGTTCGCCACGGATTCGGTAATGCGTCTGCGCTTTGCTCGCTGTTTCTACTGCGAGCCGGTTTATCCACTTCGCGGAGAGCCGGCTGTTTTTCGGAGCAACAACTATGAAACGCGAAAAAAATTATTTACCGCTCGGCGCTCGAAGCAATTTTAACTCCAAGATCTAGTAATCTCTTTTGACAAGCAGTAGCACAAGTGGAATTGCTCGATCAATGGTCAGACACGGAGGGTAAACGATTTCCTGAGGACATGTACACCAAGTTTTCGACCCGTTTCCACGGGGAAGATCATCCGCAGCTGCGTCAGAATTTCCGACACACCCTGTATGTCACCTCGATGTAAGTTTGATGCAATGCGCCTCGTCCTCCGGACATTAAAGACGAACACCTGAGAGAGCCAGGTAACGTAGCCGCCGAATACAGTGACCCTCTTTTCTGTAACCCGTCAGATTTGACACGATAGCCATCGCATTCCACCCTAATTACATTCTACGATCCATTCCAATTAGATATAATGCGATAATAGTGTATCAATAATGTATCGATAGCGTAGGCAATCTCGTGGTAGTACTATCAACAACTGGCGCCCTGAATTTGTCGATCGTCTTACATACTATTTCTGGGTGCCAGAGGCGCACCAATCAGCGCTTAGAACCTAATGCCAACCCCGGTTCCCTGAGTTGCGAGCTGGAGCACGTGTTTGGAACTAATTAAATCATTAAGTCGACTTCGGAGGGCAAGCGGTACTATGCACCGCGACGAGAATAGGCGATTTAAAATAGCGGCAAGGAAACAGCTTTTCGACGCCTCGCACGGTGATTATGCCACAATTTCGGAAAGTGTGTGATCCGTGGCTAAGGATTTTTTACTAAATCATTCTACACTATTTCATGAATCTGACAAGAATGCCTCTGTTTCAACTTTTATTGAATAATCGTAAGTTAGACATATTTGAACCGGGTATGTTTGGAGATTCGTTTTCGAGGCGAGTGAGATGATTGAATTTTTGGCGGCCGAGGGTGCGAGACGGCAGGGGCGGACAGAGCGGCTACGCCATTGTCGGGTGGTGCGTCGGCCGTTTTTAAGACGGCGTTTAATATTGCACACGCGGCAGAACGCTCGAAACGGAGCCTCGAAGCCTCGACTCCGAAACGGGTCGTGACGAGGTTGAACGGCGAGCCGCGGGCTACGACTCCCCCGCGATAAGACACGACTTAAATCTACAATTCTTCGAGACGGCCTCCTTACGAGCCCCTGGCGACACACACGGCCGGACCCACCCCCACCGAGGCCCCCTCGCCCGTATAATCTTCCGACAAACACGAGCCGGAACGCTTTCACCCTGCGCCCCGAACAGCTTGCGAGAATAAATCTGTCTGTCCCGGGAATCTGTGCGCCGCGAGAACGACCCACAATGTCACATCGGAAATATTTATCCCTTGGTCGGAGGGAGTCGGGTCCATTTCGACCCTTTTTGCGAATCAATTCCACCCCTTTGAAATTCGCTGTGGGTCCAGGCTAGAGTCTTCGATCGTCGATGAACATCCAGAGAAGAAATCGCTCAGCTTTTAATCGAGTTCGTTTAAGTCGCAGTGAATTAGATAACGACGACTTTGTTCCTTTGCGATTTTTTGTGCGCTCGTTAGAGCTCGTTAAATGATCCCGTTCGTTGAAAGATAAATTTGCTCCGAGAGAAGATACAGAGAAACGAATGATAGTAGCGCAGAGGAGGATATAGTATCTTGATATTCTGAGGATATTTCTTTTGATTAAAGTTAAGTTGAACCGTACAGTTGGTTTCGAGAGAGGGAGAGTATCTAATTATGAGAGATTTTGTTACCACGTTTCCTGTGGTTTCGAAAACTCATAAATGCATGGAGATGTACGGTCTGCTAATTAATCGAGAATCCCTGCAGCTCAACTGTCAGGAGGTATTGGCCAATCGTCTCGATTACCGTGTGAGAAAATGAAATTTGTAATCAGAAAAACAGTTGCATTGTCGTGAACCGGATTAATCAAAGTCGAGGGTCTCGTAATCTATCCAGATTCGGATTTTCTTATTAAAAGAAGCCGAAAGGTCGCCGGTACGGGTGTTAGCAGGACTTAAGTGGTCGCGATGTCGTGGAGTGGCCACTTTAAAAACGACCGACGCTACGACACGCCAGGTCAAACTCAGTGGCGTAGCATTCGGGGGCTCGGAATGCGGCGAACGGTGGAAACACCTGATCACGCTTGAAACAAAATTCTGTAACTTCTGACAGAACCAAGTTGAAGCTAAAACGTTGCAGGATAAGCAAAAAATTTAAAAAATGAACAGTTTTTGTTGATTTTGAAAGTATTTATTGAAGTTCGCCTTTGTCAACGTATCGAAGATCACCTTCAATAAATATTTCCGAGGTTGAAACTTATTTGCAATTATTTCTAAAATTTTTTCTGTTATTCTACAATGTTTCAGCTTCAATTTCAAGAAAGATTCATTGCTCCATCACAATTTTGTCAAAAGTTATGCAATTTTAACGGCGAATTGACCGAATGTTCCAATTACCCGACCTCCTCTCAATTAAAACAGAATCGAAACGAACGCAAGCGTGTAGTCAGAGGAAACTAATTTGTCTGCAAACAGGGGCTTCCCCTTTCTTTATTCGCTCGATTTTGTCGAGGGTGGGGGGTGTAACGAGTTGCGCCACGTTGCCGTCGAACGATCGAGGAAAGTCGCGCGAACAAGAATCGAAATTCAATGGACGTCTACGCTATTGACTGGACTTCCTGTTCTGCTTGGCTGCCTTATGTACAGGGTGTTCGCCCGAGAATTGGAAATATTTTAAGGGATGCTACAACAGAACCAGTCTAACAAGATTTCCGATTAACATTCGACACACGTCTTTTTCTATCGGTCACAACGAAGCACAGTCCCCAAAACTAGGGGTTGAAAGTTACTGAGATACCTCGACGATTAGGGAATTCATAGCAATGAAACCGTTTTTAAATCGCACATATTCGGGGAATTTAGTAGCACGGGGAAACGGGAAAGGCCATTCGTTTAAATAACATATTAAAAATTTGAATAATCCAGGCTGTTCGCACAGCTACGCAATTTTGTACCGTTGTGCTTTCCAGCGGTATGTATATTTTATAAATGTCGTTACTAGATTTTTATGCGAAATATAAAGAGTCATTTCGTGGACTCGACGAAATATTTCGCGACATTTATTCAACGGGTTTAGGGGAAAATGGTTCTTAATTTTCGTGGTAGGCTGGGAAATGGTTCTTTGAGATATTTGACACGCGTATTCGAACACCCTGTAGAGGAACGAGGCTCGTTCCCTGCGCGGCCGACTCGTGGCTGACTCTCGTGCCTGGCTATGCCTGAATACCCGGCAGGCTCAGCGGCGGGCAACTGCATTGCAGTACCTCCTCCATATGCCAGGCAGCGTGCGCTCCGAGAAGGAGCCTGCATCGGCCGAAAGAGACGGAGCAAGTCGCACCGCGATTTATCGAGCCGAGCCGAATCACCTGCCGAGGATCGAGCTGCTATTCGATACCCTAATTCCTAATTATCGCTATGTCGCCTAGCGAATTTCTGTTAGAATCAATAGTGTCCGAGGAACCGTTGCCGGCCGAGGATTTAGTTCTTTATTAGCACGTAGCACAGTCCACTCCGAAACACATCCAATTGCGAGTATAACTATATCACCTAATAGAAAACCCGCACGCTACACAAAATTGTCGTCGACCGTTGTCCTCGTTTGCCCCACCGCTCCGCCCGCAATTGCATTTTTCCGCAGAGCTAATTGGTCTTGATCCGGTGATTTATGAGTCGCAGTTTCGTCAGGTGAACTTCCATCAAGTTATTCTCCACCTAAAATTGCAATTTCCTCAGAGGTGGTTCGATGCTCTTGATCCAGTCATTTAGGGATTGTAGTTCCCATAAATATGTCCTGCAAGGTAATTGGCGAGCGTTCGTGACTCGAGAATTCCAGCGGACTGATCTCGCGTCGAATTTCCTTCCAGAGCATCCCTAAAATTGAAGTTTTGCGTAGACGTGGTTCGACGCTCTTGATTCAATATCTAACAATAACTACTTCCCGGAAATTTCGAAAGCACGAACGCTGAGCCACACCACCCCTTTGCGAATTTCGGTGTACAGCGTACAACTCGGCAATTACTTGGCGCATTTACATAAAGAAACTACAACTCATCGAGCTGTATTTCGTGTGGCCAACTTTCCGAAATGGTAGTTGACTGTTTGCGGTACGCAAATTCCGATGAAACGTTTCTCCATGAGTCCTTATCAATGATTCACGTGCTGCGCGCGTAAATCTGCGAAGCAATAATTGACTGTTCGCGGCCGGCACATTTTTGCGAAACTCGTACGAATTGCACGTTGCATTCTGTGCAACCAAAATTGCAATTTGCGATCGTACCTCTCCGAGAAGTCCTGCATTCTAAATGGACGGTTCAAACGTTGTATTTTGCATTGTATTTTTCTAGGGAGCGCGGAAAGTGTGAAGCTCTCGGCTTTTCGAAATGAGACAGAATCGCTTCCAGTTAGGCAACCTTCTGTTTACTTAACGAGCATATCTCCGCTAGCATCAACTCGCCGAGTGATTCGAAACTTTCAGCTGGCCGTGTACATCAGTTTGATGAAACAATAAATTCCCCGTTCCGGAAATTTAGTCGTGTGTGCAGGCGGTTCCATATACTGATGGACACACGCGAGAGAAATACGTATGTGTGTATACATACACATTTCATGGGGATCAAAGTCGACGTGTGCTCGCGAATCGAAGTCAAGTTTCGAACTTGAGTTTAATGGATCATTCTGATGCCTGTCTGCGTTTTAGATTCAACTGCAACGCGACATTTAATTGAAGCTGATATAAAAGAATCAGAATCAATTATACAGTTCTATTTAAATCATTACGTTCTTTGTAGAGAACGAAAAGATTTAAAACAATCAAAGTTGACCCCGCATGAATATTGGATATAAGTGTCCAGCGACCGGAAATCCTGAATAAGCCGATGTAAAAACTGTCTTTGCCTCGAGAACCGTAAAGTATCTTATGAATCCTGTTTCCTAGGCGATAGCTAAGGCTGCCAAGGTATACTATAGCCCTGTCGCAGGCTCCGTTGGCAATGCCGCGGTCGCATGCCGCATCGGAATCCACGGGAGCCTCTTCGGTATCGTAAGAGCAGACAAATAACGGGAATAACGTTGCCTCGAGTAGGCAATTTGAAAAGGAATCGCGTGATTCCGTGCGCCGCTTTAGAAATTCGATGGCCTGGACGAGTTTCGTCGGTTTCCCGGGGATAACGGCCCGTGGATTCTATACGATTTCGGAAAACTCGCGGATATACGGGGTGAAAAGATTCCGCCAGACATAACCTCCTTCGTTTTATCGCCCGCAACCCGATTCCCGACACAACTTCTGTCTAAATACTTTTTTAATAGAACCAGCTTCCTGTCGATTTAATTCAATATTTCAAACGAAGGATGTAGAATCGATTTCCCCAAAATTTGAAGATATTTTTGCCTGGTATTTCGATTTTCCTAGACGAAGGAAACACCCAGTAGAAACGTAGGGATAAGGTTGGAGGAAAAGAGTATGCTAGGAAGCTGGAGATGATGGTCGAACGCGGGGGCGGGCGCGCTGGAAGGTGATACATATTTTCCAGGAGCAACGTTGGCCCGTGGCAATTTTGCCACGCGTGTTTTTCCCAAGATTTATGTTTGCCCGTGCCACCGTTTAACGACGTCTCTTGCTTCCTACGGTTATTATCGTCCTCCCCCCGTATCTCCTCCCTGCCACTCTGCCTTCTCTCTTTTCTTTCTCCCAGTCTCTCTCTCTCTCCTCTCCCCGGCAAAGCCGGCAGAAAGTTATCATCCGATAACTGTCTGGCCTTTTCGGAATCTGCGAAAATTCCTCCGGCGAGCGTTCTTTCCCGCTGAATCCGCTCTGCTCCCTCTGTGCTCGAACAGGCCGGAGGATATTAAAAATAGAACGTGTAAATTTATGGTGTCTCATCGCGGCCGTCGCCCTGGTAAATTTCGCTCGGGGAACGCAACCACGACACGAGACGCCCGACGACTTTCGGGGCCGGTTGCATCGGCTGCCATTCTTCGGCGCGAAATGAATTTTACCCCGTATTTATTGCCACCGAGCTGGCAAATTCATCTTGGCACGCTTCGATCCACGGATATTCAGATTTTAGAGAGCTTTGCGGAGAAAGCGACTTTCCTTTTGTGGGACGAGCGATTTGTGTTTGGTTCTCGACTCGTTTCAGGTCCCCTGCGGGATCAGTCTGATCGCAGTGGACCTCTACTACTGCATTTTGTTCTTCTTTCAAATTTAATTACTGGTATTGGACTGTTTTTAGTGGACCACTTTTCCTGTGCATTCATTTATTTAGGCAACTTTGAAATGCAAAGCTCTCGGAAGATCGTCTTTATTTAGTCTGTTCCTATTGGACCAGTTTTAACGGATTTAAATTATTAACGTATTTCATCGTGAGTACAGGCTGAAAAACCTGAGACGGAATTCTATTTCTAGTGGACCATTTTCAACAATTTCTTCTGGACTCTATCTAAAAAGAATATCGCTTTGTTAAAGCTCTTTAAAATAAAGCTGCCAGGTTGTAATATTAACGTTGGTTTGGCCAGTCTCATAAATTATCGAGCCCGCCACCGAATCTCATCGTTCGCGACCCGTGACAGGCAATTCTCCGATCTCGAAGACATCGATCCTCGGTAATTCCTCGGGCGTTAGGTCGGTCCGTCAGCCGTCCCATTGACACTGTCATCTACGTACGAGGATCCAGGATCCCAAGTAACTGGCACCACGGCGGCGGACGTTCCGCAAACGACGGAAGTCGGACCCTGCCCGTCACGTGCTCGACACCCGGAATAATAATTTCGTCCGTGATAATAGTCAGTCGAGGCTCGAGGGCTCGCAGCGAGGAACCGTTCGCTGCTGGCCGGTTTAGCCAGCGGTTCGCTACTCGCTAACAACCGGCCTCGTTATCTTGACGATCGGATGTGAATCAATATTTCTATTACCGGTTGATTCAGCCGACTGTCCAATTAGGCGCTACGGATACCCATAAAGCTTATGCCTTTCACGGTATATACTCAATGCGCAAAATGCCAATTTGCGAAAAAAGCTGGTTGACGTTTATTATTTTACGTTGATTAATTCCCTCAAGAATTCACGACGCTTAATTTCGTTGCATCTCCGAGTAAAAAACTTCCGTTTTTACCAAGTTCTTCGGGAACATAACCGCCGGTCACTTTACGACCTAGGACCGCGATTCGTCACTTATCGCGGCGGTGGTTTTCCTTTTTATGAATTTTAAAAAAACCTTCAGGAACGTCTGCGTTTGTTGTCGAAATCGACGTAAAAAGATTACGGCCGGTCGTTAGCGAAGTGACACGGTGGGTGCTTCGGATGTTTAAACCGCGTAGGTTACGAAAACGAGTCCGCGGAGTTTGGGCGGTGTACGGGCGAACGAACGGAAAGGTGGGTGAAAGAGTGAGAGAGAGAAGAAAGGAGAAGGAAAACTGAAAATAAAGAAAGGAAAAAGGAAAAAGCGGGCACCGATGAAACCGTGTGCGCGGCTCCCTTTCTGCGCTCGCAGCAGCCAGCTCGTGAAGATCGTTCCGGGACCGTGCGAGAGCGAATTTTTATTTTCCCCACTCAATATTATACCGGAGATAACCCGCTGAAATAACGATATCTCTTTCCCCCCGGCCCTGTTGGGGCTGGTGCTGCGGGGGTGGTCGCTCCGCAGACTTTTTCAACGAAAAGTCGGCGAACCCGGCCGAAACAGCTTCGCTTGCACCGGATAAAACGACTGTTCCGCGGCGTTACAACCTCGTAAGGAAACCGAGCCGCGTGTAATGGAGTTTAATCGCGAATATCGCCGCCATTTTACCACGCTCGCTGCCGGCCGCGACTCCCCTCAGACTCCGAAAACGGAAAATAAGGACGCGTCTAATCGCTCGATCGACAAAGTTCGTTTTGTCCCGTTGAATTCTGCTTTGCACTACTGAATCTGACTATTCAAAAGCAAAGGAATCAGAAAAAAATAGAATGCAATGGGATTCCATTTTTTCAGAACATCGATTACCGGAACAATTGTTCCAGTAATGCATTCAGCCGTTTAAAAAATTTTTTTGATCTCATTACGCCGCAGTCTACCGCATGTATAACGGTCCGAATGTTGGCGTGAGGAACGGTGGCCGCAAATCCGCTTTCGTCCGTCTGTCAGATACTTTTTCGTCGACTTTGCGGCTGGTATTTTTTCTTCTTTTTGAATCACAGATTGAAAGGACGATAAAAGAGCGACGGTTTTCGGTTGGTGTAGCGGTCCGTTTCCGAGAGAGGCAGGATTAACGACGCGATATTAGAATACGGTGGAAAGCTGTCGTTGTCGGAAAAGTATGGCCGACACACGGGAGGGTCCGTAACGGCGCAAAATGGCGGACATCCGACGTTCACCGCGGACACGGGCACGGGGCGTAGTAAAGGGGGAGGACAAAATTTACCACCTGCAGCTGGACAAGCGGACACGTAATTAAGCCGAGCAGATAAACACGCAATTACCTCGGCGACGACGAGAACGAGGACTCCACGCGGGCGGTCGAAGTTGCTCGGAATTGCGCTGCCGCCCGGTTAACGGGGACGCCGCAAAGAAAAACAGCTCGTCCGTGCCTCCAACCTGTATCCCCCGATTCCCATTCCGCAATTCTACCAATCAGGATTTTTAATCCCCCCTCCACCTTGTTCCAGCTCGCTCGAGAATGTTACCGGACAAAGGGAACGTCAAAAACCGGATTTTTCTGCGGATTTCCACAAAACAGTCAAATGATTTAAAGAAGCTTCCGCAACTTGCAATTGACACAATTTTGATGAGTCTAACCAGCCAGTGTTCTTTCCGAAGGTTCTTGGAAATAGCGGTGCCACGGATTTTCAAGGGGATCTCCCGTTAACTCTTAAACAGCCAGCAACCCCCAAGAATAGCAAATCGGATTCGGCGGAATGTTTCTGTGCCGGAGGACACGTGTCGATGCACGTACCAGAAGATCTCGGATCGAGACGAGGGTCGTTTCAATTGGACGTCGATTAAATTGACTGGTCGCGAGGACAAAGCTATCCGAGTCCCAACCGGTGGCGGTAGCGGGGGTTTCTTCATTAATTAAGAATAAGGAGGGTCGATAGGAGGAGGGAAGAAAGAGGACGAAGAAGAAGAAGAGGCGGAGGAGGATCGTCGGACAATGCGAGGCAGACACGGAGTTACAGAAGTAATAGGAGGTTGAACATTCAGTGGATATCGGGTACGTCGCCAGCATCCGGCGAGTTGGAAACATTTTCGAGGCAGAATAATTGAGATAAAGGGGCGATAACAAATACCGGATGCGACCGTTGAAACAGCTACTTTCGCGCTCTTTCAGGGACGAAATAAGGAACTCTCGAAATTCGCTCGCGCAAGAACTTTTTCTTTTCAGGCCGGATCCGCGCGGCGCAAGTTTTTCAATGAACTTTAAAGCGCTTGCCCCAATTTCCCGGTGAATGGGGGACCGCAATGAAAGCGGCCCCGACCCGCTTTTATTTTTTCTCCCTTTTTTTCTTCTCCTCTTCTTCTTCTTCTTCTTCTTCTTACCCCTCCGCAACGTCGCTCTCTCTTTCTCCGCGTGTCTCTCTAACGGTTCACGTACGCGAGACCACGTATACGTACATACGTACACACACAAACACACACAGAAACGGCTGTACAAAGCCGGTGGCGTGGGAGGAAATAAAAAGAATCGCGGTTGAAAAGAAACCACGCTGGAAGCTGGCGTTAGCAGGTGACAATCCGTTCTCGCCTCGTCGCCGGAACTCGCGAATAGAAGCAACAATGTGCGAATTTGCACGCGGGATAAAACCTCGCGGAGGGCACAAAGCCCCTTGTCCTTACTTTTCTCTCTTTCCTTCTCGCGTCTTTCTTCGCCCCGTTTCTTTCCCACTTCGAAAGAGTTGCCGGGAGTTGTTCGATTCTCCGGAGAAAGGAAATTGCTCGCGCTCCCGCTCGAACGGAGCCTTATTAATTTATTATAAAAGCGGGGGAGGACGCGTCGTCGCGGAAGATCAACAAGACGAACCCGGGCGCGCGCGCTCGCGCACGCTAGCACAATCGAGGAAAGAGGACGAGCCTCCGCCTCTCCGACAGAAGGCGGAAATATAATTAATTACGAAAGCTGCGAGTACTTTTCCTCTCTGTCTCTCTTTCTTTTTATTTTTCTCTTTTTTCCTATTCTCTCTCTCTCTTTTTTCCCTTTCTTTTTAGAAGTCCGCATCGTTGATATTTCTGCGAGTTTTTCCGCTTGCCGGAGACGAAGGGAGAATTAATGAGAAATTCTCGTCCCACGACCCACGCGGCCGTACTACGTTTATTAAAATCACAAACTCGAACGATGCGTCGCGATAACTGCGCCCCATCGGCGAAGAAGGGCAACCTCCCTTGTCTGAAGGACGGCGCGCCACTGTCCATAAATATTTGGATACTTCAGCCCTCCGAGAAAGGGAAAAATGAACAATTCGTCTCGCCGAGACCGTCTTCCCTAGAGCAGAAATTTTTTATTCTTAAGCGAAACCGCTTTTGCTTTAAGCGTTAAAATGTTTTAAGCGATGGACGCGCATTTCTATTTCTCGTAGATTCGCGATCCAAAATTTTCTTCGACGCGAAAGCCAACGATCCAACGATCGGTGTACGAGACCGAGTAAAAAAAAGTCCAGTGATTTAATTTGCTCGGAAGTATCCAGGCCCGGCGGATCGTGCTTCTTAATGGAACGGTAAATATTGGACGCGGTTAAGTATCTCGGAGCGTTAAAGATTCATCGCGATGGCGGAAAAGCTGCGGAACTTTTAAGTGCGACGCTCGCGATATAATCCGCCGTTTTGTATCAGCTACGTCCTCGCCGCGCCGCCGCTCCCGGTAACAATGTTTGCAACCAATGATACCCAACGACCGGGGAACTTTTTAAGCCGCCCAGACGCTTCGAGAGGATGTCGTCGACGGGACAAATATCAATGGCTATAGTCCTCGTTCCTCCCTCGAGGAAGAAGCCGACTGGAACACAATCGGTCAGAGGAATTGTTTATACTGGAGAGCCGAGTCGATTTCAGCGGATATTCCGGCAAACCCTGGGGGTGAGAGGTGGACGTATCGACTCGGTTGGACGTTCCGTGTCCCAGGATGTCGAGGATTTCCTTTTCACGCGGCCATCTTGCATTTCCGAGGCACGGGATGCTGCGTTTTCCGCGAATTTTCCTCTTGAGCGTTCCTCGAACGCTTTGGAAACGTCTTTGCAGTGCGTTGGGACATTTTTAAGCCGTCTGTGATGAGCACTGTTCACGGTTTTGTTGCAAATTGAGGTAGATGTCGATTTAAATTTTTCCATTCGCATGAAATTGACGAAATTAAAATTGAGAAGGGGGCGTAGCGTTGAAAGCGACAGAGCATAGTAGGGACAATAGGTTTTAATAACGAGTGACCAAGCTCCGGAGACAGAAGGGTAATTTTCGTTTACCGAGTAGCGGTACAGCTCGGACAACAGATCCAAATCAGTATACTGCTATCGTTATACCAGCGAAGTCTTGTCGCTACTGTACGCTTATGTATTGTTTATTTTAATTATATGCGGGTTTATATGGGCCTTATAAGGTCCCGGAGCCACGTCGGAGGGCAACAATATCGTTTTAACGGTCGGGAGGACGAGGCCATCGGGTATCAGTGTTTCCACGGTGCTCCATTAAGGCGTGTCTGTAAGCAACGGAGGAGATTGCTCCGTTTTCGAAACGACGACGACGACGACGACGACGACACTCGTCGGGATCAGAATCCGTCGTAATTGCGTTCCCGAAGAAAATCAACGAATCGTCGTGAAGCACGGCTTAAGCCGTTCTCGAGGAGACTGTTCCGCCCATGCCACTTCGATCCGCGATGGCTCGATGGAACTTCTGACTGCCATAATTTCAGCCCCGCCGGTTTTACGCCCTCCAGACATTTGTCCACGACGCTTCGCGGACATTTTTATTTCCTCCGCCTCCGCCGTCGAATGTTACTCGGGAACTGTGAGCACGCCATCCTCGCTCTATCGTATCGTTGGAATAGTATTTTTGGAAATTTATCTCGGGAGAATTCGAGAGGGCACTTCTCGATTTGTTCTCGATCGAGAACAATTTTAAAATCTCTCTGAAAGTGTGCTTTAGAGAATATTAATTTTACGGGACGCGGGATGTTCTCGGTGGAATGTTTATCGCGCGCGGTGGCGCCCGGTCCTGTGACGAATCGCGGGGTCAAAACGCGCGGTTATCTGCAGAAGAAAGATAGTTTCGGGGGCTGAGAGAATGGCAGAGGCGAAAGAGATCCGTTCCGCTTCACCCTCGGCCGGTCTTATCTCGCTTAATGAACCTGCCCGGAGTTGGTTCATGATCCTCACACGAGAAACTCGTCGATGTTGTATACACTGACCCGACAGAGAACCGGCGCGTTCGCAACTTTGCTCGTGTTACTCGAGTTTCGTGTCTGTAAAGGCCCTTCTCTCTTCTCTCTGGCTTCTCTTCCTCTCTCGGTCTTTCTTTCCCTCTCTCTCCCTGCCCCCTCTCCGTCCCATAGTCTCTCGCTGGCTGGCTCTTTCGCTCTGCAATGTTCTTGACGTCTCTGAGACTGTTGCACCCGGTGGACGAGGGGCTTTCGGCTCTCTTAGGCCCAGTTTGCAACGGACGTCCGTTCAGAAACATGCTGGCATTCAATGGATCACCGGCAATGCGTTTGTACGAGTGCACCGACTGCTCCACGAATCCCTTGTCGATTCGAAGGATTCTTTTTTGTCCCGAGTTGATTCGCGAAAGAGTAGAATTTTATTTGGTCCTTGAACATAGAAATCGTTGAAGCGAAGCAGCTGAGAAACGGAGGAAGACAGTTCGTAAACAGGTAGAATAAAAGACTTTCCCTTTCTTGAATAATCCTGAATACCTGCATTGTTTCGAGCACGGTATATCAGACATTTTGCAAATTCCTCGGCCATGCCACTTTCGTTCGGCGGGCGTTAACAGTTAATGCCCGCGCCAAACCGACCAGAAAATAGGTTAATAAAATTCGCTGAACCGGTACCGTTTCCCAGCGGTGGCGGCGGCAGCAGCAGCAGCACGATTTCCGCGGAGTCTTTCATTAGCCTGGTTCGCGTAATAATTAATTCCCGTTGTTAATCCGGCTGTTTATATCCATCGCATCGCGCCGCACATTGTCCGACCGCTTCATTCTTACCCCGGTCCGCGCGGTTCCTCTCCTCGCTTTTTACTCCGCATTGCGCATTAATGAATTCATAAAACATTTCGTTCCGTTTTATCCAACCGGGATTACGTCATTACTTATTCATCGACTTCGTGCGTTTCATTACAATACGGTAATTGGAAAACTCGCTGTGTATTTTCGACCGATCTTAATCGCATCCTTTTTCTACCGCGATCCATTGTGCATCGGTGCGTCCGGGTTTGCGCATCCTTCCCGCCGACAGTAGTAACTCCGCGAACTGGCCAGACACGGAACTGTGCCGCTCCTGTGAGATTCGAATCAATAAGTCACAGTTTTATTTCGAAACAAGGCGACGACGTCTTCCTTCCGCAACAAGGAAATCTTCATGCAAGAATGAGAGTTTATTTTTTCAGTGGAAGAAGCCTACGCGATAATCGCATCGATTGACATTGAAATAAACCTGATCTAAAAGTGAACATGGATGTCTAAATAAAAACTGAAGACACGACCTTGAAGATCAGCTTCGCACCTTAAAATAGTACTTTAACAAACGTGCAGGCTATAAAAGTATTGCTTGATCAAGAGCATGGGCGATATTTTAATAACCATTGCATCTCGAAATCTTTTACAAAATTCCGGGAAGGTCACCTTCGACAAATATTTCCAAGGTCACGAGGTATCCTTCCCCCTTATTTCTCCCTTATTCCTCGGCGTTTCAGCTCTAATTCAAGCAGAGTTTCGTCGCTCCGCCTCGATTCCATCGAAAGTTTTGCAATTTCGTCCCGGAGCGGGAAACAGTGATACAATCGAGAGGGCCAGAATAAAAATTAGAGATCGAAGTTTGCTGCAGCGGGCGAAATTCCGCTCGGCGGAGCGTCGTAACCCGTCGAACCGTCGTTGTATCGTTGATTTTTCAATTTGCGAGGTTCTTCGGTTCGGGGGGTGAGGGGACGCGTGTCGCCGGGAAATTTCAGTGAAACAAGCTTAAAATAACGCGCCGTGTGAGAAGCACGCGAGCGTGCTGGCGTATATAAATGAGGAAGAGGGGTCGTCATAGCGTCACCTTATTAAAATCAGGACGAAGAGAGAGAAAGAGAATGGGAGGGGGAAAGAGAGAGAGAGTCGATATCGGGCCGCCGGATGATCGAGTATCGATTCTCAATTACGCCTTAATGGCGACGGGAGCGGCGACCGTATCGGTCGTGTGCATCAGATCCCCGAGTTTAAGGGGTGGATCGTCCATCGAGGCAGCAAATAGACGCGGGCCGAGTAAAGCGTTATGTTTTACACATTAGAAAAGCATTAACCGACGAAACTCCGCGATGCAACGTTCCCTCGGGACGCTGCGTTTCACCTGCTCGCGGGCTTTTCGTTAAATGAAACCAACCGACCGTGGAAACTCGCATCGATCAAAACATTTGCGAAACGTACTGAAAAGTGCGTACCCCCAAAAGATTCTTTGATGAACCAATATCGAGCCCGATAAAAACCATCCCGCTCGAAAGATCTCACAATTTGCACAATGCGAAACACTTACAAACCTCGTGGGCTGGGGGAAAAATCCGGTACAGAAATTCGGTGAAAATTGCCGGGGAGATTAGCCGGTGGTTCAACGGTTGATGAGGAGGATCGATCTGGCGGCGGAGGATCGATATATCCGGGGCGCGTTGTCGTTGGCGTTTCCGGAACGGACAGGTCTGCGGCGAATCAATCTTTTCACGGGCCGGGATGAAAAATTCAACGGGGCGTACGGCGGAGCGTGGATCGAACAATATCCGTCCCTTGTTATCCAACGAAACGCAGTCATTAAATACCCAGTACGTCGAATGTTTCATTCGACGCCGCTAAATGAAATATGCAGTCGTCGCCGACGCCGCCGCCGCCGCCGGTATTCGCGGCTCCGCTTTACCATTCCGCTCGGCTCGGCTCCGTTTCGCTCTGGAAAGGCATTAATGAACGCGACCGATATTCGGCCTCGGATTTAACGGCGCCCGAGACAATACGTTCTACTTCGCGCGGGCCACGGCACGTTTCATCTCGTTAACGGCACGTGGCCGTGACACTTGGCTTATTACCGCGTGATTAGCTTCCTCCTCGATGCCACGTTTTGATTACGGCCCGTATAATTGGCCCCGGCCTCGATTACGAGCCATTACCGGCCCGCCACAATGAGCACCCGGCTACCCCGGCAACGTGTAAACCGGCCGACGCGCGACGTTGTTTATCACGATCGCGATTCAACTGGTCGCAAACGCGTCTCTCCCGCACGGCGCGTCGCGGCGGGAAAATCACGCGGACGCCCCGGGGTCCGCGCGTAAATTTCATTTCATTCACTGCGCCCGAATCGAAACGATCCGGCGCACCGTACCCGGCTGCGCCCGCGAAACGACGCAATTATGCTCGCCCGATTCACCCATTTCGGACCGGGGGCGCACTCTGCGATTACCCTTTCCGCGGGGGATACGCGAATGCGGGATAAACTTGCTCGTTGAGAACGAACGAAAACAGTTCCTTAATTTTACGCTTGGATCTTCGGCATTCTCTCGCCAAAATCGACTGGATTACAGGAGAAAAAGTTGCAAAATTTCTGGTTTCCTCCAGTAGAGTTTAACGCTATAGTAATAGAAGGGATTAACTGGCGAGCCGAATTATGCGTATTTTCGCGAAGATGGCCACCGTCCAGTAGACCCGGAAACGATAATTGAGAGACGCGTCACTTCCCGGGATCCTCCTCGGAAGTTGCAGCGCGTCCGCGGAATTTTAACGAGCCAGAATCGCAGTCCGCCTACAAATCACTGGGCTGATTTATCGCGCACCTGTTCTCCTCGTCTTACTCTGTTCCCGTTGGAAATAAGTCTGTTCCCGGTCCCGGGAACAGGTACCGCGAATAATTAACTCGATCGACCATCGCATCGATCTCGTGGACGCACGGAGACCGTTCCGGCGTTGACATTTCATAAATAATGTGACCATAAACAACTTGGAGCAACCCGGAAACGTCCTCGACGATCCTCTACACGGGACGCAAGTCACGTTTTTGATGGACCAATGAGCAACGGGAACTTTCCTAAGAGGATGGGGTCGTTGTTTACCTAGTTGCTCACGTTTGACGGGAAAAATATCGAAAATCTGTTCTGTGGTGAATTTTATTTTATATTTTTTCAATAAAATGATTACAGTCCCCTTTTTATGGCGGAGGATTAAGAAAATTGAGAGTTTGTCTAAATGTCCTCAAAAAATTATTTTCGTATAACAAGCTCGAAATATCGATCTCGTTTTTTACATAAATCGGAGGTGCACTGTTTCCGAAATGTGCTGTCAGAATTTTGCGGCCGAATTCGCCAAAATAACGAAGTTGCAGTCCTGTTAGTGCGACGCGACACAGTTCGAAACACTAATTAATAACTAAAGAACTGAATGACCGATCCATCTCAAACAAAGCTCGTTCGATTTGTTGTAAATTTTCTCCAGCTACGACATCAACAACAACGACAACAATATTAGTTTCTATTCTATTCAGTTTCTATTCTAAAGTCAATTTTTCCGACGAAAACGGGGTCATGTTGCATCGGTTGGACCTGGTTCGATTTTTCATTCCTTTTTTTTTCCAAATTGTTACAACACCACCACGAGCTATCTAGCTTGAAGACGATTATTCATTTTCTACGTTCGCACGACTATGACAGATACTAACACAGCAGCAACCGCAGCAACTATGCGTCAAGCGAATAAGGGGTTGCTCGCCGAACAGGTCGACGCGATTCTACGCTGTGCAATAAATAAATAAATTCACCTGAGACAAAAAATCTTTTCTTGCAGCTCAAGGACGTACCTACACGTCCCGGGAAAGTTTGCTCGGATATTTTCAATATTCTTCTAAAAAAAAATTCATAAATGTCACCTACTTGTGCAGCACACGAGAATGTGTAGTCGCGCGAGGATCTCCCCTTAAGGAACAACAAGCGATGGAAGCATTTTTAGAAAAGAGAACGGTATGACCTTAAACGTCCTTGACAACCATAAGCGGCACCTAACGGCCCGTAAACGATTGAATCGCGGAGGGAAGGCGTGTCTTGAGCATCAGCGATGCTAGCGAAAACGGTAAACATTAAAAGTTGGGGGAAAGTTCCTTGGTCTACTATAATTTCGCGATGAAACGTTCGATGTCTCCTCAACGGGCGATTCCTCGTTATTGGAAAAGTCGCGGAAAGTTGGTTCGAAGCCGACGGGCGACGTCGGGAACGCGCCGGAAATTACGAGCGTGGGTATCAGTGTCCGACGATTTTCTTAATTTCCTTGAAAAGCTCGCGATCGCTCGGCAATTTCGCCTCCGAGCGACCACTCGAAAACTATGACCGAACCCTTTTCAATAATTTCCACGGTGGGAAGTTTGAGCGTCGCCTCGCGCGGAATCCGTCGAAACTTTTGCCTTTCGCGCCGTTCTTCCACTGGCATTTCCGGTGAGGCCATTTTCCTCCGATCTGGGGTCTAATTTCTTATTGTTTCTGCTGTCTGCGTTCAGTCGAATCGCAAAAGCACACTGTTCGTAGAGCGTTTGTCGAGGATGACACACCAAAACCCTGTCAATTTTGTTGCTAGCTCGTGTGCCACGTAAATTTTTAATTGGCAGAATTTGCCGCAATTTTCCCGAATCGGAGTGAAAGATCGAGCTTCGATATAAAGTTTCCAGAGGATCGAGGCCCCGGGGTGCGTGCGCCCGCAGCAACAGAGGGGTGAAAACAGGGTTAATTATTCTAATGACAGGCCGTTCGCGCCGGCAATAACACGAGGCACTTGTGCGTGCCTGTTCAAAGCAGAGTGCGTCGAATAATTACGAAAGCGTTCTGCTGACGAAAAAAAAAATATTTAAAAACGGTCCCGGGCGAAATGAAACGCGGCGCGAATTTAACGATTCAAAGTGAAAATAAAAAATGCTGGCCGAGTGTGCCCGGTTAAGGCACGCGTTTGCAAACGATTCGGGCAAATTGTATGAAATTGAACGCCGCCGGTTACCGCGCAAAAGTCAAGTGGAAGCCCGCGACTCGCAAATGTTGATGAGTTTGCAACAAAATAACATCGCGGGCGGAACGCGTCTTATCACTGTCGTTGCGTTACGATCCATCGCGGTGAAGCGCTCGGTTTCGGTGGGGTTAAATTGATAATTGTTTCGAAGAGATTAGGGCAATTCCGGCCGCAAATCTCTCGCCGATTTGTTTCCGGTCTAAGCTTGACGGTGGCAATCCGTTTCCGGTGTATCAGAACTGTTAAAGTTCTACATTTCCAATTCCAAGTACGAATATCAGAGCACTGTTTATTTTTAAATGAATTTTCGTTCAACTAGTTTCGCCTTCAGTACCATACAAGTGGAACGAGCACGATATGGTCAGACAGAGTGGAACAAAGGGAATTTGGGATCGCGGAAGTAGAATAGTAAGTAGATCTATGTTCAGACGAGTAGAACAACAATTCCTATTGTCAGACAAATGAATTAGAACGTTCTGCGACCAGAAAAACATATCACGAGAAATTTAGTATCTCACAAGCATAATACGGACAATGTAACCGGACGATTGGAATAGATATACTCTACAGTTAGGCGAGTAGAATAAGATCTGCAGGTAGACCTAAGCTCAAACAAGTAGAACAGGGTCAATTCATAATTGCGCGAGTGAAATAGGGTTCGCCTATAGTCGGACGAGCGAAACGGAATCGGTTTATAATCAAACAAATAGAATGCGCAATGAATGATCCCACAAACGGAATAACAACGATCATAAACAGATAAATGAAATCTTGACTGGTCGGTTGTTGCTGTTCCGCTAAATTATTTTCCAACGATTTCAAGGGGAATCGACATAACCGTCTGAAATATTAAATTTGTCACAGACTACGGTGAACGTTTACGCGAGTAACGTATGCATCCGACATTCCAGCGGAGGATTATGTTCAACTTGATACTATTCACCGAGTAAGGGAATGGTATGGAGCGCCGGGTGTACCGGTGTACAGCGCGTTTGTTGACGACTGATAGTCGTCCTTGCCAGTATTTCACTGTGCTCGGTCTGCTTTTTTACTGCGCCATAATAATAATTCTTTTTACTGCTCGGAGTTTTATATGACGCGGGACATGGCATGGCCGCGGTTGTGCAGCAACCCGCCGACCCGTTTCACGGCGAAATTTCGCCGCTGATAGATCAATTTTAATATTAATCAATCGCCACAAACGAGCAACCCAGATTCCTGCGATTCGAAACAGACGACTGTCTCTGCGGACGTAAAAGTGCAATTTCCCACGGTTCGCATGCAAATCATCGGTCCCCGCCTCTCGCTCAAACTGCCTCTTTGCATGTTTCACAATCAAAACGGCCATCAAAACGCAGACTCTAAAAATGATAAATAAAGTATTTCAGAAAATTGTTTCAGAAGTTGCTAGGGGGTTTCCGTTAACCGTGGAACGGTAAATGTCTTAACAGTAAATAAGATTCGGCCGCGCGCGTTCTCCTAGAGCTCTCGTCTCATTTGCGGCGCGGAAAACCGCAACGATGCTCGCCCCGGCGGCATTGAAAACGCGGCGCGATCGTCCGCGTCGATATTTCTATTCCCGGCGAAGCTCTCGCGATACGCCGCGCCGATACAGGGGGCAAATCGTCGGGGATAAATCAAAAACGGCCCCATCGACGTTTTCCTTGTCGGTGCGCGCCGCTCGCAAATCGAACCCGCGTTGCGTCGAACTTATAATCCGTGGCAATCTGTCCCGGGACCGGATGGCTCGCCGGCTCTCGTCGGGCTTTATACCCGGTAATAACAGGATTTTACAGCGCTCGAATCGGTCTCGCGGAAGCTCGCGGATTCCGAGTTACACCGGGCGCATCGGTATCTCTCAGATCGACGCTGTAAAAGTTAGCGGGATCGGTGACGAGCGAGACCCAGTCTTTCGTCAACATTGTCTATTACGTTTTATTGGATCGGCGAGGCCAGATATCCATCAAATTTTTATTCCCATGAAAATCTGCAGTTTCGCGTTTCCAGACGCCGAATAGGACAACTTTCAGAATTTCTCCTGCCGCGATTATGAGAGATAGACGAACGATTTTTATGCTGAACGATTCTGCAAACTCCTCCCTAAAGCCTACAGCGAACGGTTAACGCGGGATCGCAGAAATTAATTTTTCAGATCGATACAATCGTTGTTTCGCGTAAGAGGTGTTAAGGATTTATCTGTTTAATCTAACCGGGATGCGAACTTTCCTTTTACGTTGAAACTTCGTGGGAAATCAGTTTCAACTTCAACGGCAACTTAAATAAGAAATATAATCGCTACGGATCACGATACTTTCTAAGATATGGCAATTGAATCGTTAATCTTTCACCCAGCGAACTTCAGCGACTGAAAAATTAAATCGATTACGTTCGCAAACTTGCCTGTCCAAAATGTCTCTCCAGACAGAATCGTACAATTGAAAATAATCGTCGCTCTCATCGCGCGCCCGAAAACAATTTTCCGACAGGAATATTTATTGCACAGCTCGGATTTGAAAAGCGGAAAACAGCTAAAAGAAGGAAGAGAGAAAGAGAAGGGAGAAAGTCTCTGGCATCCACGGTCCATCGACGAACCGAGGAACAAATGAACGCAGTATCCGCTTCGAAAACGCGTCTCTCGTTCTCCGTCATATTTTTCCTTCTCTCTCTCTCTCTCTCCGACTTTTTTTTTGTTTAAATTTCATTCTCGTCGGGTGTCGGGCTGTGCGTTGACTGCCGGAGAACGTTTCGCAGAAGCGTCGAAATGACGTTTAATGTACACCAGTGGCAGGCTCACCCGTCGAAAAATTCGTATCAAAGGCCCGGCGAATTGTGATTGTCGGAGCATGAAGCTAACCCACATTTCCGTCAGTTTGTAATACAATTTCATCGTATCCAGTTTGTGCCTCGCTGATTCGATTTCATGTTCAAACAAACAGGGAAACGTCGAGGCTCGGCTCGGCTCGGCTCGGCGCGGCTCCCTCGTCGAATTTTAAATCCTGGACCAACAATGGGACAGCAATTAAGATTATTGAACACCCCCTAATCTCCCGGCAATGACACACGATTTTTACGATTTCGGGAATGCTCGTTGGGGCAAGTTAAAATCGATATTCGCTTTATATATTTCATCGATGGGGAGGGAAATGTACTTATTATTGGGTTCAGCTTTTAACCAATCCAGCCACTTCACAAATTCAGTAACAGCAAAGCTATTTCGCTAATGAAACGAGAATTTAAATATTAACACTTTGCCAAATTGGCAACCTCAGAAATTCTGTGATATCGACGAAATTTATCGAACCAAATGAAAGTCTGTCGGACGCACTATACCGCGCGACTGTTCGGGCTCATCGTGTCGCCATGTCCGTGTAAAACTGACGAACGCCGAAGGAACCAGGTCAGACGTTCAGCCCCGTTGTGATCGTAATCTTAATTAACGAATACAGTCGCAGTAACTCGACCGACCCCGTTTCGCGGGCATCTGTGTAACGTCCTAACGCGCCCCAGCCCCTCCAAATCCGGCGTTAATTGACTAAAATAGAAGTACTTGTACCTCCCTTTCGGCCAGATACGAATTACTCGCCGATATAGCGAGCGAATTAATTACCAATTCAGTTGGTAGCTCTCTGTGTCTCCCTTTCTCTCTTTGCGAACGATGTGAAACCCAGAGTGCAAGTATTTCTGGCAGAGCGTCACTGTCATGGGATATCACGTTCCTCCGGAACTAAATCCGGCGTCGTTGGGGACATATTTCAAGCGTGCCAAAGGTTGTCTAAAATAATTTATTAAACGCCTTATTTGTACGCGGAAAAATGTGACAGACGTGCTTCCACAAACCCAGTGTTGGGAAGATACATAGTTATCCGACTCGGTTCAGAATCTCCGTCTGTCCGAGTCCTGTCACTCAGCGCCAGGGGGTAAGAGCGAAGGACCAAAGAATGGGAGGATCGTTTAAACGAGGACGATCAAGAAGAGGAGAAGAACAGACGAAGAAAGAGCCGCAATTATCCCCGAACAATTAAACGCGACGGAACCGAGCCGCAGCCGAGAGGTTCGGAACAGTTTCGGTGATGATCGACGTATTGTGGCCGAGACCGACGTTCGCCTCCGACTAGACACGAATAGTTTTAGCGTTCCCGAGAACAGGACCGCAAAAGAGAACGGCGACGGACAATTAGGGGGAATTCCGCGTCGCTCGCAGTTTTACGCGTCCGCCCGATTGTTTTGGCTCCGCTGAGTTTTCCGGGGCCTCGCATTCAAGCCGAATTCACGGCAGAAATTAGTGACCGTAGATTGTTCCTAGCATAGGTAAAAAGGAAGACGAGGGAGAGAGAGAGAGAAAAATTCCAGCTGCGTGCAATGGACGAAAATCAACTTTCCATCTTGGTATTTTACATCTATTAACCATTTGCACTCGAAGCTATTTTAACTCCAAAACGAAACATTTCTTCGGACCCACAATATATCCCTTCTGTATATACACTTTTTCATGTTACACCAAGGGGAATGATATTAAAACCAAGGGGAAAGGTTTCTATTAAAATTGATCGACCAACCGTGCCGGTTCGTTTTCGAAAAGTCAGAACATTCCGTCATTGTCTCCACGCGCAGAGGAAACGGGCTTTTCGACGCAGTGCGCGACGATCTGCATGCGCGTGCTCGCTTTTTGCGACGCTCGTTCGCGAGAGAGACGGCGGATGTTCATTTGTCAGGAGTCCGACGTCGATACGGAGCCGAGTTTCTGAGGCGACGTCATTTATTTCCGATTTTCGAAAAAGCCCGAAAAAGACGAGCCGGATCTTGCATTAGGAGACCGCCATCCATCCCTATTTTTATCATCCGCGAACTTCCACCGGTCCTTTTGTGCAACCCGTCAGGCAAACTTGAGGAAAACTCGACGAAACTCTCGACGCAACTTTGCATACCGCGAAATTGCCGGGCATCGATCCCTCCGCGGGAATATCACTCGGAGCACTCAGAACCGGTGTTCTTTTTACGTGGGAAGCCCATAGTGACGCGGATTTATGTCGACGGTCTTCAACGGGTCCCGATCAGGTCGGAGTCGATGCCGGAAAACTGCACGCGTCCCTCTTCCCCTCCGCCCGTAAAAAATCAGACGGGATCGGAGAATCGTCCCCATTTATTTCGCTTTGTGCGAGGGTCGAAGTTCGCGAACAATACCTACTTTCGTGGACCCTTTCAGCTCGTTCTCTGGTCCGTTGTCCCGCGACCCTCGAAAGCCCTGCGACCTCGCGGGTTACTCAACTTCGTTAGCCCGGCTAAACATTAATGACCCGCGAGGCCACCTCTCACCCCGCAGTTTCCCCCTTTCGAGACCCTCGAAGCGTGCCGAGCATGTCTGTTTTCGGCTAGTTTCCAGAAAAATGTATATTGCATCTAATAGAACGTTCACCATCGATGTCAATGAAGTAGGTTCGATAATACGTAAGGGTTTGCAGGAACTGCTTGCCATGAAATAGTCGAGAGGGTTAAATTCGTTTACCCCGTTCAATTTTCGGCAGGCATTCCGGCATCTGCGAAAATTGGTTTGTAGCAACAATCCACGCAGTGATTTCATTTCGGTTTGAAGGTTCGGAGAACGGCGAAAAATATCAGATAGGTATTTTTTTTTAAATTGTAGTTGCTGAAGTTTTAACGATGAATCCACCCTTCACCGTTCCACCGTGTAAAACTGACTCTGTTACAAACGTTTGTTAAAGAAAATAGAATTCTGGGAGAAAATGATATGCATGTGTATCTTTTTAGAGCTGGGCACAGGATTTCAACAGCTTTATTAAGATTTTGGTCTTCTCTAGGACAAGACTGGGCAAAGAGATTCTTTCGCGTTTTCATTTTCCATAAATTAACTCTTAATGAAACTGCGAATTTTTATGCAGAATAAAAATTTGCCGCATCTGCCGCAAGGAGATCCTCGAGACACTTGGAACTTTCTTTCTTTAATAATTTCGCTAGGCGACGGATCTTATTACAGAAGTTTCGATCATCCCTTAGCAATTTTAATACGTCCAAGATAATAGCATCGCTCTTCAATCGTTTCGACAACAGCTCGCACAAGCAGAATCTACGTGCTCGATCGAGCATTGATCCACCGCGGACAATTAACAGCAAGGATGCTTGCGTTAGCGGTTCGACCATCAAATTTTACAATCGTCTTGGCCGTTGTCTCCGTTTCCGCTGTCGCGAGACGATGGACGGCGATAAATTGTCATTACAATTACAGAGAGGACAGGAATATTCTGCCGAGCCGTAAAATAAACACCGGGAGCCGGGCGATTCCGCGCAATCCGCGGGAATTTATCTCGTTCCTTGTCCCGTGTTCGTGTTCCTGTTCGCGTCCATGCGCCGACCATAATTCTCTCGCGCGGCGTCCGCCCATCTTTTCCGCCTTGTGTCCTCGAGTTATCCGGCCGTTTCTGGTTGCTCGTACCACGGTCCCACGGGCCCGTCTCCGCAGCCCATCTCCAGAGTGCCGTTCCTCTTTCCCATTCGCTGACCACCGTCACCGACGGCGACGTCGACGCCGACGCCGTCCGGTCCTTCGTTCGACGTAACGCTCGGCGTAACAGCACCGACTGCCTCGCAGCGTTTCATATTTATAAAAGAGTTAATATTTATCCTAGCTCGGTCTCCGACCGGATGGCATTTCACCCTGCCACTTGCCATTCCACTCTTCTACCCCGAGCACTATGTTAGCCCGACCTTGTGCCAATTCCAACAATTCTTGCTTTGGAACTTGATTTTAGAACATTTTTCAGAAAATAATTATCGTCTGCTTCAACTTTCGGACTGTTCCAATTCTCCGGCCTGTCCGATTTGATTTGAACAAAGGCTGGTTTAAAATTATGAAAATCTAGAAAATCATTGACGAAACTATTAACGAAGCCTGTGGAACGTCGCGAATGTTAAAGAGCGACGAACGAACAAGCGTAACGAAGATTGGCGAATAAATTGTTGACAGAGGGTGGCTCCGTTGCAGAAGCCTGTCGGGGTGGGTTTATTTTCCGGTAGTATATTCCGCGCGTTTGTCTCGAGCTAATTAAATGTCGCGTCCCGTTGCACGGCTGTTATTCGTTTCCCCGGTATCGATAGCTCTCTGCAGGCAAAAAGATACATGCACCGTTACAATTGTTAATCGTCGGTCCCCGATATACCGTTCTGGATTTCCTTCGGTTCAAACGATAGATTGTTTCTTTCGGCTGGCTGGCAACGAAAACTCCATTTCCACTGTATTGTAACCTATCCGGCCAGTCATCCAGGAACGATTTAAATTATCTCCGCCGTGGCTACTACCCTACGTCGCAGCCGTACGATACACCCACACGCGCACACGCGTGTGCATCCGCGTTCTCGCTCCCGTTCGGATTCATTATAATTTTCTCCGGTGTTTCTAGCACTCGGCCGACAAAAGGGCCCCGACTGTTATGACAACTGGCCGTGTATCACGCGCACACTTCGGCAATTACGTTATCCTACCGATTGGTTTCCAATAACGCATTTATACACTCGGATGCACCCTCTGTGGGTTATCAAACGTATCAGTTTTCAAGTGCACGCCGCGCATCCCGGCGTAACGTTTCACCGATTCCATATTATTCAACGGGATATCCGCTTTCTTCCTTCGATCGAAACGATTCGCCGCACCGGTCAGCGAATATTCCCAACTACTCTCTCTCTCTCTCTCTCTGGTTCTCTCTTTGCGAATGCATATGCTCCGGTAACACAGCCGCGAGCAAGATCGCGGCTAATCGCGCGAATTTCAATCGAAATATCTTTATCTTTCGCCGACGGTTCCGGCGAACTCGCTTTATCAATCCCGATAAACGCATTCCGGTCCTTCCGATCCCCGATGCAAAAATGTTGTAAAATTGACTGCCTCTTTGTGCAGTCTTCTGCATACTTTATTCTTATTCAAACGTTAGATTGTTAGACTACCGTGAGCATATTCATTTTTATCGTCGAAGTTTGACGCAGATTTGATCAATAATGGCCAACCGATTGGTTGCAGTGGGAATGTTAATGTGCACGCATAAAATGGCCAGATAAATATTATTCACCCATGGGTGAACTTCCAAAATGGACCTCAAGCGTGCAACAACTCGATTAATACGGGCAAATATGTAATTTTACCGAATTGAAAGATGGAAATCAATTGTTGTGCTTTACAGCATCGAAAATCTCTCGTGGGAGTTAATTATTACCGGTTCATGATAATAAACCGCAGTATTTATATTTTTAGAAATTATTTTCCCGTATTATTATTCCTCTTAAAGGATTACCTCCGTTCATAATCAGTCTGTTATTCTTATCAGTATTCTGCTTTTCCAACCGCAGTAAAACCAAGAGAAATTACGTATTACCTTTTTCCAAGTAATTCCTAAGACTTCATCAGCTTGTAATTAAAAGCATCTTGCCCTTATATTTCAGTCTCATCATTCACCGATGTGACTGTAGTCTTGTAACCGTCTCTCGTACCAACGAGCATGAAACAAAGAGCAACTATTGCTTCCTGAATCAATATCTGTCTTCTCGCAGTCTCCACAGAATAAATTCTTCACCAGCAACTCCACCCCCGATCACAGACATCACCCTCTCGAAACGCTGCCGACGCAAACAAGAATTATTACTTTCCTCGACGTTATTTCGCTTATTAATACGTCCGCGACGGAAATCGGCGTTCCGAGTTCCGCTGAAATATCGACAGGCCGTTCTCCGATATTTATAACCGTCTATAATCCGCTTGCCGTTGCATCCCGGGCTCGAATCCTATCTGCGAGATCTTCGAACGATAAACATGTCGTCCATCGATCTTGTCGACTCCATCGAATCGGTGAAGAGCGTCCCGTCGCGCGACTAGATAAAAAATGGCCGCGCGACGCGTCGACAAACAACAGCACAACAAAACTATCCCCCATAGTTCGTTCGCTATCGCCGTGTGCATGTGCACGCGGAACGTGACCCGCGATAGCAATCGCGGGGGAAATATTGGTCGACTCCTCGGAGCCCTTAACTAATTTGACCGAAGACGCGTTCACGTCACGTGGAACAGTGAAAGATCGTTGTAAAAAGGAGTCTCCAGATATCTACGGTAATTTTGGTCGGAGAAAATATTTTTCGACGTCCCAGGACGTTTGCGAAGTCGTTCGACAAATCCTCGGATGGAAACAAGTATTAAAATGCCGGAGAGCCGATTATAAAGTAAAATGAAAATTCCCATAAAACGGGAGTTCCTACAGGGAATGTTAACCTCGAGGAGGACTGTTCGAATGTCTGGGGTGAGGTTCGATGTCAAGACGATTTCGTTTCCAGGGTCCCCCGCCATTTCCGAGTGGGATCACCGAACACTGATCGCCGATTGTTTCAATCGGCTTTAGCCACCGGCGCTTCCTGCCTGCCCTCTTCCTCCATTCTTATCCCCAACCCTCTACGAACTCGATACAATCCGGTCCCGACTTCTGTCCGACGTAGATACTGAGCTTTCTTCGTCCCTCTCTCTTTCGATTTCTCTCTCCCTCTCTCTTCCTCCCTCTCTCTCTCTCTCTTGTTCCCTCATGGAACGCGCGAGAAAAGCCCTGGGTCGAGATTTCCATACACAGCAGGAACTTGCCGTAAGTATCCCGGTGTCTCGAGTATTTATTGAAATCTGCCCACCCCCTCGTCCCTCGGGAACACCCAGGCCGATATCGATTGCGGAATTTCTGCCGGCGCCTGGGACCTGTCTATGGTTTAGCAACCGAAGTGAGACTTGTGGGGATCTGTCCAAAATGTTCGTAATCTTAAGAATAATTGGTCAATTAAACCCTGCACTTACCAAACGATTTTCTCCACTAGAAACAGGTATTAATGCCACGTTCAATTATTTCTTCGAAAGAACCGTTCCACTTTCGAGCAGCGGCCAATTAACGCTGCGCTCCCCGAATCAGCATAAATTAGCAAACGCGGAGGCCACAATTTTTGCCCGCGGTATCAGTCCATTTAGCTCTCTCCCCGGGAATTAGTTATTTGGTACGCAACGAGGCTCATTACCGGCGCCAATAACAATAAAGACCGGAGGGGTGCTTCTCGATCTCTCCGAGGCCCTTTAACCTTCCCCTCGAGTAGAAACGGATGAAGCTCATTTCTCGGAGGAGGGGAACGCGAAAAAATAGAGGAGGAAAGAACGAGAAGGAGGGGTGCGCGAGGGGGGGAAGGTTAAGGGGGTTGAAATCGAAGTGCTCGATGAACGGCTAACGAGGTCCAACTTCGCCGGAAATGACGATGTACCGGGCCGCTTCGAGCCCGGGACCCGGGACCCGGGACCCGGCGACTTCGGTATCCAACCGTCTCTCTTTCGTTCCGGCAGTTGAACCGGCGTGAAATTGCCGGTGAATTCCTCCCTCTCGTTCGGCTCGATAACCGAGGGATTCTCCTCTTCCAGCCCGGCAAAAGAATTCCCCTACAGGATCAAAGTCATTTCTACGGAGGATCACAGCGTCCGTTGCACGCGCCTATACGCGGTTACATTTTCGGCGAGGATCTTCTTCATGGTCCAAAACCTTTGACGCCCTGGAAATGCAAATGTGTATCGGAATAGGCGCGGGAGCAAAGGGCACGAACAAGCCCCGGGATGAAAGGTATTCGCGATCGCGCCGCGCCGATCGCAGAAATGAAATCGGTCTGGATCAATTGCCGTTCCGTGGCGTTAACTTCGCGTTTGAGTTGGAAATTGTTCGGAGGGCCGAGACAAGGGTTAGGTTTGAAGCTTGCGGGGTGGAACCAAGGGTGGAAAAATAATTGTCTCCCGACTACTCTAAGTCTCAACCCTATTTCGGACAGGCCCGGAGCGCGCAATTTTTGTGAAACGCGCTAGTGGAACGGGAACGTCCGTGATCAGACAAGTGGAACACGACGGTGTGCGATCGGACGAACGAAACCGAGACGATTTATTGTTATACGAATGGACTGTGCTCCGCGAACAAGAGTAAAATAGAAATTGCTCATGACTAAATAAGTAGAACATGGTTTGCGGTCGTGCAAGTGGAATACTGATGGCTTGCGGTCGGACACGTTGAATAGTTAATGGTTTGCGGCGATACAAATGAAATAGAGAGGATTTATTATTTGGAAAATGGGAATGTCCAGTAATTAAACGAGTAAAACAGGAATTGGTGCTTGCCGGGCAAGTAGAACCGGTGCTACCTGTGGCCGGACAAGTGGAACAGATATGATGTATGGTCGGACAAGTAGAAGCGAGACAGCATATTGTCATCCGAATGGGATAACTACGGTCTAACGAGTAAAGTTGGGAAGACGCATAACCGGGCTGGTAGAATAAGCACGGGCAAGTAGAATAGGGATGGTTCGAAGTCGGACGAGTCGAATGAAGACGACCTATTGTCAGGTGTGTGGTGTTATCGCGGTCTGACGCGTAAAACACAGCTGGCGCGTGGCCAGGCGGGTAGAATAAGAAAATGCAGCTGTCGGGCCGGGCAGAATGGACACGGAGGACAATAACCGAATGAGTAGGAATAATTTATGTCAGGACAAGTGGAACAAGACCGGTTCGTAGTCGGCCAAGTAGAATTACTCGATCGAATTAACGAGTAGGGGCCACGGGGGTCAGTCGGTGGAAATTTTGGAATATCGAGAGTTCGCACGGATCAAACAACGAAACGGATCGGGGAATAAGGAATTTAGGTGAATGTCGGGCCCCGGTCCCTCGGGCAGCAAAACTCCGGGAGCGTATGATACGCGAAGGTTTATTAAGCGAAGTTTACCGAGCCCGGTCACTGTTTATTTTCCATTGTACTCGTCCGGGCGAAGTGTCGAAATTGCCGGGCGACATTTGTCACGGGCCAATCGTACCCGCGTACCCGAGGATAACTCGATATATATCGAGGCAAGAGAGAGAGAGAGAGAGAGAGAGGGAGGGAGGGAGGAGAGAGTCGGTCGATGCAATCCATTCGTTTCCAAACGTCAACTCCTTCGTCAGGGACCGACAGTATCGTCGACACGTCCGTAATTATCTTCGCTTTCCTGCCCCTTGGGAGGTTCGTGGCAGTGCTAATTAACGTACTACACAGCTCGGCCATTTCGCCGCGCGAATACTTTCGATGCGACGTATCCCCGACGTCACGGTGTTTCTGTTTGCTAATGGTATTTTTCGCCCCATCAACGCGACTCCGAGAGGACCCCCTTCCTCTTCTGTTCTTCTCTTTTTTTTACTGTGTTTTATTTCGATCTCTCCGGTCCTCCCGTTCTCATGCGAGTATCATTTAAACACCCATACGCCGCGAAGTTTAATTAACGCCCGAACA
Source organism: Halictus ligatus (assembly GCA_028454255.1). Taxonomy (NCBI): domain Eukaryota; kingdom Metazoa; phylum Arthropoda; class Insecta; order Hymenoptera; family Halictidae; genus Halictus; species Halictus ligatus. The sequence continues at coordinate 723,415 of CM052145.1, read as the reverse complement.
GAAATTGATTCGAGCCGTTCGCTTCCGGTCCGGTTGCTAGGAATTTTTCCGAGATTGATCGATCATTAATTGGAAACGCTTTATTTTCCGTAACAAAGATCCGCATTGTCCAGAATACAGTTTTCGGCGACGATAGTCCTCGTCCGTGCTCGCGACAGTCCCCGGATCGATGGCACGGAAGTTTGCCCTGCCGCAATGATTCAAATTAAACGTCAACACGCTGTTCGGCGAGACTGACTCCCAACTTTCCTCGGTTTATTTTTCCCGGCGACAAGCACGGAAATGTGTCCGACCTGGCCTCGCTACTCGTTCGGGGTCGCCGCTGGCCACTCGAGGGAGAGAAAAAATTTTTCCGCGAACTTCCGCGAGAAATTTCTTGTATCGCCCGCCTCGGCGTCCTACCGAGGAATCGTATAATGAGGTTACCAGTGGAAACACCCGGCAATGGCCAGACGGTCATGCAATATTCAATAGTTTGTGTACGCGATGAATAATTAAGCTCCGGGTTCGCGCCGACCGGGCCGCGTCCCTCGACGTGCCAAATTACTTTCTTTTAACGGGCTCGTCATTCGTTACGGCGAACAGTTGGCCAATTGAATGTAATGTCTACATTTGCAATGTTATTCACGCCAACGGTTGCTTTTCAGAGCTGCTCACAATGTAGAGCAAAAGAAATTTGTCTCTTCGATAAGTTTACGATATACGTCAGTCGCATTTATTGCTTGGTCGTTCTACTGTTAAGATTCTCACTTTCTCGGTTCTGGTGGTTCCGCGACGGCGAAACAACGAAAACGCAAGAGCAATCGTAGACGCTTCCGAGAGACTGAAATCCCCGAAAGCGAAATTCCGTTCCGATTTCATTTCCGTTCCGCGCAATCGACTTGGAAGCCGTTTTATTTAGCATAAAAATCCGCGGTCTGGTTATGGCGCCCGGTTATAAACAGACCGCGAGCGCCGCAATTCCGACCCGAAACGGTTTCGCTAACAGCGACTCTCCTCAACAGCGTTTTCATTAGCGCGAGCCGGCGCGGCGGTATCGCCCGAGGCGAGCCGAAGATAAGTGGTTATCTTTCGTTTGTCTTTCCCCTCCCTTCTGTTCCTCCGTTCTTTCTTCGTTTCTTTTCTTTCGGTGGGTTGCCGGGGAGGGGCGGGACGGCCATAGTGGTATTCCTGGCGGAGTCTCGCGGCCGGATCGCGCCGACATGGAAGCCGTTTTGTCTTCGTCAAGCCGGTCGAAAGGAGCGGAAAGTGGTAGCTTTTTAGGAGGCGCATTCTCCTGTCCGTCCTCGCGCGGAAACGATCCACTCCTCGCCCGCGAGGAAAGATGGTGCAGCGCCGTTTGAAAAATGAATATCTTCGGCCGCGTCGGAGAGAAACAGAAAAAAGATACAGGAACTGCACACAGCCTTTCCTTCCTTCCTTCCTTCCTTTCCACGGCTTTTAATGAAACGTCATACGAGAATTTATTTACCCCCCTGTCCAGAGGACTCGTCTGGCCTTTATTCGTTCCACTGTCAACGCTCCCCGTTTCGCTTTCAGACCAAAACACATTTTACTTGACGGACGCGGGCAATATTCTCGTGACCCGGTTTCGGGAACACTAGGAAATCGTGTTAGTCCTTCGGGAACCTGCGTGTTCAACTCTTTTCTCAAATTTTGGAGAAAATCCCTTTGAAGTGATCACGTGGTGACGCTTCGTGTGACGATTGCAACGCGGCTAATTGGACGATCGGGTTGGTCGGTGTGTTTGCGGGTTTAATTAATTTCCGAGTGCTCGGACCCCGAGCAGTTAAGCGTTCGCAGGTTCGAGAGGAAACCACGAGACCGTTCCGAAACCGGAAGAGAAAGTTTCGCCGGCTCCCCCCGCCTTTAAAGATAGTTTTTCTCTCGCGTGTACTCTTTAACGATACTTGCACGGAAGTTGCGGGGGCGGATGGCGGACGAAGGGTTAAAACCAGACTCTGTCTACGCCCGCGGGATCTCCGAAGTTTCGGGTAACACGAAAATGGGTAGTTAAGCCGGCAGATCAGCCCGCCTCGAAACCTCGACGCAACTCATCGCGCTAATTAATATCAATTTCGGTAATCCGCGCGCTCTTCCGGGCTCCCGCTCCTGAAAAATAAGCTTCCGGAGCTCCGGGAAACCGCTCTCTGGAAATAAGCGATCGCAACCGCCGCGGATATACCTGCGGAAACTTCTTCGAATTTGTTCGAATTGTTCGCCACGGTTTCTCTTCGCTCCTTTAACAATCGGAACTGGAATTCGAAAATTTTGCGAACGAGAAACGAATTTTCCCGTTTATTTGTTAAACGCGCAATAAACGTTTCGGTGGCCTGTGAGGAGCATAAAGCTGAGTCAATGTTTGTTCTGTAATTACGGCCGCGTGGTTTCAGAAACCGCTGCGCTAATGTTTCAACAAACACCGTGTAAAAATCTCCGCGGTTCCAACCTTTTTGGGGCGCAAACGTATCGTAATTCATTTTTGTTGCGTTTTAAACAATTTGTGGAACAGAAACGCCGCGTAACAAATTCTTCCCTTCTTTCCGGGACGTTAAAATGCAATTACGCTTTCGCAGGGGTTCGCCTAGCACGTTCCTCGGACGAATAATCCGCAGAATTTCGTCGCAACTGTTTCCGAACAACTCGAAGACGCATCGACCGGAGAGCGTCGATATTCCAAGGGTAGATTCAACCCTTGAACAGGACTTGGTAGTCGAGGAGCAGGGGCCCCGTTGAAGACACAGTGACTAGACCGAGGCCCGCAAAGGCCCGAGCACGGTGAGATTCGATTTAATTCTCGGGGCGCGAGCTTTTTAATCCGGCGTCGCGTTCCGCCGCGATTTTTCTCCGCTTTCCTCGCGCGAACGGCGAAAACCTACTTTCCGCTCGGCGGGGTAACGAGTCGGTCGCCTTTATGGCACGCATTAATTAAATTAACGGGACCATTAATTGTGGCCTGGCGGTCTTCTTCTGCCGTACGCGCTGGCGTATCCCCGGCAAATCCTAGGTTGAAACAGAGGGTGGAGGGGGTGCAGGTTGAAACGACGAATCAGGGTTGGGGGTGGCGGCGGCGGCGGGGGTACAGGACTTCGCCGCTTTTACGAGTCAGGCTAAGAAAGAACCGGTGAAAAGCCGGGGCATTGTGTCGCATCGGGCGTGTTCGAGGGTTTATTTGTGAAACGACGCGAAGACAAGCTGCGGCAAAATAAAGGGACACGCGCGCGGCTATTGTGAACTCTTGGAATTTATGCACTCGCGGAGAAAGGGGTTCGCATACACCGCTGCTCAAAGCTTTGGGATCGTTACGGGACGTCAAGTGAACGTGCCTCTCTTTTTTCTCTCTCCATTTTCCTATCTCCTCCCTCTAGCGCTTCTGTTTTTTTCTCCACCGGAAAAGGGGAAATTTTTCTCTTATCGAATCTCGAAGCGGTTTCCGCGAAACTGTGCTGATTTCTGAGACGCCACTGTTTCATAAAAGAACAACGACCTTTGCCTCCTTCTGCAGCTTCTAGCCAAGAGGAACAATGTATCTTCCTTTGTGTTCTACGCTCTTTTCTCTACGATTTATAATAATAATAATAATATGTGTCTCGTCTCTTTGTGAATCATCGACGGTCCTACGGAAAGGATTTACTTCCTGCTCGAGGCGGAACGATTTTTTCTTTCGTTTCGTGGTTTCTAATAAGAGGACATGTTTATCTGGCTTTTATACGTTCTTGCCCTTTCGTATGAATTATAACGGCAGACGTATGTACCTTCTCCTTCGTTGCGAATGATTGTTGAGAAAATATTGCATCCAATGGCAAGAACCTCGAGGTGGTTTTTTCTTTGAATAAATTGCTATCGAGAATCGAGAAACGCGAACAACAGCTCGAGTTCGACGGAAGGCTATCGTCCGGAGCTGATTGAAAATAGCAAGGCGAAAATGGTAAGACAATAGAGCCCTGGCGCAGTGTTTTATTTCGTTGCCGCGAGATCGCATCGCAGTAAGTAATGAAATATTTTCGAGTACTGCGGGAACAGTGTACTACCGGCCTCGGAAGAAAGGATAAGCTCGGTAATGAAACCTCGAGAGTCGGGGGTGTGGGGGTTATCTTTTCTTTTCCCGTTTCTAAACGAGCTTTTCAGAAGATGGTTAGACACTGTTGGATTTCAGAGGAATTCATCCCGAGGGCGAGAGCGTTGGGAATACTATTTTGCCCCCGTTGGATGCTCGGTTCGGTAAGTAGATGGAATTCCATCCATTTCACAGTCAAATGGTCCGTCGTCGTATATTATTCCTGGGTAGCTTGGCTGTCCTGTCCGGCGACACCATGAAACAATAACAGGATTTCACGGAGTCCCGTCACGCGCGTGTTCTTAAATTCAGAAGAAATCCGTGAAGTTTACCGAACGTTTTCTCTCTCTCTCTCTCCTCTCTCGAGACCGTATCGACATCGGCTGCTTTCCGATTCGTAATAACATTGAAATTCAATCCGACGTTCCGCTCGATAAAAGTAAACCTACCGGGGCTCTCCCGGGGTGGCTCGATCATCGTACTTCAGTCTTGTTCCAATTTTCTCTTAATCTGCGATTCTAGATCCGAGCGAGAAACTGCCGCCGCGGACCAGATAACGCCGGCTGGATCCTCTCCCGAATCTTTCGCAATAATACGGGCCGTAGTTGCTCGATCCCCGCGATACCGAAACCCTGATTTCTCCCTCTCTCTCCCTCTCTCTCTCTCTCTCTCTCTGTCTCTCCATTTAAACGGATTGAGTGCAGCCGAAACATTCGGACGAGTCCCGAACCGTACCGAACAGATCAGTTATCGAAAACACATCTGTCCGCGTTTTCCCGAGGTGCGCACGGCAACGAGTTTATGGCGTATCGCGTTTATTCCGTCCCACGAAAACTGGGGAAGTATTTGTTATACAAATACGAGAGAGTGGCTCGTCTCAATCCCGACAGAGAAACGGGGCAGCAAGAAATTAATTACTCGGAAATAAACACCGTTCGTTACAATTATCGTCTGAAGCGTTTTCCGATGCGACAAACAATTTACGGATAATTTAAAATTCTCTCTCACCTCTCCTCTTCTTACTCTGTTCGATAAAGTCGATCCTTCTCTTGTTACGTAGTTTCGCAGGACTTTTCCAGAATTTTCGGAAATCTCTGTCGGCGACACCTCAAGCTTACGCTCCCGACACTCGGCTATCGCATTACCGCACTCACTCCGTCTTGAGAAAAATGCCGGAAAAGACAGCTTTCCTGCTCGTCCTCGCGCAAGAACAGCCAGTTCCTTTGATAGAACCAGCAACGAAAGGAATCCGCGACAGCTCGAGTACGAAGCAAACATGTTTCCCGTAGCACATCCTGCAAGCAACTCCGAGAGAAAGCTTGATACCATTTCCGAGGCTCGGAACAAACGCGGGAAAAACAGACCAACCGTCTCCCTCCCTTTCTTTTCCTGCAACGTTGCTACGCACCGTGGGTAATTAAAAATCACCCCGGTTCAATTCAAATGAAATTCAATCGGTGGCTACACGCTCCCCCACCATTGTAATATTTCTTCAATCTTGCTGGGGTCGGATTTATAGTCCAAGGATCGTTTATTGCGTAGCCATTAAAACCACGACGCTGCAGAATTCTTTTGAGGAAGGTTTTTATTGTTTCGGTTGTAACCTTGCTTTAACGATTTGTTGATCGGTCGCTATTATGTTTGTCGGACCCTCCGAACCTTCCCCTGTCCCGAGGCAGGTATGGTATTTCGCCATATGGTCCGGGGCCCGAGGGTGCCCCGTTAGGCGAGTCGCAGGTAAGGCGTAGGGTGGGGGACAGAAGGATCGACGCGTCGCGTTACCAAGAAAGTGCGGGGGTCATTATCGTGTGATCTCCCGTATCGCGTAGACCAGTTTACTGTTCATATCGGTGAGTGGCAAGTGTAAACAAGTGACAGTGTGTGCCGTGAGGAAGCGTCGCCGAAAATTGCGAATCCTCACACAGTGTTTCTCTTGTGGCGATAGACACAGTGATTAAGACGCAGAAATGTTTCCTTTGCAAACGAGTGCCAGACAGGCAACTTTTCGACAAAAGTGCTCGAGATTGCTGGGAATCCAGGCCACCGTGGATGTTCCGTGAGGATCGTCGTTAAGCATTTTTACCATGGCCGATTAGGCGTTTCTTTGCCAGAAATGGTTGGAGCACGGCGGAACGAGTTCGCGCGTACTCTTTCGCGAGAAAACAGCGAGGTTACGAGGGCTCGGAGAGCTGATGGTTGGCGCAACGCGTTTCCACGAAGAAATTACTTAGCCGTCGCATGCGGCAATCATCGCAGTCGCGGATCAGACACGGGTTCCTGGAATCTACGTAAGTATTATATTTCCTGTCGTTGTTCCCGATCCCACGGTGTTTTACCATTATATTGTTGCACCATTGCTTTACCATTATATTGTTTTGAGAAGTGTGGCGGATGTATCGTTTTATTTGTCGGCCGACTGGATTTAGTGCGTTTTTAGACGGACACCGCTAAGAGGAATACATTTTTTATGTTAGTTAATTCTCCTGTAACTGCCGCAAATGTTAAGTGTAATTTATTTGGTGGGAATCCGAAGTTTTGGAAACCTGTCGGAACAGAACACGATCCAGCCTATATTATTGAAACAATCGCTTTCGGTGTTGTTTGCAAATTATGGACGTCAACGGGATTTTATCGCTTTCCGTTAATTAGCAAGAGCGAAAACACGCTCTCCAAAGCTTACTTAACAGAGAAACAATTGCGAACACTGTAGAACTCGCCCAATACCTTCGACACGAGGCATTCAATCGGTATTATTATTAGTCACAAATATTGAAAATCAATAAGCTTGGCTTTCAACGATTTATTATGAAAGAGACAGGCTTTTCTCCAGACTTATATATATATTACTTTAATATTTATTTTTATATTTATAAAAAAAGAATCATTACACACATTATATACCTCGTTACAAGAGTCGCTTCCAATGTTATTCGCGAATACTGCCAATCAACAGGAGGGAATCGCATTTCATTAATTATCGAACAGAAAAATCACCATTCCCCCTGAGCGTAATTAACAAAGAAACAACAACAAACAATGTAGAATGGACGAAATACATTTATTGCGGATCCCCCCCGTATTCATTAAAATCGACAAATATTGAGAGTCAACGAGCCCGTGTCGATTTCCGCAGATAATTGCGAGAGAACAGAGACGGGTTGCCGCCGTAAGTTTTGTGCAATCAAGAAACGATTTTAATTAACGCGGGATCCCCTTAATGCCTGTATTACGAGCGGTATTTATGAAATGCACGGCGTTCCGCGTAATACAGTTACGTATTGTACCGTTGTTAACTGGATTAGGCTGACTCGGCGAGCGTGTCGGCTCCCGGGTTACTTTCTCCCCGCGAACCCGTTTTAGGGTTCGGTTTGGGTGTTGGTCAGCTCGAATCCAACGGGGTTAGGCGACTCTCGGCGGTCGCGGGAAACGACAATGATCTCGCCGGGGCCGGGTCGTACGTTAAGGGACGAAAAATGACGAGAAAAATACGATGCAATTACTCCGGAGGGCGAAGATGGCGGCCACCGTGGCTCGTAAACTTTTGACACGCGAGGAACGCTTCGGTAATTAAATGTGCGTGGGACGCGTGCTCCACGGTTAATGGTTTCGGCTACGACCGGGTTAGAGAGACGGAGAGAGAGCTATGATAAAAAAAAGCAGCAACCGGAAATACCTTTAACCGCGCGCGTGCTAAATCTTGAGGAAACGCGCGCGAAAAGATAAAAGTATTCCCGGGGGAGCGTAAAGCTTCGGGAGCTTTGTTAACGCAAAGATTTCCTTTTATCTCGGGCGAACTTAAAACGGATAACGTTCACTTTGAAAAACGGCGTTAAGGTCTGGCTTTATGATCCGCACGTGACTACCCCGCGCCTTTTCGGGCTTACCGACGTCGCCTCGTACATTGCGATTCTTTTTACTCGGGGAATATTAAAACATTGCCTGAATTCCGACCGGTAACTGGTCTGCACGATTTTTACCGAATCGTACGAAGCTTTCACAGATTTGTTTAATCGATTCGAATGATCCAATTTTTCCCGCGGCGCGTTGTTTACCGGGTCTGGGCGGACAGTTTCGAAATTGATTTTGGAATTACGTGACGCGCTTCCGTCAGGCCTTAAAAACTTTTCTCCCGCTTCGGCGCGAACTCGCGGAGGAGTTGCGATATCAGGCTTGTATCTCGGTTTAATGGGATTCCGAGCAAAACGGCGGATAGGATATAGAATCCTGCGCGATCAGGATAACGCGAGACCGCGACCGCTGTCGGACCCCCGGCAACTTTATAATTACGTCAGACGGTCCTGACAGCCGATCCTGGAACTTCCTCTCCCATCGAACTGTCTGCAGGATGCGAACGCGCGATGCTCGATTTCGTCGCGCTTCTCCGTAAAGATTATTCCGCGTAATTAGCACACCGAGAATATAAATCACTAACGCGCGTTCGCGCAGGCATCCGATTGGCGCATGATGGTGGAGAGCATCCCGATTCGGATTCCCGAACAAAGAAAGGGCACGTCAGCGCGCGGCAGCATTAACTCGACGAAAGAGCTCGCGTATCCCGAGTGACATTGAAAAAGAGGGGTGAAAAAGGAAGAAGTCGTCACTCTCTTTCACTCCCTCTCTCTCTCTCTCTCTCGCTCTCTTTTAAGCGGAGCATTGAATGGCAGAGGGGCCGTGCGCGAGCGTAAGAACGAGATTCAACGCGCTGCAAAGAAATTTACTTCTTTGATTGACATTCAAAAGGAGCACTCCGCGCTTCCTTTAACCTGAATTATGAAAGGATACCGGAGGATAGGCTCGTCGCGTCGCGTCGCGGTGAATTTCCCGGGCGGTGCAGCAGCCCCGGGGAAACATTTTTCCGCGAGAATGGGCGGCATGTAAATATTGACTCGCGAATCCGCCGGTCGAGTCTTCTTCGTCCCTTTGAGAAGAATCACGGGCACACCCGGCCGATCGGCAAAGTCTCGAATAAAGTATGCTAATCATAGTTTCCACTCACTGGCTCTCCATCCGGCACTGGCCCTCCCGCACTTTGCAGTTGTTCTTGAAGTCCTCGTATATGTCGATGCACTTGTTCTCCTTCTGGCACTCGGTCACCGCGTGGCTGCAGCTGAGCAGCTTGTCGGTCGGGTACGGGTCCTTGTCTGCAACAAAATAGTTCCAGATTTGTTAACGAATTACCGGTGACAAGATCTGGAAAGATTTTTACTCGAGTTTTACGTTTATTCGCGCTGAAAATGTCTTTCTGTAACGGAAACATTCTCTCGCGAGAATTGTCCCGCGTTCCACGGATCCGGGAATAAGTGCATCGATGCATCCGAAAAAAGCTCTCGCCCACCAAGCAATATTCAAATTGGAAACGATAACGCGCCGGGGTTTCTGCGATCGGACGCTGCCACGGTTCTCGAGGATCGCGAGCCAGGATCTCTTGGCAAGGGCTCGGGACTCTTATCATTCGAATCCAGCAGAATTTTCGCGGCCGTGAGATAGGATCTCTCGTGGACAATAAAAGCATTCCTCGACGGTTCTCGGAGAGACAATGGATCGTCTCGAGGAAAAGTATTCGTTGATTATTAACGCGTGAGAGGGGCGGCTGGTCTCGCCGGAAATAATTGTTGGGTCCGTTCGGCCATAAAGGCGAAGAACCAGGGCGGGGGGAGGAAAAATTAACGCACCTGAGAAGAGAGACAGGGTCCGCGAGTGGGGGGCCAATGAGATAAAACAATAAGAGGACACCGGCGCCGCAAAACGAACCCCGCGAAAATAATAATGGCGTTCTCTTATCAAAGAGACAATGAAAACGAGAGATAGGCGTGGCGCGCGAGGACACGGAGCATTTTATTTTTAGGCTGGAGGAATTGTGTGAATAATTTGAAAGGGATCCGGGGCTCGCCGATGATAAAAAGCGATCGGACAATTAAGCGGGGGGCGGTCTAATTCGTTGACTAATCGAGGGGATGGATCGTGGCGGGGGTAATCGAGTTATACAATATTAAAGGTCGCCCGTTTATTTTGGTAAATAAAGAAGCCGCGGGGTGGAATATCGAGGGGCGGATCGTTGGCGGGAAATGTATAAACAAAAGCGCCGATGAGGTAAGGATAATGGGGTGGAAAGGAGGACGGGCCGACATAAAGGGGAAAAAAGAAGTTTCTCCCGCGGAATCGACAGGCAAGAGGAAAGCCATTCTTTTAGCATCGGAGACGAAGAAACCGGGAGAGAGGGGAGAGAGAGAGAGACGGGAGAGAGGAGCGGGAGAGCAGCCGGAAAAAAGGATCACGGCTGGAACAGCGGACGTGGGTGAAAAGAAGCGCATTGGGAATTATCCGTGAATCGTTCGGAAATGCTCAAAAGACTCGACGGCCCGGACGAGCAAGCCCTCGGGAAAATGAACAATGGAGATCGCAGGCGAAGCCGCAATGGCGCGGAGGTTATATAAGGGGCCGCAGTCAAAGATATCGCGATCCCTTTGTTTCTTCGACGAGGGCCGCGACTCTAACCCTCTCCCCTCTCACTCTATCTCTCTCCCAACTCTTTTTCCTTGTCTTCTCATCGAGAGGAAATGCCCGGCTGAGTGGCACCTCGATCAAATTTTCCTCTGTTGCGTCCACGGTCGTTGCCCCCTCCGATAAACCCAACCCCGAGACGATTAGGGTGATACGTCACGGATAGAGAAAGCTGGGGTGGCGAGACCTTGGACCTGTCCCGTCATCTCTACCGTGGCAATTTTATCGAATTAATTTTTCTCTCTCGATTCTTTGCTTGCTTGGTTTCGTGATTTTCACCTGGGACAACTTTATTTTATTTGTTCTCCTTGATCGAGGACAGAACGACATCCGCGAAGAAAAATTTCGCCCACAAAGGGTCAAGTGGAACGACAAACGTACGACTGAGAGAAACGGACGAGGTACACATTAAGTATTGCAGACCTCGTTCGTCTTCCCGGGGACTCGGCATTCCGGACCGAGGGGTTAATTAATCAAAAAGAGAAGTTTCCATCCGTGGAGCGGGAAGATAAAAAAATTTCTCACCTAAATTGGCGAGAGATCTCTCGAGAGAGATCTCGCGGGAGAAGCCGGTCCGAGGTCGCGGCGCGGCGCGGCGGTGCAGCGTCTAATAATTCGGGTGTAACGAGTCGAGCAATTAGAAGAGTTTGGCCAGAAGCTTAATTACATTTATCCCGGCTGTATAAGCTGAAAGCCGGTCATACGGTGGGGAAACCGGCGGATAATGAAACCTCACCGCCACGCCCGTTTCGAAAACCGGGAAGCTTCGGCACTTAATGAGATTAAATTCGCTCTCGTGCTTCTGGGAGGGAAAAGGAACAGAGAGACACAGAGAGAGAGAGAGAGTGAGAGAAAAAATATGGTGGAAAGAAACGAAGGAAAGGGAAAACCAAGGGGACCGGTGGGGTAGAGGGGAAGAAAAGGAAGAAAGGAGGCCTGGCAAAGGCACGCGCCACCCTCGCCCCCGTGGAAAAGGGGCGCAAAGATAGCCACCCCCGCAGTCAGGGCCAGGGTCCGATGAAAGCAACCTCTCGGAGCTTATGCGAACCGCTTTGATGCGCCCCGACGCGATGCACCAGACAGAAAAAGATCGCGAGGACGGGCAAATCGGTATTTCGCACGCCGCTCGCGAGTGCGATTTGTTGCGCGATCATTTAAACGCTGCCTTATTCTAGAGAACGCGCGCGGTAAATCCGATGAAAAACTATCCCCTTTCATTGGAAGCCTCCAGGAAATGGGGAAACTGCTGCATGGCTTCTCCGGGCTGTTCGATAGTTTTCCGTGCGGTTTTCGCATCTTCAACATGTTCATGGCGGGGGCTGTTAAAAATATTCGCGGATTAATTTCTTTTTCTGCGCTGGAATATGAAACTCGTATGTTGCAAAAGCTGTCATCGCTTTGATAAAAAAAATTGATGAAAATCGATCAATTTACCAGCGTTTACACGGGGACAGGACCCTCGAGCAAAAATGGGGAATAAAAGTCGCGAACATCTGCTCGTCGATGGTGAAAATTCCGGCGGCGAATGCGGGACGAGGATCGCTGGGATCAGGAACCGAGAAACGCGATTTCGAGCGTAACAAAGACTATCGGTCTGCGGTGGTTCGATGACGGTCGAGAGGCATTACGATAATCTTCTCGTCTGGAGCGGGTGGAAGTCGCGAGGAATGCCGGGAGCAAATATCGCGAGCGATTTCCGCGATTTTCGCGGTGAAAGCTCGAGCCGGATCGAGCTGTGCTCTCGAGGATCCTCGAGAAGCGTGTGCGAGCTCGTCGTTCTCTTTCGGATGCGAAAGCTTCTCCTCAGGCCTGCTTTTCTGGTTCTCGTGTAACACCGGCGCGGAACTTCAGGTTGAACAAGAAACGAGCGTCGCGACGCGGCTAGACGAGACGAGACGAGACGAGACGGGATTATTGGAAACGTCGCGAGCGGAACGCGTGTTCGCGACTCGTTAAAAGTTCCCGAGGATCGTTTCTGGCCCGGATCGAAAGAGCGTCGAGAGAAGTTTCGAACGGAATCCCTCGTGACGATTAAACGCCTGTTAGAGGATTAACGCGTGGTTCTGATCGATCTCCCTTCCATCCCCCGTCCCGCTCTTTTTCCCCCTGCTGCCGGATTGATCTTAATTGATTTCCCTTGTCGTCCAGATTCAGCCCTGCACGGTTTTTCCACGGATCCAGTCTCCACGGTATTTGTAATCTCTAATTTCCGACGACCGATCGCCTAACATTACTAATTGCGGAAGGTGAAATATCAGGGCCGGACACCGGTCACTTCGTAATCGTGTTTCTCGAGAACCGCGCGAGATATCGGAACGAATCGAAAAGCATCCGACGTGTACACTCTGTCGTTGAACGATATATTTTTTTCAAAATTTTCGGTCGCTCATTAAGCAGGGAAAAAAATCATTCTTCAAGACTAGTTTTCGAGAGCCACCGCCCAGGGTGACATCGGGAAAATTCAAGTCGGCGGCAGCATGTTCTTGGAACATTATTTGCAAACGTTTCCGGGGTAGAATATTGTTTAAAGAAGCGAACGGAAATTCTAATTTGATGTACCGAGAGGGTGGTATAGGACGGATAAGTTGAAGGGGCCCCGTCGTAAAGTCGGTGGAAAGTTGCAACCGCTTGGCGAAACTGCTACGAGGAACGGGTAAAAAGAATTTTCTTGGTTCGGGGAAACTTACACTTCTTCAAGACGTAGATGCAGGGATGGTCGAACAGGAATTCCCGGAAGCTGTTGCAATCTGGATCTACGTGGGGCTCCTTGCAGAGGCACGTGGGTCGGAAGTAAGGGAAAGCCTGCAGACTGTGCACGGCCGCCTGACACTTTGTCACTGTCACCGTTGAACAAGCCACTGGAACAGCGAAATAATTATTATTAACCGGGGTCGGCCGTTGCCGATGACAAATAGGCTTTCTTGTCGGGACTCCCGGCTACGAGTTTCGCGAGTTAAACCCGCCTAACACGCTCTCCGACGTCGCCTCGCCGCGGGACAATTAAAACTCTTCGCTCATTCTTGCGGAATTGATCCGCCCGGTGGAATTTGTGCGAGTTGTTTCTGGTGGCAGGCTCCCGAAAGGATTATATTCCACGCGTGATAATTTCCGGGAGGGGCGAGTGGGCGGTGTCGGGTAATGCCTACCTGTGAACACCGCAAAATCCCATCGCGAAATTCGGCGCAACGGGAGCCGGAAGGCCTGACAACGAGATTATCGCGCGAGAATAAAGGAAAGCTCTCGCCTTACACCGCTGGGAGCAATGGCAAGTCCTATGGTTTTCAAACCGATAACGCTTGGACCAGCTGGAATTGTTGCTGCGGCAACGACCACGGTCCCTCCAACCGCGAGCATTTTCCCGGAGAACGCAAACGTCACATTGTTGCTGAGCCAATAATCTGTGCGGTCTTATTATTTTTCGTTTCCCGTCTCAGTTTTGAGTAAACTCTAAAAGGAGACCATTTCTGTGCTGTCCCGCAATTGTAACTGAAGTAATTGTCACGTGCAGTTTGCGATCGAATGATCAGTCACATTTTAATCGTCGCTCTTGCCGTATAATCAGATCACTGTGCGTCCGATCCTGTTACAGGCTGACCGTGAATGATCGATACGTTTTTAATTCGTTGTATCGAGGTCCAGTTTGCGTTTGCCAGTCGACGCGAATTTATTAATAATTTTTCTGCCCCTCAACTTCTCGTCCACTCGAATTAATTGCCAAATGGCACCATTTCTTTAACGAGGAAAACGATTAATATTCGTAGGCTTCCAAAGTGAAGTACCGCGTCAAGATACGGGTTCGAGGATAAGATTAGCATCGTTCTCAAATAATAAATCGATCTGCAAGCGATACTACTTGCTCGGAAAAGTGTGTCAAATCGACGCTATGAACGAATCATGGTGGAGTTTGTCGAGTCGGGTCGATCGAGATCCGAAAACGAGGGTGAATTCGATAAGCAGTTCCGAGAATCGATTTCTGGCGTCCAATAACAACGGTAACAAAGCAAATATAGAATGACAGAGCCGGGGGTATTCTTGGCCGAGTCGATTCGGAGGATCTCCTCGAGCAGAAAAAATTAATTTCGCCCGAACGGGTCCCGAAACTCGTTGGACGTTAGCCGGTCGAGGATCCAATCGATCCGAGAAAGGCAGAGCCGCGGGTGTATAACTTGCCCGGGTAGGCGGCCGAGAAGGACGGCAAACGAGAGGAGTCAGTGCTCTATCTTAAATTAAACATTAACTTCTGCCTGCCAGAGAATGTTTTACTTTTCGCTTTGTAGCCCGAACTCGTTCGTACGATCGTTTTCTTTTTTCGCTCGTTCCTCTCTCGGCCCGGTGCCGGCGCTCTTATTTCCTCGTCGAGGGAGCCTCGTTGGAAATTAGGTCGCGTCGAGACTCGCGACGCTTAACACGGTTCCCATTGGCTCGCGAGTGGTTTTTCCGAAAATCCACCGGAAACCGAAACGGACCGATGTATATATATATATATATTTTAAGGAGTCCCGTCCGGTTCGACGCTCCGATTCCGACACGATCGTCCGGAATCTTTTTTTCCAGGGAAACGGGTCGAGCATTTCTCTGTCAAAGTTGACACGTTTATCAAGCCATGCTCGGAGCATGTGCTCAATTTTTCTTAACCCGGAGCGATCGATCTTCGAAAATCGTTTTTCTTTTCGTAGCGGCGCATCTCCGAGCTATTCTCGTTTCTCGTTATCGACGTTCATCTGGGCGTTGATTGCAGACCGGCCCAATTCCGCCGAAAGTGGCGGTAAATTGTCGGGCTTGAATGTCAAAGCGTCGGCGGGAATATCGAGTTAGCCGGGGAAATCTTTTAAGCGCGTCGCTCGCTCTTAATTCCGCTAATTTCCTGGACGGATCTCTGTCTCTCTCCGCGAAGATCAACAAGACGTCGCTGGTCGGCGCGCGCGTGCGCAGCCAAGCTCTCGGGCCGCTCCGTAATAATCTTGCGTTACGAAATTTATTCATTTCAATTAAGACCGGAGTTGTGATTTTTGCATGAGAAGATCTCGCGAGCCCCGGAGCGAGAATCGACCCGGTCCCCCGGATATTGCTAGAGCGCGACCATCCTCCCTCCCGGCCACCCCCTCGCGGGTTAAAATATTTCCTCGTTAAAACGGTTTCAACTTTCCTCTTTTTCGCTTTCCTTTCGCTAGCCTCTCCTCTCCTCTCCTGTGCCCCGCGCGCAGATTAATTAGTACAACGTCGTTCGGCGAAAGAATGGGACGGAGAGGCCGGCTTAATTACTATTCCAAGACACCGTAAGTTTCGTAATAACCGGGTGCCGCTGCGGCGGCGTATAAGTAATGAATCCAGATGTCGTCGCCGTCGAATGTCGGATCGAAAAATGACGAGCCAAGTTTTCCCCCATGGATCCTTCCTGGATCGAGGTCTGCGTCGGAAGAGATCCCGATTAACACTCTCCCCCGATTTTCGATTATTCTCGTGGTTCAAGCCCGCGTTTAGCTTCTCCGATGCACCTAAAATTTCCGAATATTAACTCCGACCTCTGTGGGCGCAGCGGCGACGCGACGCGACGCGTCGCTCATAAAAGCAGCGTAATTAACGGATCAACCGGCGATCCGGTCCGCGTAAATGGGTCAGTAAAAACATCGGGAAAGAGCGATGTAAAACACGCGACGTGTTATTTCGCCGGATTAAATCGATCGCCGGGCGTTGGAGGAGGGTGTGGGGGTTGTAGGGGGATGTCCTTTAACTCGGCGTTCCGTCACAATGCACAGTGTTGCGCGAGACCGAGGATCTGCAGGCTGCAGTTGCAGCTGGAGCTCTGCTGATACCGTGCGATATCTGTCCGTCTCCGTTGCACTCTGCACATACACACACCCACATACGCGCACACCGGTTTTAACGGTTTGCCGGCCGCGCCTATGGGGTGCGCATGGCCAACCGTAGATAGCGACTTGGGAGAACGACTGCGGGACCACCTCTAGAGAAACCTCCTGGCGAAGGGGATGAGAGGGGAGCGAGAGCGGGTGAGAGGGGGATGATACGAGCTACACACGTTCCGTACAATCGTGCGGTGGCCATCTGCATTCTGCGAGCCGGACCGCCGCGGCGACCACTGTCCGAAACACGCGGCCGTGTTTCCATGGAGCGCGCAGGTGATGCCTCGCTCCGTATTCACAGCTCACCCCCCACCCTCCCCCGGTTGCACCCATTTCACCCCTTTCACCGATTCGATGAATAAAAGTTTCCGACCACCGGCGCCCGCCACCCACCGGCAAATTTCTATTGCGGTCCAGTCGTCGTGCGCGCCCCTTCCGAAAGGGGTTGATCGGTGTTCCAGGTAAAACCGTTTCAAAAATGTTATCTGCTACCAATCAACCCTCCCGTAACAAAGTTAAAAAATTCGACAATTATCCTGCCAAATTTTAACGGGTCTCTTTCAGCGGGGAATCCCTTGATGGTAAAGATCGCGTAATCGAGGTCTTAAAATTTCTCGATTTATCAATCATCAAGCTCGAGAAAAGCCCCGGGACAGTGGTATACGACGATTGGTGGATTCCTCCCGCAGCGAATTGCTCTGTGTCTCGGTTCCACGGTCTCATCGTTCAATCAAACGTTTTCTTCCGGGCCACCGGTGCGTCATTAGTCTCGCTAAATGAATGTTCTTTCGTCCGGTGAAGAACGATGCTGTTGCAAGAGCCCCGGGCCGTTTTGTACAATTTTTATAAGCGCCCCGGTGAATCCTGCTACGAGGAATCCACCGCGGAGGTTTCATTAGGACAGCCGCATTATTTCGCAACTAACAACCTCGATTCGCCCGGAAACGACTCGGTTTTTGTCCGGGATAACGATCCAATTGTATCGGGGGTTCGCGCAAAAACCGGATTTTCGATTACGTTGTTTCCAAAAAGTCGGCGAAACAAAATCTTGAGAAGAAAATACAGTAAGGATACTAAGATGTTTGGAGTCGCTTCACAAATTTATCGACGTAGAACAAATAAAAATAGAAAGCTCGAGTAAACTAGAATAAACGTTTGTTCGATGTCATACGTGCAACCACGTCGTCAAAATTTCACGAAATTTCACTTTGTTTCATTCGGAAATGCATCGCTAACTAAAATACAATTTTTCCCTCGAATCCTTGACTCTTCGAATTTCTGCAAAACACAGATCCACTGAACGCATAGTTAATCGAACAAGCCGATTCATTTTATTTTCCATTCGCGTCCATTAGAAGGGGAAATAAAATTTTCCTCCAATCTTCGGTACCTCAAATTTCTACAAAAACACAGACTCGCTGAACTGCAGATATTTATGGATTTATAACGTGTAAAACTTTCGGATGTTCACGAAATGAATCTCGCAGAGAGTTAGTTAAAATTTAACGGAATTCCATTTTGTTGTTCTTTCGTGAAATTCCTTACCAGAGGGGGAACCAAATTTTATCCCAATACTGAATTTGTCTACAAATATGTACATTCACGCAAACGTTCCACAATTTGCTGATTGCATACCGGAATTTTAATTGGATTTTATTTATGGTACATCTCCAACACAAGGAGTTGCTCTCGTAATTGACATCCGTAAAAATATTTCATAAAATCGTAAGAAAATTCGTTTCTTTCTCACATAAAATGTCTTAAAAATGATTGTTCCAGGTCAACGATCCAGGATCGGGAGAAGGCTGTTCCCGAAGGAACCGGTGGGTCGCCGATCGCGACAGCATCCGGCGTCGTTATAATTCATCGACGCAGAAAAAGGAGCAGGCCGAAAAACGATAGGAAAGCGGAAAAATGTGTAGACCGATGGGGCCTAGGCGAATCCGAGGGACGCTAGCGTGCATATTTCCTCTCGGTTTCTTTCCCTCCCTCGGGGGGCTGTCTTTTTTCCCTATCCGTTTCACCCCCGACACACGTTCACCCCGTTCTCTCGCGATACCACCCTTCCGCGACGGCTATCTGCCTCCCTCCCGGACCATTGTGCTCGAGAACTGTGCGCGGCGCTTTGCCGTAACAACGTACATTGTATTTCCGAACAATAGGATCCTTCTGCCACCCCCAGTTCACCCCCGCGCTAACCCCCCTGCCACCATCCCGGGAGCGCCCTCTTCGCCACCTTATCGGTCCTTTTTTACCAACGGCGAGACCGCACTTTCCGCGTTTATTAATGGCGGCGAACGGATTCGATTCGATTCGATTCGCGATCGCGTTACTCCACGCAATTTCCACCCCGCGCAAATTATTACCACCCTCCGCCACCCTTTTTTCCGCCGCGCCGTTTGTTTCCCCGGGTCGTTTATAAACTCCGGGTTACTCCCCCGCGATGTCGCGTTGCCTCTAATTAACCCGTCGCCGGGCGGGAATTATTTTCAGCTTCTTATCGCTTCAGCTTCTCGACGGGACGAATTTATTCATTGTTCCGCAATCGATGAGAAAATTCAGGGCGAAGAAAGTAGAAACGGGGCTGACGTAAATCTGAAAAGCCACCGCAATCTATAAAGAAGCTATATTTCAGAAAAACCGTCTGCCGTGCGGCGCATTTGTCACCCGGTGGCCGTTCTAAGCGCACCACATTCATCTTTGGGGGTGCCGTTTCGATAATGCGACGCGTTCTTTCGAATTCCGGGGATTTCCGAGCGGGTACAGAAGAAACTCGACTCTCGAAATTGCCCTCGCAGGAGTTCGGGAGCGAACTATTGTCCGTTTAAGTGTCGCAATCCTCCCCCGTTAAGGGTTAAGCAAGACGATACACGGATTTTCGCAGAAAATCTTCGAGTCGAGAGCGATCGGGAACGGTGTAATTAAGAAACGCGTTTTAAGGGGAAACTTTTCGGGCTTATATTGAAGGGGCAGAAAGAGAGAGAATATGCCGCCTATCCCCCCGGAGGTTCCGCGAAATGAAACGGTTAATTATTTCTCGGGAGTTGGAACGGGAGGCATTACTTTTAAGCGGGGGGATTCGCGATACCCGATCCAGATGAAATCCAGAAGAAAGAACGAACTTTCGAAGTTTCATCGGCGTGAAGCATTACGAACATTTCTCTCGCTCCGCTTCTCAGCCCCCTCCGTTGGCGGCGAGGTCGCTTTTATATTTTCGCGCTCGGCTAACTTTTTAATCGTTCCGCTCGGAAACCGGACCGGCGCGCGGCTCGAATCGCGCGCGACTCCGTCGGAGTATAATGCTCGGTCTGAAATAAACGTTTCTCCTGGCTACGATCAACTAAATAATAAATTCGCCGATCAATGGGCCACCGTCGTTCCACAGGCAAAATGGCCGGCCGCCTTTCAACGCTTCCCGAGTTTCCTCCGAGCGTAATTGCTTACGGCCGCTGCGTCCACGATATAGTGGTTTGTTTAGCGGCTGCCTTTCGGTTATGTTACATACGAAAGAATAGTAAGATCGAGAGAGTACTTGGAACTTTCCTCGTGACGGTGTAATTGTTTTCACGTTGTACAAGAGAGTTATTAATGGAATATTGGAACCGAATGGAATGCCGATCACGGTTTTTTACAGAAAAATTAAACCTGTACTGACGGACGCGTAGAATAGCATATAGCGCGTCTGCAGCTTCCCGATGCGTTCCGAGCGCAATAATAGCTGCGATACTAACAGTATCAGATTCGGCGAATTGAATCGCGAAAAGGGACGCAGATGCGATTTCCACGTGGTCGCGTGCGCGATTGTCCCACGGCTGGCAAGTTCCGTCAAGCATCGTCGCGACGACGTCGTCGACGGCATTCGTTGGCAAAGTGATTTTCGTTCGTGCGCATAATAACCGACGTCGGAGGCGGAATATCCCTGGCGAAACGAACGGCCTGTACAGGGAGAAAGAGCGATCAAGAGAAGGAGAGAGAGAGAGATGGTATGATGGCGATCGGAGGGTTTAACGGAAGGGTGGTTTGTCTGCCGGTTGCCATAACAAGGGACGAAGGGCCGGTCTCTCTCGGTTGCTCGTATATTCCGGATCATTTTACCGTATAAACGTTTAAGCAGCAAATTGATTGCCCCTACGGCTCACGCTAAACCCAATAAATGTAATCGTGCTCACCGATTATATCGCGGCGGAATCGTGTGCGATCGCGCGCGTAATCGAACGCGTAAATTTCTACGGCGTCGCCGCGCGAATCGAACAACGACCGCCCAACCCTCTCTCGTCCGCCCACGCAATCCTCTAACTGCTATCAAATACTTTTTCCAACTTTCTCTTCTCTCTCCATTTGCTCCTCTCTCGAAGCAACTTAACGGTGAACGGAGCCGCGGCGCAAACATTTTCCCCACCGCGGTAGCCTCGTTCTCGAATGAAAAGCATGAAACTCGCCTAAGTGGCGAGAACCCTTTCCCACTGTGTTGCAGTTTTTCCGTCTTCCGAACTCCGCGAATATCAACCACTCGGCGAACCTAACCGCACTCGGAAACCATTTTCGAGGGAACTGTCTGGTTCGAGAGGAAAGTCTAGACATCCAGAACTAAGGACGGTAGACGTCTGCGAGTATGGTAATATTCTATTTAATAATATATTTTTAATTTCTGTATCGAAGACGAGAGCTGTACATTTCGCACACAAGGGACGAACAAAGAATGGAGGCAGTCGATTAGCGCGATAGTTCGAGGCAAACTATTCGGAGACGCTCGGTTCCTCGGAGCTTTGTCGGCGCGTCTCGCCGGGCGAGAAGTAATCGGAATCCGCGCAAAAAACTCGGGCTTGTCTAAATTGAAAATTCGCGTGGAATTCTTCCGCTATCAATTGCCGTTGCCCCCTGTCGCGCCCTCGAGGAAATTACACCGTAAGCTCTGGTTGCGAAACGCGAGACCGAAAGTAACGAGGCACGCCGGGTACGTGTGTAACGGGCCCCGGTCCGGTAATCAAAGAAATTCTTTCGGAAAGAAACTCGGTCGCCCCCACCCCTCCCTGCTACCCCTAGTTTTTCGCTTCGGTCACGAACGGGAGCGTTTCTTGGATCGGCGTATCGCTTCTTGTTAGACGAAGCTTCAAATTTTTATGTTGAAGACTTTAACCTATGCTCGATTTGTCGGGAATAAAACCTGATTATGTCCTTGCGCTGATTCCGTTACTATGTGCCATTCCCTGGTCCATGAACCAGTTATGCGTTTCCCAAAAGTACTGGTATCGCGTTTGCCTCCACGACCAATCTCTGTCACGTGAAAAGAGTGTCTTTGACGTGCCGTCGGCGTATATCAACGTTGTATCCCTGCTTGGCGAATTTGCCGGGATCGGCGCGGGCTCGGCGTGTGCCGATTGCTCGGTGCAAATCACCGGGTCCGAATGATTGTCATAATTAACGGGACGCCGAATCGGCGGGGTTATTTATGTTTCGAGTAAATACCGCGGCGCAAATCGGAGACACGCGCCGAGCGCCGGTCGGCCCGAGGTTTATGTTTCCTGTCCCATATTCGACAGTCGACGGTTTAAAGGTTAAACCTAGAGAGAGAGAGAGAGACCGTGCCGCGTGACTCTCCCCCGTGTCATTCGAAATAACGCTTTCATTTGGTCAACAGTTGGCCGAGCGGATGATTGATCGTTTGAGCTCCGACCGGAATCATCGATTACACCCCCGGCCGGGGGTATAAACGAATTTACTTGGCCGGCGACTGCGAGCGAAATTCATCCATCAGGAACAAAATAATCCTGGTGATCCTTTGAAAGCTCTCGCCCCACGGTTTTCGGCCCGTCCCAACCCGACCCGACCCGACCCGAGGCTCTCTTTTTATTTTCAATTTCTCCATCGAAAACACCATTCCGCGAGCCTTTCTCCGCGCAGCTCTCCGATACCGTGTACAAAATTGTTGCGAACCGAATATTCCGTGTCACGACTCGGATCCCGGAGCCCGGAGGTCGATAAGAATCGCGACGCGTGCAAAATTTAAACACAGCAACGTGCCCGGCCCGCGCAGAAATCACAGCCGGTTCCGTGACGACTGTCGCACGGAAAACATAGCGCTGCCGGCTGCATGTGGATCGCGAAAATTGAAACTGCGTCGCTTTCTTTTTGTTCGGGATGGAGAACGGTGGATATTATTTGCCGGCGCCGTTGACCTACAACGAGCTCGACGAACGTTAAAGCTCGTCATAGATGAAACAACATGCGATTTAGCTGCCGGTTATAAAGTTTCATACGACATGTAGTTTTAAAGAAATTGTTCAGTTCGTTAAATCGAGTTGCGAACACGTCATAAGATCCTTGAAGGTATTAAACGGAAGGAATTTTCGCTTGATTTCTGTTATATCAGGTCTACCGGAAAGTTCTGTCCGATAGTGTCACACAAAGTGACACTACAAGTTGACTTCGGTCGACTATCTCTCTTTATCATTGCATTTACACGCATGTACTCTCCTAAAACGATGGAAAGTATATTCTACAATAAATATTACTAAATGTATGAAAATTGTGTTATTCTCTTTCAATTAAAAAACGGACATAACGGTCTGTTTAGAAAATATATAGGGATTTCATTCGACAATATTGCTTTTCGGTAACATAGCAAACTGGTTTCTAAACACAGTTTCCGAAAACCGATACATCCCGTGGCGTACGTGTTTATCGGAATTGTTTTGCTGACTGATACCGAATTAGGGAAACATTTGGGAGACCAAGCACCAATGTTTTCCTCTGTATCGCAGTATCAATCATAATACTGTGGCGGAAACAATCGAGAGCAATAATATCGATGTTGCACGGCGAGGAGTCCGAATTTTTGCCGGTCTTTTATTTTTACAGTTCAAAATCGCAACGTACAATTGAACGTAATCGCTGGAAAGGGAAACCTCGATCCGTCAACGTAGAAACTTTTTAAACCGTCCGGATTGTAGAAACAAAAGTTGCTCGGCGAAAAGGAAAAGCAAGTCGAGCAAGAGACAAATCGCTCGAGCACGGTGCTCAAGAAATAAAGGAACCAGTGGCTCGGAATCTAGGTAAGTCGCGGCCACTAAATTCCCTAGAATCGATCGTAATGGCCGGGGCGTGTGTACCTTTCGCGCCGCTACAGATAAGCCCGGCGAAGCGTCGGGATTAGTATACAGCGATAAATCAGAATTAATTTGAACGTCGCCGCGCTATCCCTTTTAACGGGCGAGTTTTACTTGCTCGCCGAACCGTAGAATCGAAAAAGAGAACGGGAGAACAGTTGGGGTGCTGCGGGGGACGATGATGAGGGAGGAGGGGGTTGGCGGAAGAAAGAAAGGGGATGGAGAAGAGAGAGAGAGAGAAAGGGAGAGGGAGAAATCGAGGGAGATTCATAAATCCAAATAAACGTTTGGAGCCTCTTCTGCCTTGCAGATTTCAAACGATCGCGGGTTTCCAAAGCGAATTCGAATACTCCCACCCTTCTCCGGCGCGCCACCCTTCTCCGGTTAATATTCCCTTTCGCGTTATTCATTGTTCCGACGTATGATTCAGCGGCTGCGCGGGACAAGGGTCCTTTAAGGTCGACTTGACATTTGAATTTTAAAGTAAATCGAGTCTTCCCTCCCATTATCGCGCGGCCGACAGGTAATTTCTGGTTTACTCGGTACGAAAACGCTCGGCGCCGTAGCCGAAAATGGAAACGTCTGACGTAGCCGGCTCGTTCCCGATAAGGTACGACATCCAGGTCACTTAGCGGGATTAGCGTAAAACTGTCTGCATCTTGAGCGACCAATTTCAAATTAATTACAACACCGCAATAAAAATTATCGTTTCGAAAAATCTTGCGACAAATCGGTGGCCAGATCAGTGGACGTGTTTCGGGGGATGTTCCATTCGACTTTGGCGAGTGAAATTTCGTGCGAGCGTGCCTTCGAAGTTTCGCGTTGGTTGTGCGCTTGACAGCCGCGGGCACGGCGCAGCGGTTCGGCTCGCGGAAAGAGGATGCACTGCGGATGCAGTTGCAAGTGGGTTTCGGAAGTTCGTGCCTTCGGACGAACCTTGGTCCGTGTGCACAGACACCCTCGTGCACCCTCGTACCCTTTCCGAACTGGTCCGCGCGAGTCTCTCGAACCGCGCTCCTGTTTCCCGTGCCTCCGATCGTCGCGGGACGAGGGTCGCGCTCGCTGAAGGGGGTTGGAGAAGGGTGTGGGAGGACCGTGGCGCTCCAAGTATGCAGGTATCCAAAGTAATAACGTGTCGGCCGGAGGATATGCCACGGGAAGTCTCCCGTATTAAAAGGCTTCGGTGGCACTTTGGGGTCGGGGCACTACTTATGCCCATAAATAACGAGCATCCCCGAGCATGGATGGCGTCGTGCCCGCCTGAATACCTCGCTGGGACACCCGGGACCTTCCAGACAACACTCTTCCCGCTTTTTATCTTTACGAGCCGGCTCGAAACAAATTTAAACGGTCGTTGACTCTGATCGTGCTTCGAAATCCGACCGACCGGGCTGGACAAGACCGTGTGCCGTGTCAAGCGTGTATTAGCCGGGCCGAAACGGAGCGTCACAATATTGACAAGACAATTCTGTCTAAATTGTCGCGTAAACAGAAATTCGAGTTTGACCGTTTTCCGTTGGGCGCGGGAATTGTCGCGCGACATTGATCGGCGTCGAGTCGTCGCCGTCAAGCGAATTCCGACTTTCCAAATTATTTATCTAGTAGTAATCCACAATCGTTCGTAAAAGTAAATCTGAGAACGACATCCAAAAGAGGCTATTGTTCGTAGAAGAATTGCGTTTTGCCGACTCTGAAATGCTTCGTCTTCAGAAATATTGAAACGGATTTGTAAAATGGTTTCTCGTGGGCGTGGAATAGTCCGTCGGGAACAACGAAGGGACGCAGGCGGTTAAGCGATCGTTACGTGACAATCATGCGAGGAGCGATAGCGTGCGAACGCCCGATCGACGGCCGGAGATTATCGGCCCCGGATTAGCGTTAAGCGTAAGATAAACACCGGAGAGCAGTTTACGGAATAACAAGGCGGTATCTCGCGAGATTTTCCGCCGTGGATCGTTCCCGTCGATAAGACGCTCAGACGAAATGGAGGTCTGCTATGGCCGACAATATTCATCGTATGGGGTACTAGAGCGCGAAATAAGGATCGCGGATAAGATTACGCAGACACCGGCGGGGGATGATGCGGGACGCTAACGATCTGCAAAACCGGTCGTATCGGTCGCTTCCGGTGTCGTCTCCTTTATCCGTTGACCCGATACGGGAACCGGTCGCGATTCAATTTTCTCCGTGTCGGAGTCGATGCAACCCTCGAAACACCCTCAAAAATCCACGGAATTTTTCTCGGCACGATCCGGCGACATCGTGGACTCCTCGACGAACGCGACGATACGACGAACCACCGTGCACGGATCAGAACAGACCCAGGACCGTGCGACGAGGGGGTCAAAGCACCGAAACCGTCGGGAACGTTGACGCGTGCAGCGGGGCGGCGTAGGTTGCATAAAACAGGAAGTCAGCGCAAGATTCCTTTCACAGGAATTTCCCACGAGTATTCAGGAAATTATCAGACCCCCAGAATCCACCTGGTTGAAGAATTTACGCGACCATGTCGATACCGTCCCAGGTACTTCGATACCGCTTTCTCCTGCGCACCCGCAGCTCTATTACCCGATCGATCCTTACCGCTTCTAAATCCCTGGAATCACGCGCGGCCCGATTCGCCCGATCTACGATCCGAAACCGGATCGGGATATTTCTCTGGGAAACCCTGTTATTAACCTGCTCTCTTTCTCTCTCTCTCTCTCTCCCTGTAAACGCGCGGTCGCTATCGCCGCGAGCTGTAACGCGATCATCCGATAGCAAAAGTGTGACCTATTACACCGGGCGCAGGTCAATACTAAATTTATAATCGGCCGACGATCCTCCGGGCACGATCGAATCGTCCGCGATCTGTTCAACACTTAATTCCCGCTTTATTACGCGAAGGGGTCCGGTAATTGCCACCTGGGAAATTATCGCAGTTCGCCGGGAATTAAAATTGAAAGCCTATGCCGGACAGTGCGAAATTATACGAAAATTATGTGACACGAAGTTTTCAGATAAAGTACGCGGACGTAGAGTGCCGATATTTTATGTTAAAAATGAGTAGGCGCAATTCAAAGCAGGAGACGGATCAAAAGAATGTAATGAATTTTTACTTTGTTCAGAAAGCTCGCAAATCGTTTTCCAAACTGCGAGACACTAGCTGGTATCAGTCGAAAGGTTCCCCGGGAAAAAGGTGAAAACCGGAAGCCGGCGCGAAAAAGGCAGTCGGCTTGATTTGAATGGAAAATATGATCACGGGGAAGAAGAATCCGACTGGCTCTCGCTGGTTTTCGACACTTTTCCGAGTGCGTCAGCTGAACGGAGAATTGTTAATTCGTCGGCGAAGCGTTTCCGGGCAACTGGGTCCCCTTCCATCCGCTTGGAGCGCGAGCGAACGGCGAGAAAACGCGGTAATTAATACGCAGCGAAGCAGCGCGCAGCGGTCCGAAAAATAAACCGTTCGGCTGGCGCGTCATTTCTCCGGGAATAGTATGTATATTCTGTTCTCCTGATGTTTTATTTACAATATCAACCGCGTCTCTAACAGGCACGGATTACCGGGAAATAGCAGACAGACCCACCCGTCTCTCCGTCTCGCTATTTTTCCATCTATTCCACTCGCTCGCAGTCCACAGGGTCATCGGCGAGTAATAAATCCGGATGGGAAAAAAACGGCAGCGTTTCGGTCACCAGGAATCGTTCAATTTTTTCCTCGAAGCTGTATATCAATTTTTGTGAAAAAAACCCTCTCATACAGACGTGGAAACACGTGCACGTAGAGAGAAAGAGAGACAGGGGAGCACGTACACGTACGTACTTACGCGGGCACGATGGCGTTTCGTTATGAGAATCGCGCGAGCAGATTGCGCGACGGGCCGCGAGACCGCGTGGGAAGAGCGCACTATTTTTTTATTAGCAGCGTCATCAACGGAACGAGGTTGCCCGCGATAATTCAGTCGTTGGCGTCGACACGTGTTCCCACTCGCACGCCTCCCGGTATCAAACCTCCTGCGCCCGGCTTCGTTTGCTCGGTAAATTAAATACGAATTAATCCAATTTACCTGAGACGCGTCTACCTCCCCGTGCTTCCCGCCGCGCGAGAAACTCGAAATTTTTAGAACGCTCTCTGCCACGCTGGTGGATTCACTGTTCTACGTTGCTCTGTTCGTTATCAATTGAGGACGATGAAAATCTTGTAGAAACAAAAAGTAATTTTTCTGAAAGCGAAGAAAAGATTGTTTTGGTGTTTTATTGCGAGTAAAAATTGTGTAGTTTTAGGGGGTCAAAGTTTCTCGGGGCACGGCCGGAAGCCCGTGGAGTGTATCGGCAATTTCCGGCCGAGCTGCGCCCGGTGCTCTCTCGAAACAGCCGAAATTTCTCTCGTGAGCCGGATGCCTCTCGCTCGGATCGATATCTCGATTCGTGTTCCGGCAGGCGGACTGTTTATGGACGGATGATTATGAGCTCGTTGAATGTCCATCGGCGAATCCGTCGAACGAATGAACGAACGAACGAACGAACGAACGGGGCCCAACTGCTGGCGAACGAGTGAACGGGCAACGCGCCCGGCTAATGTAAACGTTGCAATATTCTGACCGGGGAGGTTGTAATTTCGGCGCAATTTACAATAATTACCGGGGATTTCGAGCCGCGGAAAAATTAGCTAAACGCCTCGGAAACCTCCATGGAAATGCCGGTGAACCGTGCGACCCGACGATTCGACGATTCCACGGAACAGTCGAACTTAAAGCGATATTCTGATCCGGAGATAGCTTTTCTGTTTCGGCCTTGTTTCGGAATTTTTTCACGAAAGTCGGAAGATCGTATCGGATTGATTTTCTCGGGACATATTCTAGTATCATCCGAGCTGTCTAACATATTTTTTTCGGGCCAAAATATTTGAAATTCTTTGAGCTGTGCTTCTTTAACACTTTGACTGCCAAACTAGAAACCTAAAAAATTCATGGCGGTCAACGTGTTAAGGGCTGTTCTTGGAGAAAAGTGCTCGCACAGATTGACACGATTATTGACGGAGAGGTCTGAGTTTCTCACGTTTTTCAGATAATCTAATCAGCCCGCGAGTAAACATATTCGCCAAGCTAATTCCTCCGGACGGCGAGTTATTGTTATCGGCTGCAACGATGTTTCTCAACGTTGCGCATCGGTTCCCGATACCGATACGGTATCGAGGATCGATGCGATCCATAGGAGATCTCCTGGCGAGTTGTAAGTAATCCGATACTAATATTCTGTGAATATTCCGTATTCGCTACCGCCGGGCAAAATTGCACGGATTCTCTCTCTCTTTCCCTCCCTCTCTTTCTCGAGCGAGTATCGCCGTCGGGATGTAATTAGATCGGGGTCCCGGCGACACGATTGAATTTGAAACTTTCTGAATTTTATATCCGCCCCCAATCAAGTGCTGCTTTATCCGCCGGTGGTTTTTTTCGCGGTGGTCTCGCGGACCGCTCGCGTTATAACTTGAATAATCGTGTTTGGACGGTGTTCTCGCGGTCTCTCGCCGCGCTCGAGAGAAATTAAGCTTCAGTTAGATCGAATGAAAGTCCTCGGCCCGTAAACGGAGAACGGACCAATTAAACTAAACACAAAAGAACGGGAACCCGAGACCGCGAATTTTTCGGTGGTCTCGGCCCTCGAGGAAACCGGAATTCGTGCGGAAAAGAAACGACGCTACGGGACGCACGGTGCACGAGAATTTTCGGTGGTTCCGTGGGATTCTTTATTCCCTCCTGGTGGAACAAAACACGGAGACGATAATGTCAAACAATTTACTTCTGCGGCCAATATTCGGAAAGGGTGGCAACAAGGAACAGCGAGAAAGAGAAGTGAAAATCGGAGTGAACAAGTAGAGAAAGGAGTGGCAAGTCAGACAGAGCGACAGGTTTATCGTCGACGAGACACCGAATTATTCAGAATCTGCGCGCCACGGTGTATAACGCGATTTCCATCGGCACGCGGTTGCCGGAGTTGAAAAAACGAGGGAGAGAGAGGGCGAAAAAAGTGTAAAAAAGTGGAGAAAAAGCGGGGGCGAGAAACGTGTCTGGCCGAGAAGGAGGCGAGGGAAGAAGTGCGAAAAGAACGAGGTCGTCGACCGTGTCTCTGGTCGGCCCCGTTTCTCCGTTTCTAGTTACGTCTAGGGTAAGGAAAACGCGGGCGCTCTTCGGCTACGGGAGCCATTGCCCCGAACCAATCGCGCCCTCGAGAGCAATTATTTAAAACAAAAACGGGGGAGAGTGGACCGACCGTCGCGCCGCGTCGGGCGAATTTTTTCGCTGAAACCGAGCCTCGGTTCAAACTCCATGACTGCACTCGAATCGAGCGTGCGGAATTCCGAGCGCGATTTCAGAGTACCTGGAATCGGTTTCGCGATGCGAATCGACGATTTTATCTTTAGCATGCTCGCCAGCCGCCGCATTGACATATCCTACGATCCTCGCGATTTTAAATGCACTTTACAGGTTTTACAACAACGATCAGAATGAATTCGATTTAAATACGTGTCAGACGATTTTTGATCGTGTGTTTTAGTACGACGTCGGAGAGACCCTGTTGCGATCAGGTTTTCCCTGCTACCCCAATTGGTTTCGATAAAAAGGATTGAATATCGGGAAATTTCATTGCTCACCTATTTCCGGACCGCAGACCATCGGTATAACTTCTAGAATGGCGCTGCAGGATGTATCCTCGAAGCACAATTGGCGAGCATAAAGGCAGTTCAGTATGGAGGCCGGCTCTTTGATGTCGGATCCTGAAACCAGACACATCGAACGTTAGACGTAAAACACGAGCGGGCAACAGTTTTATTGGAAACAGAGATGAACAGCAATAGCGAGGCAACAACTATACTGCGCGCACCAACACTGAGATAGTTGTTCCACCCTTTGTTTACTAATTTCACCCCAATATTTGTCTCCTTGTAAAGATGAACTTTGTGCCGGCAGCAAATTTGCTTAGTGTTCGCGAATGAGCTTGTAGATCTTTATTTCGCAGAAATATCCGCGTAAAACATGCGCGAGGCAATTTTACGCAAGACGATTCGAGAGACGAATAACAATAATTCATGTATGTGGTAGGTAACAATCCCTGAAAATGCAAACCACAGTGCAACAAGTAGCTGACAGAGCTTTATGCACTTGCGATGCATTTAAATCAATTTTAATACTCTCTCTGTGTCTCTGTCTCTTTATTTTTAACTTTGTACCAGCGGTAAATATGTTCACGGTGAGAAGATTGCAAAAATGTGTGTTTGCTATGATAAATCTCAACTTGCGAGTCTTGGCCTCATACATTGCGAATCGGGGCAAGTTTATTTAAGACAATTTCACAGAGGTACGTGGCAATAATTTAATATTTTCAATCACTGAAAATGCAAATCCGAGTGCAACAAGTGAGCTTCACGCAAATGCGTTTAAACCTGTATACTCTTTCGCTTCATCATTGATTACCGATTTCGGCGCGAGTATTATCCTGCGTGTAGAGATCAACTGAAACCAATTAGTTCAGAATCGCAAGAGAGAGAGAGAGAGAAGGATCAATTAAAAATTACACTGCCTATGCGAACTGACCTACAGTTTGTATTGGATACCGCTCTCTTTTTCAATCACTCCGTAAAAATGCAAAACTCTCGCGAGCTTCCCCGGAGTAGCAATAAAGGTATGGAGGAGTGGGGGGCAGAGGTCATTAATAGTTCGGGATCGCGCAGCAACGATAATTTCAGTAGGAAAGTTGCTCTGACGAGGGAAAGAGGAAGAGGAAGTATCGGGGAGGAACGGTCGCCGGAAAAAGAGCGGGATAAAATGAAAAGGAAACGGAGCGGTATAAGGGAAAGAGAGGGGAAAGACAAGCGTTTCGCAATTTAGCATCCCCTCGACAAAGCGTTTTCTATTATTTATAAACGGCAATAACGCCGGCGGGGTTGCTCCAGTCACGAGAACTCGCGTTCCATTCGACTCCGGGGGCAACAACGAGCAATTGATGCGAGCACGGCATGGATCGCGAAAACCCAGGTATACCGTGGATCGTATTTTTTTCTCTCTCTCTCTCCCTCTTTATCTATCTCTCCCTCCCACCCTTTTCCCCTCGATTTCCCATTGTTCGGGAAAAGCAGAAAGCTCGGAGAGACGAATCACCCGAAATTACACTCACCCCCACCCTCGAACGCTGTCTAATTGGCTCGGTCGAAATTAATCGAAGATTGCTGTGCAATCAGGTCCCGTTCGAGGCAACGACACGCGACACGGCCAGCCCATTTCCATT
Organism: Halictus ligatus; assembly: GCA_028454255.1. Lineage (NCBI taxonomy): Eukaryota > Metazoa > Arthropoda > Insecta > Hymenoptera > Halictidae > Halictus > Halictus ligatus. The sequence continues at coordinate 691,628 of CM052145.1, read as the reverse complement.
ATCGCCCGGTTAATAAAACGCGACGATACAAGCAGACGCGTCGCGAAACACCGGCGCCATTGAAACGTTGGAAACGTACGCTTCCGGTTCGGTCGAGTATAATTCTCTTCGTTTTCCGGAATATGTTGGAATCGTGCTGGACAACGATTGCGTTTCCGTGTGTTTCTACTCCCGAAAAATGTGAGACAGTGTTAGAATTAGAAGAAGGAAAACGAAAATAGTGGATACATTAATCGCGGCGGCTTAAAAGGTGCGCATAAACCGACGGAATGCATAAAGTACAGGGAAACTGCATTAACCCCCTTAATGCACTTCCACGCTGCTTAAAACGAGGCTGCAACAAGGTACTGTACAGAGTGTTCCAACCGACTGGGAAATTTTCAATTTCTCACTCGGCATCGATAACGAGAAATAGTCGGATGCAGAAGGTGTTCGAGTTACGTGAGACGCGCTGTAGCTCCGCGCTGCGGATTCGAGATATCTTTGAATTAAGCATCGTCGTCGATTTTCGCCGCCGTTTTTGCCCCAGTGTACGCGAAACTGTCGAGCAGAGACGGTCGTAATTCACCCGCGAATTTTTTCTTTACGACCACCGCACGGTCGCCGTTCGAAATTATTCATTTGCCTCTTACGTGCACCGGCGAGTTGGTAAAAAGTTCGCGGCGGAATTTGAAAGCGGCGACCGCGGATGACGCAGTGCCCGGGACAAAAGAGAGCGGGGGACGGCGAGTGGAGAGAACGAAAGGAAAAGAGAGGAAAAAGAGAAGATGGCGTACGCGGGGGGAGAATCCGGGGAAGACCGCACGGACCCTCATGGATTTTTACGAGCCACTCGCGAAACGGAAGTCGATAAAAGAACGGCACCTACGCCTGTAATTAATTACGGGGCGTTCGCTGCCCGCTGGAAACACACGCCCGTAAAAAGAAGAAGAAGAGAGGGAGAGAGAGAAAAAAAAAAGAAAACGCGACCCCGGCCAATCGCGTTGTCGGTGGGATCGGGGCTCGTGACAGTTCTCCAGTTGCACTCTACCCTGCCATCCCCGAAAGATGGACGGATTTTTCGACTCGTAAATCGAATTCGAGCCTTTTGACCTCTCCCCCGCCCCCGGACCGACGTCCTTTCGAGAAGCCCCGCCACTTCCGATCGCTTCTACGACTCCGGGATCACATTTTTCATTGGAAGATCGCCGGCTTGCTTCGAACTGTCCGCGATTAAGCGCCCCGGATCGTGTCGAGGGCGGCCATTTATTAAATCGAACGTAAGTGCCGCTGGATGGTCGGCCAGTTAATTATTCTCGAGCGAACTCATGCTGCGACAAGTTGAATCGATCGTCCTATTTTTATCAAATCTAGTATTCGGCCGATATTTCCCCCAATTTGATTTTTATTTAGAAAGGCGAATCTTACTTACCACGAAACAAATTCCCAGAATCTTAATTAATTAACAGAGTGTCTCCCTGACGAATAATGAATGAATACGTTCGGTCCCTGTGTCTCGGATGATCCGTCACGGCGTCGCGTCGCGTCGCTCGAGAAGCAAGATGGCCGGCGAAGGTAGGGCTGTTTGTCAGCCGTTTCTTATTCCGTTTCCAAGCGAACGAGGAGTGTGTACCCGACGCGTGGAACGAGGACAAACGCGGTACACGACGATTCCGTTCTTTCTATTGTTCAGGGTCGCGGAACGAAGAGTAACGGACCGACCACGGGACACCGAAGGAAACTTCCCCGGGCCGAGAAATATTTTTCATGCGTGCGGGAAAACATAAATGTTTAACAGCGCGTGCCAGCTGGAAACTTCGCAACGATCTACCCCGCGGAACACGGAACTTGTTTCCCGTTGCTTGCGTGAGCCCGACTGCGACTGCACTTCTCTGGGAAAAAATGTCGTCCTTAGTATAATTCAAGCTGCAGTATTTAAATTTTCTCTGCCTCGATTCGCATGCTTTTTCTCTATCGACAAATCACCGGACGTCAGAAACGGGCTCGCGAAATGTGTTTTAATAGAGCTCAGATTTTCGTTCGTTTTAACGTTAACGAAAGGAAACGTTTCTTATCACTGATGCGATACAAAATTATAGAAATAGATTAACCACGATGGTTTCAAAATTGTTCTGGACTCGATAGCGTCTCGATTCTCGCACTCGTTTCGTCGGAATAATTTCGCGGTCGAACTCCTTCCAAGAACTCCGCAGAACGAAAAATTGTTTAATCTTCGAGGCAATGTCCGAACATTGTAAAGTAGATTGACCTGTTCTGCGCAAGAAATACGATTCCTGAGAAGTTCGTTAAGGCAGCCGCAGAAAGGAGACAGGTATTGTCTTGCGGGAAAGTATTGTATCTTGTTTTCTTGCGCGGCGTCCCGAGAAGCCAGTGAATTAAAAGCGAAAATTAAAAGAACCAGGTGTTAATTCCGTTCGGGGAGAAGGTGTCCCGGGGGTGCAGTAGTTCATCGCACAACAGTTCTGTTCCGTAGGGTTTCGAGTGCCGAAGTACTTTCTCACTGTTATATTACGCCGACCGCAAGCACAGCTTTCTTTTTTCTTTTTCGCAGATTCAATTTGCGTTCCAACCCGTTCCCTCTTAACGAGACCATTCTGTCGAATTGTGGCCGAGCAATTACTCGGCGATTGTTTTCCGAAGGAAAAGTCGCTGTCCCTTCTCGGGGGAAAGTCGGTCTTGAAAACTGTCCGCTGTGTTCCTTTCCATTAAAACAATGTGGAGAAGTAACGCGGGAAAATCTTATTAGTCGAACGGGTAGTTCCACAATTTCAGCTTCTTCGTCCACATCGGACAAACTCGATTTTAATTGGTAGCACACCGTTTCAAAAGAATTTTTGCTAGAACCGTATCACCGCTATAAACACGACGTCTTTCTCGAGCATGTTTCCGCATCGCAGCAACAAAATGCAAAAGCCCGCTTTCAACTAGCGTTCCACAATTCGCCTCATCAAGCAAACTAAATTCTGCAGGTCTCGTTCAGCGTCCGAAACAATAATCCGCTAATTTCTATCGCGTCCTCCGCAGATCTGAAATTTTACAGAATCGCTCGACCCGTTGCATTGTGTTTCCTACAGCGCGTAAAGACCTTATCTCGAGGTTCTCAGAGTTCCCTCCATTATTCCCATAGAGCCTGCAATCCCTTTATCGTCGGAGTCGTCTCGCACCGAAGCGGAATTACGAAAAATTAGAGATTCCGTGGATCAAAGACTCCGGTCGGAACGTGAAGAAAAAACATCGTGTTTAAAGGGAGCCTGGGAGATTCAGGGGAAAGAGGGACGTGGAAAAGGGGCATGTTGTGAGCGCGGAATAATATTTCCATTTCGCTTTATTACTCCCGAACCCCGTTGCGAGGTGCCCCACCCACCCCCGTCGTTTCTCGTTCCCTTCGCCGAGATAATTATTCTTCGCGGCGGCCGCCCTTTTGTGCGCGGGACGTTTCCCGCGCGTTTTAACCCCGCGTTGGTTTATAATCGGACGTTGTTTTAAGTGGACGGACCGGGACCGGCTCCAACGCGACCGGTTCACGCCTGACGAGGACGCAAGGAAAATAAACGCCGGCTGAAGCGTTGAATGCCCGCCTGACTAGCTGTTGCAAGGCCCGTGTAACTCGATGCAGTTGCGTTCCCTCGTGACCTACATCCCCAGAGATAGATCTCCGCAATTTCACCGGATACCTCGCGGTTCCTTCCGCGAGGAAAATTCGATTTGGAATTCGAGCCGAATTAATAGTACAAAAGCTACAATTTTCCGAAAATTGCTCGGGTGTCTCGTGATCGAAACGCTCGCTCGGAACGAAGTATCGGCGACCACAACCGAGCTCGATAGGCTCGTTAATGTGTCGTTCAGTGTAGCGAATCTTCTCGCAATCGGTCACGATTAGAGTGGGGACGGGTCGCGGTGATTTTCCAGCGTGTTTCCGCGCTCGGTACACGAACAACCATGTATACAGCGCACCTGGACTTTATCGTGGTCGCGTGCGATCGTGAATCATAATGCGTCCCCCGATTACACATTACGCGCCCGGCCTATCTGGCATTACCACACTCGTAACGCATTACTGTCCGAGTGGGTTCGTCAATATGCCGGCGAACTGGATTATGCCTGTATCCGTGGCGGCGCTTTATCGCGTGTATCCCCTGATTCTCTCTCTTTAGCCTTCTCTCTCTCTCTCCCTCTCTCTCTAGTTTTTCCTCTGGCTTTCTCGTTGTGTGTTCGAAGCTCTCGACACCGCTCGTGGAAATAAAACCCTCGACCCGGCCACGAGAAGGTCTCGCGACGCGCAGAACGGTCCCATATCGACTCCGAGGGTGTTTGCACGGGAACCGAGTTATTCCCCGTCGCTTTGTTTCCCGTGCTCGACTCGTTCCACCGCAGATCCCCGTGATCCCCCGCCCTCGTTACACTCGTTTTCCTTGATTCCGAACGATCCGGGGCTTCTTTAAACCCTCGGCCGATAGACGCGAGCGCCACGTTCGCGAATTTGCGCGATCACCGCCTTCCCCAACCGTGCAAAACTCTCATTCGAACTCACCATCGCCACTGAGCAATTTTACTTAATATTTAAAAAGAGTTTCTATAATATGCGAATTAACTGTTTGGAGCACGGCGGGATTAAAAGTTTTTACATGATGTCGTACCTTAATACAAATATACAAATTTTGTTTCATTTAAAACCCGATGAAATTCTTGTGCAAGGGGGTCTATTTTTCATCTGTGTCTGGCATCAATACTTGTCTGCGAATATGCGTGCTGCGTAACAGTCTCCTCGTAGATTGTCTTTTTGTCGGAACGGAGCAGGCTGGGGTCACAGTCTCGCATTACCGCGAGCGGCATCGACGCGGCTAAATCATAATTAATCGCAATTTCATGGACGGCCGAGTAAGTCGCGAAATTAATGTAACGGCGTAACTCGCGATTACGCGTAACGCGCCGCGTATCCACGCCTGTTACCGTTGTCGGACTGGTTCAATACGGAACGCGTTCGTACGCTGACCATATTCTCTCTCTCTCTCTTTCTCTCTCGATCTCGATCTCTTTATCTCCCCCGGATGCTTTATCGCGGGACTATAAACCAACGATACCCTCCGGGGAATAAGAAATTCCGTTTCCGATACAGATATGCTCGTTACGATAATGATTAGCGGTGCATTACCCGGCCAAGTTGCACGGATACTTTGGCGAGCGCGATTCGTTTGATTGCGCGTGCGCTTTGGAAAGCGTGCGTTATACTTATACAACGGTGCTGGCAATTTCTTTGAAATAATGGCACAAAAATTTCTAGCGGTGCTTCAGAGTCACCGCTCGAGTGCTGAGGGTAAACTATTGCGGACGTTGCTCTATTTTTCTGGGACACGGCGAAATCGGCTTTCCGCAATCGGTGTTTCCGGCACCGATTTTTCGCGAGTTGTTCCGATGGAAGACGAAGGATCGGCACCACCGGCTTTCGTCGTATTTAAAAGGGGAGGGGATAGGTGGACGGAATCCGGGATATAATCCGTTGGTACGGATAGTGTTGACCGATCGTATTCTCCGAGCGGGGAAACAGGAAAGTTACGATCTCGGAAAGTTGTTGGTTGCCGATCGAGAGGGGCGGGACGAAAGTGTAGGCGAACGACGCGAAATCTTATTTACTCGGACGACGGGCTCGTTCGTCTACCCGGAAGAGATCACGGTTAGGCAGAGAAGGCGGGAAGGCACAGAGGTTGGACCGAGGAAGTCTGGTTTCGCCGCGGAAACCTTTACGTGTCTTGACCGTAGAAGTTGGTACAATGGCCTCTGCCAAACAACCGGTCGTAACTCGCGGCCAGATAAAAGATATGTCCCTCCGATCCCTCGTCCCTCGTCCCTCGCCCTCCGCCAAGGCCCACCTCCTTTCTCGGTTTCGACCAGCCCTGTTCCGGCTATTGCCAAAACGTGCCCGGAAACGAGCATCCCTCTCGATAGGACCACGCCGATTACTCTTGGACGCTCGATATCCACGATCCTTCGTTTCACGGTGACGCTTGTAATCCTGACGAGGGAAACTACCCTTCCCTACCCTTTCAATTCCCTCGGGATTAACGACGGATCTACCGGGCACCGACGCCCGACTGTTTCGCATTGCTTTAAAGCGGCAATCAGAATCCGTTTGTTCGAATTTTCGACCATTAAAATATTAACCCTTAGCACTCGAATGGTGACTGTAGGGCACCGTGAAAAATTGCTGTACCATTATTCCAAATATTTTTCACGTTATTACGTTTGCTTGTGTTGTATGTTTTCATCAGTAATTTTTTAATGAACCTCCTCATTGAAACAGATATTACAATAAAAGTTGTGTGAAGTCTGAACGGGCACAGTCTTGTCACCGTTAAAAAGCAATGTTGGCCAGTAGTTCTAGTGTTAAACAAGCGCGAGTAACGTAAAATGAATTTCACCTATGTGTCAGATTTTTGGAACCACTTTACCACACCTTTCTTCACAGCGGTGCACGGTTGGTTAGGGTTAATAAACCATACAATTTCCAAGGTTCATTCGTGTCAGCTAGTCGCAGACGGAACCGGGCTACGAATTTCAGATCAAAGACACTCGAGATACTATGGTTTTGCATAAGACACGCATATTCATGCGCTGCGCAGCCCCGACGACTTTCAATCTCTTTCGACGCTGCTTCCTTCAATTCCGTTTTCATTTATTTAGTTGTCGGCCAATTACCGTTGCATAATCGTCTCCGAGGCGTTCATAATTAACCTTCCGACTGCGGCGCTCTCTGCCTCGAGGCCGGGATAATTTTGCCACGCGATAGTCGCTTGAAAATCGTTGCGCCCGACTCAACTAATTCGTGTTAATTTAACGAACAAGTTAAAGCCGTGGGTCCGAGCGGACCCAGGCATCGCCAGGAAAAATCCTCCCAGCCTATCAGGATAATTTTGCGGTCGGTTTGCGCCGTTCCTTGTTATCTGTGCAGGCGATTGTCCTTTATTGCGCGACGATGTAATGGCCGGTGTCCGTGAAACTTCGCCGACTGCCGATAAAGCGTCTCCGAATCCGGGACGTTGAGGCACGCCGAGGCGAGGCGAGGCGAGGCGAGTCGTGGAACACCGAGGCAATAAAAGTCGGTCGAAAATTTATTACCATTCTCCGGGCTGTCTCGATCTCTGTCTCGATCCGCGGCTCGCAGTCGGCCCGCAAGAAGGAAAACCGTGGAACGGCCCCGGGGCTGCGGGAAGCCCCGCCTCCATGGTCCCGGGATGAAATTTTAAACTACGACGTCCGGGAACTTTGTGGATCAAATCGAATTTCCAGACTCCTTTGTCGCAGAGCGGCGCGCCGAGCTGGTTGCAAGGGTTGCCGGGACTCGACGATCGCGAACAAGAATTCGCAAAGAGGAGACACACAGAGAGAGAGGGTACCGTACCCTCCACGGTACGAGGCAACGAGAGAACGCTTTTGTTTCTTCTGAACAGGTTGTTTATATGCTGACCAGCCTCGGAAGTGTTGGATTCATAGTTTTCAATGTTTTTCTATGTCGCCTGAACGGGTCGCTTGTGTTTCCCCGGTTGTTTCCGGAAAAAACAGCACCGACAAAAATTAACCGACTGTTTCTACCAATTGAATAAACCTCGATGAGACCCGCACCGTCGGGGGAAACAACCGTCGAAAAACAACAACCCTCGCGAGACCCTTCTCCGTCGGCGAAACGAGGAAATTCCGGGGATCGTGAAATTTTACGGAGAGGATGGCGAACATCCTCCTTTTTAACCGAGCTGTTAAGAATAATGCTTTTTATGCGTCCGGGCGGCGTTGTACCGAGCTTGTTGTTCACGGGCGAAGATAAACTTCGAGAGAGAGAGATTTCGAAAATTCTATTCGCCGCGCGAGCACAATTAGGCGGATATTTCGCGGGCCGCGAGACTTTTATCGCGTTTCCCTGGCAATGGACCCTCTCACTCTCTCTATCTCCCGACGGCTCACGTTTCGGCGTATATGTCACGGCTCGAGCGCATAAGCGCAGACACACAAGGTGTTTTGCCGGTTATTGCGCGAACCGTGTAACGTTCTCACCCCTTCCGAGCCAGAGAAACTTGAACCGGAGCGGGGCTTTTTATTGCGCGACTCGGTTCGACGCGACGGGCAGATGTTCGCGCGTTATCCTCGATGCCACGGTCATTTCTATCTGAATTATTTAAGGCGCAATTGAACGGGAGCACACGGGGCTGCAGCTGTTTCGATTATGTTTATTTGCCGTTCTTCCGAGTCTGCTTCAGGCCTAACGTAAGTCGCCGAAAACGTCATTGCGAGAACGTCGAGGTAAAATTACCGCTCGAAAATACATCTGCACGTCGTTCACACGGGGGATCCATTTCTAACATCCTTAGACACTTATCGCGTTGCTCTTCGCCACCAGGAATCCGGTAAATATTCAGCATGTCTGAATCCGTCTGGATCCTGGACCCGCGACAACGTTACGAGCCGTCTATTCCGGGAATAGCATGCCGTCCTCGAAGCGAACAGTTACAAATTCGAGTCGACTGGCGATGCAGTTTCAAAATTCAACCGCCCCCCGCCCCTCCTGCCGTCAGCTCAGAGTCATTTTATTCCCCGGAGCGTCGTCGTCGAGCTGCGCGATCAAGCGAAGAAGCTCGACGAGGACGCGGGGAGAAAGAAAGATGGCGGCAGGGGAGGGACCGGTTGTAAAGGAAAAGCAGAAGGTGGAAAGAGGGGTGGGTTGTGCCAGTCATCAACAGGAATCCCCGTCGACGTGTTTTGCATGGCTCGCATTCAGAAGGAAAGCGTGTCGGCTCCTTTCAATCGAAACGCAACAGCGAGGAATCCTTCTAGCCGGTTTTCTGAAAGTGTTTCCCGAGCCCGGCCTCGGACAAAAGTGCGAGAGGAGACAGACCGTGGAATGGATATTCCGTGCATTATGGAGGCGCTGCGAGTGTCCGACGAACGGTGATTAATGAACCGTGAGCACTTCCTTAATGGCACTCGCGAAGTGGATCGGATAAGAACCGACTACTCCCCCTTTCTCTCTCCCCTCTGACTTCTTGAATAGAAAATCAACGGGAATCGAGGATTTCGATACCCTCCGAGGATTTTAGCCTCGCTTAGCATCACCTTTTTCCCTGCTGCTTCGACCTTTTAGTCCCACAGCCGATTAAGGTGATCGCGGATTCGGATGTTGCTCGACCGAAGTTGCTTTTCGACAGAACTTGAATTTTAAAGTGTGTTCGTTGCCATGTTGAATTGATTTCGAAAGAAAACTCTGCGATTCTGCTGTGCGCTCCCGAAATATTTGTGTTCACCCTTCGGAGGGGGTGTGCAAGGAGAAAAATCTCTCTCTGTAGAGTTAAATGTGAATTTACAGCTGGCCAAAATTATCTTAATACCTGCGCGAGGAATTGTCACTTGTAATTTGATGCAATTTAATGAAACAAGTGTGTGCCTTTGGTAGTTGGGGAGTTGGCTGAACACACACGAGCGTTACATAATCACCGCATGTACCGTCACTCACCGAAATTCCCTCATGTATTCGCAGAAATTTCAACTCGCAACTCACTCGACTACTGATTGTGAAACTTGTAATGTACAAGCTAACAATGAATACCGCCGCTTATCTTTAGAGTCGGGCATCTAGCTCTCGAATGGCACGATTTCAGGGAACGTTGGACCTCGAGGATAAATCAACTTGCCGCTCGATTAGAAATCTTTCGGAAACAATGAATTCTACTTTCTCAAGATCAGGCGAGAGCAGGTCAGCGAGGTTCGCGATTCGTTGCAAACTGGAACTCGAAATTAATGTGGCATTATTCGTACAGAAATCCAAGGGTGTTGTTCGTCCGTCATGGCTGTAAATGGGCGGATGGGAGGGAAAGGGTTCGCCCCCGTTGAAATTAATTTCAGTCGCAGACGCGATTTCTGGCCTGGCCGGTAGATTTAATTATTCCGGCGTACAGGCGGCGGCCGCCCGTCAAAATATTATTTTATTCACCGCCGGGAAATAAAAGCGTATCGCTGCGTGGGCGGGCTCTGTACTCCACCCTCGCTGCCCACCCCCGGTAGGAATTAATTCGAACGCCGGCGGATCGGTTGTCCGCGTTTAAGCCCGATTATTCGCCCACTGAAAACGTCATTTCGATTAATAAGAACGGCTGAAACACACGGACCGTTCCCGTCAATTTTTCTCGTGGAAATTCCACCCCAAAAGGTTCCATATAGACTGCCAAAAAAATATTTAGGTTGTACCGCACTATTTTTGCTACGGGCGATCGAATTTCGAAAGTTCCACAGTAGTACAAGCAAGTAATATCTCAGACGTGCGGTCCGATATGTTTTCTGTTCAAGATTTATATTTTACTCTGCGAACAATGAAAGTTATTTGATACTTTACGACTATTCGTCAGTCCTGTTGGCCATCAAACATCCTCACAGTAGTGCAAGCAAATAATATTTCAAACTTCTACATAAATTCTGAACAAGCATCGTCAATCGTGCTTATCGTGCTGTATAATTTATTACCGTCTCTCGTTATTTTGCATTTCGTTCCTCCCACGTTTCGTTCTATTGCCGAGGAAAGTTTCTCAAGTGGAAACACTGTATTCGAATTTTGTTCGACTAGTTGTTGTATCAATTCTCAACAACGGGTCGAAGTAACGCAAACAACGCCTCCATCTCCAGAAAATGCATATGTATCGCGACCGGAAGCAGAGAAGGATTAAGGCAGCCGGTCTCGGCAACATCGAAATCAGCACGCAAGGATCCCGGCGTGCACGGGATTATTATTCCCGGTGAATTACATTGATTTACGCGAGTTATTCGTCATCGTCCGCGGCGGCCGCTAACAAACTCTCCGAGTGTTTTACAATAGGCTAAATGACGCGCTTTTCATTCCCGGTCGAACCGAGGCGGCGACTACGGATCGCTTCATTTGCCCCGAATTATTTCCGCGCGTAATCTCGTTTCGGAAGGGTGGCCGGCCAGTGGCGTCCGAGTTTCGCGATACCATCCGTCGTCGTAAAAAATTATGATCCCAGCCAGGCGACCCGCGGCGAGTACCGTTGAAACTTTTATCCGATCGTCGGGTGCTTCGTTTTGCTGGTCCGTTTACCCGTAGCGTTGCACAGAATTTTCAACGCGACACCAGACGGCGCACGGTTGTCCGCATCGAAGAATTTCGTGACTCTTCATGGACAGGGAAGAAGCGAAAATATTTGAAAAATGGCTGCTCCACGACTGTACGCAGGGTAATTTATTTTTCAGGATAGCTATTTTCTAGATTTATTTAAGTTTGTTGCTCGAAAATTGTATTCAATCTTCGCTGGAATTGACGCTGGAACACAGTAGTACAAGACACAGTAGCACAACCAAGTAATATCTCAGACGACCGTAATTTACATACATTTTAAAACAATTCTCCATCCTGCTTGCCATCAAATATTTCCACAGTGGAACAAGCAAATAATATCTGAGACTTCTTGCCCAAAGAACTTTATTCTTCGAGATTAATATTTCACTTTCTTCTCCAGTAGTACAACCAAATAATATCGAACACAACCGGTCCAATGAACCATGCATTTTAAGAACAACATTACGATGTTTGTATTTACAGAACTAATAGTCGGCAAACGTTCCCCCAGCGGTACAAGCAAATAACATCTCAGGCAAACATCATTTTTCAATTCCAACACCTCGCTGCTATTCAAGCGTTCGAAGTTGAGCCAACAATTACAAACAGTGCAGCATTCCGAGGGTGCTCTCCTCGGCCCCGGGTCGTCGTCCAAGCGTTTCAGTGGTGCAAGCAAACAATATCGAAGACCGCCGAAACCAGTGATCTGGGTCCTGAGTTTCAAGCCCTCTCCACCGAGGATTCCAGCTTTGAACAGTGGCGAGAGTATCCGATCGAATGTTCCGCATATGTAACTCGAATCGCGGATTCGCCTAACAAAGAAAGGCTCCGACATCAGCGGCTAGGGCACGTTCGGTGTCGTCGCTGCCGGCATCAGCTCTCTCCATCCTTTTATGGTTCAGCCGGTGAGTGTCGTTTGCGGTAGGGATTCCTTTCCGAGGGGCGCGCATTTGTTGCTCCCGGCGAAACTTTTCTCGTCTTCCAACTGAAAGCGTTTTCTGATAATCCGATACTCGGGAAACGCAATTTTCTTTCCTCCTGTTCCCCTCTCCCTCCTCCTGCGGGTCTGTCCATTATTTTCTCTGTGTTCCGGCGTTCCTCTTTTATAGCGGGGCAATTAAAAAATCAGTGTCGACGAGCGGCGACTGTAGCCGGTTATCACAGAGTGCCAATAAGGTGACTTGTCTCGTTAAACGACCGCGTTTTTGACGACTGCGCCGCGAAGGAACATTTTCGAGCCGTTATCGTGCCGGGGCCATTGGTGGAACCCATTTCGGCTATTAGCGGCGACGCCGTTTACGATACCGTCACGCCACCATAATCGTTTACACGTCGCTGCGCGCAGCCCACTCCAGGTTAAGTAAACGGAGCCGCGAGCTTGCAATACACGCGTCCCGTGATCAGTGAGAATAGCATAATCGCGGGGGAACGTAACCGGCAGATGCTGCCTTCGTTTCCGATCTCTGCGGCATGCTCTTGCGAAACGTAATCGCTGTTAGTATGGGAAATACGCGGACCGCGAGCACGGTATTGAATTCGAGACTAAGAAATTGGGAATTCAACGTAACGTGCTATCCACTTACGGTCGAGTTAGACTTCTGGTAAATTAACGCTAGATTCAGGGGACCCGTCAAAATGACGGGCTCTAATATTTTTAATTTAATTATTTAGCAAATTTATTTCTTCGGGTATACATTATTTGTAAAATATTGCTAAAAATCTGGGTAGCACGTTCTTGTTATTTTTATGAAGTGATGCAAAATAGTCGCTTTTAGTGCTCCGTAAACCTAGCGTTAAACGTGCTGTTGTTTATTGGAAATTGTGGGGAGTATAAAATTGCAATATTCGACGAGTTTCGCATTTTTGTTCGAGACCGAAAGGATCGTTAGGCTGCAACAATTTTTCGGGAACAACTCGAAAACCAGCCTTGCGATAGCAGCACCGAACGGATGGCCAATCAGCACGCGTACCTATGAGAACGGTCTTCCGTCGAAATTTATTCGAGGTCATTAAAGTGATACATATTCCTCCGTACGTGTACAGAAAGCTTTATAACGCTTCATGCTCTTGATTCACGTCGTTCCGGAGGCTGTTCACAGCCCCAGGAGGATCAAGAGAACCAGGACTCGTCCTGCCGACCAATTGCTCGGCAGAGTCCGCCGCGAGTCGTTCGTTGAAGTAAAACGCGAATCGGTATGCGCCACCGGCGAATCGGCTCATAAAAATGCGGGGTGCGGCGTGATCCACTCGAATCGGCGTTATGTTTCACGAAATTCGACCGCTCGTGAGCGCGCGCAGTCTTGCAGAAATTCGAGCGATGGAAACGATCGAAAGAGGACGGAACCGAGGGGAAGGAAGCGAAAGAGAGAGAGAGGTTGAAGGAAAGGGGGTAAAAGGATACTAGATCGGCGTGTGTTTCGCGGGCGGATCGATATCACTAAAAGATCGACGAAGTTGAAACGCGGGCCCGGGATAACTCTGTCGAACCTCTCGCAACGAGATTATTTTCTCATTTGCGGCGAAGGGACCGACGCCCGTAACGATTTTTACGGGGGGCTTCGATGCGAATCGATACTCCGTTACACGCCCCCCGGACCCGCGACCCCGCATCCGTTTTCGGGGAACACGGAGCAGCCGCGCTAACCGAGTTTTCCGAACTTTTAAAAGGAAATTTAAGATACGCTGTCCCTCGCTACTACAGCCACTTCCGGCTCCTATTAGGACTTGCGAGCCTTCCCGTCCGAAGGGTTCGACGTCTCCTCTCAATATAGGGTCCGAGAAAAAGAGAAACCCACGTGCTTCTACTCCGAGCACAGACCCTTTGAGACCTTCGACAAATCGATCAGTTTCTGGGATAAATACTTCATGTAGTCTACAGGATATTAGCGGAAGTTTAAGTCATTCGAGGTTGTTTACGGAACGCAAGACATTTACAATATTTTTCCTCGATTACGTTGAACGATCGAACATCGTCAAATAATTCGTATGTTTTATGGGTTTAATAATGCAAGGCCGGATTGCAAAGTTTTGATCTCCGCATTATGTTTCCGGTATCGAGAGGCGGGTGCATCCAATACCCACGTTCCCCCTTTAGTATCCATAACCTTGAATTCATAAGATTTCCTTAGTACTAGCTCTGCGTCGGCGAAAATGTTTATGTTATTGGACGCGGAATTGAGCTGGCTGCTGTGGCACCGGTGCGCGCACCGTGTTTCGCGTTTGCATCGACTGTGTTCTCTTTATTAGCAACGCCGGAGGAACAAATTCAAGTGCAGGAATCGAGGAATCGGGTGCACAATCTCTCAAATAATCCCAGAAGTTCGTCTTTTTCCTAAAAACGAGGATCGATTTCCAATTTTTCTCGCGAGGGTACAAAGTTGTCCAGAATTTGGTGGAGCAGCGTTGGGTGAAAGAACAAGGGAATCCGTCGTCCAGCCACTCTATCCTTTCCCCGTTCGGTCGAATAAACCTAGGGGAGCGTAGGGGAGGGCGAGGGGAAACGCGGCAAATGGAGGGAAACCATCGAGCTTTTAGACGGAAACCCGAAAAACGTATCCGATTTCGTCTGGACGTGCGGCCCGGCCGGCCCGTTGTCGCTTTTACGTCCGGTTTACCCTCGCGGCGAGTAAACATCCGGCGAGCGGGCGAGTAAGTTTCCCGTCGTGTCAGCCCGAAGGAAGAAGCGTTTCCGCTCGGCCGGCGAGACCGTGTCCCTCCACCCTTCTTCCACAAATCTACACGGAACGGTAAGAACCCCGCCGCTGCGAGAAAAGAGGCATCTGTTCGACGTCCGCGCGAATTTTCGCAGAGGAACCGGCCGCGCTTCCGGTTTGGCCGAGGATCACTCGGTCACGCTACTTCTCACGGATTCCTCGCTCTCCCTTTCCCTTCGTTCCGCCCAAAGGACCGTGGAAATGTCTTCGCGTGTCCTGTTCTCACTCGCAAGGCCTAGGAAGGCGAGCAACGGCTAGTTTGTGAATTTTACGAGCTTCCAGAGTCGCTTGTCTGCGACTGGTCGGCATTATCGCGTCCATCCGAACTCGAATTCGAGGGCTGTGAAAACAGCCGAGGCTCGGGCCGCTTTGACACAGCGATCCGAGCAAATAGAAAGTAAACGCTCGCCGCAGAACAAACGAAACGACGGGACGGGCTGATTTTCCCCCAGCCATCTCGGCAACGGGATCCGGTTAAAACTCGAGCCTCTGATGTTGCCGCTCGGGACTTCGACGAACCGTGACGGCTTAATTGCGGATGACAGCTCCTCGATCGACTGATCCCTCGACAAAATATTGAAAGTCCACGAAACGAAGTCGTGTGATCGTCAACCCGGACTCATTCCGAAGTCTGAAGCTTCCACTTTCAGAAATCCTCCCTAGTTTTGTGATATTTGAATCGTAAGTATCGATCCATCAACGATTACCGATTCTTAAGAGAATCATAGGTTAAATCAAGGTGCGTTTCATCTTCTAGTACTCGCGTCTTCGCAGTGTAGCATTGATGTCATCGATGGAAAAGCTTTTGTTTGCGAATCGGAACGGTTGAATCGAATAATTGCGCAGGAGCAGGTTGCGCGCGGCGCGGTAACAGTCGGCCATTAATTGGGTCGCGTATCCGAGAGCGAGGACCAATTTACAATGTCCCCGGCCGATAATCTCGCAGGATCGAGCATCGTAATCTGGGAAGACGACCGCGCGTCGATCAGCCGGGGGGGACAGGCCGCGTGCGTATCGATTAGGCCGCGCGGGTACTCTGAATGGACTCGAGTAAAATCGATAATAGACGTCACTCGCAGCCGCCGCCGGTCACCTTTGCTCTCCTTCGACCCCCGCGCGTCACCTATCGTCTATTTTCTCCGCGTTATAATTATGCATCGATTCCGAGCCTGATTCTCCGGCTAAAATGGGACACACGGTGATTTCGTGGCTGATCGTTTACCGGCGCGTCGCGAGAAATACGGAATTTATAAATTGCGCAACGGTGTGTGCGCGGACGGGGGTTAGTCCCGCAGGTATCGGCGGGGGCGGGGTTATCGGGAACACGTCGAGAAGTATTATATCTTCATCGGCATTATTCCGGGCGCAAGATTCCCTCCGGTCGCATCGGTTTCCGCCGCGGTGTTCAATTTCCATTCAGCGGGACTTTCTATCCGGTCCGGTTCGATCGATCCGTATTTACTTGATATGCGAACCGGACGCCGTTAGCATCACTCCGCCGGTCCCGCAGAAAGGAAAATATGTGGCCCCGGACAAGAGAAGCATCGGGCATATCCATGACCCAGTTTCCTCCGGGAGGATCGGGGCGGGGCGGGGGTGCGCACCACTACCATCGCCGCCGTTCGACAACAACCGGGTTTTTCCTCCTTTTTCATCGGCTCTCCGGCAGCCCGATATGCGGGTCGATCAGACGGACACGCTGCCGGGGAAGCCCATGCCTTTTGGCCGTTCGACGGTCACCCGAAAATCGAATTTCCATTGGGAGGACGGTAATCACCGGACTTCGATTCGGATTCGTCGTTATCCTGAACGATTTGTTCCGCTCACGGACACCTGTTGCGCTCCACGCCTCTCCCTCTCTCTTTCTCTCCCTCTCTGTCTCCCCGCGTCACGAAGAAAGCCCCCCCACGATAATTATTATGGCGAATTCGCGCTGCGACCCTACCGCATTCCAATCCCTCTCCCTTTGGATCGGTCGCTGTCTCCCACCCTTCACGTGCCCCGAGATTTCCCACGCTTATCAGTTACCTGGACGCGCCCCTCCGAGGACGAAAGGAATCGAAGTGTCGTGATATTTATTCTCGAGTTGTTTGGATACGCGAGTAACGGTGTATCGATAGTGATTTTTGAATTGTGTGTGTGTGTGTTTGTGTCGGCGGTGTGCGAGTCGTTGCGAGCTGTCAAATTTTTGTGCTCGCCTCTGTTTCAAGTGTTCCTTCGGACGTCGCCTGTTTAATTGTGATTTCGGGATAGTTTGAGATGAAATTTCTCGAGAAATTGTCAACACTTGAGCTCTGGTAAGAAATTCATTAACCCATTAACGCCCAAGAATGTTTGTTTTAATTTTAACAAACGATGGACAAAACATGTAGTTAATCTTAGATATAATCTTGTTATCCTGTACTCAAGCGAGTACAATGGCCGCTAATGGGTTAGAAAAGAAAATCAGTGCAGCTCTACTTTTGCCGGGCGGTCGTTCGGTCGTGTGTAAGGTATTTTTATTAAACCATTTCCCACGGACACGCCTCTGCATTTCCACCGACACGGGACTACAGAGCCTGAGATCGTTCGAACAGGGTAGCTCGGTATTAATTCGAAACGGTTCTCCCGGTTGTTTGTACAGGGAAAAATGGCGGTGGAAGTGGCGTGTCGTGCACAACTCGTCGCCCGATTAGATCGTAATGTCTAGAGCAATTTCTCAGCAAGCGGTGCTCCGGTGGAGTCGGTACCGAACTCTGCCGGGTTCGCTCGTTACGGCTGCATCTGCGAGGACGTGTCTCAGTCGGGGGTGTAAAACACCGTGGGGGAAGAAAAACACGTCCACCTGGATGAAAAATCGCGGCGCGAAATTGCTCGGGTGGTCCGTTGTCGTGAAATTATAGACGGGTTCTATGCATCTATAATCGCGCGGCACGGAAATGCAAATGGAGTCGCGAAGTGTACTGTGTGTGTGTGCGCGCGTGCATACAGTGTACAGTACAGTGTACAGTGCAGAGAGAAAGAGAGCGTAACCGCCTGCAGTTTACGGCTTTCCGACGGACTTCTTTAGCGACGTTCCCTCGTGTTAACCTCCCGCAGGGGCAAACGACCATTCGCCTAACGATAAAGACGCCGTTTAACGCAGTCTCGCGCCCTCGAAACGCGCCGAGTAAGATCGACTCGAACGGACAGGCCTGTTTAGCCGAGACGGAGAAAAAAAGTGAAGGCGATGACGCATAATCCTGCAGGACGTTTCGCTCAGGTATGCTGGGCACGCGGATCAGGGGACAGGCTTTCAGGAGAAACGCAGTTCATCGCGAGACAAATTGGACCGGCGAATTCCGAGATAACGATCGAATATTCGCGTAAACAACGCTCCGCTGGAATTTTCGAGGACGGAGGGTTAGGGTCGACGACGGGAAGGTTGTGCATGCAAATCGAGGAAACAGACCGGAGAGTAGGATCGAGTAGGATCTCTCTGTGCGAGGAGAGACGTCGTCGACGCTCCCCCGGCTCGAAATTGTCGATGGCTCGAGAGATCGATTCTCGCGCAGCTGGCAGCTTCGACACCGGGGCCAAGTTATCTGTCTCGCGCATCCCGTCAATGTGTTGGCCCGCATGAGCTATGAATATTGCATTCCGATATCTCGGCAGTGGCGACTGTCCACGCGGATGCCTGAAACCGGCGTTAATTAGCTGCCAGACGGAATGCCGAATACGCAATGCACGCGTCCCGCCGTGCTAACCCGTTCTTGCCACCTTAGGATCGCTCTTGCACCCCCTCCTGATCATGCGAACACCTTCTTTCCGGACGGGGAGTCGTCCTTTCGACGACGACCGGCGGCAGGAATTTTTGTTAGATTTTCCTAAAACCCGAGAAAATTATCTTCAACTCTATTTGTAAATCATAGTTAATTACTAGCACCGCTAGCAACACTGTAAGCATTTTACTGCTTAACCCTTAGCACTCGAATGGTGACTGCAAGGCACCGCTAAATTTGTTTAAACATTCCGGTATTGTAGGAGTAATTTGCACCATTTTCGTATGTGTAACGTGAATAATATATATGTATATAGAAGGGCAATTAAGCGGGAAGAAATGTTTCGTTTTGGAGTTAAAATAGCTTCGAGTGAAAGGGGTTAATAACATAGCGAATACACGATCTGGTTTGATATTCTCTCGGAGCATTTGCAGGCCCCGGCCGTAATAATGGCCGACAAGGGATGACGGACAGGGCGAGCAGGTCGGATACGGGTTCACGTGAGCACTCGCGTTCCTTTCGGCAGAGAAGAAATCCGTCGGAGAGTCGCAATGAAGTTATTCCGGTAGACTGGCACGGGAAATCACGAGCAGCCTCGGTATTCGGGCCACGTAGGGCCAGCCACTCGCTGGCATGGTTCTCGTTAAGCTCGTCGAATTCAATCTTGCGATGGGATGCGTGCGCTCGCGCTATGCCCCACCGAAACATCTTTCCGAATGTTTCCTCGTTTCTGGCTGTCGTTCAGCCAGTGTGTCCCCCCGTTCCCCTCACCGCCTCACTCTCTCTCACTCTCTTTCTCTCGAATATCTCGTCTCGCGAGTAGTAGAAATCGATAATTGGTCGGTCGCGGAGGATCAAAGAGACGGAGAGAGACTGGGTTACGGAGAAAAACGCCCTGACCCATATTTCCCGTCGAATTAAACGGAAAGACAATCGATATTCCCTCCGAATTGGGACACGATTATTTCTATAAGTAGAACGGGACCACGCTGATCCGGCGAGCCGAGTTTCTTCACTCCGGCTGCCTTATGGTACACTACACTACTGCGAACTTTGCTAAGTCATTTTTCGTATGTGAAAACCTAGTGTTTATCTGATCAATATTTTCGTACACGTGTAAAATTGCAACCAGGCAACTCCGAATAGAACGGAGAAATACATTATTAATCGAGGAACGACGTGAAACAGCGTTCTATTTGTTCGAAAAGAAAAACCTCTGAATCCTTTGCGAGAGAGTGATAAAAAGAAGATTGCACAGCTCATAGCAAAGCGCATTCAGCGTGCAGATAGCTATTGAGAAGAAATCGAGGCTGGGAAATCCGATTGAAGAGACAGAACGAGCCCGGTCACCCTATTCATCTCGTTCGAAACTACTTGCAGGATTCGAAGAAGGCCACGCGCGTGCTACAAATAACGCATCGAAACGATAGCAGGGGGTTGGCTGGTTACACGCGTTATTACACCTGTAATTCCACCGCACAAACATGAAATATTCCGACCGGTGGAAATTACGCGAACAAGCAAGACCACCCTGGCAATTGTACTGTCACGGTAATTTCTGAACGACGCGACGCTGCGGCCGGGTATGACTTCGACCGGTGCATATTATACCTAATTGATCCGAGGCATTAGATCGAGGCCGACGCGCGGTGGCCGACAATCGGTGACTCCCGGCGCCCGTTGATTTAATTAAACGGGCCACGTGTAATTACGCGGGAGGAAGCGGCCGCGTTCGACGCGTTACAAACACGGCCGTGATTAAAGCGCGAAATTATTGGGGCGTATTTCTGGCCGGTGCCCTCGCTACGCAACTGTTACTGCGATTAATATGATCGACGCTCTCTCTCTCCCTCCCTCCCTCTCTCTCTCACCCTCTCTTGCTCGAATCTCCATGACACGTACCAATTTATGTTACGGTAAGTGTCGCTCAGAGAAAAATTTGTGCGAGTCATGCGATATATCAAAATTATTAATGAACTATAAATGTTCACTCAGCTCCTGTGTTTGGTGACTGATTCACAAAAATTTGGACGAACAAAAGGAGGTATCGGGAAGAGATAAACTCGGTGTCGACAGGAATAGTACTCTCTCGGAGGCACTGTATGCATAATCGCAGTACGGCAGGTAGACGGTTTCCTCGGTAGGTTGAAGTAGGTGTATTCTCGATTTCGAGATCGCCAGGATCGTAAGCAAGCTTCGTCCTCGCTTCAGCCGGCGTGTTCTCTGCTCGTTCCTCTTAATTGGATCTCGTTAACGATAAAAGCGGGTGGATCCTCGCGGGAGGGCGCCTGTAAGAAAGGTAACGACGCGGTTGTGTAATCGCGGGAACGATCGAGGGATCAACGCGTCCTCCAGGAAGCTCCGATAAACCTTTCTAATCGAGCGGTTTCCAATTGAATCGGCTCTCCTCGGATCGATCGCAACTCGAGCGAGTCGCAAGCGAGACCGCTTTCAATCGACGCAGCTTAACCTGTCCGATTATGCGTTTCCGCGATGCCATCTTTCCGGTAAACGTTTTGTACAACAAACTTTCCAACAATGTTGCCCCCGGAGCAGCACTGCACTTCCGCGGGAGCGTGTCTCGCGAAAATTCGCGCGTGTTTATCCGTCGGGAGTGGCCCATTAATCCGTCGATTCTCGTTCGAGCAGCAGCCGGAGGGAGAGCGTCTATAAATTCCGACGCCGGGCGTCGCTCGCCGTTTTCGCGGCGGATATAATTGAGGGGGAAACCGAAAGTGAAGCGCCGTGCGCGGTCGTGTTTCATTTTTTCCGCTTCCGTCTCGCTTTTGCTTTATTGGCACTGATTACCCCGGTTAGGGGCGCGCCGGGGCAAGGGGTGAGATTGCGAGCGAAATTGTGCCGAAGCCGCGCAGACTGGAGCAGAGCGAGCAGAGCGAGGCGGAACGGAGCGGCGCGGACCGGAAAGGAGCGATCGGGCGAGCAGAGACGCGAGGAAAATTGAATGAAAGAGCCGGGGGATGAAGGAAAAAAGAGAAACGGTGGAAGAGAGGAACGGGGGCTCGGTACGAGAGCCGAAATAAAGAACGGGGAGAGCTAAGGGGACAAGAAAATCGATAGCGTGTACACGGACCGTGCAGCCTTGAGACGCGGAGCGCGGGGACACGCGCTCGAGTGCTCTTGAAGCGTCTTGTTTCACGTTGCGTCCGGGGCGGAACGGATTTCGATGGATTCGATGGATTGGACGCAGTCGAGCGGACTATGGGATAATGCTATGGTATTTGTTGCGATGGAACGGTATAGAGTGCTGGGATACTGATTGTTTATGAATGGTATGGTTGTAGGTGGGTGGTGGAGCGATGCGAGTGGGCGTGGCTTCGTGGCTCTTGAGGATGAGAGAGCCAGGACAGTGCTCCGTTGCGTGTAGGTTTAGATTGGACTCGAAAAGATTGAGTTGGACTACTGAAAATATTGCAGGTAGACGCTCGAGTGGACACTGTGGGCAGGACGATGCGAATAGGCGTGGCTTCGCGGCTCTTGAGGATGAGAGATCCGGGACAGTGCTCCGTTGCGTGTAGGTTTAGATTGGACTCGAAAAGATTGAGTTGGACTACTGAAAATATTGCAGGTAGACGCTCGAGTGGACACTATGGGCAGGACGATGCGAGTAGGCGTGGCTTAGTGGCTCTTGAGAACGAGGGAGCCAAGGCAACGCTCCGCGAAGCAGTTTGTGTTTTATTTTCGTGTATGTTAATTCGTCGTGAAAGAGGTGGGAACCTCCAGCAACATTTTCAAAAACGGAAACGGTATAAATGCCGAAGGGACCGGAACCACTCGATCCGACACAGAGGCACTCTTTCCCGAAACCTGGGCTCTGTGTACCCGATCTGTCTCGCCTTCGGGAATAATGATCCCCGCCGTGTTCCCTTTGCCGTGAATCCACGGGCTCGCGGTATCAAAGGGAATTATTATCGGTGGCGGCGGATACTCGGTTGATACTCGGAGGACTGTGTTTTATAGTTACACGCCGCCAAAGGTGAGAGAGACACGGGGCCCGTGGTTGTACGGTCTCGCGACCCGTCAGGCGACCCGCTTCCATCGGCTTACATCGAACGGCTCTTTGCCGAGAGATTGGATCACGAAGTTGATCAAAAGGTCGCCCCGTTTTTCGCTTCCACTCATTTGCAGCGGGGATCGCCGAGGAGATCTCCGCGGAGACCTGCTTGATAAAGGGCACTTGTCCCCTCCTCTCCTACCCCTCCTGTCTCTCTTGCCCTTTGCTCCTCCACGCTCGACTCTCTCTCCTTGGGATTTAGAACCCATGCGGGAACGAAGACAGGGGAATCTAGCCGGGTCGGAAGCTACTTCTTCCGCTGTCCTGGTTCGAACGGTTACCTTCCACCGATTTCATTTATTCCCCCTGTCCTACCGGAAAGAAATATCAACCCTCTAACCGGCCGCGATTATTCTTCTCTTTTTCGTTCGAGCGAGAATCGCCTCGGCTAATTTTTCCAGGACTCGTCGACGCGAAAACGAACAAGCGAAAAAATTGTCCAATTTCTCCTATTGCGCGATTGTTCAAAGCTTGCATAGTCTCTTAAAGCTTGTATACAGGCTCACTGGAATCGTTTCGCGGGTCGAAATCGTCGTTGCGGCAGCTTCTGGGCTATCGAAATTGATCGGAGATCGACGGATAAATCATCCAACGTTTTCTTTCGAGAGGACACTCGTTCGAACAGAGTCGCGTGACGATACGCGTCGGAGATAGCTGAGAATCGCGACGGACGATTAGTTTCCCCGCCGTTGTGTGCTTCGCGATCACTATCGGCCACTTTTTGCTGATAATCTCGCCAACGGTGACCGCCTATTCAGAGCTTTCTGACACGTGCTCGACGGGTTCGGATTGATTCGAATCGTGACGCGATTGTGACATTACGGCGGGGAAATGGTTGCGTGATTGTATTTAGCATAGTCGTAGGAAAGAGGTGTGCCAGATGAGAATGTGTTCCCCTTATTTATAACTTTAATGGGTTGCTAACGATGTAGAAATATTCTTGAATTCTCTGCTAAAGTCGCAAAACCACGAAATCCGCATTCTGGTAATACCCGAATCCATTAGGCCGTTATTGAATTCTCTTGTTCGAGGACTGTTCGGTCTATTCGTCCCGAAAGCAGAGCTTTGCTTTCAGTCGTAATTTGCCTTGTCGAGATACTTAAATTAATCTAACGTCGACAGTTCATACACCTCCTCGCGAAGCGAAGAATTATATTTATCCAGCAAAGAGTACAAACAGCGCTCAACTGCGCAGAACTGCGTATGCCTATAGCACCACTTTACAACAATCGATTGTTGCTGTTTTTCCCCGTAATTTTCGAGAAGATCGGGGAGTTTCGACTTTCGCAGAGCCTCCCCGAGGCTGCTCGACTTTATCAATCCTTCATGCCGAGATTCGAAGGGGGTTAGGGGTGCTCGAGAGTGGATCGAGCTGACCCCACAGAAGGGCGGAAGGAAGGGGATCGGTTGAAAAACGAGGACCGCGGTCTAATCTCGAGGAGGAGAGCCAGCCGGTGTATCCGCGACGATCTGCCCGCAGCATCCTCGGCAGGATCCGCAGACTCGGTCGGTCCCGTCGTGCTCCGCTCGCTAAGCGATTATTTTATCAGGGGCCGGCGATCTGCCAAACGCCCTACCGAAACCAGCCCCGACCCGCGCGTTATTGCTCGTGTCCGCGTTTCCGTTTTCCGCTTTCCGTCGTTGCGGTATCGCGTCGAAAGGTCATCGCCGGCGGCGACCGAACCATGCGAATTTTCTCGCCTCGTTTCCGAATCGTCACGTCCGCGCTGCGACACCATCTTCGACCCTTCACCTAACTGCTTCTTCACCGAGTGCTTCAGCGTCGCTACTCCGTCCACGGTGGACGATCAGAAGCGAAACGATCGCGAATCGGAAAGTTCGGCATTTCCATCTCGTTATCGCAGTTATGCTCGGAGTTGTGTTCTCGAACAGATCGATGGGCGCGCGCGCGCCAGCGAGCGAGCGAGCTCTCTCGAGCAGCCGGCGTCTCGAAGAAGGAAGCGTCTCTTACTATCAATTTCCATACTATAAAAATAATTCTCGGGACCGGGTCTAGAGGAGGACAGCCAGAGGGAAGAATGGAAGCGGGAAGAAGGCGGGAGACGCAAGAGCTGTCGCGAAACTCGTTTAAGTCGCGTAATTAAGGAACAGCAGTTCCGCGTCGGAACTTTTTCCCGGGGCCCCGCACTGTGTCTCGTCGCGCGCGCGCGCAGTTTATCAGAGATTAGCGTTCGTCGAGCGGCGAAGCGGCGCGATAAAGTAATTAAGCGGCCCCGGGAAACATTTCTCCGCGGGTAAAAATTACGTTAGACGACGGGCGAGGGGGCGGGGATGGGAGAGAGTAGGTTAGACGTGTCGACGACGGTGAACGAAATTATTTATCGCGAGAAGTTTTTCCTGTCTCGAGGAAGGGATCCGCCGCCGATAAGAGACACGAGTCAACCCGAGCGAAATTGCTTCGAACACCGACCGACGAGCTTCTCTTCTATACCCGGGGATCGTCCGAGAAGACCGTTGCCGACGTCGACGTCGACGTAGTCGTTGTCGTCGTCGACGTCGTCGTCTGCAGGGGAACAAGTTCCGTTCCCGGAAAACTTCGGGATTGGAATTCATGATAGCCAGGAACTTCCCCAGATCCTCACGGTGTCCGGATCCGCTCGCAGCAAGTTCCGACGCGTCCCCGACAGGCCCCCGAACGTATGCAATTCCGATGCACGCGCGGAAACAGGCGCGCAAACCAGTTGCTCCGACGCGAGGGATTTTTCAAATTAAACTCCACAGTTGACTGGTGAAAAAGGGGTATCGAGCTCAATTTTGGTTTTTCAACGTTGTCAAAATTTGTGAACACGGCTGAATTGTATGCGAAATACTCCACAAAGATCCCGCAAGGGTAGATGTCCGGGATTCGCCGCGGAAAAATGGTGATAGCGTCGTTTATTAGCGAGAGCCCCGAGCGAAGCAGCCCTTAACGCCGTTATCGACTCTAATTCGCCCTCGCGTTTCGCAGCCGTCGGGTTCTATTCGATTTGCCGCGTTGCTCTCTCGAACCGAGATTTGCCAGTTATTGCGTCTTCCCGCAATTCTTCCGCTCCCTTTTTCCTTCTATGCGGGGCGTATCTATCTCGTCCGTGGCCGGGGCGCAACCCTTTGCCATTGTTCCCTATTGTGGCAAGTATACGGCACGCAGGGAAGGGAACCGACGAGAAAACGAATTCCTCGCCATTGTACGGTACACGGGGAAGTAATTCGAACACGAAACGGATGGGCGGCACCCTGCGATCGTTCTTCCGGATTCTGGGAATCGAATCCGCTCCGGACCGCCCTCTCGGATATGATTTCTCTCGCAGAATTATTCCGCGATTAGAAGTTATCGGATCCGGGTCCTGCTTTTCTTCCGCGGGAATGGTATTAGAACATTTTTGAAGGACGCACCATGGGAACAGCGGTATAAACGGCGCGCAACACCGCGGCTGAAAAGGTTTCACGGGATTGTTAACCCGTCTCGCTCGTGAAACAGGATCAGCGAGATAAACAGATGGGAATCGCGGAATATCGCTCGTTGTTTTACGGTGATCGCTTGACGGCCAGTCAATCATCGCAAAACGAGCGATTATAATCGAACTACCCGGTCGGACGCCGCGATTACACGAATTCGATATACTGTGGTATCTCGTGGCTATTTTCGATACGAGAGGCTTTGTTGTGCAGCTATCACGGTTACTCTACTTATCCCTTTAATTTTCTCGAATTTAACGAAAGATTTCCTCGTTCAGAGTAGAAAAATACTAGCAAAGAATTATCTCCCAAGGTTCCACTAATCGACCGTCCCCGAAATAAGCCTGACTGCTGTTATTACCGTTATAGTTCGCGTTGGTTGAGCAGTTGGCTTACCGTCGACACAGGGGCAGGGCACGTTATCCGGTCGTAAGATCTGAAATTTCTCAACGCAAAGTTTCAACTGCGAGGTTGAGACCGGCTTATCCAGGAAAACGTTTGATCCTGGCGCAACGGCCGGTCGTTCATCCTTTAATCCCGTTGGTTAAGCTCCTTGCGGTGACGACAAAACGTCGAAAAGGATCGGTCCGCCCCGCTCGCTCTCTGTGTACCGGAATCCATCGTTTCCGCTGGTCGGTCCGGCGTGGTCGATTAAAAAATCATGGAAAACCGATCACGAGGCCGATCAGGGAGACCCTTTGCCCGTAACTCACGAATTTCCCGCGCTGAAGCGGCAGTTTCGCGATTCCCGATGTCAAAAGCGTGAACCGTTTAGCCGTCAATTCCGTGCCGGCCGACAAGTTTGACGAGCCCAGCAATTACAGCCGCGCTCCCTCGAAAAGCGTCTTAGGAAAACGCGAAAAAGCGCGAAAACGATCGGCGAACAACAAAGGCGCAGAGCGACCGGGCTACACTTTGTAACGGCGGAACACGTTAATTAGTACCGGTAATTAATTTTGCGGGCTCGCAAACTCTCCCGCCCTCCTTTGCCGCCCCCGCTCTTTACGATTCTTCGACGCAGGTCTGACGGACCGGATTCCGGGAAACTTTGACTCCTGTACACACTGGAATCGGGATTTTCAACGATCAGAGCTACTATTTCCGTAACGATTGAAACGGGAACAATACGAAAATTACTTTCATTGAAACTCTCCAACAGCGAACCAGTAGGGGGTTAAAAATAAATCTCTCCTATAGAGAGTCTCCCAGCAAAGCGCAGGGGTCGTTGGTATTTTCTGTTTAACAAATTCTTCCAATTCGACCCTACCAGCTTTCTCACCACTTAGTTTGAAATATAGTTCTTTCGAAAAGCCTTGCAAGTCATTCTTCCTTCCATCCCTTTGGAAGTGGTCCTTCGAGTCAGTAATAGTTTCATTAGCGGACAGTGCTAACACATCAGAAGCCTGAAAGATCACCGGAGATCTGCATAAAGAATCGTCGCGGAACCGGTATCCCAACAAAATGAATTTCCCGTAGCCGGAGAAATCGTTGAACGGATCACTCTGTCCGTGTAGACGTTGTCGGGCTCTTCAGCGGTATGTTTCCGTCGCCATGCGAGACACGCGGAACGGCGTTTTCAGCCTTGCCGCGGAATTAATGCCGGGAAACCGGGCTGTTCCAGGATGATTTAACTGGACACGATGCGGCAAGAGCACACCACCGGAGCCAGCCGGCCCGTTACGATCTTCCTTTCTGGATGGAACAGTGATTCGAATTCGATTCCAGCTTCCCGGGCCCCCGGCCGCCACGTAAATCCGGGTTTGCGTGTTACGTCGCTGCGGGTTAACGTAATCGGGGCACTGACTGGAAAATTAGCCGACAGGGCTGAAAGCTCACGCCTCCGAGATGCTCTCTCCCTCTCTGCGAGCCGAACCTGCCGATTTCACGTTCACGCGCCATTCGGTACGCCATTTCCCCGGCGCTCGTTAGACAAATTTCGGAAAAACCCCGGAGAATTGTGTCCTCTTATTACACCCCCGCTCCACCCCGCCGCGCGAGCTCGCTGGACGCTTTAAAACGTCGACCCCGGCGCAGCTGTTTCAGCCGTCGAAGTAAACAGGTATCTTTCGTTTACTAAACTATTTTTTTTCTCTCTCGAACTTTTGCATCGTTGGTACACGTGGTTGGAGCAATCAAAGGCGGACACAACTTTTCCTTTTCTTCTGTTTCGCTACTGTTCCCGAGTTCTCGAGTTTTTGTCGCGGAATTGTTGTGATCGACGGAGGGATATGAAAAGAGTGTTTTTGCAATCGACGAATAGATTTCGGGCGGTCGGATTCGGCCGCGTTTAGATGGCCCACTTTGCATATTGCGATCGTTTAAACCGTTTCGGGGCGCAGGGAGATCGGAGGGTAGAGGGGAGAAGCGCCGCGCAGTGTCATTTCATGCTCGACACGATTCGATCGATTTCCCTGACAGGGCCGACAGGATTAAACGCGCGGCAGCCAGGTACTTCGCCCTTATTATCCGGTCACGTTCTCGTTACGGTTCCGAGTGCGAAGCGGAAGGCCGCGCGGATGCTGCTCCGGCGATGTATCGCCGCGATGGATCGATTCCGCAAGTCCGTGAGCCGAGCGCGCGCCCCGGCTGTAAACAAGAACGCCCGTTTAATTAGTTACCGCGACGCGCGCGAACGCCGTGTTGTAATTAATGCGACGCGTTTCCGGGCGAGCCGGCTTCTCCGCTGCTTAGAAAAAATTAATTATGTGAACGAACAAAGGAAGAGCAAAGTAATCGCCTGGATCCTTTTCCGACCCTCCGAAGTTCAAACTGGCTAGGCCACACCCCGCTCGCCAAGAATTATTTCCCGGAGTGTCGTCGAGCATTTTTCGAGTGTGCCCTAATCGCGATGCGCCTGGTGAGAGGCCGGGTTGGAATGGTGGCGCGAGCCGAAGCCAGAACCATCGGGTATAGGTGGTGCGGAGGTTGCGGAGCGAACTGGAAAAGCTGGAAATCGCTGGCACGACTAGTCATAATCCCCATTGTCTGTCCGCGTCTGTGTCCGGGTTTCGAGGGTGCTCCGGGAGTCCGGGGGTGAGACCTCTGCCCATAGAAAACCGTTCGACGCTGCGTCGAACAATGCGTGCGCGATGTATGACACTCGAGTCTCTCGATTCTTCCAGGAGGAAGATCTCCTCTCTCGGTCCTCCGTGCCTTCGACCCTGTGTCTCGACATTCCGCGAGCCCTCGACGAGCCCGACACACCTTACCCTTCGCCCTTTACCCTTTCCCCTCTGCATCCTTGGCCGGCGTCGACGTCTGCCCCGTCTCGCTCGCTCTCTTCTTCCTCTTCCTCTTCCTCTCCGCCTAGCCTATTGTCCGCGAGCGCTGCTTTGATTCATCGTCATCGAGAGGGCTGTTCCGCGCCGCTCTCTCGACCGTCCGCCAAGTGATTTTCAACCCCGTCGCACGACCCTTTCCAGTTCCCCAGCGTCCCTATACTCTTCTTCCCCTTTTCCGTGTACAATCGAGACACACCACCCACCCCGACCGAGGGATGCGTCGACTTTGAAAAATCCCCTCTCGCGCCGACAGGACACGGCTGAAAACGAGCAGAAAGCTCGACGACGCTGCCTTTTACCGCCTGTCGCCGTTGCTGCACTCATGCTCGTATGGGAGTTTGGATTATTCATTATTGGAATGCAAGCAAATGGAAGATTCTTTTCTTCTCATTTTCGGGTAAATCGGTGATAAGAGGGTTTCTACCGGAGAGAAGGGGTGGAGCTCCTCTTCCAGTTACCTCACTTATATTGACCTTCGAGAATCTGTTTAATGTCTGCCGGGGAGATCCTCTCCTCTCTCTCTCTCTCTCTCTCTCTCTCTCTCTCTCTCTCTCTCTGTTTCTCTCTCGGGAGACTATGCCCGGTGAAACAAGGATCCGAACGATTCCAGACCGAACGGGGATTTGTTTGTTCGGGCCATTGGATTTTCCCATCCGGCGCGGCCTCGGCTCGTTCCTCGATCCGATTTAAAGGTTTATCGGCCGCCAACAAATTCATCCCGAGCGAAGAAACATTTGGATTCCGTTCGATTACCGGTTCTACTCGGTCGGATTTATTAAAACCCGCCGCTCCTCCGCCGAAGAACGCCCGGAAAATAGGGTCCCTCGCATTGCAAACTTTACGCTTTCGCGGCGTTTTATCCGAATGTCGGCAAAGGGAAACGCGCATCGAAGGATTTACTTCTTAGCGGGATAAAAATGCACGAAGTAAAATAGATTTTCCGGTAGAATCGAAATCGTTTTTCCGGGTTCGATCTCGTGTTCGAGTCACAGTCTTCGAAACATAAGAGCCTGAACGCAGGCGTCGCGCGGCCAGCGAAAGTGTTAACGCCTCGAAGTAATTTCCCCGTAGCCCGAGTAGCAACAAGCTTCGCGAAGAGCCCGCCCCGGCACAAAGAGAAACTCGCGCGAGTCCAGCAAGAACCGGGGGGCGAACAAAAACTCGTTGGCAGAAGGTGGAGCGCGTCTGAGAGGAGCGGGAAGAAAGGCATGCTGGGAGCGTCGGAATCCAGTGGCGGCAGAGTAGCAAGACGTGGCGGCTCGGGTGGAACTGGTTGATAAGAACGAGGCGAGCGAGGAAAGAATAAGGAAGCCGAGGGGGATGCAAACCGAAGGAAGAATAATGGCGGAGCGGAGACGAGTAAAAAAGCTACGAAATGAAGATGAAATAAGGAGGGGAGGGTCTCCGGGGAATGCTCGGCCGGGGGAGAGGAAAAAGAGGGAGGAAGGATCCTCTTCGTCTAGGTGTCTCGAGACGGGCGAGAACCGCAAGCAGAGGAACGTGTGGAAGGATCGCTGGGAGAAGGACTGCCTCGGTGTAGTTGATATGCGAAAGGGTGCCTGCACCCGGAGCCCGCGTATCCATCACGCCGCTTCGAACGCCGCCCCGGACGTCCCCGGGACGTCGCGCGCCCCACGATAGGGATGAGGGAAGACAGATGCGAGACCGGTGTCTCGTCGCTGAGCCACGAACCGACGCGAACCAATCTCTGACACCCTACAGCCCATCCCCGGGTCCTCTGGAAGCGAGGATCCTCGCCCTCCTGTCCATATCGCGATACTCCACGGAAAAATTCCATGCTAGATGAGAGCTCTGCTACTATGGCAACGTGTGATTTTTATTCGACTTTCGGAGAATGATCGGTACAAGTCATCTCGCTCCCCCGTGACATGTACTCGCCAGTTTTTGCCCGGAGATAATCTCCGAGCCCGAAGCATCGGCTTAGCCGGTACTCTAAGCATCGTCGATGTCCCGTTCACCGTACAAGAAAGATCAGGAGCTTACGAATCCGGCAAAAACGGCGCAGCACGTCGTCAAAGGCCATGCTTCTATTCATAAGACCCGCAGCAGCCCGCCCTGGCGGACAAGACGCACGAGCGCGGCAAGGGTGAGGGGTTGGCGTGGGGTGGGGGGATCTGTCTCGTAAAATTAGCTCCCCAAGGATCAGCATCGTTGATAAGGGCGAAGAGACCTAACCGGGTTACACGTTTGAAAGCTTTTCCAAGTCTTAAGCTGACTCTCTCTCTCTCTACCTCTCCCTCTCTGACGAGAGAGACTCTACTCGGTTGTACTTCTACAGATAAATGATACGTGCAACTTAAATTGACTTTGTTGAAGTCGCTGCGTTCCCCAGACAGTCGAGTCTCTTTTTAGGCAACCGGGTTGCACTCTTGTCCCCGTTCAAGGGAACTTAACCGTTGAAGGGAGAGCACCGGATCGAATGAAACTCGATGCGAGCCGAGAGACGGTGCAAATGATAAGGTGAAAGCTAACTACCAAGTTAATGGTAAGAACTTTCGCGCAAAGTCGGAATAGACGTGTCGAAGGCAATGTTAAAGGTCGCGTGTCCCTCGGAAATAATTCTGCAGAAAATTGTACGTTCCCTAAATATTTCTTGCAAACCACGGAGGGTTAATACCTAAAATTCTTCAAATATTATCCTGACAGGTGTCGCAGGATCTCTTGGATCGATCCCAGGGCCGTTACCTGCGCGCTTCTCATTGTCAGTCGGCCCGGCTGGCTGCCGCGCGGACCGTTTATTTATTGCAAAAGGCGACCGGGCATTCGCTAGACGAGAGATTGCAAATCCTCGAGGAACATCCCCGGGACTTCCATCGATATTTATGAACCCGATCGACCGGCTTGCCGGCACCGCATCCTCTTCCACCGTGTTCCTCCGTCGTCCCACCCCCCAGAGCAACCCTCAGCCGCCGTCCAGAAGTCTGTCGAACTCTCCTGGAACGCGGGCCCAGCGTTCGTTCGTCTTACTTTCTTCGAAATTCATAATTCAGCCGCCGCGCGAACTGACTCGCACGACGCACTCCCGCCGTTTCTCGCCATCATCCAAAATTCATAGACGGGGGAGAGCGGGGAATACTATGTGAGAACTGCCGTTCGACCGCGTTGTATCGTAATTTTTCAGTGCTCGAGGCGAGAAACAGATGTTCCCGAGACTTCTAACTCGATCGGATCGAATAACTTCTGAATTATACGATTCGCAAGAAAATTATTTCCACAGACGCTACACGGTATCAAGGGGTACAACTCGTGATATGCCGGACTTCTACTGATACCGTTGTAACATCTACAGAAATAATGTTTTGTGCAACGCGTAATTTAGAAGTTATTCGAGACGATCCAGACAGGTGCCTCGCCCTGTGTACTCGCCAAGTTTCTCGTTGAGATCGAGCACAACCGCGAAATTACGTGTGTTAGAAGTGTTCCGTTAGGCGTTAGGATCGTTCCCCCCGTCGTCGGTGAGAATATCGCCCCGGCTTTGTTGTTCGCTGAACGGAAAACGGGCCCAAGAGAAAAATTGCTCGCGGGGTTAACGCTCTTCTCTCCCCTACCTCGAAACCATGATCTCGTGGGAGCCGATGGCTGCGAGAGCACGCCGAGATGAATCGCGTGAGCCTTTTCAGACGCCGCTGTATGATACACCTAAACTAAATTTTCGATAATTTCAACCTTTGTATTAGGAGAACATGATATAGAAGGAGGTGGCACGAAATTCAGTGGTATAAGTCAACGACAAGTAGGAAGTTAGAGCAAAATTGAGGGGACAATTGCGCATAGCAATAATCCTTTATACTTTCCGCAATATGAGATATTGAAGCGGTCCTCGTAATTGTTCTTACCTTCTCGCTTCGAGATCATTTTTCGGCTGCATTCTCCGAGCCTTTTTCGATCATTTTATCGCGTCACGAAGTCTTTCTCTTTTTGTCTCTTTTGCAGGAGGCTCCTCCGATCGGTGAATACGCGGCCCCACGATTCCAGCGGAGCAAAATAGCGGTCGCGATTGAATGGCACCGGGACTGAATGGCCCATAACCTGACAGTCGAAATGTGTGGTTACAAGACAGACCCGGGGAACGTTTCATCGATCCCCCCGGTATTTACCGGAGTGCTCCAATTCGAAGATACCGTTCGCGATCGTTTGACCGGCCGACTAATGTTGATTAGTGCTCGGAAGTGACGTTCCATTAGAGATAATTATTTCTGTGGTTATCCTCCCGGAACCTATATCGACCTGTTTATACGTCGGACATCCGGGTCCCGGTGATAGGCACCCGAAAAACCCAGAATCGAGCTGCCCTCCCTCGACGAGTCGAGAAAAACGCGTAGTTTTTCCCGACAAACTGTCACCTAAAACAGAGCCTGTCTGCCTGATTTAACGCGTTATTTACCCGCGATTGTAGTTTCTCAGCAGAATGCTAACAAAAGGGGTCGCTGCCCTAACTGCGCGGGGAATCAAAGAGAAGGCCCCGGATGAAATTCTCTGGCGTCGAAGGGCGACGACCCAGCCTAGGGGAAACGCTGAAAAGCGGACTCGACATTTAACGAAAAAACCAACGAAAATCTGAGTTCCCGCGGTCGCCGGGGTTCGCCCTTTTCAGACGAATTCTGCCGCCGTTGCTTCGATGGTACAATTTATCTCGCCGGTGAAAAGTTCATCCCATTAGATCAGGGACCAGCAGGCAGAGCTTCTTCTTCTTCCTGCTTCTGCTCTCCGCCGAAGCATTACCGACCGGCACTATGGAAACCTTTCAGACGCCCGGTGCACGAATGTGTCTTCTCCCTTCTATGTTCTCTTTTACATCCTCATTGACGGAACCGTGCAGAATCGCGGCCCGGCCTTCGTTTCACTGTTACTTTTCGATGAGGTGATTGCGCCGGAGTCGGCTGGCTTTCTAAACGGTGACTCTCGCCGATGGAACTGCCGTGAAATACAGCTGGGAATTCGAGCAAGTAAAAATTGATACTTGCGACTGCGCGTTGCCTGTCGGGGGACGACCTCTTAAATTAAATTGTATTGGTCTCTCCAGGAACGTCGCAATGATTTTCTAATTTTGAGGACCACGTTTTCCAGCTACGGATTCGTGAGGATCGCAGTGACGAAAGGATCCCGTGAAAGTTGATCGGAGGCGGAGAGGAACCGGAGGAGTCTGCGAATAAATTTCGCGGCGCTATCGGCGGACAAATGGCGGCGAGAAAGGTCTTTTCTTCGCTCCGGAGTCCCGTAAACTGCTGCCTTTATCTTTCCCCGGCTCGGTGATATCGTGATTAATCGAGAGTACGATTCGATCTCCGGGGCGCAGCGTGCTCGCTTCGACAAATGATGATTAATGGGACTACTTGCCGGAAACGCTACGGTTACGAATCGTCCCTGGAATCTCGCGATTTCCTTCGGCTTCCTCTCGCCGAGGTGTACAAGCCTGCTGCTATCCTATTTTCGAGTTACCGTCCAATTCCGCCCTCGCAGTCTCTTCCCCTTCTATAACCGTTCTCTCGAAACGAATTCATCGCGAACGCTTCTTGTGCCGAATGATCAAGCATCTTTTGATGCATTCCGATTCATCTGTAAACCACCGCGAATCGGTTCGACAAAAATTAATTTTCACAGGTTTCACCTGTTTAGAAGTTTCGCGGCTCTCCTAAATTTTTCGACGGTGTAAACAGGAGTCCACGAACTGCAGAGCACTCGGCCCATAAAAGCACGAGAGCGCAGGAACATTCGGAGCGTCGGATCGCGAGTTTCCACGGTTCCCGAGCGAGTTGTTCGAGCGAGTTGTCGCGTAAACGGGTGTCCGAAGCGCGGCGCGGCGCCCCGATGGAAATCGTTAAGTCGTCCCCGGATCAGAGTGACGCAACACTCTGCAGCCAGGCAAGCACGAATTAATTCATAATGCCTGGTGCAATTAAGGTTGCTCGCGAATTCAGGAGTGTTGTTACGGCCCGAATTCACCCGCGAGCTTTCGGCCCGGAGAGTGCTCGCCTGGAACTTCTTGACACAACAGAAACTTTAAAGTCAGCTTAGTGCTTAAGTCTGAAGAAAACTCCGGCCGGTCGAGACCCCTGCACCCTTTATCTCCTTCCCCACCGGTGTGAGTCCTCTCATCTCTCTTTCCCCCCTCTCTCTCTCCCTCTCTTCCTCGCTCTCTATCTCTATCTAACATCTTCCCGCTGGAGCAGAACCGTCTTCTATCCGAGAGGCCGGAAAAAAACTCCGACCGAAGCTTTATGGGTGACTTAACGACCGAACTTCGCACCGAATGGCCTCCAGAAAAATTAGAACTGTCCACGCACCCTCGTAACACCTTCCTCCACCCTTGAGCAACCCCCTTCCACCCGTGCAGCCGAGCACCGTCATCCGTAAAATCGATTTCCCATGAAAACGTCCAACTTTACTGCTCCACAGATCTACAGACCGTCGATCGGCGTCCGGAAACTTTCGGCAGATTTATGCTCGAGGAGGATCTCCCGGTAACATTCTGCTTAAAAATTTTAGTGGATGATTAGAGGAGACTGCACCGACTCTTCGAGCGGGTTAGACTTACCACGCCGATTATTATTTCAATTATTATCGAAACGAGCCACGGCTCTTCGATTCTGCGAAAATTCCAGTGAACCTGAATTACGCGTCGGACGGCGAGCGTTCTAAATTGCACGGTTACACTTTCGTCGATAAACGGTTGGACGCAGAAACGGATTTATAGTAGCGAGTTCTCGTGTCAGTTTAACGCGCGCCGATGGTTGATAAGTGGCTCGCAACGGAGCCGTCAGAGAGCGAACACGCGGGAAAACGAAGCGGGATCGGCGAAAGTTGGGAATTTCGTGTCGGCCGTGTACTCCGAGTGTCAACGAATGATTTTTTATTTCGGACAGAGGCGCGACACGCGACGCGGGTGCCGTTTCCGAGCTCGCGAAACCATCAACCGGCGACCCGTCGATCGAACCGCAACGGTGTCAGTTTTTATTATTCAGCCGGCGAGTACGCATGCGAGATGATAAGCAGCGACGGCGTAAAAATAATACCTCTGCGAACACCGGCGGTGTGCACAACATGTTACGGCCCCGCGTAGAATTTATCGGACGATAAATTATATTCCGCCCGCGCACGCGGACAAATTTTAAAATAACCCGGAATTTATTTCGGCGCGTCCCTCGGGCGCCCTTCGAGCCCTACGGAGCTGCTCAATGTGCTCCAAGGGGATACAGGGTCCTTAGAAGGTTGCCAGAAAGTTTCTAGACGGAACTCGAGGTCTGTCGGATGTTCCTAAGGATCTGTAAGGTTTGACACACGTTTGCAAGGACTCTCGGAGACCCTTGAGGTCTTTCCGGAGTCCGGAGCATCTTCCAGGCGATCCCTAAGGTTTGATAGATAATTTTAAAGATTCTCAGAACCGTTTCTAGTCTTTCAAGTAGATATTCTCGAGATTCAGAAGACCTCAGAGGATCCTTAAGATTTACTACGCGTTCGCTAGGAGACAATTGGATGGGAGTTTACAGGATCCTCCAGGAATCGTCAGAATTCGTCACATGTTCTTAAGGACCCTTAGCAGATTCTTAGATTTCCTAATAGTCCATAAGATCTTGCGTAGGAGATGCTGAAGACATTCCATATGATCATAAGGACCCTTGGAGAACTTGTGAGGAATCTCGGGAGTTTATGAGATCCCTAGAGGATCTTCCAAATTTGTCACACGTTCTCAAGGACGCTCACAAGGTTCTCGAGAACTTACAGAAGTACACAACATTTTGTAAAGAGAACTTGGGATCCTCGTAAGGTTCTTTACACCAGCAAAATTACTATTAATGTCTTAGTTAGTATAATACAATTTTTCAGAAGATCCAGAGGTCGTCCGGAAAATCCTGAAGCTCTGAGGGCAGTTTCAGCAGCTTTCGTTGGACGCAGTAAATCTTTGATGACTGTCAAAGGATCTTCTGGCGCGGCTTGTGGTCCTACAGAAGTCCTGAATGTCTTGCAGAAGATCCTGTAATTTAACGCTTAATTTAGTACTTTATCTACCGGTGTTGATCGACTTTTTAACAATTGTATTGTACCAAAAAGTAATCTCAACATAAATCAAAGAGTAAATAAAACTCCTCCAACACTAAACCTCTCCTAATACAGCAATACAAAAGACAAATCCCACAGCAAGTTCACTCAACTTTCGAACCACTCACCTCCGAGGAGAATCGTCGCAGTCTTCCAGTCGGCGAACCACCTAACCACCCCGCGTCTGTTCCGCAAGCCACCCGAAATTTCGTTCGAATACTTCGGCAAGTTTTCGCTCGGCTTCCCGGGGCTAAACGTCGTCCCGGGGGCCCGCAATTCCTTCTGTGTCGTTCGTCGCGGAATCGAGCCGAAGGAATAATCCTCCCGAAGGAATAATCCTCCCGAAGGAGGGAGCGCAGCGCGGAAGTTGATTTTAATTTCGTTAATCGAGCCTCCTCTCGGAAGCTGCGTGCAGCGGCAAGTCGGCGCCCCGGCGGTTCGACGCGGAACCGTCGCGGAAGAATCCGCCTCGGATTCAATTTCGTTGATGGACAAAGTTGCGCGGGAGTCAGAAATGAGTGACACCGTGCACGCGCGCGCCGGGGGTAGAAACGGTTTCCCGATTCGCATAATTGAACGGAAGAGTCCGTAGGGGCGGGTGGATTAGGGGACGGGGTCGGGGGGTTTGCAAGCGAAATCCACGAGACGGGAAGTTACGGTTCGTTACGGCCGTCGGTCGGGTTTTTACGCGTGCCGCGAATTAACCGATCGCCCAAGTTGGAAGTTTAATCGAAACCGAGACGCAATTTGTCGCGGGCCCGCGTCGAATCGACCCCCGGCGAGATAAGGGAGAATCGAATAAACGTCGTCGAGCACGACAGACGAGAGAGCACACTATAGAAGAGAAAGACAGAGAGAGGAGAAAGAGAGAATGGGAATGAGGAGAACGAGGAGAATCGAAAGCGCGACGTCTAAATTGCCAATGAAACATCGCCCGCGGAATCGTTTTTATTGTCGCGCATTCGATTGGAAAATATTCCCGGTCGCAATGCAACTTTTCCAATTAATCAACCGTTTCGATTAATTCGTGCCTGACGCTGTTTAAACAAAGCGGCAACTGCTACGGGCACGGTCGTCTCGCGGAACGAGACTCGTCGAACAACTCCACGGCCGGAAACAAACTCCGCGAGAGAGCTTGTCGCCCCGCGCGGCCTCGAATGGCTTTCGCGAAACCTCGCTCGACTAATTATAAGGTAAATCACCACTTTGCCCCCGCGAAGAATGCGATTCCGCTGTGTAATGGCCGCGTTGTTGCGATATTAACTCCCGGCTGCTGTCGCGCTCGCAAAAACGCCGGGCTACAGGGATCCTTATTCTACTGTCGCTGAAATTATAAAGGCACTTTCACCGAATCTCTCTATTCAAACACCTGTTGTAATCGTTCACGTACAGAGTAATTCTTACCTATCGTTTCACTTTTTCATCTCTGATTATGCAGCTCCCGTGGCGATGCACTGATCACAATTTTGACGGCGGAACAGACGTAAAAGCGAGCGCTCGGGCGGTTATTATCTTATCGGAGCTTTCCGATTGAGATATTTTACGCGTGGATCGAGGCGTATAGCGAGTGCCGAGATGCTCCGCGGTTTATGCGAGCGGTGTTAAGCCGATACAGTTCTATCGAGTAACGTTCCACGGGGGAGGATAATATCTCGTTCGAGGGTCCCGAAGGGCGGCGTCGCGAAGCTTTATGTCGGCGCAGTTCGGAGGAAGTTCGCGGAAGTCGTTACACCACCGACTGACCCGTTGTAAAACACCGTAGAATGGAGTCAAGGCGGCCACCACCCCTCTGCGCGTGTACTATACACGAGCGGAAACAAGCTGTCGCGCGTTGCCCGCGCGAACGACATACCACACACGTATACAGATTTTTTTTCCATGCCGACGACCACCGTTCGCGGTTTTTATACGGGACGACCGCGTTAAACCGCGATTCCGACCGACTGCCGGCAGAGAGGACCAATGAACCGAGAATGGTAATATTTCCACTGTGAAATCGCTTCATTGAAACCGCGGCCGGCAACGGAACCCATTGTCTTTCGATCACGCTCGATCGACGCCTTTGAAAACCTCGCCCCGGCCGTCTGGCAGCGCGACGCGATCCACGACTGGTCGCTAAATGAACGGAGAAAATTATTGACTGATGTAATGTCCAGCAGAAATAACCATTCGAATCATTTCGTTCAGAAACCGGCGAGGTACCTATTAAACCCGCCGAGAGAGTTGACTGTTCGTTGGTTCATACGTATCCTGCTCTTGTGGCCGACTAGTGCTCGCTTATTCTACTTAATGAAGTCGCTGATACCGGCTTCACAAGTTCGTACACTAACTTTACAGGTGGCAATTAAATCTGATTTAAAAATTCTTATACAATATCTGCGACGCTCGTTGTCTGACCAGTGCTAGGTTACACTACTTACAATATTTTTCTCCTTGTCGTCGCCTGTTATCGAGCAAACTAAAATTCTCCGAAAATTTGTTACGAAAAGTACAGCTTCTAAATTTACTACAGGCACATCCAACAAATGGAAAAACAATTTTTTCAGCACTTTTCACCATTGATCTCCAACACATGTCTTAATCTAAATATAACATCCGCCATTCGGTACACAATGCGGGCAAATAAAAGCGACAGCTGTCCATGATCGAAGTTTTATGTACTTCCAACAAAACAAAAAAGAATGGGGGAACAAAAAAATATAAATAAAACCCACGATCCTGAAAATACAATCGTACGCGAGCGAATTCTGTCGACTAATTTTTTTGATAAAGAATCGTTTCCGCAGCGCAAATTTTGCGATCGCACGCGGGGGACACGGGGACAGCTTCGGAATGTCTTTTAAGCTTGTCATTTCCCGGAACGACCTCGCAAAATGGGGGAACACGATCGCAGGCGCACCAGACAGGTGTGTATCGGTAAATATTTTTCCGGGAATTCCTCGTCCACGGAAAAGTTGTAACGCGTCCCGACGATTTATCCTCGCCGCGCGGCCCGCGCCGGGCGAGCGCATAATTTTCGACGCGCGGCCCATTTTCACGCTG
Source organism: Halictus ligatus (assembly GCA_028454255.1). Lineage (NCBI taxonomy): Eukaryota > Metazoa > Arthropoda > Insecta > Hymenoptera > Halictidae > Halictus > Halictus ligatus. The sequence goes on along the minus strand of CM052145.1, from coordinate 651,159 downwards.
GCGACCCGAAATTTTAATTATTCTCGGCGGTGATTTCGTCGCGGGCCGAGATAAACGGGACGCGTTAATTGCGCTCGTCGATTAGCGGATTCAGACGGCGCGCGCCGAGGTTACACCGGTTGCGCCGATGATTCTTTTCTCTCTTGATCACTGTTTCACCTTTTCGCCGATCTCGAATGCATAAAATTGCGCAGTCTACTTGTCAGATTCATTTCGTTTGATCTCGGATTCGTTAATCGATCATGGAAACGAGATGCAATTATGCAAACTCGGGAGATCGTGAGCAAACGAAAGCTCGAGCTTTCTTAATTTTTGTGTCAATTTCGGGATCTTGGAATAAATAGAATCGGGAGATGTTTAATTAATGCCGCGGCGGAATGCGACGAGGAAACGTCGATATGCAATTAAGGGAGATCGGCATTCGGCCGATGGTGAAAAAGTGGGAAATCCGGTAATCGTTATTTCCAAGCACCGTTTTGCAAAAGTGCTCGGCCGAGTTTCCGGAGAATCGCGGCACCGTATTAATTTTCCATTAAGCGCGTAATCACCGAACCGGACGGCCGAAGAAGCACGGGAAGAAACGGTTCTCTCTTTCTCTCTCTTCTCTCTGCACAGTCAATACACTCCGCGCGTTCTTTGCTGAATGACTACAGCCCGCTTCCGAGACGATCGCTTTTCGGTATTAATCGACTGCCTCCGCGAATGGTCATTATTATCGAGTCGGAGAGTGATTCATCTCGGAAAGTATCCGTCGATGTAATAATACTTTCTTTCCTCAAACGGTTTCAACAAAAATTCCTTTCACGTTCGCCAAACGTTCCCACCGTTATTAATTTCGCAACAGAAAATCTATCCTTCTCAAACAAAATTGAAACGTATTATCGCGTCGCAGTCAACAATCGCAATGCTCTTTCGCTCCGTCTCGCTCGCATTCGCGACCGCAAACGCATTTCACGCAGTGGAAACCGGGCGCCAATGACGATCAATCACGTGTTAAACTCTTCTCGTTATTTATATATTATTCCGTATGATGCGTTCACCGTGGCTAATCGCAACCCGCTGCCGCTATTAATGTCTCATTAAGCAATCGTTCGGCCGCGCTCGAGTGGTGGGGTGAGAAGAAAAAAAGAAATGAAGAGGGACACGGAGAGAGAAGTATGAGAAAAAGAAAAAACGAAAAGGAAAGGGAACGAGTCGGTTTCGCGCAACAGTACACCCCCGATGCGATTTTAATTAGAGGAGAAGCCGCCACCGCGCCTAATCGTCGTGCGTACGTACTCGGAACGTGGACCCGCAATTCTCGCATAGCTCGCGTGGCTTATTATGCTGAGCCGACGCTTGTTAATGGCGATTCGCGCGCGAAAACGCGGAATCCCGGCCGCGAGGAATTCGCGGACCACGCGGCGCGCCTGTCGCCGGATGCTTTCGTCTTCGCCGCGAAATTTTCCGCGATTTTCGATCGGGAGCCAGCCGTTTCCAATCTCGTTGCACTCGGGAACCTTGCAATTAGTCGGGAAAATAAAAATGCCGAGGTATAATTCTGCAGGATTTAATTGTATTTTTCCGGCGGACATTCCTAATTTCGCGAACGTTTCAAGTGGATTTGGCACGGCGACCAAATTGAGAACTTGTTCGAAAATAAAAATGTTCGCGACAGAAATGACGTTGAAACGAATTTCCCCTTTTAAACATTTCCAGCGAGTCGAAAATAGTGTGCTCTCGTGTGCTTGGTTAAGTAATTAGTGGCGCGATGATAAAGTAATACTGTATGAGATGTTATACATCATTTCCTGTGGCTGATCGCGCGATGTCTAATGATTTTCCAAATTTTTCTCGGGATCGACAATTCTTGTCCAGATTCTAAATAGCATGGGCAATTTGTCAGTGCCAATTCGAAACTCTCTGCTAATCCACTCGCGTTAATACCTCGAATAAAACGTACGCGGGTAGATCGGCCAAGCCTTTATACCGAAGTCGAAAGTTTCGAAAGTCGGGATAGGCGTCTACGTTTCCCAGGTTAGGTCCGTAATCTGAACACTTCCGGAAGTTCTACTCTTCTCAACAACTCTCCGCGTTCCCGTCCATCGATCTACGAAGCTATCCAGCTCCTTGTACCCCCGAATATACGCTAACGACGGTAATGAATTGGTAATGAATCTTCCGGAAAATGTGTTTGAACTAGAAACATCTTACTAGCGTACCAACTTGATATAACGAGGCATTGTAAACTCGGATGAACAGTGACTGAACAATCTAACACTGTACGAGCGCGACAGATCATTCTTGACTGAGAAGTCAAGTTAACAATTAATTAATATTTTTACCTGGCCAGTGAAAGGTGAATTCGCCTCCTCGCCGATGTTTTTCAAGCGAAGAAAAAGAATTCAAAGCAGTTGAACCGAAGTGACCCAGTGCATGCACATTTCATGCCGCAGAGGAAAGCAGTTATTAATAATTTTTAAACCAGCGGGGAGAGATTAGGGGGACCTCGAAGTCGGCCGAGATCGAACGATACGAGGTACGAGATCATAGATCTTCGGCGATTCGTAATTGCACGCGAAGGTCAGTCGTTTTTTCCAAGGTCCCCGATGCACGGCGACCCCGAATTACTTCTCGTTTACGTGTTTAATAATCGCGCCGCGCGGCGCCGCGGCCCGGTAATAATGGCCGGGCATTACCCGTGACCACCTTCTGCTTCCGTTTCCACTGTGGCCCGCGGCGCGTAGTTCCTACCCGGTTCTTCGCCGCGAGGCTAATTAAGGTCATCCGTCGCCTCGACAATCTCGATGATTTACTGCTCAGACTAGAAAATGATCGCTACACGCCAGACTAGATGTTCTGTCGATAAAGCCTTTCGTAGCTGCTCGTATTTCACTTCTGTCGAGCACGTCTCTGTTCGCTGTTGGACAGCGATTGTCAAATCACGATTAGAATCTTCCGTCTTTCCAGTATAACTGTTCGTTCGCTCTACACCCTCGACAACGGTGAGTTAAACCGTCGACCTTGTGGATTCAGACCGCCTTCCGGAACAACAATTTCGACCTATTTCTTTCTATGTTTAGCGAAAATCCTCCGGATACCGTTCCACGGGATGCACGCAGCACTTCAATCTGAAATTTCACGCCGATGCGACACGCGAGCTGAATTTCCTCCAGCCGTTTCTATTTTTCACTCCTTCAAAAACCGCGCTTTCATTCTCCGTACACGATTCTTTGCTGTTTCAATCTTCCGCCCCGGGGTGGTATTGTTGTTCGTTCTCCACGCTGTATGCAGCTTCTTCACACAGGCAAATCGTTCGCTCTAAATTAGGACGTTAGAGTATCTCCGCTTTTACGCGAGACAGTAACAATAATCTAGAGTAACCAGTTTCCGAATTAAGAATCAATTCAGCGTGAAATCGTTCGTTTCAAGTGCCCTAATAATTTGAGAAGCCACCGTGTACCCCTGTCGTTCCTCCTCGGGATGCGAGCGGGTGATCAACAAGGTCGTTTGCGAGGCTCGTCACGGGGGTTAATTGCGCCTTATCAGGACCGGGTCCGATCACCGTCGATTAAAAATAAATTCGACTAGTCCCGGGGGCGCATTCTGCCGGAAACGACAATGCGCTATCGGTGGCCCCGTTCCGTCCGGTTCAGAGACACGGATTAAACGTTACTGGCCGGAAAATTCGACTCCGTGTAGCAGCGGAAGGAAGGTTCTCGTGGAAAACTTTTCCGGGAAAGGGGATAAAGAGTATAAAGGAGTACAAGAAGTATTTTCCGACGGGGCTGTTGGGGTGGCGGGCGAAGGGAGGCGGCAAAGGGGGGCACGGTCTATCCACAAAGACTCCGTCAGGGGTGCACGCTTGATCGGACGAAGCATCTCTCTCGGCTCTTTTGTTCGAGACATTGAATCCGTTTACGGTGATTTAATTGAGCCAGGCTAATCGGCTATTCAAAAGGAAGGATGGGGAGCGGCGGGAAGGGGTTCGCTAGAGAAAGCAGGGGTGGATAAGGGGAGGTCGGGCAACGGTTAGAGGCTCGACTCGATATTCCTCGGCCGACGACGTTGAAAAATCCCGACTTTTCGCCGGCTCCGGCGCGCACCGTCCAAACCCCCTTTGATCTATCCGGGGATTAATAAAGGGGGAGATTAGCACCGTGGCCTCGTTAGTTTTCCGCAAACCCTCCGCCGCGGCCAGATTTTACATCGCGTCCCATAATCTTGCCTCGCTCAAGAATAACGAGCCAACTCCGCCCCCGTTGTATATTGAAAACTTTCCGAATTTCCCGGCAGTAATAATTTTGCCGTCTTTGTGCGATGGAGCGGGGAATATTGAAAGAATCTCGAATATTCTGCGATACATTTTCTCTAAACACCGCTCCGAACTGAAGCTCGAGGAGCTCAGCGAAATTTATAGACGAATTCGTTCGAATTTTCGGCATTGCAAAATATATTTTCCGCGTGGACAACAATTCCTATGGTAGAGATTGCCGATTATAACCGAAAAAGATTAAACTCGATCGAACGAGTGGGCTCCAAGATAAAAATTCTCGAACACAGCATGTTCGAAACAAGGGTTCGGAAAAATCTTGAGCAGCCTGTATTCTTATCAACAAATTCGAACCCGTCTAGATCGACCCGCTTTGCATCGCAAGCGTCTCAATTTCGTCGAAAATCTGTGCAATCTACCGCGAAAACTGATTGACTCTCGAGCCGCGCGCGCAGGGTAACGGCATAATTGTCTCGGGGCGCGATAAGACAGAAGTTTAGGCGAAACTCCGGGCACGACTGGGCCGACCTCGCGCAGCTCAATGGGACCGGTTCATGAATGTTCAAATGGTCTTTCTAGTTAAAACGTCGTCGCCGAGGGTGGCACGCTCAGTTAAAGCCGGCGAGAGAGTCTTCGTAGCCGGGAAACCGCGACACCCTAACTGTAACCGAGACCAGACCGAAATCTCGTTAACTCTCGAGACTCGAGGTATTTCGATCTGATTTAAACCGGAGGACCTTCTCCCTCTCTCTCCCGAGAAGGTTCTTGTGTTCCGGGGGTAGGAACTTTCGCCGCTTTAAATCGCGGCGGCCACGAGGTCGCAAACGTTTCCGTGAGAGTTTCACGAAATCGATCGGAACAGGGAGGGGTGGTGGTGGTGGTTCTTCGGGGCTGGGGAGGAATCCGAGCGTCTTTCGTGGCACCGGAATATCGATCTCTGTTCTTTGAGGATCCAGCCCGTGAAGCGGTTGTCGACCTCCGACAGGCGAACGCGCCCCACGAAATTCCGCCTCAAAGGGTGACACGTGCGAAATTAGGTTTTTCCCGCGGTCTCTCCGACGGTGTCCGACAGGGTCCAAGGGACACGATCGAGCCGTCAACGCGTCGATAAACGCAATTACCAACTCTCAGGGCTAGACCGGCGCATTAGCGGCCCGACCAGAAGCAGACCGAACCTCGTTAACCTCCAGTCAGAGTGCGACCTCCCGCGACAGGCACGTCGGTTACCCACTTATTTACTTACTCGAAGCCTGCAAAAGCGGCCCGCGCCCTCCTTAACCCTTAACAACCCCGACACGCCGCCCGATGGACACCGCCTCCGAATTGATTTACCACGAAAATGAGAGACCACCGTGTGTTTGTCTCTCGCAGTTTTAGAAAAAGTAATTCACCCCGTCCGAAACCTTATTTTTATCAACGCCCTCTGCGCACTGGGTCGTTCGTGTTCGCGACTGACTTTTTCCTACTGTTCCAGTTTTCTAGAAAATTTTTTTCAATTCTCCAATACGTGCTGAAGTCCTTTAATGTAATATAATTCGTTGGAACATGAAACGTCGCAGACGAAACGTCTAGAGTGAAATTCCCTTTCCGATATGAACGACCCAGATTGCCCACGGGGGGTTAATATTAATACCACAAACGATTTGTAAGCCGGATAACTTCTATACACAATTGTCGCGCTTTAACCTAGCTTCGCTTTTGTCATACATAATTCATTTCACCGGGTAACAATCGAGGGACGCTGAAACACGCCGTGAAGTGGACGAGAAACGGTCCGAAGTTCTTCTACGAAGGACAATGAAAAAGTAATTGTCTTCTATTTGGGGACACTCGAAAAATTCTCACGTAGATCCTCCGCTTTAAATTTCAGAAGCGAAATTGGAGCGATAATTAATAGACCGCGGAACTTGGTGCAAATTCTAGAAAATTGCGGCAGAATTTCGTTTTCCTCGGTGATGGACTCGAAACGTGGAATGGAATGTTTATTAACTTTCAATTGGCTCCTTCAATGTGCTCGCGGACTTTTTCTGTCCCGTGAACGCTGAAATATTCGCTGGGTAATTAATCGAACGACATCGTCGCTTCAAGTTTGCGACTGCTTCGATATCCATCATCTCTAAAGACATAACCACACTGACGCTTAACTGGGTCTTTTAGATTTAATTTGGAGAATTTTGTATTTTTTATCGATAGCAGTCGAACAACTGTGCTGGAAATCTTTCAGATTTTTTAGGGAACAGCGGAAAGGGTAGTCCTGGACATGAACGACCCAGTGCGCCTGCAGCAGGTGCGAAAAATAAATGGGGGGTTAACAATCGAGAATTGCTCAGATGAACCGGAAGTGCAATCTAATATTTGCCGAGGACACGGACCGCGAGTGCTTAAACTACGTCGACAAACTGATCGGATTTCTGGTTAAACTGTTGGTCATCTACGGTCCCCGCGGGGGTGGTTCCCATGCCATGTACCGAGGCCTGCTAACTATCTGCGAAACTACAGCGAAATCACGAACTTACTCGACCTTAATTGTTTATCCGGAACTGCGTCTCGGAGAAACCGGACCGAAGATCTCTGGAAGACGCGAAACTGCGTCGTCTCCTCTGCAGAACCGTGTCTCGAATTACACGACTCGAAATTTAACAAATCAGTATTTGCCTCGACAGAGAGATATTTTTAGAGTACGCTGCGCTAATCTGGACGTAATAAGAAATCATTTAGGAATCAGAATGATCAACGTCCAAGAAATCTCTCGCAGAGAAATTATTGCAAATTGGATGACGTTTCTTCCATTATCGCAAATCGTATACCTGTAATTTCTCCAAATTTAACAAATCGATGGTCTCCTTAATAGACAGATATTATCGCGGAATTGTTAACAGCGAGTTTTCACCCTGAAGTGGTGGTTAGCAGTTTCTAGAAATATTCCATGAAGTCAAACATGGAGACGACCACAGTGTTACAAATGATAAACCACCAAAAAACTGAATGCAACAACCCGATCGAATCAGACGTCAAATCTTCCAGCGAATGTCTGTTCGAAACAGGCTCGTTATAATAATTTGCATCGGGCATGAGGCGGCAGAGGCGTCTCGTGGAATAGCGGGGATCAGCCGCTCTGAGACACGGTATACGGGAATCGAATCGGAACGACCTTAAAGTTTCTTCGGCAGGGGCGGGAAGGAGGGGGCAAGGAAGTCGGAAGACGGAGCCTCGGTCTTAGACGGAATTGCTCGTCGAAACGACGAGACCTTGGCGGTATTATTTCGCTTCGAATTCAGTGAAACTCGTTTCGTGCTGGAGTCGTCGTCGAGTTCGTGGGCCACGATGTGTTCTCCTCGGCAAATCCCGCAGGAGGATATTCGGGACGACATAGAGCGTCGTGCCTCGTCGTTGCCTCGGCGCTGCCTCGCTGGAAATTCCGAGAGCAGCGCCCCCCGGAATGCCTCTGTGTACGCAGAGACGAAGAGAGGGTTGCTCGCGCTACACGAACGTGCACCCCCTACCCCTGCCCGGCTCGTTACCCTAAGCCGAGGCGTGACCTCCTATTAGACGCGTAAGCGCTATTTACTCGGCCGAAAGTCGAGTCCCAGGCCACGATTGGCTCTGATGCACTCACCGGTTCGATGCGCCCTTCCACCTGATCCGTTTCCGGCTGAAATTCCAACTGCCACGGCCCTTGTGACAATCCTTCGACCGGTGGACACACGCCGGACCTATGGAGTTCTATCCTCAAACAATTCTGTGTCGACGCGACGGTCGAATTAATTGATAGTCGTAATCGACCTTCCCTTCGCTAGTTGCTAGTCCCTATTTCGGTTCGTTCGTCTAGATGCGCCAAAAACAAGTGGCTAAGAAATTGAATAGAAATTCCGACGTACCTTCCCGCAGTCTTCCTTGACGCAATTTCTAAGCGGCGAGAGATGATCCCGGAAGAGCTCGACGTCGCAAAAACAAATATCGCCGGGAGGTAGCGCGTGTCCTCGTGGAATGAAATATTTAGATCCGGGAATTGTATTTGAACCGGGAACGGGTGAAGGGAAAGGTCTCGCAGTCTCTGGTTTTTGCGCACTCGCGAGAAGGTTTCCGCGCGAAGTCGCACGCCGTTGGAATAAACAACACGACGCGACCGGAATCTCTCTCTCGCTACTCGCACACACACACACGTACACACACTGCTGACGAGGAAATGACGGTCGTCGCCGAGGGTGCGGACTTTTTTCTCTCCCCCTCCACGCCTGGGCAAACACGTTGTTCGATTATACAAATTTCGAATCTTAACGAGGCCGTGGGCGGACGGTGAGAGCAGGGAGGGGCACGGAGGCGGGGGACCATTACGGGCCAGTCGTTTATCAACGCTACCCACATTATACACTTGACTCTCACGACCCCGTGGCGTGTCCCCTTCCCGTGGATAATATCACGATTATGGACAGTCGATCGTAGATAAGAATTTAAGGCGTGCTCGCAAATGTTTTCGAGCCTGCAGCCGCGCCGTTCCCCGTCCGTGCATTAATTCTCCCGTATCAATCGGGAAGATGGACTACCATGCCAACGATAAACACCATACGCTTTCGAATTAACAGGACCGGCTGTCTGTCTCAGGATCTCGACGATTTATAATCGTCCATCGACGGGAACGACGCCGACCTTTTCTACTTATTCCAATCTCTGACGTTCCGATGAAAATTGTTCGATAAGTGCGAATTTTTTGGACGCCTTCTGGTGGAAATTTGTTAATGTCCCGTAGCCCGAATTGAAGCTCCGAAAATGTACTTCAAGACCACCATATTATAAATAAAATAGAACTACGTGTTCGCGTACTCGAAACCGCAATCTAGAAAACCAGAGAACTGCTTCTACGGAACGATCCCTAAAAGAATAATTTTTTAAACGCCACACCGTAGAGATATTTTAATCTTCTATGGCTCGATCTAAAGCTTGAAGAATGCACTTCGAGATAAGTACGCTGCAGATTAAAAAGAATTACGTTCACGCACTCCAAAATCGCGATCGATCATCTGCGGAGTCGGAGAGGGTCGCTCGCGTTCGAACGGTCTAGAGAAGAATTATTTTTTTACTGCCTTGCCGTCGAGATTGTTTAATCTTCTAGGGGTCGAATTAAAGCCCGAAGAACGCACTTCGAGATAGGCAGACCGCAGATTAAAAGGAATTACGGTTGCACTCTCAAAATGCCGATCGATCATCTCGAGAGAGTCGGGAGGGTTGCTTTCGCCGAACGTTTCCTGAAGGATAATGTCTTAATGCGTTTCTCTAACGATTTTTTAATGTTCCAGGGCTGAGATCGAAGCTCGAGGGTCACGGTTTAATCTATCCAGGCCACGGAACAAGTGGATCGTTTCGAAAGCGTTCAGCCGAGAATTTCAAGAACTTTCGAAACGACGTTTTTCCTCCGGTTCTCGGCGTCGTTGTCGTCGTCGTCGTCGTCGTTCCCGCGCGGTGCACCCTTCCACCGTTGATCACGCGAACGAAATATCAATCAAAGGTAGCTGCGCGCCGCGATAATCGCGGTTTCGACGAATATGAATACATTTACTCGGCCCGAAGAAACTGGTCGAACGAACCCCGGTGCCCGGGGGTTGGTTCCCCGGGCATTACGAGCACGACAGGTTCTTCGGGAACAGCGTTTTCGGGTCGAGCCGGTTGCTGGACGCTTTAATGGACGTGCAGTAGCGCCAATCGTATTTCACGATAATTATATCGTGAGCCGGAGCCGCGCCGGAGAGGAAAATCGAACGAAATCGCTCACACACACAGCGAGAGACAGGTTTGCCGCGGTGGAGCTGTGAAATATTAAACGCGATCGCTCCTTCAGCCTCGCTCGCGGTTTTTCAAGGCCCCGACAATTCCACGTGGAGCCCTTCAACGGCCCTGCTAGACCGGGCCGAATAAATCACACGGCTCTAGCCGCGGTGCGAAACAATCCGGCAATTTTCGTAATTAGTCCCGGCAACGGTCGCATTTCCTTCGGCAGAAAAGTAATCAAACTTGCTCGTACGTACGCCGGTTGTTGAAACCCGCGCCCATAACCACCCCCCGCGCGCGATCTCTCTCACCTTTTGCGATCCAGCGGAGCGATTTGCACCGTGTAATCGGAAAAAGGCCAAGCTTTCTCTCTCCACGCGACACCTTTCCAGGCTTTTCGCGTGCAGTTTTTCGCTCGACCGCGGGATCGATTGCCGTCTGCGCTGTGTTCCTCGAACCTGCCCGGCCCGGCTCGGCCCGGTTGCTGCGCGCGGCTTTAATCCCGACGATAAGGATCTGTAATCCTTCGATTAGGTTCGCGCCGACTTGCACGACGCGCGGTTCACGCGACGGGAACTACCCCGGCGAATTTCGGCGACCCTAACGATCCGACAACCCTCGAATCTTTGAAACCGCCTCGGCGGTACTCCCGGCAGCTATTGCGGTTACGTTTTTCGGGGCGGGGGGAAGGGTTCGAGCGGAGATAGATCACCGGAGAATATGGATCGAGATTATCGGCTTCATCTCGGACTGGACTGGATGGAAACAATTATCGACGGCGGAATCATGCTCCGAGTTGGAAGCCTCGCAAAAGTTACGGATTAACGAGATCGGAGAGAGCAGTCGGATATGTGGAGATTGTCGCGAGACTGTAGGCGGTGGATCGTCTAAGCCCGATGGCTGATTAGACATTAATTAGAGAGAGGGTCGGGGAGAGAGAGAGAGAGAGAGAGAGGGACTGCGGCGGGGCTTAATGGGATATTAGCCGACGAATTGGAACGCAAGAGCTGGAAATTAGAAAATTAGCCGGGCGCTATTCGTCGGGAGTCGATCGGTTCGTCGTCTTCCGGAACATCGGGCCTCGTGTCCTCGAACCTTCCCCTAATTCCATAGAATATCGATCGGTCAACCCTTGTTGTACCACTCTTCGCGATTTCGATAAAAGTTCGATTTCAACGAGAACCGTAAAAATTTTAATGAAACGGGTGTTGGTATTTTTATTTAGAAGAAGATGCAAGCCTTCTTCAGAGAATTAAAAGAATTTCATTGTCGAGATCGAGCGCAGTTTATTTTCAGCGGGCAGACGCGACAATGGTGTGCAAACGAGTGGCAGTGCCAAATTTTCGGATACAGGCTGGTTCCACCCGATTGTGTTCAATACCGGAATTTCTGTTTGTTGACCCGAGTGCCTTAATTAACAGAAAATCGTTCCAGAGAGCCGAGTAATTTGATAACAACGGCGGTGCGCTGTTCGATGAGATCGAACCCGCGGTTAATTCGTCGGGACAATAGCCCGACGTCACTTGTACACCCTCGAAATTTATGTGAAAGCCGAGCAGGACGGCTTTCAACCGAAAGAGGCAAGACAATCCGGCTGGAGAACGGATCTTCCGAGCCTGTTGAAGAGAGATATACGCTCTCTCTCTCCTCCCTCTCTCCATCCTAAATAAAAGTGTCTGCCAGGCCAGGCATAAAATATTCAGCCCGACGACTTTCGACGTGTGAGGATAAATTAAGAGTGAATTTTTATTACTGGGCCACCCCTCTTTCCCCGGATCCTCTCGCTCGGAAGAATGTTCTGAAATATTGGACGACAGCTAGCCCGAGGTATAGCACTTGAATCTCAAGAAATACTTACATCTCCGTTTCACCTTTTAACAGGTGTATTTTCAGTGTTCCGCGATGTCCGCGAAAATTGGAATACTCGCCGAGAATTTATTCGGATTATAATTTCTGTTCGCCCGCAATTGACTGGGAAAGGTTTTATTCCGTCCCGTCTAATGACGACAATAACGAAGAAGGTATCGGTATCAGAATTCGTGCAAAATGGATTCAAGGGAATAACGAAACTCTCGACAATAGGCAACGTAGAAGGATGTCTATTCGAGACAATGCTGAGTCCCGTGGATGGACAAGAAAAGGATGAGTCGCGCTCGTTTGACGGGTTAATAAGGAAACGTCGATCGCCTGTTGATTAAGCTCCACCCCCCGGACGTGGCCTAAACGCGACCCAACGAGGGGAAAGAGAGACTCTGCACTCTCTCTCTCTCTCTTTCTCTCTCTCTTTGTCTTCGGAACGACGGGAACAAATAAGAGGTTGTTTGGCAGTTACTTCGCCGTCAAGGGGGCGGAATGAAAAGGATCGGAAGGGTTTCCGCCGGTCTCCGGGAGCTGCGAGCCGAGCAATTAAACGGAATTCCTTCGATCGTTTGTCTCGGACGGGTAACTGGAAACGAACCTCCCCGTCCTCCCGGAAAATAGAGTAAGATCCTCGCCTCTCTCTCTCTCGTAAAAGTATGATGAAGAGGCCAGAAGCGGGCGGAAACGCGAGAGAGTCCGCGGGGAGAAGGAAGGGATCGATTATATACCGACCGGAGTCGATAAATAACGATCTCTCGGCTCTTCTCAGGACGTTGATTGTGATCTTTTTCCCAATCGTAATCTTCCGTCCGTCGATGTGGGCCAACGTGACCCATAAACAATCCCTTATCGCGATGCTTTTCATGTTCTTTTTTCTCCCGGATCCTCTCTCTCTCTCTCTCTGACGTAACTAAGCAGTTTCGGGATTTATTTGCGTCGGCGCTCGCCGATCTCGCTTACAACTATTCTCGTCTCCATCGAGCGGATTATCGGTTTCCCTTTAACATACCTCGCAATTCCAGTCGCCGGTATTTCAAACGTTTTCCCCCTTTTGAGAAAAGTTACGAACCCACACGACGGGGTGGTACACCTCTGTTTCAAAAACTGTACTTCACTTTCGCGCGTACCGTTCTCGGCAGTTTTCGAAAAAAGATTTGCCGGCCCGGCGATTTCGCGAGAGAATTCCGTGTGCCGGTGAACGCGCGCGATCGAACCTCATGGATCGTCGGATTTTCCGCGAAGCGTTATCGAAAGAAACGCGTTTTCGAGTATTTTCCCGACGGCAGGGGCGGAGGCTCGAACGAAAGCTCCCCCGCCCCCTCCCAACCGGCAATATTGTCGATACAATTTCTCGTCACACAAGAGAATTGTATCGCGTTATCGGATCTTCCGCGAAAAGCTGGGAAATAGCGTGCCGAGGGGTGGGCATGTGGGCTGCGGGCGAGTAAAATTCACGCGTCGCCTCGCGCACCGAAAAAGCCCCCGAAAACGGTCGCGGAACTTACAAAGCCCGAAGCGAAAATGAAAAATCGCTTGCAATCGGTTGGTTCTTTGGATTATGGCGGGTTCGCGTGGACGGGCAGAATATTTCTAATCAAATTGCGGAACGCTTTTGAATACTGGACCTTGTGCTGCCTTTTACGAGCGAAAAAATTCAATTTGTTTAGAGTTTTTATCGCAGTATGTGCTTGAAACATGGTGTATTATAACACCAACAAATTCGTGGACGTGCTACATTTTTCGACAGACGCTGGACCGAACAGGAAAAGGCTGCTCGAAACGGAAAGAATTCGAAAAACATTTGCACTCGAACCAACTGTTTCCTGTAAACTGCGGCTTGATTAACGAGCCCGTTATCGTGGCTAGTTACCCGCAACAATGTTTCGAACCGTTCGTTCCCCGTTGCAACGTTCAGGGCTCATGTAGAACGCCTCATGAATCGCCCCGTTCAACGCCGTGACAGATAATGCGAGAAACGAGCGATTTTCCAATCGACTCCAAGATAGGAAGGGGAAATTTAATCTCCGCCTGTTAGGACGAGAAGCTTTTTGTCGAGATTTCGTGCGAAAAGGCGAGCATGCTCTCCATCGGCGACGTCGCAGTCGGCGACACCGGAATCACCGATGAATTTATGCGAAAAGTTTCGCGGTCGGTATAAATCATCGCCGAGTCGGGCGTACGCGTGAAAATTTCAGAGCGAACTGTTCGGAAGATGGTCGATAGCTTTTTATTGTTGAACCAACGTCCTATTTTCTGACGATTTTTGCGCGATCTTTCAAGAAAATAATTCTTCAATTCCTATAAATTGTTTCAGAAGAGAATAAACTCCGACAAAAATGCAGACACTGCTCCGTTGATTTGTAATTTGATTGACAATAAAAATACATTGATATTTCCATCGATATCCACCACTTCACACGTTAATATTCACTCCCCTAAGCATCGTTTTCCAATAGAAATTAAAGGATCTCTTACGTCGAGCATGATCCAGTCACCCCGAATGTCTCCAAGTAGAATAGTCGAGGAATGATCAGACGCAGGCTCTCAGAGTAGAAAGCGCATCGAGGAACTTCCAAAACGGATTCCCTTCGAGACGATTCACTGCCTCGGCTCCAGATCAAGTATTTTGCTTAATGGCTTTTATAATTACTGAGTATTTAGGGTCGTCGACGTTGATACCGCAAGCGGTTGATCCTTGCTTCCTGTGTTTCTTTGGCCCAGGAAGAAGATAGAGGATGATATAGATTACGCGGTCGTCTTTAATCTCGTCGAAAGCTTGATCCTTTGCGAACCAAGTCACGAGATCGAGGGTCCAAGAAACCGGAATAAATGTAGTGGAGGCTTGATCCCGGTTGATCAGGTTTGAATCGAAAAATTGAGCGACCGGAAATGAGAAACATCGAAATAACAGTTACAATTTCACGTGCAGTTGTTACGTTAAAAATCATGTTTAATTTCTTTCCGCCCTTAGGAACCAGTTGGGGTAAAATTAGGTATCGATTCGAGACAGTTACCTTCTGACAAAACGTCGCTAAATTCTTCGATCGAGACCATCGTGCAACGGGAACGTGTGCAAAGCTTCCCTTTACGAGGCCATTCCGCTAGATTTTTACGAGCTTGCACAGACAATCGCGCGACGTACATTCGCACGTGGCCGCAGTTATTTTTTCGCTCCATTCGATCGGCCGCGCTACTTTTAAATCGCGATAGTTGCAGGGAAACGGGCCGACACTGTCGACTGGAACGCGAGCAGCATGGAAACGAGATTGCGGAGTGGGTATTTGTTAAGAAATCGCAATTTTTCCAATTTTCCCTTCCGTGGAATATTGCCTGAACAGTTCTGAATAAGTTATCCAGTTGAAACCCCGAAAACGGAACGGCTTTGCACAAAAACCACTCGGGAAACTATAAATTGAATTAATCCGAAACCCTCCACGCGTCTTCCACATCCGGCTAATGCCCCACTTATGGTTACGAACCACGGCTAAAACCAGTTTTCTATCAGCCAAATGAATTTTCTTGCATCCATGAATACCGAATATATAAGTGGCTCGTGCCGTTTGTCCTCGGGAGTTCCCGCCACATCATTTTAGACCCGCTAAAAATGAATCATTTCGATCCGGAAACCCGATTCGCATCGAGAATTCCCCGCACACTCGCGTACACGCTCCGTTCGCGTAGAGTCTCGGGTGAATCGTCGGAAGCTAAAATCTTGCGTTCGCATGAAATGGCATCGCGAAAGATTTGATTCCCGTCGGTGCAGTGGCAGCCGCCGCTTCTCCCGGATTTAAGCGCGTTCCGCGAGCGCGAGCACGAGCGCGAGCGGGCAAAGTTTCGAAACTGGATTCATCCCGTCGGGGATGAAATTTCTCCGGGTATATTTTCAATTAACTTTCGCGCGCGACGCGGATCTCCCCGCGAAACTACGAGGTTTCGGGCGAGTACACTGCTGCGGAGACGCGTCCGTTCGTTAGCGATTCTCCCGCGGCTTTCGCCGATCGCGAGCCGCTGTTTACGGGACCCGGGTGGTACTTTCGCATGCTCGATTACGTTGGCGGACCGCATCGGTACTTTGTGCCAAGGCAAACACGAGGAGAGCCCCGGCTCTCTAATAGAGAGCATTATGCATATAGGGGGTGGAGGCTCGGCGACCGCTGACTTTACGCTCGCTCGCCGCTTAAATAATCCGCAAACGCTGCAGACGCGTTGCCTATTCGATTATACACGTGCCCGATCGATCCCCCCGACCCTCCATTGTGATACTCCGAACCGTCGAAGACAAATGAACCCCGCGAAAACAAACGACTCTTAACGAATCGACCGATTTTGTTCGGATTTCGTCGGTCTCGCTGCTTGTCCTCGTTGATTCATTAAACACACGCACCTCTGTCAAATATTGAAACTGTCTGCCAGAGAAATAGTATTATTTCCAGCTTGTTACCACCACCGGGAAAAGAAACGAACGTCAATGCGGCTGCTGTAGTTTGAATTTAATGCATTTGTTATTCTCGGTACCGTTAAATACGTCTGTCTGAGAACCAACCCGGTTTTCTAAATCCGGTCGCTCCGGATCTCAAAGACGAAAATACGTTACAGAAACACCCGAAAGGGAAAACATTCTACACGATTTAATTCTTGTTTGACAGTTTTAGAGATCATCCGACAGATTTATTCAGGGCAAAGATTCGAATCTGAACTCAATACATTAATGATAAAATTAGAAATTTGGTCTCTTCTCCCAGACAAACCGTGTAATAACCAATTACGTACCATGATCCACACTTAGGATCACAGAAATTCCACTGAAACGACCTAAATACATTCCGGAACGCCGTCATCCTCGAACGGGGATTTTTTGCCAATCAATATATATAAAGTGATAAATGTGTCAGGACGCAAAAATGTAAGAATAAAAATCCGATGTTCAACGGGAAAGCAAGTAGATATAGCGGGTAGCACACAGTGGGTCACACGAAGCAAAGGTCTGGCTTCAATTTCGAGAGAAGGGCTTCGGTAAACGGTTCGTCGGAGTCTTTTATTTGCGGACGGGCATGGCGGCGGTCTCGGCGACGCAACTTTTGCAAACCGGTTACTTCTGTCCCAGTGAAAGTTCCGACGACTCGCGGTCTCGGTCATTAAAGCGTTAATCTCGGAGAAAAAGGAGCGAAAGCGTCGGGGGGGGGGGGGGGAACTCGGCTTCCTTTTGTCCCGTGGAAAAATCTTTTATCCGGCGGCGTTCGAGGCTGGCTCGGCTGCCTAAGCCTGGAAACAGGGTGGCAAAGAGAGCGAGATAGAAAGAGAGAAAAAGCGAGAGAGAGAGGGAGGGAGGGAGAGAGAGGAGGTTCTCTGCAGCCGCGAAAAATTTTTCCGTGGAATTTCTCTCGCGTCGACAATTTGCCGGAAACGGTACCGCGCATAACCGTATACAAGCATGACAAGTACTCCGGGGCGAGCACAAGAAGCGACACTGTTTTTGCTCGTCGTCGCACGAGGCCCGCGGGGAAAACGCTGCGGAAAACGCGGCATCGACGGAAAATCGCTGCTCCTTTTTATCCGAAAACATTGACTAGCCATTTACCGGACTCGTCGTGTTCAGTGTGCTAGTCAAATCCTGCAAATTGCAATATAAAAATCGAGGTGTTCGACAGATAGGTTCAAGCTGCAAACGTGCGACAGCAGCGAATGAGATAGTCGGCACACTCGCTGGAAAATTCGCGAAACATCGGAGACACCCTACTTATATATATATCAAAATAGATTCGACGCGGTGAACCACGAGATCCCGGAGATTGTCGCGTCAGTACGTCCATCAGGATCATCGAACGGAAAGACGGGGCCGGATAAAATGTACAAGCAATTACAAGTGGGGTGAAGCTTCTCTTGCCGGAAGCTTCCGGAAGCATTCACGCGAGTTTCGATGGTTTATTGCGTATCCGGAGCGTTTAATATCCCCGGCATCGCGAAATCTGCTCACGAAGGATACAGAGGATTACGTCACTGGAAAACAGGGGTTGGCGGGGTAGCAATTTCCTGGCACGACGTGTGCCATTCGAGGAAAACAACGTTCGAGAACAAGAGATCTCGGCAAGAGGCCGGAAAACCAGAGACCGGCCCCCTCTTTGCTCTCGCTCTCTTGCCCGTTCCCGGAGAAAACTTGTTCTTCGTCTCCTTGTTTCACTCGTTCTTCTCTCGGTTCGTTTCGTCCTACTTCTTCGTTTCGTCGGATCTGACTCTCTCTCTCTCTTCCCGCTTGGGAAACCGGAACACGCTTCTCCGAGGAGAATCGAAATATTAACGGGCGAGATGGGTTCGAAATACCCGGTATCAAAGACTCCACCGCCGCCACGTACAATTCCCCTAACGTTTCTGTTTCCTAGCAGCGGAAGACTGCTCCGGCTGATGGCTCTGGCTGCCAGTTAATCGGCAGTCGCTCGACCAGAAAGGAAAAACGAGACCTGGACGCAACCTGGACAGGGTACCTACGGACCCCGGGCAAAAATTGATTCAATCATTTTCTCTCGGCGTGTTCTCTTTTTAAGAGGCCGCTGCAATTATTGCGAACCGGGCGCGGCGCGGCGCGACGCGACGCCTCGTTTAATCGATGCTCGAACGCCGTCGTTATGCGACTGATTGGATCTTCGTGCTAACGTCTTCAATGATTGCTCCGAGCTATTGTTCCCGGTGTGTTGTGAAGTGGCCGGTCTGCTGCAGTGTCTGATCGATTGCCGTGAAATATGCGAGCTCGCTTCGAAGCTCGCGAGCTATTTATTGATGCAGAATTTTTAGGGGTAGGTAATTGAAAGGTCTCTGGCGACGTCGGAAAATTTTTTCTCTGGCCGAATCTGCCATGGAATTGAAGATCCAACCTTCCCCTTTACAACCACACCTTAAAAATTGTCGTACGATTTCTTATAGTGGTTCTATCGCACTTCGAACGAAAGGTGTATCACCAGCTTTATGACAAGAGTGAGAGAATTTTTCCAAAATCAGAAACAGTGTTCAAACATTTTCCGAAGCCTGTGAATATACATATGAATGGATCCCATTGTCTGTAGTGTGATTTGTAGTTGTAATAGTGAAATTATAATTGCATTTGTAGTCCAATAAATCGCCTTTGTCGTCGGTTTAATAATTACCGATGCAGAGGTGGCCTTTACGTTCGGTATGATTTCTAGTTGTAATAATTAAATTATAATTGCATTGATGGCGCATTAATTCGCTTTGAATCGTTTTAGTAAAATTAATGAAGAGGACTTTAGGAGAACGGACTGAAAAATTAGCGAGAGCGATTTTTCTTTCATACAGTAGAGAAGGATTAAATTAACGAGACTAGCTAGCAGAGCGGGGTACATTTTTTCGACAAACAGTTATTCATCAGGATACGTCCAATCTCCGATGCCGCAGGCACGAAAGCATTTCGCGATCACTCGAAAATCTTTTGTCACCGAAAATTCTGTGCATTCCCAGGACCCTTGGGAGTCTAGCACCCGAATGCCTCGAATATCTTGGAACTGCAGGGACGCTTGAATATTTGTTCCAGTTTCTGCTTCGCAGTTCGCCCCATAAAGTATCTCCGTTTATTTTCTGTTTATTCGACACGTATTTCGTTCATCGAAGTCACTGGGCAATTTCAATCCTGCCGTGTCGTCTTAACAACCTCTGTCGTCGATGCAACCATTCTGTGAAACTGCAGTCTCCATAAATTTTAATACTCGGACGTTTCGCTGCAACTAAATAATACTCTAACCAACATGGAAACAGAGTTTTGATAAATCTCCGTGCCTCCGCGTGTATCCGTTGTTTTTGTCGATAGCTTTTTGTGCGCCACAACTCCGATGATATCGAGTTACCAGGAAACAAATGCTCAATAATATCCGTAAATTTTCGACGTTCCCAAAAACTGCCCAATTTTTAAGGTTGCACACTTTCTCTGTTTCGTTTAACCAGGATTTACGTTGTTCGAAAAACTCTCATTATCCCGAGAATGTAGTTCGCGAGATCTTCCAACAGGAATGCAAAACATTCAACAAATGAAACGGTCGAACGCTCTGAAAAGAAATTTGCTGTTATAATCCGTAATTGAAAAATATATTGCCGAAGTTGCTGACACGGTTAAAAATAAAAGCAAGCTATTATTCGTGATAAAACGCAACGCAGTTCGCATCGATTGGCACCAAATTGATTCAAAACGACCATAATCTGGTTCGCAATAGAACAATCGCCCCGACAAAATCTGTGAAAATTTCAACTTTCATGTTCTCGGATGAAAAATTACGCTTTACGCGGTCGCTCGTGAAACCAAAGACACTATTATTTTATATAATAAAATTCCGTCTACGTCGGTCGGCCACGAAATTGAATAAAAAACCACCCATAATCTCGTTCGCTCCAACGGAAAAAATTGCTGCAGGTCGATTACTTCGGTGAAAATCACGCGACCGAATTAATAGGGGCCGAACGCGAGACGATAGAGCTAAGGTTTCTCGTGATCATGGGGGCCATGGGCCAACAACAACGTGCATGGTGACCATGCAACATGGAAGGCCTGGGTATCGAAGTTCGATCGCTGCTTGGCCGATACCGCATGCAGTACGCGCGGCACGAGCGTCGCGCGTATGCAAATGCTCGCTCGGGGGTGGGCAATTAGATTAATTAAACATAATTAGTGTCGCGCGGCGGGCGTGCGTGATATTCTAATTGCGCGGACGCTTGCAGCCGTCACCGTGCATGATCCCAACGGCCGTGCAAGAAGACGTCCCGCGACGGTTCGCGAGGTTCCGCGAACGTGTGTCGCGTTACGCAATTAAAACCGCGCGCCGCCGCTAATTGCCGGCATCGGATGATCGACGAAGGGCCACGCGGCCTTCCACGTACCGGGATTTAGCGTATCGACTGTCTGCGACGAACAGATGGACGCTAGATTGCCGGCTGGCCAGCTTTTTCAAGACCGTCCCGCCGTCTGCGAACCGGATCGATAAGTATTTTTGGATCGCGGTTGTCTTCAAACGTTGACCCCTGAACCCGCAGAAGATTTCGTCAAGGGAAAGCCAATGGACTATTTGTCGAGCATCCAGTAAGAAGTGAACAGTATCGTCGAGAGGATTGCCAAGAAAATTAGCGAGCGATGAAAGTTCCGGGAGCGGGGCGCTGTTTCGGGGGAAAAACGAATGCAAAGGACGCCGGTAACTTTTTTCCGATCGGTTGAATTTTTGTTGGCCTCGCGGGCAGGGTGATCTAACTTTCCTAATTTCCAAAACGTCCGCGTCCAGCCCGGCGTGTGATTTCGTCGGGCTCGTTTTCCGGGCGATGCTCGAGAGCCGTCGTCACCTTCCTCTTGGAACACGTATCGGGGAACGTCCTCGAGGGCCCTCGGCTGGCTAACGAAGCGAATTATTGGCACCGATGGTCGCCGATCGAACCGATTCCAATTTTCTGGCTGCCTGGCCAAACCTATATATAATCCGCTTGTCCCCGATATATCATCGTTCGCCGCCGATAATTATTCAAAAGTTTATCCATCGCGCGACGGCGACGATGGGCCCACCCGCTTCCGGTTCACCACTCTGCCATATTCCAAGACGATCGGCCGCACACGATCATGCTGTACTCTGTGCTGCTTGTCCGACGGAAATCTAAAAGCAAGGAGGAAGAAGGAACAACCTCCTTTTTATCTGAAAGAGCAACATTTAAATACCATGTTGCAACTCGCCGCAGCAAACGGGATTATTTCAAGTTCCGAGGACTGCAGAATTCGATTTTTGCGGTGAAAGCTCGATCGCGATCCCGCGTGTGTATGTGTGCGCGGATGCTAGGGAGTTATCCGTTGTTCCGAAGTTGCAGCCAATTGCGTTGCAGCAATTTGATGCGTCGGGTAGCGGCGCCTCTAGTTCCACTTAACTGTTTACAAACAGTGTTTGATCCCGCCGACAACTCTGTAAGCACGAGCTCGCGGCGCTCCGCGAGCTAGTTTTACGTGTTACTACACTTTTGCGAGAACTGCCGACGCCTACGCCGACGTCGACGCCGGCGCCGATGCTGCTCCCGTAAGCGATTCCCCGATAAGTCTATTTATCGGTGATCACGGAGCACACCGATAATAACCGAGAAAACTGGCGTGATCGCCCCCGGAACCGAGTTAGGCGAAGCCTGTTAGTGTCCCCGCTTCGCGGCCCCAACTTTCTTACAGTTACCCCGTGGCTAGCATCTAAAAAAGCGGTTCCAATATCTCTAAACAAAATTATTCATCTACATTTTTAATCGTATCCTCCGATGATAATTGGTACCAGAGAACATGTCGCAGATATGGTACCTTGTATCCCTGGAACGGGAATTTTCTTTGGTATAGATAAATATTGCACTGTTCCGGTCGATCAGGAGCGATCGACGCCCCACTTTCCACGGTCCCACGAACCTTCTATGGGGCTCAGTGGCGAACTATGGGGGATCGTGATCGAAGGTCTGGAAAGGACGATCAGCGCCGAATCCCGCGGACTCCTCGGTAATTTTTCACGCCAGCGGAACGCGAGCGTCGATTTTTCAGCCGGCCATAAAACTGAAATTTCTCAGAGCGTCGTTGTTCGATCGTTGCTCGTCCACCCCCCGATCCCCTCATCCCCCACCTGCGCGATATCATCGTTCCTTCTCACGTCAACTCTTCCGCCCTTTCCAGCCGGGATCAGTCTCCTTAAACTTCTCGACATATTTCCGGGACTTCTCTTTCCCCCTATCTATCTCCCTCTCCCTTTCTCCCGCTTCTCTTATCCACCGACACGATCGTGATCATGATTTATTTCGTGGGCGAACCGAGAGATTCTTAGATGTTTCACGCTGACGGCGATATTTAGCCAGACACTTGATTTCTTCTTAAAAACATTCGCGAGATTGCGGGGAAATTGTTTTTTACTGTGTCGTGAATGTATTGTGAATCGATCAGTTAGGGGTTAAGGGTAGCAAGGGACAAGGGGAAGTCGCTGAAAGGAATCCCCGGGTCACGGGTGACCAATCCACGGGGTTTTCAGGGGAGTCTGGAGCCTGAAATATGGAAATCAAGGTGGAACAGAAGAAGCGGGGTAGCAGAAAATGCCGAATGGCACGACGTCGGCCAGGGGGTGAGGGTTTGGGGGCACGTGAGCTGCGTAATATCCAGTCACGTTGTGCGTTCGACTGCAAACCCTTTAAGCCGGCAATAAAATCCAACGATTTTCGTCGTGTGCATCCGCCGCGGCGGCATCCTTTTTCCTGGCTGCTTCTCCACCCCCGTTCAACCCCCTCGCTACGCCCCCGCATCCACCGCCGGTCCCTTGTTGGGTTCGTTCCACGTCCTTACATTCAACCGTTTCGTCCTTATGCTAGTCGGGGGCCGGTCCGCCGCGCATTTGTAAGTCGAAACACGTCTTGAATATACGATAAAATTTTCCCCTAGATTTCGGTTCATCCTGAAAACCCAGGGACCTGCAAGCGCGTTCCTCTCTTCGATTCGCCCCCGGACCTTTGAACCCTTTCCCATGCATGCGCGAGACACACTCAGGAAACAGTTTAGCCGAAATTTGGATTCGCAATCGGTTGATTTAGACGTGATCCCTGACCCTCGATTTGAACCCTCAATTTTCGTTGATACTTCAGTCTGTTCTGTTTCCATGCTAACAAGTGTTTGTATCGTTACCGATTCGAGACGGAACGTAAGACCGTAAAAATGCAAGGAGCACGGTCAACTTTAAAGCGCCAATGAAATCCTCGCGATGCTTTTACTGCAGTGTTAATATTTTACAATCATTGTCGGAGGTCATAAACTCTTGTTCAACTGCAATCTTTGTAAATTACAGCAAGAAAGTTTTAAAGACCTACAGTCCCCGAGACAGGGAAAATAACGAAGACGCATTTCAATATTTTTCTTCCGCAGTTTTAATGATTATGGATGCGACAGAGCATTCTCTATCTTTCAGTTATTTATAGGATGCTCAACAAACTTGCCTACGATACGGAAAAATTTGTGATTTTCTCTGAAGATATTAGAAGTATTAAAAAATGGAAAAATTTGTCTACTAATCAGATCGGACGATGAGGATAATATCGTGACTTTTCCCGGGGAAAAATATCCGTCACCCAGCTCGCAGCGAGGCTTCGAATTTCCCGAGATATACGCGCAAGGATCGACATAAAGGATGTTCCAGGATCGTAGGTTTTCCGGTCCAGCCAGTACCAGCACGGACACACCGAAGCGGCAATATTTTCTCCGGGTCCCTCCTTTCCTTTTTCTTTGGCCCCGGCGCGATTCAAAGCGCACGGGAGGATGCACCGGAGGATGCACGGGAGGATGCACCTCCTCCACCCGCTCGAATCTCGCTGGCCAGAGACTCGCCGGGGTCGAGCACCTTCCGGCATTTATGGCAATATGCCACGGACCCTGTGCCGGCCAATAGTCATTCGAAATGACGGGGAAAAAAGTAGCCAACAAACTCAATTCATTTATAAATCGTAAGTGACACCAATTCACCTATATACATATATCAACATCGTATTCGATATTCAATTGAAATTTCATTAACGAAAGCACGATTCTACATGGCGTATCAACTTGAAATGTTTCATATTTTTAAACGAATGATTTTACACGACGTATCAATTCGAAATTGTTCAATGTAGAACATTTTACATGAAAATATGATTTCATATCGCGCTTGAAATTGAAATTATTCGATGTTTAACATTCTTCAACGAAAGTATGATTTTATGATCGTGTCTGATAAGCCTCGAACAGAAAAATTACCAGAATTACAATGAAATTCGAACGATAAATAACCGGAACAACGATGCAAGTGTTCGTTCGTGGTTCTTCGTCAAACGAAATGTTATGCAAACGGTACACGCAGCACTGCGCAGAACGACCATATGGATTCGCAGGTCGGGTTTTAGAGGATAGGGAGGTCGGTCAGTTTTTTGCCGAGTGCACGAGATCCGGAAATGCAAGCCCGTTTGTGTCGCGCGTAACTCGCCGCTAGATCTGCGGCCGGCGTAATTAAGAAGATGCACCGATCGGAACGATAACGGCCCTGTAAAGCACCCTTAACGCCCCGGAACGAATTAAATTACTCATTTTCTCCGGACGTTATTACACTCTATCTTCCCATCTCTGCGTGCGAGTCGTCAGTCTTCAGTTTGTATTCAACCAGTCTTCAGCTAGTCCTCATTTAAGTTACGTCTTTGTGCAGTCGTTATGATTAAACTACGAGTTATTGTTATCAACAAGTTGTCCAAATTCTCTACTACTCGAAACACCTCACTCTCAATTAACCAAGCAGGAGTGAGAGATGCGAGAAAAGTCGACCTAACTGATCTTTTCCATCTACGCAATGTTGTCATCGAAACGAAGAAATTAGGCGAAAGCGCGTGAAAGCGAGGCCGAGCGGCGCGGCGGCGGCTGCTGCGTCGAACCGGGTCTTGAAAATTAGTGGAGTGAATGCACGAGCTCAAAGAGTACACAGTGTAACCAGGTTCCCGGGGACGGCTGGACGCGTCGTCGCCTCGTTAGTATGCGGGCTGGTATTCGTTCGAATAAGTGTGGTTCGCGTCGCTTGGATACATAGAATTAACCCGGCCTAACGTCCGTGTAGGCATGTGCCCGCGGGAAAAGTCTCAGATTAACCGGGGCGCGTGTCGTTAAGCCGTGGAAGTTAGGCCAACGACGCGACGGGGCAAAAAGACGAAGACGACGACTATATCCTCTCGGGCAGCTAAGGGGAAAACTTGGACGTCCGATTGCCGAGAAGAAACGCTTTCGGTGGAGATCTGCCAGCTTTCGCGGCGAGCAGTGACAGTGGGAAAAATTCCTCTTAAGCTCCGAGAGGCACTGACGACACCTACATACCACTCTTCACAGAATTGTTGCTCCATCGACTGGATTTTATTATTACTTTCCGCCGACACGAGACTCGAATCGCTCTGTTGCGCTTGAACGCGTCATCAGGCTTTTTGAACGGCGATTGCAAGCGACTAGACGATGGTAATTAAACGCAAGTACCGCGAGTGGATTCTCCGTGGAGAACAGCTTGGAAAATGTAGAATAACGATTTTTTGTTTAAAGCTTCGTTTCAGAGAAAATTGAGGTTGGGAGTTGTCTGGCCATGGCTGACCGTTTCTACTGATTTCTTTGACCTTAATTTTCTCGAGAACGACACGTCCGATGAAAAATTGTTGTTGCAAATTTTCGATGCTGTGTTTCACGAGGAATCGACCCGTATACAGTTTATCTACATAACTTTTCCCCGAGGCATTATATCACGCGATAAACATTGTTTCATCACACGGTGGATATTTTCAGAGACATTCCCTTCCCGTCGCTCCTAAATTAATGTATTGAATGAAATGGCTCGAACGCGATGCCCGGCCAGCGGACATAAATATTCAGCAGAGAAAAACGGAAGCTTTATCAACGATGCCGATTAAATCGATTTCTGCGTCTGTCGGCAGATCAGGCGCGATCGAGATCGCGCAAAAAGCAGGTTTCTGCAGGTTGGCCGAGTCGACGAGACGTTGTTTCGACGGCACGGTGTGGCTCGTAAATTTTTTAGACGAGCGTCGATTACGTCCCGACGTAAACTCCTGACGAGAATATTGCCGAGGCTGTTGCTAAGCTCGTAAGAAAATGATCGACATCGTTCCCCTCCCCCCGTTCTTCCCTTCGCGTGAACACTTTCCAACGATCTCGCGACCCGATTCGCGCTGCCATCAACGCCACGTCTTATCGGAATCCGTTGATTTTCGCCGAGCGTGTTCACCTGCTCCCCCTCCCCCCACCCCCAGATTAATTCAGCTCCCTCCCTCGTGTCGCCACGGAAAAACCCGATCTGACTACGGCGAGCACGCGAAATCGCAACACCCGGACGCGGAAATCGATCCGGGGTGAGATGATTTCGGAGGCAGCTGCGTTTCCGGTGACGGGAGATTGTTTATAGAAGAGAAAAACATTCGCGAGACGTGCTCACCGACGTTTGGCTAAATTAGTCTCTCATCGGAACGCGCCCGCGATTTTTTCAAACGTTCTTAACACTAGATATCGTGCCCGAACCGCAACGACAAGCGTGAATTTATGCAAAGTATTTTATGCAAAGTAGAAATTTCCCGTATTAATTGCAGGAAGCAGGAGCTAGGTAGACCCGTGTACCTTTATTATAATTTCAATGAGTTCGTGATAATACGGATATATGCTTGAATAAAGTATACTGCTTGAAGGCGCTTTAATTCCGCCCGCTCGCTGACGGACAAGCAAACGCGTGTATTTTGAAAACGGTGAAATTTCCCGAGCACGCCTCGGTTCACGGGAGCAAAGGCCGGCAGAGATCGACGCGTGTAATTTCTCGCAAAATTTCCCGGCGTTCCCGCGACCGGTCACGTCGTTTCGCTGCCGGATAGACGCCTAAGCGAAACGTCGATCGACGCGAGTAAGACAAGTGCGAAAGTAACCCCCGTCCAATCAATCTTGCGGCATATCAAGCTCTCCCAGCAGGCCGTTCGGCCACGGGAACAACCGAGTTTCCTGACGTCCGTTCATCCGTTTCCCCCGCGTCGGGCATCTTTCATCCCTTCCTCTCTTCCACCCTCTTCGCGCGCGGTTTTCCTCGGGCCCTCTTCAGTCACCGCGAAATCCTCCCCTGACAAAAAGAGCGACACGTCCCCGAGAACGGTTATCCCCGCAAAGGTCCGACCGTGAGAGAAGCCGCACGAGCAAAAACCCTGAAACCGTTCTCGGGACACTGTATCGGGAACACGATTGGGATTGTTATCTGCGGGCCAAAGGGGCTGGTCTTCTACCCAGGAAAAATTCGTTCGGAGATCGTGTCACTTTTGACGGTCGACGCTTTTTCGGATAGACGCTATTTTCCGAGCAGAAGACAGCTTTAACGGCGGGGTTGATACCTGGATCCGATCAACCCTTCTCCAAGGGGTCCGCCACATTTAGTAACCCTTGCGTACAACAAACGATCTTGGGAGTACGTAAAGAAACCCAACAATCCACGGAGACTTAAGGAACGACAAAAACCCAGTTCAAGGGCGGCAACCCCCATCTCGGTACCGCGACCACGCTCAACCCGGAATACCGAATGGTCAACCACACTGCAAACTCCCCACAGACTTGCACCGAACCTAAGCTAACTTTCAGTGTATCCGGAACAATTTTCTCCCAAGAAACACTCCCAACTCCCCGGGAAACCGTTCCCCCAACTGGGAAACAATATCAATTTACCGGTGGAATCCTCCGGTAAAGAATAAACACAACAGATTCGTGTAAAACTGGATTGTCGTCGACGACTCGAGGCCGGAGAGATGGCTCTCGGGCTCGTCAAAGAGCAAGAAGCGAAGGACGCATTATCCTGGAGGATCGAATTGTCTCGGTCGTCATTCAAATTCGTTTAAGTTCCCTCCTCGCGGGCTCGCTCGAAAGTCCCGGGGATCCTCGAAAGCTCTCCGGCCCCCGAGGCCTTATCTTCCCGGAGGCTGAACCTCGCCGAGAGATAGATCGATCCCTGTTCCACCCGCTCGGCGACGAGTGCTTTCGAAGGGTTAAGAGAGCCGTTTGAACGGGCAAGAAGCGCAAATTGTTCGTTCTACTCGGCGTCCTGCGAATCACACCAGCCTCTCGGGCAGCCGATATGAATTTGTAACGGCCATTGGCTGATTGGCTAGAGTGGCTAATTTAGTCTGAGCCAATCAGGGCGATTCGGGGACTCGCGTGGAGTAACAATATAGCACAACGCTGTAAACTCAAAGTGAATAAACCCAAGTTCCTGGTCGAACACGTTGGAGAGATACAGTCCAAACCTCACCCAACCATATCCTTACAAATTCAACCGTTCCTTCTTGCGACTCTGCTCGAGCACAGATTGCTGCCGCTCGATCAAACGAAGAAATTCAACCGGCAGATATGCTCGTTTACGAGTACGACGAAAAGAGAGCCGCGGGAAAAAACTTGGAGAAACCGAGCCCCTGCCCCCCGATGAATATCTCGGAAGCTGCGAGATCGACGGTACGTTTCCGGTGTATTCTGCCCGATCAAAGGAAACACACGGAGGCCGCGATACATCGCGCGATATTAAATCTCGCGAACCCCGCAAACACGTATCGAAACTGGAGCACGCTTCCACCCTTTGTCGTCCTATAATTAAATTGCCTCTCTCCTCCTTTTGCGTTCCTCTTCATTTCTCCCTCGCCGATCCCACCCTTTCCCTCCTGCCCCTCCCACCTCTCCGCCAACTATCTCCATGACCCTCTTCCGTGACGATTCGTTTTTATCTCTCGCGCCCCGGGAGCCAATGGAACTTTCGCTGCCAGAGGAAACACACGGGTTTCCGAGGACTGAACGCTCCACATCGGATACCGTGATTTACCGTCTCCCAGGAATCGCGAGCCCGACCCCGAAATGTCCAACTTTTATCGCTTGTCCCGCATATTAACACTGCATTACGTTCCGCCACCGTGGCGAACCGGAATCGCTAAAATTCGAATTGTTTATTCGGCACGGAAACCTACCACTTTCGCCACCGAATTACCGGCGGTCGGTTTAAAGCGATTGCAGGTCGCTTTTATCGTTTCCACCGTCGATTTTTCAGCGATCGGAGGATTGCCCGCGAAGCGTTGTGACGTCGCTAATTATTAATAACTGGACATGTCCGTCGTTAAAATTTCGCCTAGGACAATCGACCGTGGCATAATCAGTGATTCTTCGCGGCGTCGCTCGATTTTCGAAATCCACATAATTGGGGTCATAAATCAGCGGTGGCCTCCGCGGATCTCCATATGGGCGCAGATTAATGATTGTAATTAATGATTTCGCGCGCGCTAGGCGAATGCATCGCGCAACGGCCTCGTACATATTAATTTTATATTATACGGCTTGTCTGTATTCCGATCGTGTAAGTGGCCGCCATCGCGATCGACCCGTCCGGGGCCCGGTGTGTGCGCGTCGCTCGAATTTCGAAGGACGTTTCAAAATTTCACGTATCCGACACGCGATGATCGTCGAAACCGGCGGGGGTGTAGAAACCGTGGCGAGAGGGAGGAGAGGAGGAGAGGTTGCCAGGATTTTCGGGGGTGGTGCGTGGGCGGAGGGCACGGCACCGAGAGTATCTCGTGGCCGAATAGATCGCCGACGGTAATTACTCGGCAATCGATCCATGAATTATCAAGCACCCCCCATTGATCAGCTTTCTGCTCCCCACTCCCCTTCCCTCCGTCCCCGCCGCCCGTTAGTCGCCAATCGGGATCACGAGATCTGCGCGAAATCGAAACCAATTATTGAATTATTCAACCGCTTTGTACCGAGAATTAATGGAGGGCCGGACGCTGCGCTAAATAGAGTTGGACCCTGCGGTAAATAGCTTTTCGCGAAACTCCGCGATGCAGAATCACCGAGAAAGATTATCGCATGACGTACGCGTACCATTGTTCGACGCCCGAATCGCGCCTTTCTTTGTTCATTCGCACAATATTCAATCTATATTATTTCCGCCTCTCGACTTTTGCCGTGTATTTAAAAAATTGCTAAACAAATCCACGAATCAGTCACCCCCCATCGTCAACTCCAAAAACGTTAACCCCTACTCTCCGAGGCGCCAGTAAACGTGTAAATATTCTATATCAATATTCTGTATTGTGTCCATAAAACGGAAATTGTCAAAGGGATCAGTCCCACCTTGAAATAGCGGTGCCGCGGATTTTCAAGGGGATCTCCCGTTAACTCTCGCGGCCGAACGAAATATTTGATTCTGCGGTGAAGTCTTCGGCTTCATAAAAAATAGGTGTTCTTCGTCGGGAGTAGGACGAGCGGATCCGGTCGGCGGATACGATCTAAATTTTCATGACACCTGTCGAACGAAGGAAACGTCTTCGCCGATCGTCCTGGCAAGGATCGACCTGGCGAGAAGGAAGGTGGAGGGGAGTGGAGAGAAGGAAAGGTACTTTTTTAAACGAGTTTGCGTCATTTGGAGGATCGACGCGTTGAATAATGCAGGGCTCACCCAGATTTGGAAATAATCCACGCGCGATACCGGGCACGTCGGGTCCGGGGAATATGGAAAAGGGCAGAATGCGCCTGCGGGTTCGGGCGCGCGCGCGCGGCACATCGTTATAATAATTTATCGGCATGAATAATTGGAATTTCGACGATGGTGGTGCGCGCCGGCCTACGTTATGCGACTCCATAATACATGACGTCCGGCGTATCTATCGGGAAGATGCACCTACCGGCACAGACGCGTCTGTGTTTCGTCGACCGGGCGAATTTTTCCTCGTTTTTCCTAATCCGCTCCGATTCACTCTCGCAAAAATTCGCGAAAGACCACGCACGCTCGCGTGTACACGCTTTTATCCGAAAACCTGTTTGTCAATTAGCGGACGCCGAAAAAACCTAGCGAGAACACGTATATCCCGGGGCAAATAAAGACGAACGCATCCCCGGTTTATTTCGATACGTCCGCGAAATATCGGAGTGGCATTTTACGGCGTTTGTGAAAACAATTTTTATGTCGCGTGAAGATCCGCGGGATTTCTCGGTTAATTCGCGACCCGATCGAATCGGCACGCGGCAAGACGCGCGCACAGTCCGGAGCAATATACGGCAGGGGGGTTGTTTGCAATTTGCAATTTGCGATCGCGATCGGTTCTCGTCGTTGCCCTCGGAGATTGGCTCTCGCCGAGGAGACTCGAATAACCATCCATCGTCCGGCAACGTCGGCCGATTCTTTTCAGGGTGGAATGCTGCATCTCCCCCGTGTGTTTCCCCCCGTGGCAGTTACTACACGCCGCGACGGCCGTGAAATGAAATGAAATCGATAATGGGGGAGACACGGTCGTGCGCGCGAAATCGTCGCGAGATAAAAGCCGTTAAGGAGACAAAGTGCGCGGAGAAAAATGCTCGGCCCGGGGAACCGGAGAGTTCCCCGGGAAACCTGCCGAACTTTTAGCAACGTCTCCGCAGACCGAAACTAACTTGTCGAGGGATGGAGAGACGGGAAGAGGGGTGCTTCCTCTTTTTTCCTTCTCTCCCCCTTTCTTTCGCCGGCTTCTCGATGCCGGCACACTCGCCTTCCGCTTTCCCTTTTCTCCCTCGATCGGCCGCCATTTGCACGTCGAACGCATTAGCCAATGGGCCGTGCTCGCGATGCATCCCTTCGATCGTCCTGCGGAACGTGCAGTTCTTCTATTTTTCTGCGGAAAGAACGTCTCTTTCAATTTTTATCGCTGCGGACACTCTTTTCAGGTACATTTTTCCATAACTTTGACCACCTCGAAGAATTCTCGGGAGGGGCGAACGCGATCGCGATTTCCTGCGGCTGGAGCCTACGCGTTCGTTGCGCAACCGGGAGGGATCGTGCGCGCCGGTTAAGATCCAGTTAAATTAAACGAGAAAATCCTAAAGCCAGGCTGCGTTTCGTCTCGGTGTGCCCGCTCGCCGGGTCTCTCCGGTTTCATCTCGGAGCCAGCTACTTACGATGGATTTAGCGTAATACGATGTCACTCGAATGCACCGCGCCTCCGCGCCAGCCAATGGCCCCCAAACCCTTCGGCCCGATTCCATCGTTCGGCCACGTACCAGCCGAACATTTCGTTCCTTTATGCCCCATTTCTTGTTTATCCGGCGGCGTCCCGACGATTCCGTCCGACTACTGATGCGCGTCGTCCACCATGCCGACCATGATTTCGCTACTAGCCGCCATCTTGCTGTTTGCCCTGCGTCTCGCCGCCGTATCCTACGCGTCTCTGAATTCGCATCGAAATCAAACGATTCGTGTCAATCTGGAACAGTTTTATTCGCTCGTACCACCATTTCGGAAACAGCCGGTGGAGAGGGTAGCAATCTTTCGCGAACGAACAGGAGGGGTCGTCGTTCGCGAGAACCCGCCATTATTGCCATTATTGAATCAGCCAGACGTCCACGGAACAGTTTCGAACGAAAGTCATCGTGTGCTCCGGGTTCTTTGCCGGCAGCGAGGCCAATCACGACGCAGATAATGATCGCATCGGGGCACACGCCAACGTGGAAGACTTTAATTGCCAGGCACGAATCGATTTGTCGCCGCCGACGCCGCCGACGCGCCACAGGGGAGAGCCTATCGTGTGCACGAACAACTTTTCCACCCTATTTTTACCCTCTCTGCCTTTTCTACCCGTCGGTTTTTCGGGCCACGGGAACGCGGCTATTCGTTGTCACTCTTCACCGTCCGCGATCTTCCCACCGAGGACAGAAATTACAGTTTTTTTACCTTTCTCTCTCCCTCTCTCTCTCCCTCTCTCTAGTTTCTGTGTTTTTTCAATTTTTTCAGTCACCGTTCGACGGCGATTCGAAACGATAGCGTTCGACAATATGGCAGGAAGCACGCGAGAAGATTGTACTCTGCATTTTTCATTTGCTTTTCCCTGCGGAATCGTGTTGACCTCCGCCCTTGTTATTATGAGATACGTGCTTATGCGAAAAGATATTTCCGCGATCCTTCGCGTCCAATACCTTTTGTAATTACGCTGCTGGGTTTAGGCATTTTAATTTTTAAGAGGAAGGAAAACTTTTTATTTCTCAGACCAAGTTAGAGGGGGTGTTGTAATCTTTACGAGAATGGAAAATTTTATTTCCCAGATGAGTTTAGATTGTATCGCGATCTTTAAGAGAATGTACTATATTTTATTTCCGAGGTGAGTTTCTTCAGAAGTCCAGTAATTAATTTTAACGAACCATTTTGTTTAGACTGTGTTATAATCTTTCTGCACAAGTGAAACATTTTATTTCTCTGGCTGGTTTCTTTATTGCGCCTCAATTCTTTCGTGAAAGTTTACGTTCGCATGTAAATCTGCAGTCCGCTACTAATTAGTGATACGATAATGGCCCGTATACATAAATACAAGTAAAAGCTTTTACCAGTTGGTTTTTCAAATAAATACCCGGTCCCGTGCGCACAAACAAGGATGAAGTATTTATTAGAAACAGCGTTTACTGAATTTTACTACTCGGCGTTGGTCGAAGATTATGCTCAAGAAACGCCAGTATTTGCTTTCACCACTCGACGATATTTTATTAAAGAACCTGACGGCTTAATCAGGACGACGATGTGCAATCTTCTAAAAACAGTAGAACTAGTCAACGCAAAACGCTTCAGGCGTAATCCCAACTCGCCTGCAAACACCAACACAAATTGGTGCCCGAAAAATCAGAAGGGGAACAGAACGAGAGGTTCTCGTCGGGCGATTTTCAACCGAACAAATTGCACTTATTAACACCGGAATTACCCTCGCGCGGATTATATCGGCACTCCGAACTCGACACCGCAAAGAAAGGTTAGCCATTATCGGTCCAGAGCGCTGGTGCATCGTCGATGTAGCCGGGGGTGTTCGATAATACAATGGCGAATTAATTACGTGCCCTTCCAGCTTGACGGTCGTACGTTTTATAAATAGTAATTAGAACAGACGGCTGGACGGTTCGCGAACCAGTCGAGGTAAAAGTAAGTCAACGATTCGGGTTGAAAGGCGGGTTCGTTGTCCAGGGGCGTAGCGCGGAGGGTGGGAGGGCGAAGCGCGCACCGAAAATTTTCTCGAATCCAATTAACGGGGACCGGGAGGTTCTCGCGGATGTTTCTTTCGGCGGTCGAAAAAAAAAAGCACCGGGCCGGATTATCAAGCCCAATTAACGGGATCGAGGGGTCGCGACACGCCGGATATAGCGCAAAGCTTCTCTCGGGTTCATCGAGTCTCTCTCCCTCTCTCCCGCTCTCTCTCTCGCTCCTCCTCTCGTTATCGACAAATAGCTGCCGAGTTCTGGTCGATTATATCGTCGGAATAATAACCCGAGCCGACCCGATCCCGCGAGCTGCGGTACCCGCTCTACTACCCGCTCGGTTGAACGGCTCGCTGCCTTTCAAGCGGAGACTTGCACGTGCCTTCGTTAGCCGGTAGAGAGCCTAGGTCTTTCACCTCGCTGTCGTCGACGAGCGCCGATCGACCGAGCCGACGTCGATTCTCCAAAATAATCGAACAATTTTTCCCCTCGCCCGATCCAAAGAAATTACGTCGCTTTTCGATCCGCTCCGTTTCTGACGGGATTCGACTCTTTGACATTTCTATTTTGCCGAAAAACTACCAGCTGTACTATTTTATATGCTACCATTTAATTACACTGCTTTTTCGGGAATGATCGGACTGATTTATAGCTTCGGTCAAGTGTTCTGATGCGTCATTTGACGAGTGATTTGATTTTCTTTACACTTCGCGTTGGAATCGCCGGCTCGATCTCGATTGAATGAAATCGAGCCGATAGATCGCCGTCGATGCGTGTGCGCGTCCTTTCATCGAGTAATCCGGGCTTTACGCGAAGCGGATTTTGAGAAATCGGCAACCGTGTCCGAATTTACGCGCGTTTTCCCATCGATCACGAGGGAAACTTGGAGCTAGCTCGATCATCTGATTTTTCGGTCCAAGCTCGCAGGAATCAAAGGAGGTTTGATAGTGTCTTCGACACGGGGGCGTCCGCTTTTGTTAACTGTCGAGGTGTAAACCACGGGTATAGCTGGTTCTGGGTCGAAAGCTCGGCTTTACGGTCACGCGATCCATAAAAATCGTTCCGTCGCGGAACAATGACGCCCCCGCGCACAAATCTTCGAATTATTCCGAGCATCCGCGTTTCTCCGACGTGTGTATTATAGATCGCGCGCGCGAGGTTTCGACGACGTTATTTCCGGGCACGCTTTATCTATTGTACTTTATTTCGCGATCGGAGCAATTCCCATTCGACTCCGGCAAACAGACGAACGGTTGCCGCCGCCCGGCAAAGTGAATCTTCGCCGCCACCGCACTATCTGTGCCCGTTAGCCTGCGCAGCCTGCCTGTGTATGCACAGTCAATGGGAAACAAGGCCATTGTATCGAGTCGTTGGCTCGGCGCTCGGCGCATTAACGACGCTTCATTCGCGACAGAGTCCCATTCTTTGACTCATTCAACGCGTCTACTGTTCGGGGAACAACAACCGGGAAAAATCGCATAGAAACGCTCGTTTCAATCGGATCTGTGAATCGCGTTAAGTCGAATCGACGGATTCGAATCTTTCCGCGCCGTGAAAGCGCGTATCGATCGGCTAAATCATTCCGTGAAAGCGTTCGCTGGCGTGCGCCTCTTAAATCGGATGCAGGCTTTTAAGTATCGAAACGAACGCTTTATACAACCACTGGACCCCGCGGATAAATATTTTCTTCGTCGACAAACGATTATAGTTTCGACTGTAATCTCCACGCGAGTATGGAAGTTCTTTCAACGGATCGCCACGGTGGAGATGGACAGGGGGCAGTGATTTTTCAATTTTGTTTTACGCGTCGGAGAGCCCGGGTTGTTCCGCGAAATGCGATTATGCCGGATGATTAGCCGAGAGCACGGTAACATCATCAACGCGCCGGCCGATCATACTTCGCAACTCGATCTGGATTTATACCGGCGAGACAGCGGGGCTTACACGACCTTCTATCGAAATTAAACGAGGATTTCGCGTACCCGTTGACCCTCTTTCCGGCCGTGTTCGTCCGGTAGGTGCGGGTACGGGCGGCGGGTTGCGTGTCGCGACCGAACACGACGCGACGCGCAACGTTTCTGTCTATCCCGCGATCCCGGCAACATTTTAATCACGGATCGTCGAGTACCGACGGAAATCCCATCCCGGATCCCCGAGCCGCGAGTCTCACCTGGGAAAAACAATTTTTTCCGAGCTGATCCAGCTGCTCCTTGTCGAGGACCCGTGTCCAGGGGACCGGGATTTTCTTCGACAGGAAAACTCTCACGCTGTTCTATTCCATCATCTTTGTTTTTTTCAAGCGAGGGAAAGCACTATCGCAATTTGTCAATTGTCCGCACCAATGCTTGATCGTTCGGACCTACTTGCTCGGAAGTAGAAACGAAAAGAAGTACTTGTTCGGAAAAATTGTCACGAAGTGTCCCGTCACGCCACTTTATGGAGAAGCTGTTGCAGTATTGAAAGTCCGAGGTCATCGCGAATGGAGAAAAATCATCGGACTCTGCGCGCCGAAACGGACCAAACAGACAGAAACGAGCGGGAACGAAAAATTCGACGGAAAACTCGTGACCGTTCCCCGTTTTGTGCCGGCTGTGTACTATATTGTGCAGGTCACTCGTCAAAGAGGAGGAGGATCGGGGACGCGCGGGGGCGTAGAGGAAGGAACCGGTTGTACAACGGACAATCCAGCGAATCGATATATGGGACAGTGATTTTCAATTATCGGCTCGGCAGGAAATTCGTGCGCCGATGCTGTTCATCCGTAGCTGACCAGCAGATCATGAGATGTTATCGTTTTCGGCGCGTGCTCGGGCGCGGCACTCGCCAGGAATCGGCGCGAGCCAGGATAACGTTATACCTGGGAAGAATCGTGATCCTTTTCCTCTCGAATCGTATACGAAACGTCCCCGGGAACCTGGCGAAAATTTTCAAAAATCTCGAAATTCCGCACAGTTTCGAGAATTCATTTTTCGCGAAAGTTGAAAGCTCCAGTGCGTTGAGCCTTTGAGGAAAAATTAAGACACCAGGTGTCCAGATGAGATTTTTGAAAAATTCAGTGTATACTGCTCGAAATTCTGACAAGATCGCCATTGCATTTTGTAGAAATATTACGGTATAGTAGTAGCAACATGTTCGCCGATAACGTGGACACGAATACATTTGTTTTAATATTGAGTTGCAGCAGTGTCATCATTTTGTCGAAACGAAACCTTTGAACATTGTAAATGATCTGCTATTACGTCCATGTCGAATGTAACATGTATTTACTGTGAAGATAACAATTAAAAGCAAACAGAATATTTGACCTACTTTCGCGCTACTATAGGGCAATCTATTCTACTATTCGAACATTCTGTATGTCCAATTCATTCATCCTTGTACATTGTTTACGAAATTGGGACGTTTGTGTTTGTATTCTTATCTCTCGTACGATGTGTACAAATTAAATGTATATATGCCAACAAGAAAAAAATTATGAACGAAAGCAAAGGTCCGATTTTATGTCTGCGTGGTTTATTTTTATTGGTGAAATTTTTTATCTTGTATAAGTCAGTGAATAGTGCTCAATATTTGCACAAGATCGCCATGCTTCTTTCGTAAATACCACGTTAAAATAACAACAATATGTTTGCTGGTAACACAGACGTGGATTTGCATTGACATTTGTTTCAATATCGGCTCGAATCAATATTATCGTTCCGCCGAAGCAAAACCTTTCTACAATGCAACCAACGAACCATTATGTCCATACCGAGCGTAAATATGCACATTCATTGCAAGAAGAAGCATTTTTTCACTAGAAACAAGTAATTTAAAAAAAAAAAGTGTACAACAAAAACCGCACATTCACTCTCGATTACGTCTTCTTAATTCGATCCACAAACGAAACTGAATTCAGTAAGAAAAATAAAAGTGATGTTACGGGGGACGAAATCTCGAAATTCTCGAGCCACGAACCGAAGGAGGAAAGGTGAAAAAAGGGAAGAAAAATATTCAATAAAAATCTCACGGTTTCCCGCGCAACGAAAACCGTAAATTATGAATTCCAAGTGTACAGACGTTCCCCCTTCCCCCTTAAATTACCGTCGATTTTCTTCGTTTGTTCCAGCAGCCCCGCGCCATATTTCTTTCTGATTAATCGGACGTTTATGAACGCGGCGAGAGGAAAAACGGAAGAGGGAGACGGAGAGAGAAAGAGAAAGAGAGGGAGAATCACTTCGGACGGTTGTTTCGTTTTGTGTTCTATTCCGCAGTTGGGAAAAGGGCCTCGGAAACTGTAGGAAGTCGGACGCACTCGCGCTTCCTGTCGCGGGGAAAAATAAATTTTTATAGATCCCGCGCCGGTCACCGATGTGCCCGGATATTTCCCTGGTGTTCGGAGGGACCTCGAACCACTGGAAATTCCAAGTTTTAACGGGGAATTTCTGCGAATTCTCGATGCTCGACGCGACGGTGCCAGCACGCACGAAAAAGGAGCAGAAACGATCGGCCGCGGTGCGTTAATCGCGGTACCGATCGATCGTTTTCATGCGAACGACGATGGACGGTTTTATTAGATCGTTAACCGGCCTCCGCGGATCGGTGGTCTACGAGCAGAACCAAAAAATTGACGCAACGCGTGTAGAACCTTCTGTTTCAGTGAACTGTTCTGCATCGATAAACACATTTGTTCGTGGCCTCTCCCATTTTTCTGCCGGAACGTTCGACGTTCACCAGAAAAAATTCGACGGTATTGTAAAACCAGTGTTTCAATTTTTCTAAAACTTTAGCAGTGTTATTACAAAACACCTGTCGCAATGAACACGGTCCACAGAACTTGCGATCAGGCATGGATCATAATTTCACCGACTAAACCAGTCGAGTCGAGAGCGCGCTGCACACTAGATCACAGTAAAAATACTAGAGCTAATAACGCAGCAGATTTTCAGGGCTTCAAGGGATGCAGATGCACAGGGCGAAGCTGCGTTACGCCGCGCTAGCTAAATTTACACAAATATTTATCTTCCGGCGAAAACGGTTCAAATTCTACAACAGATACATGTAAACACAGCACAGTATAGTGCAGCTCAGCATATAGTTTACCGTTGCATAGTCGCAGCTTTGTTCCTAGGAAAACCAGAAACAAGAGAAATAAACAACGAAAAACAGGGAAGAACTTACGAAGATCGGAGACAACATTGATCTCGGTGAAGCTATCCGGAAACAATTGATATCGCGTACAGTTCAAACACGGTTCCCCGCGTCTCCCGCCATGTTTGCGTAGGTGGTGGCAACTTTTCAAATCGGATTACAACCTCGAGAGTTCCTCGAGCATCCTGGAAGGGTCTCTGCGGTGAACGGTAACGTCAACAATAACAATTGATCGCGGTGAGCGCGAATATTTATCGATTAAATAATTACTTCGTTGGTCTGACTAAAGGTCGTGCTATACTACTTCCTTTATCGTAACCTTCCACCATTATCCTGCATGGTTCATCGTCTTTATTCCACTTATTAACTGTGTCTAAGTAAAGGTCATCCCTATTCTACACACGCTATTCTAAACTTCAACTATTATCCTGTTTGTGTATTCGCAAAACCGGCTCTGGTCGCTCCGATTAATAACAGACCGTCATTACTCTACTTGGCTGATCACAGGCCATCCCTAATCTACTCGTCTGACCATACATCA
The DNA here is from genome assembly GCA_028454255.1 of Halictus ligatus. Classification (NCBI taxonomy): domain Eukaryota; kingdom Metazoa; phylum Arthropoda; class Insecta; order Hymenoptera; family Halictidae; genus Halictus; species Halictus ligatus. Next base: position 611,076 of record CM052145.1, on the reverse strand, counting down.
CGTGTATTCCGACTTCTCTAACTATAAATTACCACCATTTTTCGATTTTTCTAATCATAGTACTTTGCTGATGACGATTCAGTACTACCTCTTTTGCCTGGCTATAAATCATTCCTATTCTACTTTATCTGCCCACGAACTGTTTCCGCTCGACTGGTCTGATTATACATTGTTCCTATTTCCACTCGCGAAATCACAGGTTATGAACCTCATTACTAGATTTCTAATTGTAACCATTGTTTATTCTGGTCTGACCACAGACCATCCCTGTATCACTTATCTTATGTATTCTACTTATCTGCCCATAGATCGACCTTAATTCCTCGTTCTAACCAGAGATCACGATCATTGATCAACTAACTAGCATGCTGGAGGGGGCACCGCAGTTTACAGCAACGTTGACGATGACAATTGATCTTTGCGGCCGGGGATATTTATCGATTAATTCGGGGGAGGGGAATTAAAAAAAGCCGGCTGGTCAGGAAAAGAAGCAGGCATCGAGCGGATCGGTCCCGTAGCGCAAATTGACCCAGTAATTCGATTCCCAGGGAATTAATCGAACTGTGAGCTGGTTTGCGGCCCCGCGGCCCGGCTCGAATACGGTTTTAATTACCGACGGTATTTCAGATATTTATTCGAGCGGGCCGCACGCCGATACATATTGAATATGGCCGCGGCCACCCCGGCCGATTAATATAAAATTCCGTTTTTCGTCGGGGCCGCGAAATTCGCGCACCGGGCTAATGAGCCCGCGGTGTGCCCGGCATTGTTGCACGCCCCGCGGACACGCGGTCGAATAATAATTTGTAATTTGTGGATCGTAAATTATCAACGGGCCACGGTTTATTAAATGACGTCTATTATTTTGTCGCGTCGCTGCTCGTTTATAAATAAATCGCGCCGCCGTGGCGGGAACGGACTGCAGCATCCCCCGAAAATTGACAGACCTTCACCCCCCATCCTTGGAGTAAGCATTTTCCATGGCAGCGACTCGATCCTTTAGGGTTTCATAGGGATTCACTGAAACACCTCCCGCTTTGCTCCTTTCTGAACGAATCTCGACATTTTAAGCATGCACATTAGAAAAGATCAGCAGATGTTTTTCTTCCGGTTGTTTAAGAGCTTTACGCAAAATCTAGTTCTCGGAGGGAAAACATTAGCGTTGCAAAAATTCGCAAAGGGTCGAAGCAATTCGTTCGCAAGGAACGTAACTTTAAAAACGAACGAAGGCAATGTTTTCTCGATGCATCATTCACGATTATTTCCAATTCAAAGCGAAAAGATGTAAATTTAAGCTTAACATTATGATTGCATCACGATGTTCCTTGCATCTGGAACTTCTTTGTCGTTTCCAATTTCCTAGAGGGAACAGAAGAATTTGCTTGCATTCCCGTGTTTTCGCGAGAATTTTATATCAATTTGCCATGAGCAATATAGTTATTTAGTACTTTTTTTGTTAGGAAATTTCCTTTCACTTTGCTGTCGAGAATCTTCGCATGGCTGATTTTATCGTAGGCGGACGAAAAAGGTGTTTTTGCCGTTTGCGAAACGGTTCGCCTTGTTCCAGGATGCATTGTACTCCCTTATCGAGTTGCACCGCTTCGTTGTTGCACACCGTCCCCGTTCTTCTCCGGGCTTTTACAAACCGTTCATGCATAATTTAACCCGGCCAGTTCTCAATCGAGTCATAATTGTTTCATTGTGCCCGGCCGCGCGCGGAAAAGCAAATTTCGTGCTATCGTTACTTATCGATCGATCCAGGGAAAAAATGTGATTAAAGGTGAGAGAGAAAGAGAGAGAAACGCGGGAAAATTCCCCGCTCGAACGCCGTTTTAATTTAATTAAATCGACCGGCTAGAAAAATCAATAACGACGCCGCGACTCTTCCCTTCCTTCTCGCGCTCGTTAGCCTGCCCGGTCTTCATGCAGATTTATGGTTTTCGAGATGCGTTCGGAAAACCCGATGCTTAACGTCGTTCCAGCCCCTGATCTTTTTAAATTGAAAACAAAGCAATATTCCATGTTACGAAATTCTGTTGAAAATAACTTCTGAACATTTTGACGAACCTTCTGTTGGATTCTTCTCCGTGGCAACGTGACAGGACTCGGTCAGTAGAACAGGATTCGGCGACAGGACACGGTCCGTTTCCGTGCGAAGAACGCTGAGCTCTCTGCCGTTTCCGGTGACGGAAGGATAACACGGGGAGCGTGTAATATCGACTCGCCTAAGCGCGGCCGGCCGTGAGGGGATGAAAAGCGCTCACCCCAAGAGGCAGAGGGGCGAAACAGGACTATGAGAAAGGGGTCGGCCGGCTAAGAGGCGGCGGAAGTAACTGCTCGGGCGGAAGTTCCAATTGCCAGCTAGATCTATATTTAATAAGACAGAGAAGAGTTATACTTTCTGCCGGGAGTCGCGAGACGCAGTTCGAGTGCAAAAGTTTCGCTGCCCTCCCGCCTCACCCCTGCTAGCCGTTTCCGGAATTATCTCCGCCACCTTCCGTCCACCAGAGATAATTAAATATATCCGCGCAGTGAAATGCTGAAATGGATTTCCCCCGGAACGAGATCCGGCCAGCGATAAAGGATATTTCGGAGCGAGACGAACCTCCGAGCCGGAACGGTAAAAGTTCCAGGCCCTTTTTCATTAGAACCGGTTCCACGTCGACCTGTGCACGCGGAATTCCTTCGACGATCGATATCTTCGCCGTGGAATTCTGCGTGCATCCGCTTTCCGTTCGACAAAGCCATTCAAAATCGTCTATTCACGTTTCGTCTCCCTTTACTCCCTTCGAACGAGCAGGGAAATTATTTTTTTTAACAGATTCCTTATCGGCTTCCATTCTTTAATCGTTTTCTTAAACTTTGTCAGCGAAAATTTATTTGTTGCAGCGCAACGTGCCGCTGGTTTAATTGTTCAACCACAGGTTGCCCCTGTTCTCCGTGTCTGACCACACGTTGTACCATTCTACTGGTCTACGTACTTAGTTCGCGGTTACAGCTGGTACTTATAAATTGTGCAGCCTTAACCCTTAGAAGGGACATGTTCTTTCAGTTTCGGTAAAGAAATATTTTTGTTCTGGTGATAGAACGTTACCGAACGCAACCGCAATGGTCTTATTATAGCACTTTTGACCGGTGATCGCGCAACAGAGAATTTATTAGGAAGTGCCTACCCGCGAGGCTATTAAATCGCTTGAGCAGCGGGTACCTCGACAACTGCACTTCCGAGGCGAAAATAAATTTGTCCGGCGGTTTCCGTGCAGTAGTTTCATCCGTAGCAGGTCAGCCACAATTGATCGAGCGCCGGTAAAAGTTCCGTGGCGAGAAAGCGTTCCGATTCGATTTTTGCGGGAGGATTCGCGGCCACGAAATGGATTTCCTGTAGGAGCGGGGAGGGGGAGGGGGACATTCGATCCTTTGTCGAAACAAGAAGACGAAGAAGAAACGAGTGTCACACCGCGCGCTTGATCATTCTTCGGTCCAACGAATCCGATTTGGAGGAAACGCGACGAAATTTTCCGCACCGGCGTGGCAGGAAATCAGGAAATTGTTACGAGGGCTGCGCTGGCCTCTTGGGGCGAGCCATTAAGTTTCATTTTTTCCCCCTCTTTATCTCCTCTCTCTCTCCTTCTTTCTCTCCCTCTGCCAAGCTTCGCCCCGTTCTCTCGCAATTGGGTTACCCGCGCGAACTTCCACTTCGTAAAGTTAGCCACGAACGAAGGACGATAATTATTATGCCGCATAGCGCGGCTCGACTTGCGCCACGGCACTGCGACAACCAGCTGCTTTGGGACCTTGTTCTCCTCCACTTGATTCACGAAACCCGCCTTTGATAACAATGAAATTCCTCCGTTCTTTTCTTTTCTCTCTCTCTCTCCCTTTCTCTCTCTCTCTCTCTCTCTACCCCGTTGTCCGACCTTTATTGCGAGAACGTTATGCCGCGACTCGTCCTTGCTCTAAATTTCTCGCGTTCTTTCCTCGCTCTCCAACCAATGGGGGTAGTTAACCGGGGGTGGCTAGCCGGCGGAGTCCTTTGCGCGAGACACTTCATTCCGCCATTATTCCGCTGTCCGTTGCACCTTTCGCATCGATGGTAATCTCCATTCTCGCCGGTAAATGAATATGGTCGTTCAAGCCGCGCTCGAAACTTTTTCCCCGCCGAGTAAAAACCACCATTCTCATGGTAAATGTGCATGATCCCTCGAGTTGCTCTCTGTTCGCGCGGAATTATTATTTCGGCGTCGGGGAGTCACGTTGCGCCGGAGAGTGAGTAGATGTCAGTGTGATAAGTCCGACAACGGATGATATTTCATCTTGACAATGAAAACTGATAATTTCCCTTACAATAATGTACACTTGCTTGCAATAAAATTCAAGTTACTTGGTTGTCCTTTGTCTGGCTGCGAATTAACCCTCGAATAGCGAGACTCCACTAAAAATTGCTATACCCATATTCCGAATATTCTTCAGATAATTCAATTTGTTTGTAAAACTACTTGTATGATCGTAGGTTGTTTAAATTGTACTCGTCCGATCATGTACCACTACACTTTCTCTACTCGCATAATCATAGGCTGTCTCTGTTGTACTTGTCTGATCATAATCTATTACTAGCTCCTTTGTCCGGCTATAGATCGTGCCTACCTCACTCGTCTGACTTTAAACTACCCTCATTTTACTTGCCCGGACAAAGCTCGTCCCTATTCTACTTCCTCCGTCGTAAACTTCAACCATTATCCTCTTTGTCTATTCATAAATCATCTCTATTCCATTTGTGTCACAATAAGACCATCATTATTCCATTCGGGTAGACCAGGTCCCCAATCTACTCGTATAATCATAAGTCGTCTGTATTCTACCGGTCTGATCTCAAAGTATTACCACTACTTTTCTACTTGCTGGATCCTGCTTGCCGAAACGCCGACAATGTTTTCAGCTCCGACATCAATTAATCATGGATCCCCGAACTTGTCCGCTGTATCTGTACCTCGGACACGTTGAAACACGCTCGGACAATTAAACGACGCCTCCCAAACAGAAGGAACATCTCGGAAAACGTTTCCAGAGGTCCGAAGAAGGTTCCAGGAGCCGAGTGAGCTCAGAATTTTCGCGATCGGAAGGCCGCGCACGTATTTCAACGGCAGCCAGAGGTCGGTCAGAAATTAGTATACTCGAAGAAAAGCCGGCGTTCGCGCCGCGAAGGGGTCCACGACTTTTTAATTTATTCCGTGGAAGTTTGTTAGAAGTCGCCGCAAGCTCCGGGGGAGCTTTCGCTCTCCGGTGTCCAGACTGCATGCAGACCGGCGTTTGTTATTTTTTCACGGGGTTCCATTAAATCCGGCCGTCTTGTTCTCGTTTTCGCCGGGGAAACTTCTCGGGATACTCTCTCCGAGGAAATTCAGGTCCCGAAATTCGATCTCCGGGATCAGTGAAATGTCAGCGAACGAAAAAAGATATCTACGCTGGGGGTGCAACTCTGTCACTCGATTATTCCGTTAATTTCAGTTCGACCGCAGGAGCTCCGCGATTTCTTTCGCCGTCGGCTGTCGCCTTTGAATTCTCCGTCGCGTCAGAATGATTTGTGCCACGGGATTATATTAAGCAACTTGCAAAACTTGCACGCGGGGAGCTAGCAACGTAAAAGTTCCGTCACCGTCGGGTTTAATTAGCTCGGCGTTCCTCGAGTCGAAATTCGTCGCGAAAACGGAGCCGCCGACGCCGTCGTCGGTGTCGTCGTCGTTGCGACGCGTTGTCTTCGGACCACGACGCAAATTACAAGCCCCGAAGAAGTTTTCCTGAGGTCTCGGCGTCACGCCCTTCGATTACAATCACGCTTACAATTATGACGGCCGAATAATACACGGGGAAGGGACAATGGAAACAAAGAGGTTTCGCCCTGGCCGTTCCTTCCGGCATTGTCTTCGGATGCTAATTAGCAGCCGGAAGTTGTCGTCGTCGCGGCACCGCCGCCGATATATAATTCGCGTGCACGCATCTGCCCGGCCCCCTCGGATCCGCTTAGTCACCGCATAAATGAACTCGCTCGAGTGTCCCTTTCAAACGAGGTTCAATCCCTGTGCCACGAAGAACCCACACAAACAGATCGACGAGGTGCTTCGAACCATCCGGTTTCAAGAATTATCCCCTTGTACTCGAAGCCATTTTAACTCTGAAACGAAACATTTCCTTCGACCTAGAATATTTCCCTTGTATATATTTTTTTCATACGGAAATGGTGCAATTTACTCGTACAGTATTGAAATGATTTATTAAATACAAACGTTGAACGTTTCTTGCTATTCTAAACATTGCAAGAGGATTTTACGATAATTCGGAATCGTGCGGATTCGATTGAACCACCGAGAAAATTCCGTTTGGCCACCAGCGATGGCCGAGTAATAAGAAGAGAAGGGCGCCGGAGAAATTCGAAGCGTCTCGAGCAGTGGACAAGTTTGAAACGCTGATCGCGGAGGACAGGGAGCAAAGGTAACCGAATTAAAGCAGCCCTTCGCTTCCGGCCACGCTCGAAGGGCTTCGAAAAGGGCGCGCGAGAGGAGAACGAAGGGTGGAGAAAGGGGAAGCAAGCACGCCGGACAAACAGACTTTCCTGTCGAGTGTTTTTCCCGCTAATTAGCAGCTGGGAGGGCGAGCGAGCGCTTCGGAACCGCGATGCATATTTCATCGGACCACACCGACGCGGCGACTTGTTCAATCGAGCCCCGAAGAGAAAGCTCGTCCCCCTCCATTTCTCTCCCTTTCTCCGTCCGTCTCGAAAAGGGGCAAGTCGGGGTTGCTTGGGTGAGGTTAGGTCGGCTCGAGGTCTGTCCCTCGTCTAAAGTCCCGGGGAATAACAGTCGGATTAGCGCGCAAGGATGCAACCTTAATGCGAGCCGATGCACAACGCCATTATGCCACCGCGCGATTCTGATGCATTAAGCTCTGCTGCCAAGGAAAACAGCCTCCTCGGACGCGTCTTCTCCCGTCGCTCCCCTCCGTCAAACCCGCGACTACCTTATTTATTTATTTATTTAGCTGCGCCGTGCTCTCGCCGGCAAACTTTCGAACCGAGCTCGACGAAATGGTTAAAAACACGGCGCACGGTCAAAGTTGGATTGAAAGTCGATGGAAATCAAATCCCGCCGCTGTAAGTTACCAGGGTTAATTTAGCCGCGGAAATAGAGAACGCGTTTATGCAGCGCTGCGTAATTGTATCTTGTTAATTTAGCGATTCAACAATCTCGAGACTTGCAAATTAGAAACATCTGTTTACCTTGTATCTGCTCTTTTCGATGATTCCTAAGGCAAACGCTGCTTGACGCCGCTACTCGGCAAACAGATGACTATTTGAACAAGTTCCGGCGGCTATGCGAGATCGAGAGAGCATGATTTCACAGGGAAATCGATGATAAGGCGGTGAGCATGTCTCCGGAGCAGCAAACACAGAGAGGAAACCACCGCACCGGCTGCGAAGCGAATAGTCGACGCTCGAATCGGCGTGTTTCTAATGCGAGCGGAGCTCCCGCCGCAAGGAAAACACGGTCCCGCGAAAATTTCGACTCGAGTCCGGTTCCTAGGGACAGCGTTGACGCGAGGTTAGGTCTGAGAAAACAGGATTTCCACGGATAAGCTCCGTTTCGCGCGTTCCCGGCAAATGCGCTCGGGAAACGCGGCCAACGCGCGCGCTTACTTAACGCGTCCTCGCAACTCGCGACGTCGAGATTCCGGAGCAAGACCGGCGGCGTTCCCTTCGGAGCCAAAGACTTCCGGGAAACTTCCGGAGAACCGGTGGAAATTCGATGGAACGATTTTTCCCCCGCTCGCTCCGACTTTTCCAATTTCTAGCTCGCGCAGAGCTAACCAAAATCCGGGCTGAAAACGGAGCCTCGAGCGTATCGGCCCTTTTACGACACGACAAACGATCGGAAAGTTTTCCTAGATTTCTCTGCGCACCGGGAAACATATGCGCTGCAAAAGAATCTTCCAATCGTTAAAGAACAGCCCTGTTAATCGACCCCACTCTCCCCGCGATAAATCGATTCCCACCACCGCCGTCTTCCAATTCTCGGTTCCATCTCGAGAATCTACTTATCCCATCGGACTGAAGAAGAAAAAAATCATTTCAATCTCCAGTCCGCTCGGGAATCAACTCCGGGCCAAGAACAGGGTACGAGAGAGTTTGCTCTCTGCAGGAGAGACATCTCCGCCGGATAAGTTATGGTCCTCGGACCCCGTTCCGAGAGCTCGATGCTCGCGTTTAGCGGGCGGTTTCGCGCAGGAGTAGCAGCGGTCAGTCGATGATGTCCGTTCGATCGTGGAATTACCAGAAGAACGCCGATAATGTCCGGATATCCGGCTGTCCGAGGGAAGCGGAGCCGACTTTCCGAAGCGGGGACCGCCCACGGAATACCAGGGTAAATAGAAATTCACGGAAAGCGGCGACGGCAGACTCGGGGGCAGACTCGGAGGCAGAAACGGAGGCGGAGAGGCAATGGCACTCGATCGATGCGCTGCACGAAACTGAGGTCACGAGATTCCGTCGTTTCGTTTATAATTTCGCCGCCCGGCCCGACCCGGAAACAAATCGCGCGGAACGCCGGCCGCGCAGAAAGAAAAACTACCGATGGAAATCGATAGACCGTCGAAACAGAGGGTGCACGAGGCTACAGAGGGTTGAGGGGACGCGGAAGGGTTGCGGGAGCCTGCCAGGGGGTGGTTTCGACCGTTGACAGATGAGCATCTTCCGTGAATCGACACGTTCTTTGATCTCCGGCCGACGATCGCGTTTCTAACGACGTTTGCGAATTTTCCGCGGACCCGTCGATGGCTGACGTATCATCCCGTCGAGCAACGGTGCTGCCTCGATCCGAGCCGATCGCTTCCAGCGTTGTTTCTTCCTTCCCTCTTGCACGAGATTTTTGGACCAACTACGAAACAGAATCTGATAACAGGATCAACGACTGTGGCCATGTTCCACTTTCCAGAAAAATCAGCGAACGAGCAATTAAACGAAACATCCGATCCTGGATCGCGGACATCAAAGGAGCTTATCAGAACGTCCCAGTTATCCGAACCATCTCTCGGCAGCGAGTCGGATAAATAGAGTTCCATTGTCGCGGTCCATCCGCGACCCAATTACTCCCATTGTTTCGCGTAAACATCCTTGGACTGCGGGCACGAAAAGTTCGAATTCCCCGTTTTTCGGTGTCCCGATGACCCGAGGACGATACTGCGCGGCGATCCGCGCCGGAGCAGCCGCTGAGAAAGCGGCGCCAAAAGCGTCGCCGTTAAGCATGAAATTAACTCCAGCCAGCAACCACCCTAATCTCGTCAAAACGAAGCTAATTGCAACGGTCTGAGAACGGTTGGCGGCGCGCCATGCCCGTGACACAGATTCGCAACGAAACGCGAAGGGCCGATTCGTCCCGGGGAGAACCGGTGCCACCACGGTGACTCCCGCAGCTGGAAACGGGGACACGAGAGCTTAATTTTATTCGCATTCCATTCCCTCGTCCCTGGTAATCCGTCGACAAGCCGCCATTAAAGAGCTCGGCCGCAACGGCGTCGAATTAACCGAAGAAGAACTCTCTCTCTCCCGAGAGAGAGAAAGAGCTCCGCTGCGACCGCTACTCCGACGCGTGTAACACCTAAATCCGTCGTGGAACCGTCGTATTTTCTAGCAAACCACCGAGTTTTATCCGGCTGCAACGTGTTCCTCCATTTTCTAACTTATCCAGCGGTTTGCGGCCACCGGGAAAGTCTCGAAACGCGCCGAACGATGTTTGCCGGAAGACTTTCGACTTTGTCCATGTTTCAAATAACTTGCAAAATTAATCGCTAGGTTGAAAATAATTCTCGAGATAGAGGAAAACTTTACAATCACGATGGAAAAAGAATCAAGTGGATCGGATGACCGGTCTCCGAGATAAAAATTCTCATCCTGTCCGTATAAAAGCGAGACAAAATTGATTACAGTTGAACAACAAATGGGAAACCCGCAAAATGACGACTTAAACTACCCCTAATTTGGCGCAAGCTATGCCGCGGCGAATTGTCAGCGAGATCCGCAACGCGGGACCAGCATAATCGTCGGGTTCGTGTCGTTAAAGTTTCAGTAAGAAGAAACTCTGCGCCGGCGTCCGATTAATATGGTTTTACGCTACTTGTTCGTCACGAAAAGCGAGAATAACGATTTCGTCGGTTAGTTGATTCGAGTTTTGCGCAACGAGCGGCATAAAACCTGGCGGGGAGAGGCGTGATTCGAGGAGGCGAGCCGCGGCCAACGGCGCCGCAAAGTATTTTGGGAATACGTTAATCCGATCGGCGATTATTTACAATTCCACGGCGCACCTGAGACTTCCCGTTCGAACTCGCGGATTTATCGCGCCATTACGGTGGGACGGCGAGCCCGTAAAGCGTTCAGATCGTTCCGCGAGGAACGGTCCGCCGTATTATGACACAGTAAACCGTTAACGTTCGCCGTTACAATGCATGATAAACAAACCGGAGCGCTGCAGTGTCTTTCCGCCGGCGGCAAATACGAATCGATCTCCCGGTTGATCTAATTTTCCAACGGCGCGGCGGGTCGGTATTAATCGAAAGAAAATATTTAATCGTCGCATAACCGATACATACATATATTTGCTCGCGACTGCTTGACGAGGGAAGCGGGCATTTGATGAGCGGCGTCAAACGGACGGTATACAATAATTATTGGTCATTTCGCGCGCGTTTTTCTTTGCCTCTCTCTCTCTCTCTATAGGTATGTACCATATATGGAACGATAGTTAGTATCGGGAACCAGGCGCCGATGCTTCCGGGCACGCTAACAGGAATTAATGAAACCGGAATAACTAAAAGCCAGAAACCGGCGAATAATTGTGACCCGTTCCCCTGGCGGTTTGTTTTTTGTTTGCGGTTTTTTTCCTTTTTTAGCGGCGCGCCGCGGATCGTCCGTTCTATAGTTAACGCGAAATTCCCGACCGGTTCGGCCGGCCGGAAAAAAATACCGAAAAAGAAATATAAAATAAATGCGTAAATTTGCGTGGAATTGTTTTTCCCCGAGGCTCGGAAAATCGCGGGGCTCCGCGCGCGCGGGAATATTAATAACGGCCCCGCTGTAAATTTCCCGGCGAATGCCAAAAAAATGCCCCGCTAATAACGGAGGGATACGAGAGAGAGAGAGGGCTAGCCGCGTCAAATCGTGATTCCGCGAAAATTCGACCCCCAACTCCCCTGCCCGCCCCTTCCACACCCCTATCGTCACTCGCAGACGTTAGAATCTCCGCAGTATCCTCCGAAAATACCCGCGTCAGTGTCCCACGACCCACTTTTACAATAGCCGGGTAACCTGTGACATTCCGGCGCATTTGCATGAGAAAGCCATTTTTTTTTAATGTGATAACGAAAACGCGGTTAAAGTAGACTCTTTTCGGGGCGTTTAACGCCACGGTTGTTGCATCGCGACACATTTCGGCTCCTAACTCAAAGAATGACAGTCGCGGATCTAATTTCTGAAAGCACAAGCGGGATTTAACTTTTCTTTACAATCTCAAGTAAGAAAGTGCTTCTTTTAATTTTCTCGTGTAATTCGGTAGAGACGGTAGTAACTGAAAATTTGCTGTTAAACAGACAAAGGAGTATTTACGGGCTGCTGTCTGTGCGGAAAGAGAGGGACCTGTATACTCTGCCTGTACTGTGGTTTAGGTCACAGTAGATTTAGCCACGTGTAGGTCAGACACCGAAGTAGAACGACCCGCGTGTGTAACTTCCACTTATCTTGCCCGATCTACCGAAAACACTTTCTGCTTCTGGATGTCACGATGTTCCCTTCCTTCCGACTTTCCATTGGCCGTTTCTACTCTGCTATACGCGGCAGCGAGTGGTTTCGCCGCTGACACATTTTATTGTGATTTTATTTCGTTGCATTTTGTGCTGGTCGCCCAGCGGTTCGAGTCAACATAAAATTCGAAAGCGATGTTCTTTAATGTGTATCGATTTTTGGCCGAGCTGACGGTCCGGTTTCATCAATTTTTCAGCTTGCCACCGTATTTTCTTTTGAACCTCCATGCACCTATCGGAAAGTGGCATCTTCCGCCTTTAATTCAAGCCACGGAGAGTTTGAAAATTCGCGTGGGTATACATTCGAAAATAAACTCGAAGAGTTCCTTTAAAATCGACCGACGATTTCGCGTTTCTTTCTCGCGTTCCCAACAATTATTTCCGTTGTTGGTAACAATCGCCAACAGATCTGGCGCAAACGGGAATAACCGTCGGTTTGCGGAAGCTCAGACAGGGAAACGAGCGTGGTTAAATCCGGCCAGCATTCCGGTTTAATTCGCCAGCGACAAGCTCGTGCAGAGCTCGGAGGGTTGAAAGGCGTGCGCACCAACGGCGGGGGTTCGTACGGGTGGATCAAACGAAAGACAAAAGTTTTCACTTTCGTTTCGGCCGGCAGCGTTGGCCGGGCTCGCGTGAGGCTGCGCGGGGGTGGGGTTCGGAGAATATCGCGTGCAGCAGTCGGCCGCAGGGCCGTTAAAAATGTAAATGGCTCGCGGAGGGATGGATAATCGGCGGGTGTCCGCGATCGGCTGGTCACGACGTCGCAGAAACCGCCGGCGAATCGATCGGCGACTTCAAACGCGTCCAAGTTACGCTTTTCTACGACTCGCAGTCCGTGCGACGAACTCGCGCTAAAAGAACGTCTTCCGGTTGCGTCTACGAATTTGCGATACAGGTGAAAAATCTAAGATGCTTCTCAGTTCAAGGACTGCTCGGATCCTCCACGAGGAAGTGGATTTAAGCGAATCGCGTGCAAGGAGAACTCCTGGCGTGACAGAGTAGACCCGCTCCCCTGTCGACTGTAAACGGTCAACCATGACTCCCTCGCGGTTGCCAGGACTCGGCGAAAAAAAACTCCCCGGCTGTAAAACCACCCCTGGAAACCGCCAACGCCGAAAACATCCCCTAAATACTCCACGACGAACCGGAGAAACTGCTCCGAGCGAGTTTTCGATTCGAGCACGCCTTTCTGGAACTTGCCGACGGAATTTTATCTATCCCGATGCAGTTACGCTTATTGTCGCTACCCTTCCCAGCCTGCGAACTGCGGCGTCGCGGAAAACGTCAACGAGACCGACGACAGCCTATAGCTTACGTGTTCAACAAACTCTCGAAATAGAAGTTGTACGTATCGTTACCGTAATCGCAGCTGCAATTGACTTTCGAGCTAGAGCGATCAAGAAAGCGGATCGAGTGCGAGTCGGATCGACGTCTGCGAATTCGCCGTCGGTCTCGGTCGTTGACGGAGCTTCGACGTGAAAGAGGAGAGAGAAAGAGAGAGAGAGAGAGAGAAGTGGGGTTTGCAGGGTGCTACGGTGTGCAGTCTCGAGTTCCAAGAATATAAGAGCGAGCGGCACGAGAACGAGCAGCCGGCTGCCGAGCGAAGGAAACCAGCCCGCGATTAGATCTCTTCGGGCCGAAGGGCTCGGAGTTAGGGCAGCCCTTCGCCGCGATAAGGCCTGCGAACGCGCTCGTTCGCGAACCTTTCGTGTCGAACATCGGCGCAGGAACGTGGCCACCCCCAACCGACGGCTTCCTGGCTGACGTGTCGACCGGGAATATTCTCGAGTTGCTTTTTTTTTAAGTGCTCATTTCCTACCCCGCTGTTCGATCAGAGGGGCCTTTGTCTCGGGGCCTAACACGGTTAGCTGGCTCACCGATAACTTGCCAACGACTCTAACAGAGCTGCGGATAGTTGTGCCCGTCACTGCGCCGCCGAGCAATTCAATGATTGTTTTTATTAATGCACCGACAGCTCCAACAGCTCCTAACAGACACAGAACGAAATGAACCCATTCCTATTGCAGTTTACATGCATTTATCTCCAAATAAATGAACCAAGAAATGATATATCGAAGTCTCCGAGCGTCCAAGCGACGCACAGTGGGAAATTTGGACAAAAACGGATTCAAAATCAAGGAACTTTCGATAGGAATGAGGTAGAGCGATGAAATTTGTTTTAAATTAAAGCTAAAACTTTGTAGAATGATATGAAAACTTGAAATTGCACACTGTGCGACGCACCGTCCAAGCAGACTTCGATACCGAGACTTCCATCAGACCCAGAATAAAATGGACCCTTTGTGCCACCACTTTTCGACCTCTTTGACCACATGTCACTGGCGTCTCGAGCAAACCCAATCGCAAAAGCGATGCTCTTAGGTTCGAGAACTGGTCGGTGCGCTTTTGCAAGGTCCGCAACAACAAAATCGAGCGTCCCCCGGCTCGAAAATACCGGCGCAACAGCGAGAATTCAATCACTCATCCGCGGTGGGATCCAGTTTTTCGGGGGGAGAGAGAGCCCGCGCGCGCGCGCGTCCATCGAAAACCGAGCAATATAAACAACGGAATTTCGATAACGGTGCCGATTCGGTCGAGCGCTCGCATGGACCGCGGCGATCCAATTTCCAGAAATCCTTCCGACTGACACGCTTGTAAACAAACGGTGTAACTTGCTCTCACGAGGATTTTCGAAAAGCGAGACCGGATCGTGCGTTAAAATATTCAGTCGACGCGCGGTCACGCCCCTGTGCGCGTCGATCATCGAATATTAAAATCCGGCCGCGATACGCGCGCCGAGATCGATCGGACCCGTTATTATCGACCGGTTTTCGCGAGCTGTTTGTTCAATTTATCGCACGTGTGCGATTTTACATGGTACATTGAATTATCACATGCGCAAATTAATTCGTGTCTCTCGCTGCTAACCCTTCTCAGCGGAAATATTTTTCTAGAGCGGAAAAGAGTTGCTGTCGGTTGCTCCTCCGTTATTATTACTTTGGACTGATGGAGAACGCACCGGTCGTACTCGCGGCTTCGAGGTCGCTCGACGCGGCGCGACCGACTTCGTTCGATAAATTGAGCCGCGAAATATTTGCAGCTTATTTGCCGGATTGCCGGGAAACCCTCGAGCGCGGCTCGCGATTCGCCGTTCACCGCGGAAATCGACTTTTCCCACCCCAAACAGCCCACCCCCCGCGGTCTTTAAATACAAACCGGGACGGTTGGGTTGTGTCGCGGGCTTTCAACCCGCTCAAGGGTCAACCCGGGTCGCAGACGTTCTCGCCACTTGACACGCTGCGACGACCAACACCGCGAAAAATTCGAGTGGAACGAGCGATTCTCCAATTCCTCCCACAAACAAACCGTGCTTGCATTCTCCGAGAACGGGAGGGGCAACCTAACATTCACATACCGTTATCAGAATTGTAGGGTTATGAATGAGACACTGTATTAGAGTGATTGTTTAGAGTGACTGTGGACGCGACATCGTGGCGAGCGAGTAAGTTGACGAGATATCGAATATTGAATTGTAGTTTGAGAATAGAGTTGTCGAAATAGAATAAAGTGCTCTAGCGAAATCGGCATGAAATCACTCCGTTCGATACGTCACACCTAGAACGTAGGAGTTCCCTTAAAATATTCCTACAGAATTGGAAGAACATTCGTATCCGGCCTGTTTCCGCCAATCGTCATCGATCTGAATACGAAATTAGAGAATCTCCGATTGCAAAAGCATGCGAATCGTGGGTAATTCTACAAAGTACGAAAGCATTTGGGAAATTTCGTCTTCAGCCGGGATCGCCGTCGTTTCATCGGTGTTTTGTTCGGTCTCGCATGTTTTCGAAGTTCGCCTAACGCCGTTCGGTCTCTCGCTTCATAACATCCCGCCGAGAGCGGTTTTAATAGCAAACTCGCCTGGCTAGTAACGAGCCAAGTGGCCCGCCCTGACAACTCCGCCTCGGTTTGCTCGCTTTACTCGCTTTGCCCGCTAGCTGGATAGTTTCTGATCCCCATTGATTGCTTCCACGTTGTTCAACGCGGTGACCGGGTTTCAGTGCGCGCGTCTTGTCCACGATCCCTGGAGAATAGTCTTTATCCCGCGACGTGAACATTACTGAACCGGTGCGAACCGATTGCCTGCTCAACGGAGAAACCGGAGGAGAAACACCTTGGAATAGGTTCTCAATGAAACCGTCAAACTGACTGATGGCGCGTTGACTGCGAGAATTCTTGGGAAACCGAAATTATTGCCGGAATTATTGTCCGCAGCATCGTCTGCAATAATTTGCAATCGCAAGAGAAAACCAGCGAACCGATAGAAAAGAATTAACGATCAGGGCACAGCGTATTATCCCGACAAAAGTTCGCGAATAACGCAGAAGCCGCGAGTACTATTACATCTCCGCAGAAATAAATTCCGCTCTGAAATACGCCGAGCCCACCGGAACGGCTAACCCGGTTTCATGAAAGGATTACTGGCCCCTCTCCCCCCGTAATTCACATAATTAATTAAAAGTTAAACGAGACTTTTCAGCCATCCTCGTTCGGTATTCGTTTTTAAATCGTATTATAATAGATAAAACCGTGGATATCCGAGCGAACACAGAGTTTCCATTGACCAATTAACAGAAACGAAAGTCAAACAAAATTTTATTCAACTCATTAGAGGCTTCGTTGGGGTACGAGCACGAGCAACTCTCTCCGTCGAAGCCTTAATGAACGCGTACGAGGCATAATTGTAGTAATTGCCCGAACGATTATCGCTCCTTGCAGAATTCGGAAGGAAAATATTGATACTTGCTGTTAGAATAATCGCGCGCCTAACGCGGTCTAATTACGGCCGGTCGTCGAACACGGCCCGGAGGTTTGATCCGGGTGATTCGCAGGATCGTTTGTCGCGGCGAGAATCGCTGGGCCGTATAAAGATCGTTTCTCGCGCGAGTTTGACGAGCAACGCGCCCGTAAAACCCCCGGTCCGGGGTCTCTGGCGTTTATGTTTGTCGCGCGAACTCGACTTCCCGGTAGCGAACACAACGTCGTACATCCCTCGCGCGAGCGCGCTTCTTACCCCATAGACGACCACCGCCGCACGCAGCCCCTACCCCGATTTTCTCCACCTTATTTCCGGTTGGTTTACGAGCAGCGAAACACCGAACGAGGAATCATTGAATCCCGAGTGGGGACCCTCGAGCGCGAGATTCGCGATTTCGCGATCGCGAGCAGATTCCGTCGCCACTTTTCGCGCAACCTAACCGGGAAGTGCGTCGATCATGAACTGTACTTCGACTTCGTTCCATCTCTTCAACAACAACCCAGCGCGTCAAGCACTGCCACGAAAATGGCACCAAGTCTGAACGAACCCAATCTTAACATGGGGTTAACAGCACCGGCTAGAAGCACTTATACTCAGTTTTTCCTATTAATAAATATTCTTTCTTACTATGGAAGCAAACTCTGTTAATTATGCAACATAAACATTTAAATATTATATGTAGAAATCGGATCAGTTTCGTATGAATAAAAGATTGTAGGACGAAAGAAAAATTTAGTTTTGTATTGAGAATAGCGCCAAGTGCAAAGGGTTAATAAAGAGCATGTATCTTGTTCGATGCTCGCCGTCGGTCTCGCCAGGGGCGGGTAATCGGGGGAGTGTTTCGTTTTGCGCCCCGTTCCGAAATCGTAGGAAAAGAAATAGAGCGAACTAGGCCGGGAACGGTAAACAAGACGATCATTATACGAGAAGGCTTGCCGCGCTCCGCGGCCATGCTCCATTTGGTAACACCGTTTCCGCACACAGCACGCGACAGTTGGCAGTATTTCAGCGATACCCGGAGACCAACAAACGGCTAATTAAATATTCTCGTGCGTGTGTTGACTTGGGCGTTACTCGTCTCGATAATTGCAACGGTAATTGCATTTCACAGAAGGCACACGTACAGGGACCAGAGTCGAGTCGAGCCGAGTGGAGCGGAGCGGAGCGGAGCAGAGCAGAGCAGAGCCGAGGCCAACGAGCCTCGAGCGGAGCGTGCGTGCTCGATAAATCGCGTCAAAGGCCGCCTCCGCCGCCGATGTTCATGCCCTATTTGCCCCGGATTTATTTAAAAATCGCCGGTAGCCGGGAGCAAGAGAGACAACGCTCAAGATGGAACGAAAAGGGATGGCCGAACACGATATAATCCGCGCCGCGCACAGTTTGATCCGATCCCCGGCCCTGGCCCTTCCAATGTCACGGTTTCATTATTTCGCTTCCATCAATCTCTGCTAACCCAGAAACCCGATAGCCCGTATCTCCCCGCCGATCAAAGGATTATCGTCCGCGACACTGGATTACCCAACGCAAAGGGACGCCCACCAGCCCTTTCGTCCACCCCCGCAGCCAAATATAAGTGCTCCGATACAGCCCGGTGACACATTTTTCAAAATTTAACTTATTCGCCGGAACGCGATCGGCTGACGATTCCCCGAAACGTTGGACGCGATAAAAGAAAGTCACCCCTGGCCCCCAGATTTAATCTGCGGAGAGAATCGTCCCCCGGAGATGATTAACAATTGATATACCGGGGGTGAACATCCGTTTCCGGTTACGGGACGCGCGTTTCGTCGTCGGATTTCGAGAGATAAATACCGTTCTTAGCGGCCGGAGGGTGAAACTTTATGAACATAATATTTCCCACGATGATCGATGGCAGTTATGGGAACTGCAGCTCATTCGGCCGCTGTTTTCTTCCCTACCCTCTTTCTGCCCTTGTACTACACAGGGAGGGAGAGTGAGGGCAGCTGGGAATGGCTGGCTTACGGACCGGCTCGAGCAGAAAACTTTTGTCTCTACGGCGTTCACCCCGATATTGGTTTCCTTGGAACGTTATTTACCCTTTCCTTCGCGCCCTTGCGCCCTCCCGCACCTTCTCGCAACCCTGTTGTTGCATGCCCCTGCAACCCCTCTCTCTCTCTCTCTCTCTGTCTATGTCTTTCTCACGGCTCGGTTGCTTTATTACAAGAACTCGATGCCTCGGCAAATGGACTTCCGGGGACCAGGGGAGACCGAGGATTTGTCGAATGCCTTTGTTCACCGACGAAAGAAGCACCGTTCACACCAATGACACGGGAAACTTATCCCGTGAAACACTCGTTCTGCACCGCAGTACACTCCTAAACGTTTGCACTGTCGATTGGAAATACCTGGAACGTGGTCCTTCACTTTTCCGCGGACAATTAACAATGTCATCTGTGAATATTTTGGACATCGACGATAACTTTCTTCGGGTTGGACCAAAAACATGTAATTCTACCTAAACAAATTCTTTCCACGGTGTCCTTCCGAATCAATCTGAAAAAGCTCGTGGATCCACAAAGCTCGCGAATACGTGTCTCTCTGGTTCTCGAACGAAATCTCTTTTTTTTTCGAGGCAGGTTGCACACAGAGGATCAATGAACAAGAGCTCGCTGGTTGACAAGCGGAATCGGGAACGCGACTCGATTCGATTAAACGACGACAATTTGATTAATTTCGAGCGTCGGCTGAAAGACTCGAGACCCCGGCAGCAACCTTTATACATATTTCATACGGTCCAGAATGGAAAAACAAAGGCGCGGTTTCTGTTAAGAGGAGTAGCGGTCCCCCCCGCTTAATCCCCGAACTATTTGCTGTCGCGCGGCGGCGGCTCGAAATTAATTCCACGATCGTTAATCACGCGGGATGACGTTTGCCGTGTGCCACCTAGGAATTGACTTCCGGGCGACCTTACGACGACGCGACGCCAGGAATTCCTTTAGGGAGCTCCTTTGGCTGATACTCTCCGGCACCTTCGTTCCTCTACGAAACCCTTTTCGCAGCCCTTTCGTCTCTGGACCGGTTCGACAGAGGACACGTATATCCTGTTGCCTCGACGCGTCCTTCGGATTCCTGCGATTCGACTCCCCGAGACGAGTAACGAGCCAATGAAATTCCAATTATCCGCAGACAGTCTCTCGCAGATTGTCGCAGATCTTCGTTGATCCTTATTGATCCTCATCGAACGGGAATTTCAGTAGCGTTCTGTCGCCCTTCGTCTTCAGGATTCGCGATGGAAGAGTGGAAAATCCTCCCCAAAATTGCCAGCAACGCAATATGACATCGAAATAACAATATTCCTCGATGGACATCGATTACGGATTAATTTCCCCCGTAAAGAATTTTAGTACGTCGTAAAGCCGGCAGGAGAAATTCTAGGATATATCGTAATGAAACTATCGATCCTGGGAAACTGTCAACGGAGAAGTTTTCTCTTTTTAGGAGCCTTCGTAATTTGATACGACAGACGATCGTTGAGATCGGTTTCCGTGTAGAAAATAATTTAGGATATATCTAGTGACCGATTTCTGTTTCGTTCCTTCGTCGGAAGTCTCGGTGCCATAACGTGAATGCCCGGATCCACGTCTCGCGTGTTAAAACAACCAGTGAAACCCACTCTCGTTTAATTAGACAGATTTTTAGTTTTCCACCGGCCTCGGCTAAAGGTAATTTTTTAACGAAATCCGCGTTACGTCCGTGCGTGATTAACAGAGATGGAAATTAGTCGGATTGCGCCTGACCCTTGTCGGATGTGTTCCACGGCCAGTGGAATAGCACGGCTATGGTCAGCCACTCGAGACTCCGCAACGTCCGAGAAAACCAACGCTGCTTCTGTCCCACATAATTTTGTTTCCCTCTATAGGGCTGTTGCGCCCGTCCTTTGGACCTGTTCGGGCTTTGTAACGCACCGCTTTTCAGAGTATTGTTCTGTGTGCGTCGGTGCGTTGCCGCCGTTTAACGTGTTCAGCGAAAATTTCGGTTCTGATTCAGCTCTCTCTCTCTCTCTCTCTTCGAGCAGATCAATAATTACCCTGATTTCCGAGACCGTCACGGTATAAAAGAAATTCAGAGATGAATTTATAAAATCAGAGATTGAATAAAATTCTATTCTCCATATTAAAAGTTTCTCCGGAAAATGATTAAAGACGAAGCGCCGTTGAGAAGACTGATTCACGAGGATGATCCCCTTTGTAATAAATAAATAAGATCTAAGAAATGTTCCTGGGGCGGAAAATCTGCGATGTCAAAGAAGACGATTCGAAGATCGAGTAATTCGAAAAGGTGGGATGAAAGGGTTCCTGGGATTCGGGTCGCGGCGGTAGGTCGAGTTCAAAGGGAGTCACGTATCGGGTCAAGAAGGTTGCCGAGGTTCGCCGGCCAATTAATTAGTCATTTCTTTGACGAGGATCCACGGGCGTAATTCGAGGTGTTCCCTCTTTGCCGCGATACAAGTAGTAATAACGGTTTCCCGAGGAATCACGGGGACCCCCCACCCCCATCCCGGGGCGGAAACGTAAAAACGAGGTCGCCGACAAATGAAATAAAAGGTGAAGGACGCCCGGTTTGACCTTCCGTTCTCGCGAAATTGGAAACCATCGACGGAGGGAACGGTTAAAATCGGAGCCACCCCCAACGGCGGGGGTGGCATGTAGATATTACTCCACCCCCTCGACATTCCCCCCGGCTACTTTCTGCGATCTCGTTTCGCTCGGCGAGTTTCCTGTTAACGCCGTTAGCGCAGTTTTGCTCGCGAGTCGACATGCGCCGCGAATTATCAGCGAACATTCCGGAATAAACAAAATCGCGAACCCGTTTCACAATGACCGGTGCACGATATTCGCAGAGAGTCCTTCAATCGATATGTCATTGTCTGTCGACATATGCGCTTTTTAATACTCGATTTGCGAGTGCCGGAGAAACTTGCAAAATTTAAATTTTACACAGCTGTTGCAAGAGGTAAGATGCGCGCAGTCAACACAGTTGCGCGATGCTTCGATCACCGATGAAACGAGAACACTCGTTTTTCTCAGCAGCAACCATGATTTCGGATCGCGGATTAAAACTACAGAAGCGAGGTTGCTCGGGTCGGTTCGACAGCTCCATTGTTAACGAAAATAGCAACGCCGATCGTTCGCGTTCGGCAGCGATCACAGCCACCGGGCTCGTTTAGTACGGAACGAGCATCAAAAGCAAACACACGATATATCGGAATTTATTTTCGGTAATGAAATCTCGACGGATAATTAATTACGGCGACTAGCTCGGTAAATTAAACTGTTCCCGTAATATAATTGAACGGAACGCGACAGCTCTGTGTGTCGAGGCTCTCTCGGTGTAACGCGGTATAGTGTTCGGCGTCGCGCGGTCTGTTCTTCCAAAACGGTGTATCGTTTGACTAATGGCATTGCCGCGGGAAAATATGCGCATACGTTTCCAAGTTACGTCCGTCGCGCGCTTGCATTCCCCGTCCCTCGTCGAGAGAAAAAGGAACGCAGGATTATTCGGATAGCGTGTAAAATGCTGCGCGACCGGTTGCGTATGCGCATACCCAAACCGGGGAACGAGATTATCGTTAACGAGAGAGAGACTGTCGTCGGTTCGACGCGTTATCGCGAAACTATGACCGCTTACGAATTAACGACGATTCCCCCCCAAAATTTACACCCTCGGGTAATTCCGAACAAACTGAAAACCAATCGTTATCTAACGCCGCGAGGCGATCCACGATCGGAGTCGCTATGTTAGGGGAATCGACTCTAATCGAGGGGAAACGGTGACCCTCTCTATTCCAGTAGCAAATCAGTCACTTGACCCTGCAGTGACGGAAGCGTAGGAAACAAGTCTTAACCCGACGAGGCTCCGGTGGCAAGTCGCGCAGACTTCTCGTCCCCCGATCTCCGGGAACAATGAGCAGAAAAACGGGTATGTAACGGATCTATCAGTTTCACGGATCCTCCGGTTTTACCAGGCGACCGACATCAGATTCCTCGAGATCGATTCGACTCGGCAGAGGGGAGACGCAAGAATAGCGGCGAGCATTTGCTCGGGAGAGACCAAAGATTGTATGCTAGAGGCGATTTAGAAGTTCAAAGGCCATCAATCTCGTTGTTGGGGCTTTTGTTCGCGATCGTCCGTGGATCGTTTCGATCTATATTCTTCCTCCGTAATCCCCGCTCTCTTTCTCTCGCTCTCTCTCTCCCCAGCGGTCGCTCTCTTTCTGTGTCAAAGAGCCTTATTTTCCCATTAACTCGCGAGAGCAGGAAAGAAGGAGAGAACGTTCCTCTCGCGGCCGAGGGTAGAAAGGGCCAGGAACGAAGAGCGACACACTAATTGCTCGTTCTTTGGGGGTTAATTGTCCGAGTCGAATGAATTCCTTCCGCCCCGGTATCCAACGCGGTCCCACGTTCTTTTAAATGTCGCGGCCATACGAGATCACCATTGTTCCGGCGCTTAATGGAGGCAACAGCGGTCGGTTAGGCGCGCGCAAAGGCCTCGCGCTCCACATTCTCGCCTGAAACTACGCTTCTACCTTCGGGATCAACTTCGATCGAGGTCGAACCTCGTCCAGTTTGATATACTTAGACACCGAGGCAAGAACCAACAGTATGCATTAAGGGGACCGGCAGGAATTTGGCCTTGACGCTGTGTCTTTTTTTCTAGACATTTTACGTCTTGAATAAGTAAGTAATCAATTAAAAATGCAATATTGGTGCGGCAGTTTGTCTAGATTTTGACCCTTGCATACGTGTATGGATTTCAAACCATGCCGGCCCCCTTAAGCTTGCGTTACGCGTACGATTGTTAGCAACTTCGAGAATTAGAACTATAGTCTCGAAATCGCCCATACGTCGACGTTCCGAAGGGGTTAATAAAGTTGGTCGATTAGCTTGGGGCATTCCGACGTCGACCCAGCGAAGGTCGAGGTTGTCCTCTTTTCCACTCTGTATTAATGCCGCTGTCCATTTCAATTGTTCGCTACAATTCTCGAACTATGCGCAGTAAGTGTACGTAACATTACGACGACGCGGGGCGTCGTGCACGGCATCGCTGCAACGCGAGACCGTGGTTGTTTTCGGTGCCAAAAAATGGAGGATCCGCGGACGCAACGAGCGGGAAGAACGGCTGCTCGAAGGCACTTCGAATTTATTCGAAAGCAACCTCGTTAGGGGCGCGGATCGCGAAAAGTAGGTCGCACGAGAACAGCGAGAACGTTTAGAAGCGTCTCACCGTACGATTTAACGTCAATGAGCCACTTCTCGTTCCCCGTCGCCCCTTTCCACCCTTTCCGCCCTTGGTTTTCGCCTGCTTTTTCACGACGGTGCTCGCGCGATCTTCCCTCCCGACCCCGCGCGTGTCTCCTTTCTTTTTTTCGAGACCCGCGACATTTAAGCCGGAACCGTGGACCACTCCGAAATCTTCGCCCCGTTTATTTTTTCGTCTCGAAGAAAGAGGATCCCGCGATCTCTAGACGCGCTGACGCCTCCGAGTTCTGCGAGGTTTCGCGCGCCAACCACTCCGTCCTATTCAAGGGGTTGTAACAGCACTCCGGTGAAGTTTGAAATATCAACTAGGCAAATTATTCCGTTAGACAAACGAACTTTTATTTCTCAGCACGAACGAAACCTCGCGAAACTTCTAACTGATTCTCGGGACGAGTTTCCGGTTCCGAGGCGAGTTCCACGCGTGAAAATCGCGCGAGCTCCTCCCCTCCCCATCGAGGGAGCCGTCAGCCGCTGACCTCGATGAATATTTATGGGCCTGGTTGATTAATTAATCGCGGCTGGAAGATTGAATACATCGGAGGATACTATTTACGTGAGCGCTTGCGATCTGTTGAGCCGGCGGCGCTGTTCGTAACACCGGGTTTCACCTGCTGGCGCGCGTATTCGTAGATCGCGCAGGGGGTTCAAGCAAGGCTCGGTTGTAAATTCTGCAGACGCGTTCAATTCCGTGGAAGGTGGTCCATGAATCCGTAAAACACAGTCGAACGTCTGGTTTTCGTTCGCGGGCCGAGTCGAGACCCGAATCGATGTTACGTCCCTACGGTTCCCAAAAGCTGATCGTTTACCCGATCCACGAGGGTGTAACCTAAACGTGCTGCTGCTGCTGCTGCTGCCTCTATAGCATAGCGCGCGCGCGCTCACTACTCTGCCACTCGATCCCTTATCTTCTACAAGTTTCAATCACAATTTATCTTCGAGTGTTGCTACGTGTTCCTCGAATCGGCGTCCGACGCGACGGAAACGAGTACTCCATTTTTACAAAGGACAAGTTCGCCGGTCCTGGTACACCGACTTTCGGATCGTCGACTGTTCATTAACGGTTAACAAATACTTTCTAGAAGCTGCGGGAAAACTCTCGACGAGATTGCCGATTTGATGCCGTTCACAACGGAAACGGGTAAGCGGAGTTTCGAACACGAAAAATGAAATACCTTCTAACGAATCGAACAGTCTATATTAAAAATTGATCGATAAACTCGTATTCGAATTATCCGATTTTTTAAACCTGTTACACGAAAGAAAACCGGTTTTCCGAACTCGATTACGAGCGTCGTTTCGCCGGTCGAATTAACAGGGTGCGTCGCGTCGATAAACCCCCCGTCGATAAACCGTCGTTGTTGAATTAATAACTGATCCTAATTGAATTAATAATCCGGCCCGTCCCTCCACGGAAATTAGTAATAGTTGCTCGGTGGCTCGCGGCTAGCAAAATACGCTCGCCGAGTGCACATTCCCTCTCTTTCGGTCTTTCTCTCTCTCTCTACCTCCCGCTCTCTCTCTCTCTCCCTCTCTCTCCCTACATATATACGTCCAGTTATTGGTTCCTGTTCAATTATTGGCTTCCTCTTCGGAACCGTTCGATCACAAATACCCGTCCCTGACGGAACCAGCCTCTTTTTTTCGATCAAAGACACGGTCTCTCGCCCCGCAGAATATGCGAGAAGCTCGAGACCGTTCGGTTCCGATCGAGCCGCGAAAACAATACTCGTTGCCGGTTTTTAAACCGATTCGATCAATTACCACCGGCCACCGACATAAACGCAGTCCGCCGGAGATCATGGGATTTCAATGCCGACGTTGTGCGGCTGGACTCGTTCGATTCTTTAGGCATTAACTTTCTTTCACGTATACTGACTTCAAAAAGTACTTGACTCTTTGACTTTTTAACTGTTATAGTTTCATGTACCATATTAAAGTCTTTAGTATTGTATTAAAGCCTTTAGAAGCGTCGAAGAATTCTTCTCGAGATAGAATCCCCTATAGATTCGAAGATTGAAGCTTCCCCCCTTGGCAGTGACAGTTTTCGTTGAACTTTGAATGAAAGGTATGCGGCGAACTATACAATAATAAAAGGAAGCTTTCGATTTTATGGTAGGTCCGGTCACGGAGAAAAGTTTTTGTAGCTGTGTACCGGAATAAAAAACGAAGACTAAATTCTGATGCGAAGTCCGTACGTACGGTGTGTATTTTATAATGTTGTGAGTTGTGAGCAGCGGTGCGCGCTTTTTTACTGAAAGCTCAATAAAACTTTCACCCTCGTCGATGCACGCGACAGCCATGTTTACGAATCGGCTGAGCCTTCCGAGGGAACGTCAACAAAAATGTCGTTCTATAGAGGTGACCCGTTTGCCTGGGCAGGGCGGCCGGTGAAAGAGAAACAGTGAATGTGTTTCTCGAAGAAGAAACGCTTTTCAAAGAGCTTTTTAAGGATCCCACGCATCGTGCGAATGCTCTGCGACGAACAGTTCGCTGCGATACCGCTTCGTCTATACTCCGCAGTTGAACTCTCTTTCTTCTGACTCCGCGTTTTATATTATTCCTGTGTAGCGGCGTTCGCAAACTCGACAAACAGAACGAATAAAATCACAGCATTGCAACGTCATTTTTCGTAGAATGAATTTCCTTCGAAATTGATTTTTCGCTCGTACCGATTCGATTTAAATTCTGATCGCCCAAGAATTTGCACGAATTCTACAAACACACGGACCAGCTGTATGTTTACTGTCACGGGTGCAATTAGTATTTGTTGGTAACGTTAATGACATTTCAGTGAACACGACTTTAACTAGATTTATTGGAAAACAAATTTCGATGCTTAAATGCAAGATTGCGGGGAACATCCGGCGGTTTGACATAGTGCAAGCTTTACACTATAAAAGAGAAGATTGTCGGACGATAAAGTCAATCTTGACAGCTTAAGATTAGCATCGACAAGAAATATAACTAGGTAGAACACTAATTTCTGGGCTATTTATTCAACGTTACCACAAACTCCTAGTCATTTCGAGTTTTTATGTATTCTACTAAAGAGTATCCTGCATTTCATATTCTAAATACTGAGGTATTTACCGTCTATTCATACGAAAGTTAAACGCTACTAGAAATGTATCCAGAATACCCGATACCCCTGTACACGACCTTTAAAACGAGGTTAAAGGAGGTATGAATAAATAACGCAAGCTCCCTTCTCTTTATCGAGACTAAAATAACACCTTTGCCAAGAATATAAAAATTCTAACGAACAAAATATACAACGTCCTACGAAAATGCTTGCAAGAGTTGGTCTACGCAATACTAATACAGTTAACCAACCTCCTTCACCAACCAGTTCGATGATCGACAACTT
Organism: Halictus ligatus; assembly: GCA_028454255.1. NCBI lineage: Eukaryota > Metazoa > Arthropoda > Insecta > Hymenoptera > Halictidae > Halictus > Halictus ligatus. The sequence continues at coordinate 583,775 of CM052145.1, read as the reverse complement.
CCATTAACTATTAACACCGTTAATTAACCTCCTTCACCTACAAATTCTCCACCAAGGTACTACGATAATGAACCATAATAGTGTAATAATCCTCGTGCTCAAAACACCGCAACATTATCAGTGATAATTCATCGCAATTTCACAGCTGTTCGCAAGCTTTCTCCCAAAACCAAGAATCTTTTCTCTTTCATTCCAGAATTTGGAGAATCTTGTTGTATTCGAAACAGCTGAGAAATCAGTGTGAAATGAATTGGTGCAATATCGATTCTGTCGCGACAAAGGGCCGGAAAGGAACGGGTTAAACCAGCCCAGACAGAGAAACAACGCATCGATATACCAGTCAAACTAACACCACAGACGAACTCACCGCTTCTACCGGTTGGTGTTGGTGCGGACGTGGACCTTCCCGCAGGCTGCTGTATGGGGAAAACCAGGTCGCAGCACTCTCTCTCGGGGAACTCGCTGGCTCTCGTGTACCTGGAGCAGCAGGACAGCACAACGATCGCCGCGGCGACGCTGGTTAGCAGCGCGGACCGCGCTATCAGCGTCCCGACGACACGTGACATGACTCGTCCCATCAGATCATGACACACCGAAGAAGGCGGCGGCCCGTTGTTCTTCAGACCACGGGCCCCGTCGTTCCGGGACTCCGGTGGTGCCGGACGACGGCGACGGCGACGACGAATCCGCAGGACGAACCCGCGCGGCATCCTCTCGTCGTCCGTCTCATCGTAAGATGCCTCCTCCACCTTCGCTCCTAACCGACGAACCCGATGCACACTCGTGGCGGTTCTCACCACCGATCGAATCTGCCGAAAATCGGCTGCACCACTTCGGGTCCGACCGGGACCCGACCACCGGGTCGCACAGCTGCTCTTCTCCCCAGTATAAAAGCGAAACCGAACCAGGATCACCGATTCGGTCGAGGCGAACCTCCGAACAAACTTGGTCGAAGCGAAAGAACCTGCTTCTTTTCGTATACTTCGGATCGAAACACTCGCGGCGCGCACAGATTCGTCGACAGCGCGATTTTTCGCGTCGCGGCACTTTTGTTACAATTCTCGCGGCCCGAGAGCCGTCATCGTTGCGTCAGTGTAACGGTGTGTAACGGTGAGTGAATTCGTTTGTCGTGTGTTTGTTTGTTTGGTGGAACGATGCGGCAACAAGATGCGAGTCGGCGGATACTCGCGTGGTACGGCGTCGCGACGCTGCGAAACACACTCGACGCGCGCGTGCTCACCTTGGGAGCGTACTGTCGGGCCGAGACCGCGTCGCCCACGGTGTCCCGACGCCCAATGACGACTACGCCACACCGCGTTAGAACGACGGCCGCGCGCTCCAACACCCCCCCTCGCCACCTCCTCGAACAACCCCCGTTTTCTACCTGCGAGCGACCCCCTACCCCCGTCAACTTACACACGATAGTTTCTGCGCGAAAGTGTGCGCGTTCCCCGCGTTCCGAAGCCTGGAACGAGAGAGAGAGAGAGGGGGTTGGATAGAGGGTGAAAAGGGTGGGAGGAACGGAGCATATATAGGTTTGTGTGTTCCTGCGCCTGTACCTGTACCGCTCTATGTACCTGTGCGCCCGCGGAACTGTACCTGCTCGTGTCCTTGCACGCGACGCTTCAACCGTGTGCGCAACCACCACCCTCTCAACCCTGCCGCCCCTCTACTACGCCTGCTGCCCTCGTAGACTAACTCCGAGTTCAGGTGCAACCGCTCGCAGGGAAACGTACACCTGCAACGACCATTCTCCTCGTCGAGGGTCGGCATCAGGGCGAACCTCATCGGGTCTCCGTGTTTCGACGTGCAGCACCCCCTGCTAGATCCTCCAGTCGATCTACGGTATCCAGTGTACACGTGCTTCCTTCTACGTACCAGGTTTGTGTTCAGTTTACTCGATCCTATTTATAACGTGAGAGCATGAGATTCCGAGTTTGTTTGGGTCAGTGTCTTTGCGTGGGGTTTACGTTAACCTTCCTGCTGCCAGTAATAAATACGCGGAATATACAAAAACCGCCAGAGCCGATTTAACGTTTACCTTCTCGAATCGGTCCGAGGCAGTATTCATCCGAGGGCCGACTGGGGTCGGCTCTGCTCGCGGCAAAAAAGTTACGTCAACAGGGATCTGTCCCTCGTATCTTCGGAGCCGTATTGTATCCGTTGAATGGAGCTTAAGAATTCGCGGATAATCCCCGAACAGCGATATTAAAATAACAAGAAAGATTATAAAAACGTCGGTATCGTGGGAACGGAGAAGGTAGCCGCGTATCGAGCCTAACTGGCGGTTTCCTCGTGTTACGCTGGCCGACCAGCTGGCGTTCGTGTCTACGCTCGTTCACGGTGTTCCCCCCCGGTGTCCATGATTTGCCTAATGCAACGTAACGCAGGATGTTACACGGTCGCCCCGTGCCAGGCTGCGACCAAGCATCCAAGCTAAGACGGCTCATTAGGAGATAAGCTTTCCGGGAAAGCGATCGTTTCGACGATCCGCGATCGCGTTTTACAACCTGGGAACGACAGGCCGGACGCGTGTCCCCGCAGGGCGACGAGGTTCGATTTTATTGGCCCCTTCCGCGAAAGAATATTCATATTCATGACACCGATCGGCGTGCACACGAACACCGACCGAGCTTGTCCGATAACGCCGGCCACGAGTTTTACACCCGGGAAACCGCTATATTTTCCGCGAATTTTCTGCATTAGTCGGGCCGCGCGGTTTTCCGAAACACATCGACCAATTCTAGTAACTTTCGGACACCGATACCGTGTTTCAACAAGTTCTACGTGCTCTGCATGCGTTTCGTAAGAATTTCCGTGTTGAATAGAAATGATTACAAAGTCAAAAACTTTGCGAAAATATATTTTACGATAATCTCTGTCTGGGCTTGTTTCAGGGGATGAACCGTCTACTCTGGCCGATCCGAAATCTCTTCTCATCGACAACGTATTCGAGCAAAGTATCGAGCAACAAACTGGACACGTTTCACGTCCTCTCGACAGAGCAACTCGAATCCTGCCGCAAACTTGCCCGAAACTCTTTCCCGAAATCCCCCGGAAATTCGAAAACCAAGCTCCAACCGAACGGTCCACCTGAAATTTCCCATGAAACCCGTCCCCGGGCTCAATAATCCATTTTTGCGATATCTGGATCGGCATTAATGCGCCCGATACTCTCACGGACGCGGTCGTACGTGTACAAGCGTGTTGGTCCCGTGTAGCCTATGCGCGCTCGCGGTTGCAATTGCGCTCGTATGCATTGCGTGCATCTTATCCGTAAGTTCGGCTCCGGCCAATATTGGTGTCCGTAGTTATTGCGGGCTGGCTGTGTACGTGTCTTCCGGTCGGGCACGTATTTGGCCGTGCGTGCGTGCGCGTGTGGCCACGTTCTCCTATGTATCTGACTGTGTGTGTGTGTGTGTGTGTATTACAGGTCGTCGGTGTAACACGACGCTCGGCGTCGCGTCGCGTCGCACGGGTTCGTGGAACCGAGTGGGCACGATCGTATCCGACGGATTCCGAGCAGCCACCCTACCCCGCCAGCCCCTAGACAACCACCCCCTCGGCCCCCGTGAGGAAAAGGGGGTTGACCGAGCGGGCAGCCCACCAACGACCCTTGTTCCTCGTACGCGCGCCGTTCCTGACCTCGTTTCGCTCGGTTTGTCGAGGTCGGTTACGCGGAAATACCCGCCGGGCCCCGTCCGACGGGTACACCGGCCGACACGACACAACCCGGCGCAACTGTCTTAACCCTTAACCGTTTTGTCGCGTTACGGCTCGCGAGCGATCCCCTTGATCCCTCGAACGCTCTCCGGAGGAACGCGGGCGGACAGTCGAACCGTTTCGCGAAACCGGAGACAAAGACAGAGGTAGAGAAGAGAGAGAGATATATATCTTGTCGTCCGCCTTCTGTTTCCGTTTCTCTCGTTTCTGTCTCGGTTCCGATCTTGAGCGGCGAGCTTCGCCAAACCGCTCCGGAGATTTCACCGCGATGGGATTCGCGGAGTGCGCGCGAACCCCGAGACCTCTCCAACGACGGATTCCGTGATGCCGCCGCGGAAATTCGGGTCGACGGAACTATGTTGAAATAATTGAACTCGAATGACCGGTGATGGGACGCGATCGATTATCGGGATTGCCGAGAGATCGTGGCGTGGTGTTCTTCAAGCGTTCTGCGGTACGAACTTGGAGAAATGAGGGTTCTTATCCCCGAAACTGTACCACGAAATTCCAAAAATTGACGATTCTAGCTGATTGAATATCGTTCGTACCGCGATCAACGGAAAAACAAGGTTCCAAAACCACATTCTCGAAGTTTGCAAAAAGCGATTCTTCCTAAGGGATAGGGTTTCGAGAACATATCCCATAAACGGCGTTCTCGAGTTTCGAAAATCGACGAAGTTATATCGATTTGAAATCTCCGCAGCGGACTCTGTGGAACGGTGCCGAAAGTTTCGATCATGTGTTTCTGGAAATTCAATCTGTTACAACTTTGCGAAAAAGAATCCTACGACAACCTGTCGGGGCTCATTTCGAAGGGACAATCTTCTGCTCTCGCCCGAGTTGCTTTTCTTTGAGGGGTTGCTTCTGCGCTGAGCAACGTATAATTTTTTCCCGCAACAATGACGATCCGGCACCGAAAATTTGTATTCCGAATCTAGATCGGCCGCTCGCTGTTACAAAGAAATGCAATTTCCTTGTGCCGGTCTTTTTGACCCCACCGATACGAGAAGTGTCTGCTGTCAAACGTAATCGCCGACTATCATGTTTCTCTCCCGCGAATTTCCACCTCTTGCGCTTCCCGTCCGCGTCGAAGAATAAAGGCGAGCAGAGTGACCCACTCTTTTGTTAACACTAGGTTCACGGGACCCGTCAAAATGACGGGTTCTAATATTTTTTATTTAAAATTATTACGATTCTAAGGATGCATTTTTTAAATATTGATAAAAATGTTGGTAGCACATTCTTGTTATTTTTACAAAGATATGCAAAACAGTCGCTTTTAGTGCTCCGAAAACCTAGTGTTAGAGATAAATAATCGAGCACTAGTTTAATCATCAGATTCTAGTTTAAGCAACCCTTGAACCACCGAGCAACGTTCACCTGTCCTCGAAATATTTTCACGGCTAAAAATAGAGGGACCAGCGGCGAATCAGCTAACAGAACAAAACGAAATGGTTGGTTGGGCTCCGGTTTTTCCTCGGCGAGCAATCTTGACTAAAAATCAATGAAAGCCCGTGTGCATGGTTCGCCGTTTCGCTGCTTCGAGAGACCGTGCATCAATATTTCATTAATCCATCATCGTCACTCCGGCCGGCTGCAATTTTAACAAACACGAGCGCGTTCAGGCGCTCGGACTTACGGTCCTGTAAGAACCCCCGTGGACTAGCCTGAATAAATAATTAGGGGACGAAGTTGCATCCTCGAGCAGGACGATGCAACTTTCGATGCGCCGGTGTACGTCGGGTTGCAAGGACCCGTTGTTGGTTGTTGGTTGCTCCGGACGATGGCGCTGCCGGCCCCGTTATCGACCGTGTAGTCAAACATTATCAATTAGGAAGGCTGATTGCCAGAATTCAGGGGCGACGAACGATCGAGATGCGCCGCGTAACGCCACGGCAAACACTGTTACTAATTTCCGTCCGAGCATTAGCGAAAAATCATTATTCCTAATTGACGCCGGCGATAACCGCGTTACCCGATGGATAACGCTCGCGGGAACGAAACCGTTAATTGGTTACCATCTAACAATTACATTTTTGCTGCGGAACCGATGTTATCGAACGTTACTCTGGCGAAAGTAGTTTTGCGGTTTACGCACTTATAACAGCACTGCATAGTTGAAGTAATCAATTAATATCTTTCGTTTGTTGAAACTCGAACATTTCGTGAATAGACGGAAAAAAGAGGGGCGTGCTAGCAATAAGAAGGGCGAACAAAGCGACGAGTCGCGTCGCATACGTGGATGCAAACTACGAACATAATCATTCGGGTGCAAGAGGCGGAAGCCCTAAACGAACTGGTTCCTTTCGACGTTCGTGTACGTGCGATATAAAAGGACGATAGAAAGAGGCAAGGCGATGAAAGGAGGCTGCATGCTTCAGCAAACAATTACGAGAATGCTAACGAGTCGGTCGGTTCGAGTAGTAAAGCAAAATTGCTGGTCCGACATAACCACCGGCGCGCCGGGAGTCGGTAAAACAAACCCTCCGCTGGTCAGAGGGGCCAGGTGTACACTTCGCCGTCGCCATCGCACAGGTGGAAGTTGTACGACGGTCAAACGGGCTACGTCGGTTGTCGAGGAGCACCAACAGTCAGCACTTACGCGAACAATCAACCGAGGAAGTTTCTGCACGCCCCATTCTCCAGGATATACAAGCGGGATGCTTAAACTACCGCCGCTAATTAGGATCCGGAGAGAACGGATCGAGTCTACACAAACAATCGGCTCTCTATCGCGAGAACCTCTCATTCTCGCTTGCCTAGACAATTCTCTCCGACGGCGTTCTTTCGAAAAACTTGTAACGAACGGAAGGATTCCAGGAAGAAAAAACACTCGAGATCGGACTGGCGGAGTCTTCCTACGCTTTTCAAGAGTCTGGCGCGGAATGAGTTAGTATAGCAGAACGGCAGCTGGAGTTTGACCACATATTACCCGGAGGATTAAACCGGAAGGATGTCGACGACACATAATATTTACTTCATTAAATGTAAATATAATGTCTCACTGTGACAAAACAAACTTTTGTTTTTGCATGTAAAATACACTAGTAATGTCATAAGTACGAGATCAAATGACGACAAAAGGAAAGAAGCAGGCTTATTGCCCGCCCCTTTCCATTGGGAAAAAAGCGTAGCCGTATTTACGTGAAAATGTACATTATGCATAGTTCTTTTTTATGCTGTGCATCAACAGTAGCTCGAAAAACCGAGATAAAATCTCGGGAGGGGTCTTACTTAGGGGATTCGAACCCAGGACAGACACTAATGATAACCATAACGCTTAACGCGCACAGCTACTGACTGCCCGAATAACATAAACCGAATCAGTCGTTCATAGCCTACCCTCGGTTTGTTTGGCTAACTTGATACAGGACGAAATAAAATGACTTTTCCACCAGCAAAACGAACGATAGATTCTGAAATCGGCAGAACTGTTCCATCGCGAGGAACACGGAAGTGCAGTTGCTGCGTTCCCAACCATAATTTTGTTCTGGTACGTTCAAACGATTGTCAGTTCCGTGTTTTTTCGGGAAACCATAAGGGTCCGAATGCATACACGAAGGGGTGGCGTAATTAATGCAGAGTCCCGCAAGCAAATCGACTATTCCAGACACAGAATTGCAGGGTTCGAATCCTGTCACTTCTACTCACGGTAACCGCAGACCGACGTTGACTATCGTCGAGTTCCCTATGCATCCAGCTCTCGACGGTTTCGTCGCCCGATACCCGGCGGTAGACCGCTGAATATATTACATCTCGTTTAAACTTGATTTCTAATGCACCTCCAAGTGTCAGCCTGGCTACACTGATTTATTGAATCATTAAGTCTGGATGCGCCGAATTTAAACGCCGGATTCATCGCAAAATTACTGTTCTAATCGAATAGTAAAGGAAACGTAACGCAAGAAACGTCAGAAACATGATTTCTGTGGAAATAAATATTTGAATTGTGGGATGAATGGGTTCCTTGTGCGTGCGGACGACTGGATCATGTTGCGACGGTCCGGCGCCGGTATGTTTCGAAAACTCTAGTGACTGGGAAGGCGTGAATGAAAAGTGTTTAGGACTAGGCGATAGGAGAGTTCGTGTGTTTCTAAGAATGAAAGCGATGGATGCAAGAAACAGAGTGCAAGCGAGATGAATGCAAGGGGGTGAAAGAGTATAAAACGTGGATGTTCGGGAAGAGCGGAGAGAGTAGAGTTGCGACTGCCTTGCGAGAGAGACTGCTAATTGCGTCACCGTTATATATCGTTTGTTCTTTTAAATATATTAGTATTTAGTAAAGTATTCCGAAGAGATTAATCTCCCAATTTCCCAAGATTCCTACAGAATGATCACATTTGAACGAAGAAAAATATTCCAAACGTAAAAAGAAACTTTTTCGCATGTTTTTACCTCGAATTTGCGGTCCACGTTCGGTCCCTTCCAAATATCTGAAGCACGCATACATTTTTTATTAAATTGTGACGAATGAAAGGAAAATATTTATTATAAGTTGCTTTATATACAATAACCCATCAGGGTTCGCACATACATATGTGTTTATGTACGCTTTTTACAGAGAGTTTACGGCCTGTCATCGCAACTTTATTGAACAAGTTAAAGGCCCTCTGGTCCCTAGGGACCGGCGCTGGACTTTCTATTCAGGCCTCGTCGGTCCGGACGGTCCGCAGTGCCGTCGGTTTTCTTTACTTTTCTGCATTCAATCACTATCGCGAGGTCCGACTGGATAATGTTTCGCAAAATACAAGGAATATTATAATATTTCTCATTCTTTTTCAATTAACTAACGCAACGTTGTCCACACTACGAAATTTTCATCACGAAGTGTATGATGCGCTTCTTTCCTCGGTTAACCGCGAATCTTGGATTTCGTTCGTTAGAAAAAGGAAACCGATGATCGCATACATATGTTTGTATGTACCAAATGCATACATACATTTTCACGTAAATACGGTACGCTTTTTACAGATAGTTTATGGCCTGTCATCGCAACTTTATTGAACAAGTTAAACGCCCCGCTGGTCCCTAGGGACCGGCGCTAGACTTTCCATTCAGGCCTCTTCGGTCCGGACGGTCCGCAGTGCCGTATGCACAGGGATTCACCCGGGAGACATAGTAATTCTCAACAAAATTCAAAAAGAAAAAAAAATAGAACGCAAAGAAGATCGTAGATTCGTCCATTAAATTATTTGTGTCCTGATCTCAGAGAAAATCATTCGCGCAAACGGATTTCTTTCCTTTTCTGCATTTAATCGCTGTCGTGAGGTCCGACTGGATGATGTTTCGCAAAATACAAGGAATATATTAATATTTTTCATTTCTTTTACAATTAACTAACACAACCTTGACCCCACTACGAAATTTTCTTCACGAAGTGTTGTCGGCTATCTTTTCGGCATCTAACCGTATTCTTCTTGGCGTTGCCTTCGAGAGACCGCGAACGCTTCAAGAGGCACAATCATACTAGGGAAATATCACAAGGGACGAGGTGAACGAGAAGATGATAAATTCACCAGATGGCACCTTCTTGGTGCGTGATGCATCATCCAAGGGCGGAGAGTACATCGTGACATTGCGTAAAGGTGGGACAAACAAACTGATCAAAATTTGTCAACGCAATGGCAAGTTCGGCTTCTCCGAACCGTTCCTCTTTCACTCCGTAATCGAGTTGGTGGGCCACTACAGGAGTTGTTCGTTGTCCCAGTACAACTCCTCGTTGGACATCAAACTCCAATACCCCATTTCCGGTTTCAACACAACGAAAATTGGGAGCACCACCGACATGACCAACGTAATCCAGAAATTCATCGAGCTGGATAAGGAAACATCGCACGCGTTATCGGAGTATAAAGAGTACTCCGAGCAGTACAACCGAACCTCGTACGAGGTTCAGTTAAAGCGGCAGGCCCTCGAAGCATTTACAGAGGCCATAAAAATGTTCGAGGACCAAGTGAAACTTCAAGAGAAGTTTCACAAAGAAGCTCAGCCGCATGAAATATCCACATTAACCGATAACGCGGAGTTGCTCAAAGAAAGACTGGATTCCTTCGAAGAGAGCAGGGAGGAATTAGATCGCAGTCTAAAAGAGCAATGCAAAAGTTGAAACCGAAAATCCACCAGCTCATCCGCCACCGAGAAAAACACCATATAAAACCGAGAAGAAAGCCGAGAGAAAGAGAAAGAGAATATATCTCAGAAATCGAGAGAAAGAGAAAAAGAAATGATTCTTTACCGACGAGCTACGGTGTTTAACAGACTGGCCAGTACGCAGATCATGTGCATGTACTTCGGAAACGGCGTCACGAACCGAGCGAATCGGCCGAATTGAAGAGAGAGGTAAAGAGAGATGGGGAGAAAACGAGAGCGCACGTACGCGATGATGCGCAAGAATGTGCGAGACGAATCACGGGAAACCGTGATTTTTATTCAGTTCGGAGAATCGTCCGTCTCCGGACTAGTCCTACAAACAGAGTTTAACGGATGGAGACATTTGAGGGAGGTGAGAAGAAAACGGATCAGAAGTCCGAATCCGTTCATAAACTACCACGAGATTGGCGATCAGGATGGTCCCAATGTCGATCGAATCCTCGAGGAACTGGATCGAAAAGGACAAGCCCCGCGAACCAACGAGGGGTGATTTTCCCGATTTTCTACATTCACCGCAGCATCTTGTACTCGCACGGGGTACTTTCGTACGTGTTACGATCGGGATCGACGAGACAAGATCGTCAAACAGTGATATAAGAATATAATTAGCACGGATGCGCGCGAAACGTTGTTTCTAGCGGTTTACAATGATTCCGTAGCGTACAGCCGTCGATCCGCTGGTTGTGATGGGACCAGCAAAGGCCGGTTTTCCTGTTCTCGTCTGTTTCTCGGACCCAGCCGGTCTCGAGGTTCCTCTTCCCCCTCGACGGGAACATCAACTATAGCGAAGGTCGCAACGGGTGCGCGCTGTGGTCGATTTTTTATACATTAGATTTCAAAGTGTCGCAAGTGCAGGAAGATCGTTGGAGAATCGATCGGTAGTTCTCTTTCATATATCAGAATCTCGATTGCGGGAATGGTCGGGAAATTTTGCGTATTACATAGCGGTCGTAATCGCAAAATTACTCCGAGCACGAGTCGTTCGTGATCGAGAGCGTCAATGGGTTCGCAGATGGAACAGAAAGTTGTTTCGACGGTGGCCATGGAAACGGGCGATTATAATGTCCCAGCGAATTTTAGGAGTCTGCGCGGAAACCCCGTTTCGCGAATTCCACGTGCAACACGCAAGAGACGAGTCGAACCTCGACATTTTTTCTGATTGGAATAAAGTCAGTATACACACAGGAGCACACTTTGTGGACCCTGGCAAGCGATGCACCAGTTTGGGCTTTGTTCAATTAACTGTTGCGGAATCACAGATATTTTAAAGACTTGAACACGCAATTAGACCTAAACACAAGGGGTTTGGGGAAAGGAAGGGTTGGGGCGTGCCGGACTGCGCCGACTGCGCCTGCGACAACCCTTCCTTCCAGTGGCGGCATCTTCTTGCCATGGCCGGAGCTGTGGGTGGAACGAGGTGGGGCTCGGGAAGCCCAGTCCGAAGGCTCCAGGGATGGGGACACCGGGCGGGTCCCTCCCTTAGTGGTTAGGGTGCTTTCAGAGTGAGTAGTGCTTTCAGTGATGATAGAAGAACTAAACCTGAAAGAAGGTTCAGTTTTGAATCAAAAGATAATGTTTGTTTGTGATCGCGAAAACTAGAAAGCGAACGACAGATTTTTTGGTTACCTCGCACTTTGTACAGCAGCATTCTCTTGTTCGAAGATTAGGTTATCATTACGGTTTGCTTCAACAAAGGATATTGAGTTGCCCTCTAATAGATCTATGTGTTTATCTGCATCCAATGGTGTAATAATGTTGTACAAATGTGTCTTTCAAGAATGACTAAACGCAGCCTTCAACAACAGACTTTCTCCTCCGAAATTTCTACAGGTTTAATTGACCTGAACTATCATCACTAAAAGCATTAACCACTAAGGATAAGTTATAGTAGCAGGCACCAGAGGGCCGACAATCGTATGAGCATAGCCAACAGGCCTTCTACATACGATCGCGAATACTCGGTGTTAATAAAGGAGTGATAATTATCCGTTATGTGTGAAGAAAAATATATTTAAATGAATAGAAGTGGACAAGAAAACCTGAAGAAGGGAAGGCACGTGAGGTTACGAAGCCAGCCCATGTGCTACGGACTTACACTTGCCGTCACCAGAGTCTAAACCCGTTTCGTTCAAGATGTTGGTAGCACTGTGAGCTCCTCAAACTCCCTACGCTACTGCGAAACAAAAATCTATAGAAGGGAAACATTCTCGGTGAAAAGTGTTTCGTTTTCGAGTTAAAATGGCTTCGAGTGCAAAGGGTTAATAGGCAGTGGAAGTGAGTGGCAAAACGAGTGGGAAAACTTTGATCCTCAAAGAAATGAAACATACGAAGGATTTCTGTTTAATAGCAGAATTCGCCAAGAAGGTAAGACGTTAAAACGCTACATTGCTGACCTGAAGAAGCTAGTACAAAACTGCAACTATGGTGCAATGGCGGACTCCATATGTCACCGCAATGAGGGACAACGTAATATGTCATATAAGAGACAGAGGTACGTAGCAGAAAGCACCGAGAAGTAAGTAAAAGAGATATAATTATGTACCGAAGTTCACTGCGATAAAAGGGGAAGTCGAATTCCTGATAGGGTTAGAAACATACAGAGAGTTAGGGATGGTAAACAGAGCGCATAAAATAAGGGAAATAGATAGTCAAATGGAGCAATTTATAAAAATAAATGAAGACTTATTCACAGAATATTCATATTCGCAAAGTTAGCAGAATTTCCAGGTTCGTGTGCTATCAAAGTGTAAGCAGATAAGAGGCCTATAGGGGAACCCCCAAGGAGAGCACCAAAGACAATAAAGGACAAACTGTAGGTACAGCTACAGAATCTAGAAAAACAAGTAATAAAGTTAACAGAGTAAAGTAGCAAACTATGTGCATTCTCAACACCAATGGGATGCTATAGTTTCAAAAGACCTCCATTTGGATTAAATTGCGTAGCAGAACTCTTTCAAAGGAAAAACGAAGAGATGTTCGGTCATGTTCCTGGTACTGTAATATACTTTGATGATATTCTAATTGCAGGCACAACCTTAAAAAGGGTAATTGATGTCCCACAACAAAAAATCTAAAGGAAGTTGAAAACACTGTCTGTTATGGTACTTTATCAGTAAGTATTAAGAAAATATAATACTCCATTTTACAAATAATTCAATACAATTTATCTCATATCAGAATGCCACGTAGAAAAAGGTGGCAAAAAGTGGTGTCCGGATAAAAGGCATCGATCTATGGACACAGCAGGCCTGCCAGTTCCTGCGGGTTGATATTCGGCGAGAAAAAGTCGTCTAGTTTCACGATGTATTACCAACCGAGCAAAGAGGCGAACCCAATGGTTACTCGCTGCCAGCGACCCTCCCACGAATGATCTGGTGAGGAGAGTAGGACCGTTGGCGGACAGAGGGGATGGGTTAGTTGCGAACCTGTCGTGTTCCAGATAATGGCGAGTAGCGCTCGATATGTTCGCGTTCCGTGATCGACTTGTTCACCCGTGAATACTGAAAAATTAATCACTGTGGCACCTCTACTACAAGAGAGAACCTGAATTTCAAAATATTTTCGTTTTGTAAACTTATCGGACAACTAGCTCGGACGAAACGAAAACAATTTCTTAATTAATAATAAGTTAATCGTCGAACGAAGCGTTTCCCCTCGGCTTTGGGATCGGCGATCTACGATGCCCCAATTAATGGAGCCCATTTCTATAGATTAGATCCACATCACGGCGATGTCAAAGAATAAGACCAAAGAAGACACCTGAAATCGGGATCCATAATTTCGTGAATCCTGAATGATAACGGCATGCCCGGGTCTATGGAACATGGTCCGAAAGAATGGTACGGAGACCAAAAAGTAGTATAAAACTACGGGAGGGGGCGAGAGAGAGAGAGAGAGAGAGAGAGAGAGAGAGAGAGAGAGAGAGAGAGAGAGAGTTAGTGTGCCTATGGGCGAAATAACGGATTTGAGATCCGCGATAGACGATGCCCCGATTAATGGAGCTGATTTCTATAGATTACAGCCACCGCGTTTTTGGCTGCAATAGCATAAAAATAATGGCAATAATGGCCGACCGATGAAGTGGACGACAAACGCATCGGCCGCAGCTGCGACCGCCGTTCCGTAGGTGCAGCAGTCTGCGGTCGCGTTGCAAGGTAGGCTCATTCTGATAACAGCGGCGAGTACCACAAACGAGGAATACGATAAGATCGTTAAGGCGAGATCCAGGACGTACAGGAGCCAGAGTCTATTGTCGCCGAAGAGGAGACAAACATACAATGACGCAAAGAACATGTCGACACTGTTAGCCGTCGACGCTGACAACTATAAGGTCCGGGAAAGCGCCATAACGATCACCACATCCACCACCCAATCAAGTACCGTGGAGACCGAGGCATCCACGATACCCCCAATGATCGTATCCTCGATGACGACGTGCAAGACTGCCGGCGGCTCGGCCTCGTCACACTTGCTTGTGCGTTCGTCTCTGCGATCGAGGCGTGAACCGAGGCCGCCGTCTTTGCAACCGAGTGAGTAGCAGACTCGGGCCTACCTTGCGAACGTCGTCGTCAGCAACATTTCATCTAATAATCTCCAAATGATCTAGTCGACGAATCTCGCAAACAAATTGACTGAGGACTGGGCCAGGTCTAGCAGCAATCTATCCTTGACCAAGACCAAACTTAACACCCTAGCCAACCAGCCGACCCAGCCTCTAGGAAACACCTCCGCCATCGGCACTTACTCCTCCTCATCTCCCTCCACTTGTAATTCAAGATTGGAAATGCTTCAAACCATTGAGAACGATTTGGAGGACAGGCAACTGCCCATGCAACAAGAAAGCCTTACATTCAGGGAAATCCGGCTCTCACCGGATAAAAGACTACTAAGCGGCGAGCCGACGGAAAAGCCTGACCAGCTTTTGATCGATCAGAACGTTGCCGAATCGATCAGGGATCGATCGAGTGCTATTCGCTAGACTCAGGTCCTTCCACCGGTGCATGTGCTTCTGCAAGGACACCACGACAGGTGCAATTGCAGTGCACTACGGAGAACCCTGATTCCGCGAACAACGACAACGTGTCGTCGCCCTCTATCTCCTCTCTGCACGGACGTAGTCGCGAAAGAGCTCCGGTGGCCACCGCCGATACATTCTCTATCGTTCACGAGGGTTCGAGCTCCGGTCATCGCGGCCTGATCAAGGCCGTTGAACCGCTCTCGCCTGATAGGATCTACGCGGAATTCGCGCGCGTCAGTCCAGCTTGTTGCTGCATGTGCGGTTCCTTTTGTCCTACAGAATGCCATGAGTACTCTCACGTGGTTTGGAAACTCTCTCTCTCTCTCTCTCTCTCTCTCTCTCTGAGTATGCGTGTGTGTGTATTGCGTTGCGTCGTTCTAACGACAAGGGCGAACGTCGAGGCTCGATGGCAACGACGAAGAAAAATGGCCGCCCGTGGAAGAATGGAAAAAGTCAAGACGCGTGCGAAAATCGGCCGAAGCAACACGTCATGGTCCACAAAGTGTATTCGTGTATGTACACTGTCTTTATTTCAATCAGAAAAAATGTCGCCCATCTCGTCGAGGGTTGGACCACTCGACTAGTCTCTTGCGTGTTCCGCGCATACCCCTATAATTCGCTGGAACTTGGTAATGCACGAAAATTGCGGTTTCGGCGTCGGACCGCCCGTTTCCAGCTTCCCATGGGAGAACTGCTGGAGCTTCGCGGCAATCAGGGCATATTAAGGCACACCCCTTCTGAGTACATCACAACAAAAGGAGCAGAAAACTCTCGACATTACCATACAGTTTGCAGAATTTTGAATTAAATTACTTCGGCTGCGCCTAGTTTGGAAATGAAGCAGATGGTTTATGGTAGGTCGGGCACACGTTGCTCCGTGGGGCATTGTTAGAGCTGCACAGAAATCGGGGGTCATCAAGCCACGCCTTTTCTGTCACTCGATGACAAATGAAGCAGGAGACTCTCAATTTCAAAGTATAATCTGTATAGTATGAAATTAAACGATGTCCCATGGGGACAATCCAGTGCGCTCCCAGGGTAAAGAGCACACATGCCAGGCCTGGATTCAGAAGATTCTTATGAGAGAAGAAAATTAAGAGTAAAAAATTGTTTTACTGGAGTCTAAGAGCAACGAAGTCACGCCCACAAGAAGGGCGCCATATACAATTTTTCTTTTTCAAAATCGAGAGTTCCCTTCTTCGACGACGTTGTTCAGCACTTCCAGGGCAAAGAGCGCTCTCCGCCACGCTCGCCTTATAATTTAAATAATTCTGACGTCCATTCGACCGTGGCTCCGCCTCTTTTTCGTTCCTCGAGCGACCAAGCGGAGCCAACTATGTAATAGTGGAATCCACTATTCGGATAAAAAATATTGCGCAGATGTCGCGGAAACGTGCCAACCGACGGCATTCTGAAGAAAAAATAACGATCGAATACTGCACCGGCACGCGATTAGGCAAACGCGGAATCTAGAAAGCCTATCGGCGCCAGGGCACTTAATATCTCTTTCGTATAAAAAAAACCTAACCTACCTAAACCTACGGTAATTCGAAGCCTTTAGGATGAGCAACGAGCCTTTCTTTTCCGATACGAAATCTCCCCTACCCCCGCCCCCGAAACGCGCGCGTCAATTCTCGTAGTTTCTCTCTCACCCTATGCATCTAGTACGTAAATTTTAATCGTAGAGAAAACAATTAATCGTAATAAAGAAAACGCGCGGCGCCCGACTCCTCCGACAACTCGAGACTTTTCTGCCCACACTTGTCCGATCGACTTGCATCCGTTTGTTTTCCTGACTACGGCAGCGAAAATCGCGGGTGACGACCACTGTCGAAACAACTTTCTGTTCCATCTGCGAACCTAACGATGCTCTCGATCACGAACGACTCGTGCTCGGCATAATTTTGCGATTACGACCGCTATGTAATACGCAAAATTTCCCGACCATCCCATCGCACACGATCTACTATTGCTTTCTTTATCGTAGAAAATACTCGAAATCCCGCGAAGAAGTTGTCCCGACCGTGATTGTAACCAGAGACCGCCTTTGAGATCATTCGACGGCAGCGTGGGTTCCGATCTTCCAAGCGACAAAGATCCCGTCTTCGATTGATACTCGACACGTCCGAGGATGTACAGGACGGGCCAAACTGTCTCGCAGAGGCGGCGAAGAATAATAAATACAGGACGTTCGTTCAACGTCCACTCTGAATTGCACACAACGTCAGAATTCGCGGTACTCGATGGCTAACATACCCCGCAAACATTACGTAGCAGGCTCGAACAGCTCGCTGACCTAATCAAGTTTTGATTAACGTGTTCAGGACCCGGACCCTCGGCAGCGAGACAGTTCGACGCGTCCCGCAGACGAAATCGATAAAGAATCTATCCAAGGGTGGATTTATGTTGCAGCTGAGCCAGCGACAAAAGTTGTTCATCAAGCGTGGACACTTCCATTATATAAAACAATAGGAGCTCCCACGTTTATTATCGTTGCTCTGATTGTTTGCAACAGCTGTAACAGAAATGCACCCTTATGAAGGCGGAGGGCCGCAACGCGCAACCAAGATTCTGATATATAAAAGAGAACTACCGATCGATTCGAACGTACGAAATACACGAATAAAATTACGAACGACTGTGGCGCGCTCGCGCCGTGAACGCCAACGAAACTGCAACTTCCATCTCTTCTACCTATCTTTTTGTCAATCTACCTTTCACTCCTCAACTTTTCCCTATAAAAGCGCGAATATCATTTAAAAAAGCGATTGGAAAACAATAGACACGATTATCATCCTCCTCGTAGGCAATCCGAAATCACAGACAAATACATTTGCTTCGCGAGAATTAATCTCTGCGCGTGCCGAACTCCACTTGCGACACGCGTACAGCCCTCTGGCACAGCACTTTGAAATCTAATGTATAAAAAATCGCCCACCGCGCGCACCCATTGCGACCTTCGCTATAGTCGATGTTCCCATCGAGAGGAAAGAGCAACCGCGAGACTGGCGAGGACCGAGGAACAGAAGAGAAAAGAACAACCGGCGTTTGCTGGTTTCGACGCAACCAACGGATAGACGGCTTTACGCTACGAGAATCATTGTAAACCTCTAGAAAAAACGTTTCGCGCGCGCTTCGTGACGTTGCTAATTATACCCTAATATCACTGTTTGAAGATCTTTTCTCGTCAATCGCGATCGGAACGCGAACGACGGGACCGCGTGCGCGTACAAAATGCGCCGGTGAAGGTAGAAAATCGCGAATAGCACGGTTCGTTCGTTCGCCGACTCGTCCTTTTCTTTTCAGTTTCTCATAGATTCCATCGACGTTGAAAACATCCCGATAGCCAGTCTCGAGGTAGCTTTCGAGCGGATTCAGACTTCTGATTCAGTCCGTTTCCCCCTCCCCCTAAACGTCACCATTCGTGAAAGTCTGTCTATAGGACTAGATTCATGCCTCTGCTATTCTGAACTTTCAGAATTGCGCCCGGAGACGGACGATTCTCCAAACTGGATAAAAACCTCGGCCTCGTGATTCGTCTCATACATTCATTCGTACATCGCATACGTGCACGAGTAACAGTCGACTTCCGAGTCGACGGGAGCCACCCAGCACGACTGCAGACCTTGAGAGACTAAGTGAACATCGTAATCGCGACGTGCCGTGGGTCCCGTCGACCGGAATTCGCGACTCATCAGATACGACACACCTTTTTCATCACTGCACAGTTCCCGAGGATCTAAATATTAACACTTCTACTGTCTTTCTTTCTCTTGTTTTTCCCCCTCTCCCTCTTTATCTGTCTCTTCTATTCGACCGGTTTGCCCGCCGTTTTGCGACGCCGTTTCCGAAGTATGCAGCGTAGACGATAAGGCAGAGATAACTGATATACCGATCAAGTAATTGCAAGAGCGAAACGATCAATCGTCTACCTCCTGCGAATATTATGCGATTGCGTCTAGGGAACTCTTCGGAATCTGTGACAGAAGTATAGTCGGGAACATCGACACCTCGAAGCAGTTGCGCACGGATTTCGGCGTACCCGCGCAGACCCGCTCGCGCGTACGCACACTCGGCAACGCGCTCTGAGCATGACCACTGCGTGGCCAAGAAACGAGCCGCGGCCTTACGTGTGCGGGATGTTGTAATGCTAGTTCTCAATAGAACGTGAGAACTACAGCTGGTTCTGTTGGTGGATGTGCATCTACAGCTGCGCCAGCGCCACCGGTGTGGCGAACGCCGGGTATGCAAGCGTCGTAGTCAGATCCTCGTTGTGTCCTTCGAGTAAGTTCTGAGCACACTGTTAACACCAAATGTTTCACACTTTTGTGGATGTTGTCATGCTGGTTCTCGGTAGAATGTGAGAACCACATCTAGTTCTGCTGGTGGAGGTTCATCTGCAGCTGCATCTGCAACTGCGCCAGCGCCACCGGTGTGGCGAACGCCGGATATGCAAGCGTCGTAGTCAGGCTTTCGTTGTGTTCTTCGAGTGAGTTCTGAGCATAGTGGAGCACCAAGTGTTTCAAACTTTTGTGGATGTTGTACGGCTCCGCGAACCCGAACCCGCGCTCCGTGCCGTAGATTATGCAATGATTCACGGTACCATTGCACCTGAAACGGAAAAAACATGTTGGCTCGGCGTAGAGACACAAGGTGGCGTTCCGATTGTTTGAAGGGAACATCAAAGAATTTCAGAATTGTTCCGTATAGCTGGTTAGGCTTATTAATACATACATGATGGACAGGGCGTACTGGCCAGTCCGGGATGTCCTGACAAGAAACGTACCATCCGGCCGGTCGGCGAGGGTACGATCGGCGTCTGACCGGGAACATTCCAAAGACAACCATGTCTTTTCGTCCGAGTGGACGTCAAGGTCGACCTCTGGAAGGTCCCCGTAGCCGGCATCGCCCGACACCGAGTCCGACACGGAATGGCCAGAGACAAGTTGGTTGATACGTCTCTGGTTCAGCCCGTTCTTCTTTAACCATCTGTAAGACGAAAATAGAACGCTCGTAAAACACCGTAGCTTCGGTAAAGAATCATTTCTTTTTCTTTCTTTCTCTTTCTCTTTCTGTCGGTTTCTGAGATATACATACATGTGATGTTTTTCTCGTTGGCGCACGAGCTGCAGAATTTCAGGTTTTAATTTCTGCATTTGTCGCTCTAAAGTTCTGTTGTAAGCGATCTGCTCTTTCAGACTCCGATCCAATTCCTCCCTGCTCTCTTCGAAGGAATCGAGTCTTTCTTTCAACAACTCCGCGTTATCGGTTAGGCTGTAAGCAAAATGGCAATCGTGACAACACGTTTAATTAATTGCGAGAGGTTGATTATTCGAAAGTTGATTATCGACTCACGTGGAAATTTCATGCGGCTGAGCTTCTTTGTGAAACTTCTCTTGAAGTTTCACTTGGTCCTCGAACATTTTTATGGCCTCTGTAAATGCTTCGAGGGCCTGCCGCTTTAACTGAACCTCGTACGAGGTTCGGTTGTACTGCTCGGAGTACTCTTTATACTCCGATAACGCGTGAGATGTTTCCTTATCCAGCTCGATGAATTTCTGGATTACGTTGGTCATGTCGGTGGTGCTCGCGATCTCGTCATCCTGGATCGTCATGCACAAAAACAATCGATTCAGCATCGAGAAGCAAACTCTATCCTGGTAGTGATAATCGGATGGAAGGAAAGAATTACCTGTTGAAACCTGGAAATCGGGTATAGGAGTTTGATGTCCAACGAGGAGTTGTACTGGGACAACGAGCAACTCCTGTAGTGGTCCACCAACTCGATGACGGAGTGAAAGAGGAACGGTTCGGAGAAGCCGAACTTGCCATTGCGTTGACAAATTTTGATCAGTTTGTTTGTCCCACCTTTACGCAATGTCAAGGTGTACTCTCCGCCCTTGGAAGATGCATCACGCACCAAGAAGGTGCCATCTGGTGAATTTATCATCTTCTCGTTCACCTCGTCTCTTGTGATATCCCCCCAATACCATTCGGCCTCCTGCAGCGTTCGTGGTCTGTCGAGGGAAACATCAAATACTGTTAGGTGAAGCAGCTTGCGCGTCTTCTCAGCTCCCAATAGCTCAAATCAGTATAAAAATAGGAAATTCACCTTTGCTGCTGCTGTTGTTCCTTATTGTCTAAACTGGACAGGGGTCGATCCATAGAGTTGTCTTCTTCGAGCATGGAGAACGGATCTAGGACCGCAAACTGCAGCCTGGAGATTTTCCGGGGGGGTAGCTGCGGTGGGCTGGCGAACTGTGGCAATTTCTCGTTCCAATCGCCGTGCAGCAATAGCATCTCCATTATCCTTATATGTGCTTCGATGTTGTGCACTATTTCACTGCAAAAAAGAAAAAAAAAGAAGAAAATAGAAGAAAAACGTTTGTAGTCTAGTTTATTCTGAGGCGTGTTTCAACCGAAACTTACATGATCCGTTCCCAAGGAGGCCTCAAGAAGATGTGGCACAGAACCTGCGTGAGAATGGTGGGCGGTTCTGTATATCCTCTTGAGTGTTGTATCCTACATATCCGGCAAAAATGTGCCATAAGATGGCACAGGGTGCTCCTATGTTGGTTTGGGAGCTCTTCGACAAGCTGTGTCAAAATTGACGCAGCCTGTTCGTCGTTTTTTATATCTGAAACATACAGAGCCAATTTAGTCTACCGATCCTCGTGTCGACTTCGTTTCAGATACTTACTCGATGCTTCGATAAATCTGTCGTAGAACATTACCGGAATCACAGGATCCGGCAATTCGCGCAAGAACTTCTTGAGTACGCTTGCGATGCACTGGGGTGTGTAAGAATTCAAATCGGTGTTGCACACATCTGAAACGCGATGGGAATCGTTTAAAGATTGTGAGACTGCTTCGAGCAACTCCACCCGTTTCACACTCGCAGAGAAGCGATGAATCCCCAAATATGAATAAATCGCTAATCTAATTTAATTCCGAACAGTCTCGGCAACTAAAGATTCAGGACATTCATTTAAAGATCCCGAACAGTCTGCTCGAATTCCAGGCTACCCGAGCCTAAGATTCGCACTTCGATAAATTAAAGGGTGCTGTCTCTCTGTCTCGTGCGAGCGGGTGAAGAATCCGATTTCGACTCACCTTCGTTCAATTTCTGTCGTAGCTCCAGCGTTTGTTCGTTAGGAGGACTGTTGTGGTAAACTTTGTACAAATCCAGGGAGTTGTCAGCGAACGCCTTCTCCTCGATGATGCGGGTGCATCGTTCGACCAGGACCGGTGCAGCACGTGCAGCGACGTCGAACTGCGCGCACAGCCCGAGTCCGAATACTGCAAACGGCAATCAAACGATCGTCACTGGCCTCGAGCGTGAACGCGAGAGTATCGCGGCAACGGGTGAGTAAAACCGAACGGAATAGAGAATACAAGAAAGCAAGGGAGAGGGAGAGAGAGAGAGAGAGAGAGAGAGAGAGGGATCAATGAAAGAAGGGGAAGGCGGTTTACTTTTATGCGTTCGAAGTTGTTCGTCAGGAACGTCGGTGTATGTCGGGCATTTAACCCCCAGCCGTTCCTTATTTTATAGCTTAACCTCTTCAGGGACGCTGACACATGTGCGAATGGCTCAGCGGCCAATCAGTGTACGTCCATTTTTCTCTGGAAATGACTTACGTGCTTCGAGACATTCTTTATCGTCGAGACTTGCGGTTGATGAAGCAATTAAAGTCGAGCAGCAGACGGCTGTGCGCTTTTGCTTCTTTCGCAACCAAGTCAAAGGCAAACAACGATTTAAATCATACTGTTTCCCGTTCGAAAAATTCGTTCGCCAGGAAGTTGATCTCGAGAGGTCGTGTTAAATCGCCGCGAGAGAGATCGACGAGCGCCGAAGCGAGATCGCGGTTCAAGATCGTGCCCCGGACCGACCCGAACCGACGGATTCGCGAGACAAGGTGGCGAAAGAAAACAGAAAACAAAAACAAGAGCCGAGTTCGGCTCTACCTTTCGCTGTTTTATTTATCGCCACGACCTCTGAGGCCGAGGAATCCGCCGGCGCGACTTTTTGCGCAGACGTCGCGTGAGAATTTTCCGATGACCGGTGAAAACTTTCATTTGTTCCGCCGATGACTATGCGCGATCCCCGATCGGTTTACGTGCCAGCGAATTAGAACGATGTCCGTTTTCACGGGGCAAGCTACGAAAGCCAGGCACAACGCGACAAAAGCTCTTGAGAGAAAAAACATAAAATCGAACGGGAACAGTCGCGGCAGATACCGGCGATAATGTTGAAGAAGACACACGGGAGATAGAGGAAAATCACGTGTGCGAACAGATGCGCGTGGATGTCATCAACCCCGCCGAGGAAAATAATAGCGCGACGAAATTAATCGAACGTGTAAACCGAACGCGTTCGAAAAAGAATCTCTCTCTCTCTCAACCTCGAGCAGTAGAAAATCGAAGACGCGAGAGAACGGGAAGGCGTCTGCAAGAGATTCGTCGGTTTTTATGGACATGCCGAGAAGAAAAAATATCTGACATCTCGCAGACACATTCCAGGCGCTCGGAGACGTAAAATCGTGAGTGACCGTCTTTCCTCTCCTCTCTTCTTTCTCGCTGGGAGAGTAACCATGCTCTACCGTGACAAAGAGAGAGAGATAGAGAGGATTCCTAGTTCTCCTCTCGGCCGGGATGAAAATAAGGAGAGGCGCGAGCCAGAGAGTTACATTTTCTGCAATTACGCAACGCGACAGGACATTCCGGGAAGTTCTCGAGGGTGAATCGATGACCCCTTCGAGACCGGGAAAGTACGAACCGGGTCAATATGCTCCTCGAAGACGACCGGCGAGATTTCTCTCCCGTCACTGTTTGTCTCGAAACTTTAATTTCGCTCTAGCGTCGACACAGTTGTACCTTTTATGTTTCAGAAATTTTCTGTGTTTCCCACATGTGAAAAGCAGACCGAGAAATAAAGAAGAAAATTTAACCTCTTCGGTGTTCCCGATAGATTCGCCACGTGGTCCTTCGGCACAAATTGAAAGCCGCTTCGCGCAAAACAGGTCTTCACGTCGAAAGTTGACCACAACGTCGCGAACGAACATCACTAGTGCGCCGCAGATGCCCGTTGAAAATTAGCGTTGTCCCAGCAGAGCGGTAGGAGGATTTGTCCCGTCGCGAAACAGTGCGAACATCGCGAGGATAATTTCGCGACTTGAGCCGACTGGTCGCCGAGTGTGCCGCGTATACGCCGCTTGTACAATCAGAGGCGCGCACGCATGCATCATAAAAAAGCAGACCGAGGAGAGCTGAAGGAAAACGAAAGAGGGAGAGACCAAACGGAGGAAAGGAGAGAAGGAGGCGTAGAATCGTGTGGGGGTACACGCGACGGGGAAAGGAGAAAGACATTTATTTTTACGGCCGTGACAGCAACGTCTTGTTCCTTCGTGACCGTGTCTTCGGCTAGCTCGAGGCTACGCCGCAGCCACGGGACAAAAAGGCCCGAATCAAAAGCGATACCGTACACATATATGAATTTAACGGCGACGGCGCCTCGATGGAGGTCACGCTACGGAAACTTGATATTTGTCACACAGTCGTCCTGCTGACCACCACACGAAGTAACGTGCAAAAGGACGATCCGATCACGGATCAAAGGACGGATCACGGGAGCCTCATTCTTTTTCAATGCCAAACCTACCGAGCATTCACAGTACGTATTGCCTTAACCCTTTTAGTGCCGGAGGCCGATATACAATACGTTATAAATGGTCTGATTTCATTCCCCAACGAATAGATTGCAAATTTTATGCATTTGTGGCAAGGATGAATGGACCGCGATCGTAGACCCTGATGCCAACACCAAGCAAAACCATTATTTCGTACCTGTTCGAGCAAGAGCGGCAAGACCGAAAGAAAACTTGGACAATATCAACGCAATACCCGCAGCTAACTGCAGGCAAGACAAGAAAGTAAAAGAAATGTGTCTGGTCGGACCGCGATTTCCCACAATTAATGCGTAAAACATTATTTTCGCACGTCCGCTGTCTACCAATGAAGTTCCAAGTCACGACCGATGAATCTATTTCTCCGAACAGCACAGGCGGTAGTCTGAGACCCCGGAAAAGCGTGGTGTTATAGTTACCGGTCGTCTGTCGGCGAATTTTGCAAATGAGACGCGTGCGTGTGCACGCGAATCGGCCCTGACCATTGACGCTGCGTGCGTCCGCGATTCTGCGCGCACGTGACGCCACAGCAAGTCGATAAATATGAAAAATGGAACGACTATAAAACGGAAAACTATTCTAGAAGACATAGTAAAAATAAACGAAACATTTTATTCGAAATTTTCTCGAGCGATGATTCTCCGTCACCGACGCGGCGGCCACCGAGCTAATGAAGCTCATCGAAGCGCGAGCAAGTGGACAGAAGCGGACACGAGCGGATAGGAGCGGAGAGGCGAAGGCGGGAGCTGAGTCGACTTTATCGATTATAGTCGTCTGCCCCGACGAGCCGCTGTTCCGAGACTGGCCGCGTAATTTCTCGGAAAACTGTCTACCTTCACGGACAACCGAGCACGCCGCACCGACCGCCGCTCTGCCTAATCGAGCAGGAGCCGCGTGGGCGGATATCGTGCGCCCTAAAACCGATCCGATACGAAAAACCATGGTATCGGGGCGGAATAGGGTAATCGTAGTCAGCGTGGTATTGGAAAGAGAAAATTTTCTGGAATTTCTGCACGTTTAACGAATTTTCTCAAGGTTAAAAAACGTTCGAATCATAATCTCCCGATTTTTCCAATATTCTACAAAGTTTGAACTTTAATTTAAAAAAAAATTCATCACTCTACATCATTCCTATCGAAAGTTCCTTGATTTTGTCCAAATTGCCCACTGTGCGGCGCACGTGTACGCGGTCCCCACTCGACCGTTGCCTAACAGCGAAGGAAAACAAGCTTCGTTTGCTTTTCAGCCTGACAGATGTGATATCTTCTGTGCAGAGTGCAACAGATTGGTATTCTACGTTTGAAAAAGGTGTCGGAAAAATTCAAGAAGAAACTAGTAAAAAGATTACGTCGGAAGGGAGAAAAATTCAAATTCGAGCATCGAGAACGATCCAAGACCGAAACGTGACGTTACGGAGTAACGGAACCTGTTTGCTATTGACCGCGGACTAACTAATTTGCCTTGTGGGAGAAATCAAAGGGTAGCGCCACTGGCCGCAGAGGGGGAATGGTGGTGGTAAAGGCGGAGCGTCGAAGAAGACGTTAAGGAGGGAAGCAGAAAAGGCGGGTGTTTCTCGTGTTGTTTTCATTGTTGAGGGGTTCGATCATCTCTCCGCAGCGATTGAACGCGGTAATGGAAATTCGCGCATGAATATTTAATTATTCAGATACCGGAGCGAGCAGCGGCAACGTGAACGCGACACGCCGTGCGCTTATGTGGCCTTGCCGGAGACTTCATAAGCGTGTCTACGATTGCAAAACGGTTCTCCGGCGTCAGCGAACACGTTTCTGATGCAACGCGGGGACGGTCGCGGTTAAAAGACGTTTGAATTTGTAAACTGTTTCCGTGTTCCGTCCATTAACGCGGCCCGAGGAAGTGGACGGGCGTGTGTTTGCGGCCGCGTATCAATGTCATCATTATGAAACTGTACACGCGCGTGCGTGCCGCTCGCGAGCGGCGCGCGAGAGGATCCGGGGGGCCATAAACAGCGTAACGAGACTTACCTGGAGTAAATCTACTGGCTGGATTTTGCGGGTCGACTGGCACGCAGTTTGCCGGCAAGCCCGTCGCTGTGCACGTCCTGTGCGCCACCAGGCCGCAATCTGATGGAGAAAATTAGTAACGATTAGTATGAATCCAGAACAAACCTGTCAAGTTGGTGGACACGTGATACAATATTATTTATCGATTCGATCGATCCAGGTCTCTCAGTCTATCGCACCGCCTACGCTGTCTGCGAATGTCGGGTCAAAACTATTGAACGAACATTTCTTTCTTTCGCGCATTCTCAAAGAACAGGATTTGCGGAATCCGTGTCGCGAATTTTATCCCCGAAGTCTGAATATTGACAAACGTTTGAAATTCGAGCAACGCGTTTTCCGTGCAGCTACGAGCGTTGAATTGATCGAATTCATTTGAAACTGGCTATACTTTATACAAGTAAATACATGAACAGTCATGTTTTCTCACGGGGAAAACGTTTATTTTGGATAAAGATTCGCAGTCTGGTTTGATAAAGGAATAATCAGGGCGGTACGTACCTAGGCAGAGGAAACCTTGATGCAGTAGGCCTCTCAGATATTTATGGCACCTATCGCACTTCTCCAGCACGCTGAAGCTTTGTGGCATGAGGGTGTGCGGGTGCGGGCTGCCGGTGGTCGCGGCCTCGCTACCCATGGCAACGGTGGTGGTGGTCGCGGTGGACGTGGACGCGCCGCTCGTGATCGGCATAGCTGTCGTAGTAGCTCCCTCCGGTAAAGACGGCACTGGCTGAAGAAGTTCCTCGATGCAGGCCAAAATGTTTCTCTGATGAAATTCATCCTTGATTCCCATATTCTGCAAATCAGAGAAGATCGATAGGTTTCACCAACGTTGTTTGCACAATTTTTGAAAACATTGCAACACGGAATGTCCAGCGACGCGTGCACGAAAGGTGCGTGCCCCGAGGGAATCGTGAAAGTGCGAGCGAGCGACCAGGCGATCGTAATTCGCACGTGCCATTACGCCCGTGACTGACATCTTGTTTTTCCGGCGCGTTTCGTTCCGGAGTCAACAGGTGTCACATACATGTGGCCCGCGCCGGCTAAACACCTGTGCGCACAAGCCCGGTGACAATGACAGCCGCGAGGGTGGCGAGCGCATCTGTATCTGCGCACAGTTCCGACGTTTTCGATCCACGTCCGATCCGGGGCTGATTTTCGAGGAAAATACGAGAGCCGGAACTAATCGAGGGTGAAAGGGCTCTGATCGATTAATCGACGACTGATGGCCGAAGACGCGCCAACGATCTAAAGAGGCTGAAGATCGATGGAACACCCGGCACGGTTCTCTGAAAACCGCCCTGGATCGCCTTCGTTTACGCGGTCGAGTTTGCAAGGTGAATTATAACACGCCCAGACTATTTTCTAATCAATTTTCGCCATTCCGTTCATCCTTCGACTTCTCTCGACTTTCTCGAGCATGATTTCTATGCAAAATAAGATTTGCCTGTGAATTACGTTCCTTAACGTTATTCAATTACGTCTTTTTCGGAGACAAACGAGGCTACGTCGGGGCATCTGGCGCATCCGGCAGAACGCTTCACCGACGCCCACATTTTCCGAATTATGGTAATCGGGTTGACGGTCGCGAAGACTATTTTAAAATGCGGCGACCACCGTGTTCCGGCGCCACGTCGCGCCACTGGGCCAATCACTATTATTAGAATTACGCGCGGCAAAAGTGCGAAGAATCGGCTGGTATACGCGACGACGTTCGCGTGCGTGTGCGCGCGCGCGTTTGGAAGCTGCATCGTCGGAGAAGGAAACGAAAGAAAGCGTCACGGCGCACGTGGCACCGCGGACGTCGCCGTAAAACAGATTCCCTAATTAGATCCCCGGCCTCTCGTAGGTGACGAGACGGCCAGGATTAATTCGGCGTAACGAACTTCTGAAGAGCATTTCGGAGAAACGATGCTGCGGAATCCGACGAACTTAAATCTCCAGAAAACTCAAGGCTGGTGCCGAGACCCCGTGCATTATTGAAACACCACCGAAACTTGAAATTCGCTATGGCAGTCGTAGCAGAAAATTTCGTCAGATTCCAACGACAGAAAATAACATAACCGGGACACTCGGGGTGCTTCTCGTTAGCGGTATCGCGGGAATGCGAATCCGCGCGAGGATAAAGGCGCGGACTTGCATCATTGTTTCGTCGCTTGTTGCGACCGGTGCCAAAGAAGCGTGCTCGGTTCCGCGTCGTTTGGAAGCGGGACGAGAAATAAATTTTCGGCAACCTTCCCCTCCCCTCCTCTGGTCGCCCCCACCCGCCGAAAGGGGAAGAAGAAGACACAACGTGGTCTCGGGAATTTTTGCCGGAATCAGCGACCGAGATAACGAGCGATGCGCACGATTTATCAAGCTGACACCCCCTCCGTTGTGCTCCTCTCTCTCTCTTTTTCTTGGCCACCTCGTATCAAGTGTTAATTACACGCGACCGCTCCAAGTTTTTTCGGGAGCCGCTCGGCGTGAAAGATGCGCGGCCGCCGATCGTTAAATTGTTACGCTCCGTCGTCTGGAAAGGAACACGTCGCCGTTGTCGTGCTCTCGTCTTCGTGTCCGTGCCACGCCGATAAAGATAGTACACGCCCTTAATTTATTTTCAATAACCGGAGGCGTGTCTCGCGCGACGGCTGCCGAGGAAATTATCGGCCGACAACGATCTCGGTAATTAGGAGTTATCGGGCGACGTCATAAAATTAAGGAGGACCTCTCTCCCCCCTACCGCCCCACCCCATCCCCTCTTTCGCCGCTCGATTCGCCTTAACCTTCGTGTCAATATCCAAACGTTTCTACGACGCTCGATCGTGTGCTTCGTAGCTCCGACCACGGGGTCCGAGGAGCTCTGCGAGTTTTTAATTCGAGTAAATAATCTAAGTGTCCACGAACGTCGAAATCTATGGGAATATTGTTGCTTGTAAACGAAAGCGTCGCACGCACGAATTTTTCAAACAATCTGGACGTAGGCTCTCGAGGAAGTGGAGTGCGAACGTTCGTCAGATACGCCATGCATTAGTAATGACGAGAAGTAGAAGCGGCGAGTCATGATCAGACCAATCAACTGATTCCTATTCAATAGAATTCGTGTTCGATGTATTCTCAAACTCGATTATCAGCAGAAGGGTTCTCAAACGAAAAAGGATGTTGTTCCTTCTTTCAGCTGACTTTTCTCGATTATAAGTATCATTTGTCAATAATAAATTCTCTGGCTTGTATCTCAATTTTTGGTTAAACGAGCCGAGATCATAGTGCAACATTTAGTCCTGAATTCTCATTCTTTTTCTGTCGTGGTGTTTTCTTGCAGCATTGTGTACCAAAAAGAATTAGTATAGTAAATATTCGGTAATTTGAAAGTAGTTATTCGCTTCTCTAGTTTTGCATTACACGAAAAACCGGTTTTGGGATATCAAAGACCTTCTACAGCCAGCAACGGCGCAAAAAATCCATTTTGAATTGATAAATTTAATGTGACATAGCCCAACCAAACATAGCAGTGTCAGCCAGCGAAAAAAAGGAAACTAACAATTTAGGTATACACTCTATTAGTTTATATGAACTGCGACTAGTATATAATAAGCGAGACTTTCGAGCACAGTCGACCCCACCATAATTTGAGACAGGAAGTGCGGTATAAAACGAAATGAGGCAACCCCATGTAATCAAATGTGCGATAAGCGTAAAATGCGATTTTTCTGTCCGAGGTGCACGATTCGGGAAAATCGAGTTTTAAACATCGGCGCGCAATAGATCTGGCAGAAGGGGAAAAGGTGAGTCATGCACAGACAATCAGACGACACCTACTTGATGCCTCGCGCGTCTAATGAATTTTCAAACACGAATTTCCCGGAAATTGAGCTTTGCATGAGGAAATACTGTTCTTCGATTTCCGTTCATTTTTATGCAGGGAATCGGTTGGTGTCACTTACACCGTGCTATCCATTACAGTCTGTGTACGTACATTGAACCGTTCAATCGGTTTCAAACTAACCGTTCTACCTACTCGAAAAAATTGAAATCGTATAGTGCAATATCGAATAAGTTATGGTCTTTTCAAGAGTGTTCCGTTAACGCGGGTCGCTATATATTTGTGAATATGGGAAATAAAGTATTCCGGCCACGAACGTTTAACAGCAGCACTAAATTTCCCTTGGTTCCACAGTATCCGAAGTGTCCGAACCAAGGTATCACCGAAACCCACCGAATCGACCGAACCTCGATCCTCGATCCTCGCTTTTTCAGCGAAAGAAACTACGCCGTGGTTCCAGAACATACGTCGTTATAAAAATTCACTCGCATCATTCACCTCTAGCGAAAAAGAGAAAAGAGAAAAGGATCGACGGGACGAGCAGACTCGATAGCGAGCGCGAATCGATTTTAAATTGCCCTAAGACGGCCAAGGATTGGCTGTCGGAGGGTCCCATTCGTTGTCCGGCTCGGGAATCCGCGCGAAGGACGAGGCGAACGGGAATCGGAAGATTTCTCGCGCCGAAAGGACGCTTCCTCACGATTTACGAGTCTATTAGCATGGTAATACGCGATTTACGCTCGGCGACGCTCGGCCCGGGCCGGATATTTTTATTCTTCTCGGCCTAGCGGGTCCGCTAAATTTGCCGAGCATCGCAGGATTGGTCCTGCGAGGATCCTCGCATCTTCCGATAGTTCTCTTGGCCAAAATCCCGATCCTGTCGCGAAGATAACGCACAATGGTCTCCGGATTTGGCGGTTCAGGTTGGTACGAGTAAAACTGAGTAATTATGCGATCATTTTGATACTCTGGGCCAAAAGACTTGCTAAAAAAATTTTCTCAAGAAAATATTTCTATGACTTCGCGAATTGTGGAAGAAAGAAATCTGAAATTTGTCGTTTTGACAGACTCAGTAGTTCTACAGTTAATAATGCGGACTGTTGATGGTTCAATGTGAAAGAGGATGTAAATATATGTGTGTGAGAGAGGATACAAGAGATAAAGCTTGCTTTCTGCGTGTTGTAGTTGGTTGTTATACAACTATTTCTGCTATTTTTAAACTTTCGCTGTCAATAATAGTTTCTCGCGAACGCAGACTGCGTATTCTTTCATTCTAGGGTCTTTCATATCGCGTCCTGATTTCTTATTGTTTCGGGCTTTGGAATAACCAAACATTACATAAGCTATACATTTTTCTTTTCGCATTATCTTCTCGAGAAATTGTACTTCGTGAACAGCTGCGTCCCGAACCGGAAAAATATCCTTTCTTATTCAATTCCATCCGGTAGCGATCGATCGCTTTCAATCCCATACAAAACGGCTCTTTTAATGTATTTACAGAAGAAGCTTGCGGGTGCCGGGGATTACCAGTAAAAGACGAGATCCACGTACCAGAACCTAACCCAGACCATGGTTGTACCTCTTCAAGAGGATTTCGAAGTGGAAGCGCCGGATAGAGGAGAAAATCCTTTCGCGGAGATACGGCCGAAAGTACGAGTATTCGCGATAAGCGGTGAAAAATTTCATTACGGGGAGAGATAGAGAAAAAAAAGGAAAAAAAAAGAGGGGGGGTTGTGGCAGAGAGGGGAGGTGGGCTCGATAAAGAGGCCGACTGTGGCGTACACGACAGACGTAGAAGCGGTACGGGGCAATTACAGGGTCAACGGGCCAAGGAAAACGTCGTCCAGATACTCTTGAGTCGAGGTCATCGCCTTTGAGTACTAGCCAAAGAATTTTCGATCCCCCCGCCCCCGCTGCATTCACGATACACGACTACCAACAGGGTATCCGCAGGATGCCACGAGAAAAACGAGACAAAATTTCGCGGCCGACTAGTCCTTTCGCGTTCGCCTCCGTCCCGGCCAACTTTATCTACGTTTAATAGCCCCGTAATGTTTAGAACGATCCGAATGATAAGAACCGGAATTTTAAGTGGGTCTGCACTCGCCAGAAAACCATTTCACGCCGGCAGAAATGATTTTTGTTCGCCTCTTTTAGTAAAAAATATGGTACAAAGTGAAGACCTTGGTGCAGGGCCCAGGCAAGTTATAGCGAGACTCTATTTGCTGATCATATGATGCAAGAATTGAACAATTATCGCCACCCGGATGTATGGGGTTCTTGCACCGAGTTCTTCAAGTGGTAATGATCAAAATTTTCGAGAAGGTGCGTGCGTGTGCGTGTGATTAATAGATTGTAGCGAACTTACCAAGAGCTTCTCCCGATCGAGGTGCGGCAGATCGCTGCCCTTGATGTCCTTCGACTTGAAAACGTCCGCATAGCGGTACAGGTTCAGTGCGGCCATCCATTCTACGACGTTCTGTGATGTCCATTCGCTCACGGGCTGTCGACAGAGAGAACAGACCGAGATGAAGCAGAGTCGGAAGCTGCGCGCTTTCCGGTCAAGTTCAGGTGCGAGGCGAAACGAAAACACGGTCGCGCGCGCCGACGGTCGTCCGATCAAATTGCACGTCGCGAAGCTGCACTCCGTTGCCGAAGCGGTATCCATCGCGAGAGTGCTCGCCGACATGATTAATCGGCTGCTTTTCCTTTTTTTTTTCTTTCTTCGCGCTCCGAACGGAATTACGTAATGATCCGGCAATCGGACGCCACGAATTCCTCGCCGATAAATCGCGATGACGCGCTCGCCGTTTAAAACGCTCGCACGTGCGCGAATAATTTGGTGCACTTCCCTCGGCTGATATGCGGACTCCTTGGAACGCGCTGTATATTTAACGAGCTCCCGATCATCGCACGTGTAGCGGCTCATAATGTTGCAATTAGAGATCGGCGCGATTTACTGCTTAGCTAGTCGCAATACTCTTCGACTTTAAAGTGGTGAGTAACCGTGAACTTGACGGAAAGTTGCATACACACTCGACGATCGGATTACAAAAATCGCTTGCATATATGCACGAATTCACATCGAACCAAGCATTTTTTTCCACGGGTCTCCACCGAACTCGAAAAATCTAACTTTTAGGTATTTTTTCCTGAAAAAATTTGGAAAAAATTTTTTCTGTTTGGAAGTTTATTGTAAATTTGCCAGTAATTACTTCAGGAATATTCCTAAACACCAGGCGTCTACGAATAGCTGACTAAGCGTGTTTCCTTGAAAGGAAGTGTAATTACTATGAATTCTTATTAGTTATATGTGGAATGATATTGACAATTTTTACATATACATTCAGCGATACTGTAGACTATTCGACACGTGGATAGTATTTTTCGTATTACAACTCCAACAATTTAATCACCCATTGAAAATAAAATTGATTATTTAGCAGAAAATGCCACCGAAGACGAATCGAGCTGGAAAATTCGTCAGACGCGCGTACTATTTCAAGGAGAACCGATAAGTCATGCACAGACGTCAATACATCGAACCATGCTGAAAATTGAACTTTGTAATTTCGTCCTACATTTTTGCTTGATTTCTCAATGATATCGTGTGCGGTTACAGCTTTTTGTCGCGCCCTGTATATTAAATGTTCTATGCAGAGTTGCCTCGTACTCCGAGGAAAGTTCGGGTAAGTAGATTCGGACATTGTTGATCAGACGTCGCAGATTCGCAAGCCAGAGATGTTCCTTAAGTTTAATTACTCCAAAATCATCTAGAATGGCTAATATTCGGAAATCTGAAGGTTCGAGGGTTTATCGATCGATTTTTAGAAATGTGTGAAACTCGAAAAAATTAAATTTCCGCCGCTTAGAAACGGGTTTCCAGCCCGTTGCGATTTTGTCGTCGGAGGACTAGCTAACGAAAGGCGTACCTTAAGCAGTGACCGCCATTAAATCGAACCTGTTCCCAAAATCGGAGGACAGAGGTCGGTGTAGCGTCGGTGGAAACGCGAGCCTAACGTCGTCCACCACGCGACCAGAGGCTCCGATTAGATAGCACCGGCACAGTGGAAAGAGAACGAGCGACTCGCGAGAGCGAGCGAGTATATCGTGACGATAAAGCGAAAGGGTAAAAACCAACCGGAGGGAAAAAGAAAACGTAACCTTCTCTCGTAACCTTAAGTCTACGAACGTGACGACGCGAGAGCCGAGATAAGGCGGAGAGCTGGCTTCGCCTGGCCTGCCGGCGATCGTCGCGAGAAACTCGAGGCGAGATCTCCCGCGAATATTCGCATGTGCTCCGAGAAACGCCAAACCGATTGAACGCGTTACGATCGTGCGTATCCGAGAGGCATCGTCTTTCGAAAAAGAAACAAGCACCGTTCGTGAAACGGTTTACGAAACGATCGACGGTACCATAAATCACCGGTGAACGACCAAAGAAGGCATAGCAAGAAGAGAGTGATTCGCGATCGTTAGAATCGCTAATAGAAACGACCGGAAAGCATTTGTTACTGCACAATTAACAGGAGATTGGTTCGCTTGTGGTCCGAGCTGTCGAGGAGTTCGCGTGCAAATCGGCAGATAAGTTTTCTAACGTCGAATTTCCCTTGCGAAGACAACAGAGCGACGGGATGCAATCGCTTTTGTGAATAGCAAATAAATAAACGAGTTCAACCCGCAGATAGGTGCGATCGGAGAGCGAAAAGAGCTACATTGACTTTGCTCGAAATTTCGACGGGATTTTCGCAGAACCGGAACCCGATTTCGATCGCTACGCCACTGGATCGGTATTCAGGTTTGTCTGATAACCGGTGTTTCATTGTAAAGCGGTGCACCGGATAGACACGGTCCGGTAAAGGGACGTCGAAGAACGCAGTGGTACTTCCACCGAGCAGGATTATAAGGGAGAGCGTGGTGTGTCCGCGATTTATGCAAATGACCCTTGACGGTGATAAGTTCTGTCGTCGAACCAGTTGGTGCAGCTCTTCGGCTCTGTCGAGCAACAGGGACGAACGATTTTCCGTGTAAACAGTTAGTCGCGCGCGGCGTGTTTCTCCGTGTCCCCCATTGTCGGCGAACTTTGACTTTTCTTGCCGATTTTTGTTTTTTTGTTTTTACTTCTTCTTCATCTTTTTATCGATCTCGAATGAGCGAGGCGCCGCGCCAGAATCTCTCTCGCGCGGAAGGTGAACAGAAACGTGCTTTTAACAGGAATGAATTTCGCCTTGGTCGTAATTGATTTACGATGTTTCGATCCCGGGCTCGCGAAGAGGAATCTGAAACGATTAAGTCATCCGGCTGTGACCTTGCCCGGCGTGTGTCGCGAACTACGGTGGCGCACGATCGCCGCGCGATCGACCCACACAGTCTTCGAAACACGGTTTCGACCAGAACGGAGGTTTATCTTCACGCATCCGTGGTCCCGCGCGCTCGACGCGGATCGTTTGATAACGAATGATTAATTGCCGCCGCGGATCTCTAGCGACCTCACTCGGCCGACTATTTTTACGCGAACCGTTCCGGACGCCAGCGAATCTCGCAGACCAGAATATCCGACCAATAGGATAATCATTGTTCAACGGGAACGCGAGCCGATGTTTGCGATCGCGGCAGAGAACGCGTCAAACATATTTGTACACGGTTTTTCTACAGTTCCGGAGCAGGAAGGTTAAATACGTTTTGCGCTTGTTTTGTGGGTGGTGAACCTCGATCGACGGCCGGATACCGACGTTTACGGGTACATACATGTTAACAACAAGAAAATACAAATGTTAATCAATTTTGCAGTATACTGACCTTGTCCTTGTCGAGAACCTGGCCCGGTAGCGCATGACCCTTGCTAGTCCATTGGCAGAGGTGTTGCCCGCTGTACTCCGAGCAAACCACGTGGAAGCAGGCGTGGCATTCTGTGGGACAAAAGGAACCGCACATGCAGCAACAAGATGGACAGACGCGCGCGAAATCTGCGTAGTCCCTATCTGGCGAGGGAGGTTCAACAGCCTTGAGAAGGCCACGATGACCGAAGCTCGAGCCCTCGTGACCGATAGAACATGCATCGGCGGTGGTCTCCGTCGCTTTTTCGCGACTACGTCCGTGCAGAGAGGAGATAGAGGGCGAAGTCACGGTGTCGTTGTTCGCCGAATCAGGGTTCAGCGTGGTGCGCTGCAATTGCAGCTGCGCGGTGTCTTTGCAGAAGCACATGCACCGGTGGAAAGACCTGAGTCTGGCGCATAGCACTCGATCCCTGATCGACTCGTCAACGTTCTTATCGACTAGAAGCTGGTCAGGCTTCTCCGTCGGCTCATCGCTTAATCGCCTTTTATCCGGTGAGAGCCGGCTCTCCCTGCAGGTAAGGCTCTCTTGTTGCATGCGCAGTTGCCTGTCCTCCAATTCGTTCTCAATGGTTTGAAGCATTTCCAATCTTGAATTACAGGTGGAGGGAGACGAGGAAGAGTAAGTGGCGATGGCGGAGGTGTTTCCTAGAGGCTGGGTCGGCTGGTTGGCTGGGGTGTTGCGGTTGGTCTTGGTCAGGGACAGATCGCTGCTAGACCTGGCCGAGTCCTCAGTCGATTTGTTGGCGAGATTCGTCGACTGGGTCATTTGGAGATTATTCGATGAGATGTTGCTGACGACGACGTTCGGAAGGTAGGCCCGTGTCTGCGACCCACTTGGCTGTAAAGACCGCGGCCTAGGTTCACGCCTCGATCGCATAGGGAAACGTACAGGCAAACGCGATGAGGCCGATCCGGTGGTACTCTGGCACGCCGTCATCCAGGAGGCGATCATTGTGGGTATCGTGGATGCCACGGTCGCCACGGAGCTCGAAGAGGTCGTGGTTGTGGTCATCGTCCCGGCGCCTTTCCTGACCATATAATTGTCACCGTCGACGGCTAACAGCCTCGACATGGTCGTCGATATGTTTTTCGTGTCGTAGGTTTGCTTCTTTTTCGGCGACGACAGACCTTGGCTCTCGCACGTCCTGGATGTCGTTTTGACGATCTTCTGGTATTCCTCGTCGGTTGTACTCGCCGTTGTTATTAGATGGAGTCTAT
Organism: Halictus ligatus; assembly: GCA_028454255.1. Classification (NCBI taxonomy): domain Eukaryota; kingdom Metazoa; phylum Arthropoda; class Insecta; order Hymenoptera; family Halictidae; genus Halictus; species Halictus ligatus. The sequence continues at coordinate 546,306 of CM052145.1, read as the reverse complement.
CTTGCAACCTGACCGCAGGCTGTTGCACCTGCGGAACGGCGGTCGCAGCTGCGGCCGATGTGTTTGTCGTCCGCTTCATCGCTCGGCCCTATGGTCCCGACCATCCAATCACTCTTTCTCGCTCCCTCCTGCCCTTCTATAGTTTTGGCTTTCTGGCCTTGATATGTATTCAATTTTTTTTTCTTAAATCATATTTTGTCTGCGGTTCCATTATATGCATGCTATATGTTGCCATTATCGGTTGCCATTATTTTTATGCTATCGCAGCCAGGAACGCCGTGGCTGTAATCTATAGAAATCAGCTCCATTAATCGGGGCATCGTCGATCGCCGATCTCAAACTCGAAGGGAAACGCTTCGTTCGACGATTAACTTATCGGACAGCTAGCTCGGACGTTCTCATATCTCTCCGATGAAAAGATTCCATTCGAGGATAACCTAACACGGACGAAACGAAAACGCGAGCCGCCGCTGATACGGGGCAACAGAGAAACGACCGCGCAGCGATCCAGCGCCGCTAACTCGGTCGAAGTGGAAATAGACGATGGATAAACGCGCTGCTCCGCGGAACAGATGAAGTAAAGAAAAATAAAACGACGAGAAAGAGATAGAAACAGAGAAAGAGAGGGAGAGAGAGAGAAAGAGAGAGAAAGAGAGACGAACGAAGAGAAAGAGTCGATCCCGTGAGTGTGACCTCGTGTAAATTCGTTTTCCATAAATCTCGCTCTCCTACCGCACGCTTCTCTCCTTCCCTCTCGCCGTGACCCTCTCTTTCGCTCTTTCTTTCTCTCTCTTTACCCGTGCCTCTCGCGTTCTCCGTTCAGAGCGCGCACACACGACCTTTGTATAAACGCCGAGATTCGCCGAGCCAAACGAAACCGGTTTCGTTAGGCAACGACACCGAACGATTTTCAACGTACTCCCGCGCGCCGCGTGTACACCCTCGAGTGACCCTCGTGGCTCGCGCCGAACTCGTCCCGAAGCGTTTCCCTCCGATAACAATTCGATGCAATGAACTTACCAAAAATGCTTCCGATGGTAGTGCGGGCCAAGGATCATGCGATGTCTCCGTCATCGAGGGATATGCGGGCTTGCAGTCTAGTCTGGTTGGTTCCTTTTAGGTTTTAATTCTTCGGTGTTGTTGTTCTTCGTGTTGTGACCACGTCGATCACGGAACGCGACACCACTCGCCCTTACCTCGAGTAAGGCAGGTTTGCGACTGACGCGTCTCCTGTATCTGGGAGCGATCCTACTCCTCGCCGAATGATTCGTGTGCGGATCGCTTTACCAGCAGCGGGTCACCGTGTGTTCTCTGCTCTCTGCTTCTCTGCTCTGTTGGTAACGGAGCAGAGACCGGTCGACGGTTGCCCGCAGTCATGTTCCCTGTCTCTCAACACGTGTACGAGTCTCGTTTAAATCCGGTATCTGTGCGCACTCTTCGATCTAGTCTTGTCTTCTGTCGCAATCGTTTGTCAATTGATCCGTCATCTCCGCCGATAGATGTTCGTGGCTTTTATTCGCCACCCAACCAACCAGCGACAAAGTTCGACTTCTCCTACGCTTCCGGAGGTCCGACCCAGACTACGGATCGACAGGAAATGATTCTCGACCCGAACACGGACCGTATAAATACTACCCCGCCGTCGCAGCGCACGCACCACGGGATGGAAAAGTCCACTGCACTTTTTGCGCGCGCACACCTGTACGCACGTCGCTCCGCGCAGTTATGTGTACGATACCTATCCGTCTATCCGTTTCTCTCCCTCCCTCCCTCTCCCTCTTTCTCTCTCTCGCTTCCTATCTCCTGTATCCTTGCGCCATCTCTCCTCCTCGGCACGCTCTCTCTCTCTCTCTCTCTCTTTCCCCTCCAGTTTCTCTTTCCTAGAGGCACACACGAATCCGCTATCCCCTCTTTCGTTGGCGAGCACACAGCCGGTCAACACGCCTACTAGCAACCGTGGGGGCCAAATCCCAAACTTCTTCCCCCTTTTCTCTCTCTCTCTCTCTCTCTCTCTCGCTCTCTCTCTCTCTCTCCCTCTCAAACACACACACAGACACTCGCGCACCCAAACGCACGCAGCACCGTCTCCCTCTCTACCCCGTTTCTTCCCTTTTCACTCGGTTGCCACCTCCGGCTCGTTCGCAATGTTCTCCTATCTCGACTTTTATCTCTGGTTAAGCGTGCGCCGGAGAAGAGTCCGAAGACTTCGGCTTTCGCTCGTCGAATAGAGATGCGCAGCGTCTTCGAATATTGTCCCGCAGGAACTGGCAGGCCTGCTGTCCGCAGATCGACGCCGAACCCTTTTATGCGACACGACTTTTTACCACCTTTTCTCCCCCACTCTCTCTCTCTCTCTCTGCGTGTGTCTTTCGCTCTGTCCCGACCGCCGATCCGTTCGTGTCGCGCGGATAGATTATTAGCGATAGAGGCCTCTCGCGCGCCTTTCGATCTTACTCACTGGTTTTCTTTTGCACGTAGGACAACACCACACGCGTCGATTCCCCGCAACCGGTGACCGGTTGCCATACGCCGCACGATTCACCACGATCCCCTACCAGAGAGAATATTCTCTTCTCCGGCGGCTTGGCGCACAGCTGACCGGCCGGTCCGCCAAGTCCGGTCAATAGCCATAGCAGTCGCGCAGCCTATTGAGGGTAGCTCGTGCTCGTTACTCGGTGCTCGGCGTTCTGACTCGGTCGGTCCCGTCGTGTTTCGACTGTTTCCGTGGCGTTTGCGCGGCGCCACCGGCGTGTCGAGTCGACCCGGAGCCCCGGGCTCCCGGCACGTCGGCGGCGGCGGCGGCGGTGGCGGCGGCGGCCCGATCGAAGCCGACCAGAAGCTTCGCGGACAAACTTGTTCGCTCGTTTTGTATTCGCCGTGCTTTTCTCCCTCCGAATCCCGTTGTGCCGACTTCCCAGGCCGTCCAACAACCGGTGATTTACCGATCGGTAGGCGAACATCCGACGACTATCGTTCTCTATCGTTTCGAGGCTGACTACTTCGAAATTCAACGGAGCTGTGGACCACGTTCGTTCGCCCTACAACGGGCTAGACTACCAGAGACCATTCTATTACGAATTACACCGTCGAGGCGATTCAAGCGAGATCGGTCTACTGCCACCCGGGCTCGAGCTCGGTCTTAGCCTTATCTTACGGCCCGGCGGCGATAAAGTCGCCGAACGCCGGACGGAAAAACCAAAAAAAAAAAACATGTCGCTAAACATGAAAACACACTCACCGGCCGGCCCCCTGACAAGCCCGCGGACGATGGTGCGCGACTAAATCGGAAGCCCAACACCCGCGCGCGCGGGTGATGCTGCTCGCGCGGCGTCCGTCGACGAACAAAAGACCGTTCTGCTCCCCACCTTTTTCGAAACGTTGATCGTTCGTGTCATGCGTAGATCCTTGTGCGCCGGTGATTTACAGATCCGAAAGAGATAGAAATTCCAGCGGGCACGGAGGCGTAAAAATAAATCCGCGGCGATAAAGCGAATTGCGGCGTACGGCCGCCCCGTGCACCGCCTCTCGGATACCCCCGGACAATTCAATGGAAGAAATTGGAAGAAACATCCCCCGCCCCGAGCTCGGTGAAGAAAGAAATCAAACGCACTGTGTTCCCTTCTCGCGTGTCGTAAATGTCAATACCGACGGGGCTGGTATCAGATTTCATTCTTCGCGATCCCCTCTCTCTCTCTCTTTTCCACCCCTTTTCTCTCTCGCCCTCTCCGCCTTTCTCTCCCTCTCTCTAACGTTCTTATCTTCGGGTGCTATACGTTCAAGTGCGTACGCACGTGCTCTCGCGCGCACCAAGGGCCTCTGGCACTCGAATCACATGAAAGGGCCTCGCGCGGTGTACTCGAAAGGGAAGAAAGAGACGTCAAAGTGAAAAGCGACTTTCCAGGGCAAAAGAGGCGAGGGACAGGGGATAGGAAGACCGAGGGATTTGACAAGCCAGGTTTCGAATAAGGGTGGCGCAGGGTAAAGGCACGCGATACAAGGATCCCCGGACGTAGGATGATCGAATTCGGCCGCGCAGACGCACCACCCTTCAGTGTCCTGTTCAAGGTCACCGGCGGCAATCATGCCTAACCCTTCGCCCTGCATAAGCAGAGTCACGACCGATCGATTTCTCATCTAAAAGCTAATTGATAGACCCTTTCAGATTTCGACGGGTCTCGGATTAAACTCTAGCCGATGGTTATTTGGTCAGTACCCCCAGCGCTAGGGGCTGTTCTTCTTTTACCCCGTGACGAACACCCCAGGGCAATGTCTGTCGAACCCTCGGCAGGTCGATTTTTTGAGGGGGAGCGCTGGACAACAGTAATTGTACTTCGACGGCCACTAGACAAACTGAGAATATCGGTATACCCAACCGATTGCCAAAAGAATCTTTATTAATCTGTAGCGGCCATGGTGCGTGGGAACGTGGGAATTTTCGGATGCGAGAATTCCATCCTTCTCAAGTGCGTACCATGAGAGGTCGGATTGAGGGCTTGGTCAATTAAGTGACGATTACCAGAACCTCGGCCCGATCGTTGCAGTATCCTTAAGAGCGAAGTCCCCGGATGCAGTTGTTTTGGGGGAGGAAACTTTCTCCATGTCCTTGTGGGGGTGGAGAACTTCCCCTTATTTCAACGGTTTTCGGGGACCTTATTAACGCGCTCTCAGGAAGCAGAACCGAGAAAAAAACGAATCTTCGGCGTGGACACATCGCGTTACATTGTCCGACCTGTCGACTCCGCGTGACTCTGTAGCATTTTCTCAAGACACCTTCGTATATTAAATAGTTTTATACCGGTTCGCGATCTAACCTTCATTATTTACCCTCATATTCTAAAAATCAGCATTTGCGAATAGATTTCCATCATTCGGTGAAGAACGGTGGCGGGCTGTAGCGCCGACGGGCAGAGGAAGTCTGACGATCTATATCCTTTTCCCCTTGTAAGTAGAACAAAACGGCAGTAGATGGCCGAAACGGGAAGTCCGCGGTGCCGGGCGCACAGTGAATCCAGACGGTCGTTTCGCATGTGCCAGCCTCCTCTGTCTACTGGATTTCCTTGGCATGTTCGAAACGATTGGAACGGGAACGGGAAAAAACCGACGGGTTTTACGAGCATACCTGATTCCTGGCGTTCGAACTTATACATCATAAGGGCGATCGAGGTAATCGCCGCATTCCTAGATTATTCGACGATACGATCGCGCGGCGGGAAACGCGTTTCTTTCATAGCTGGAATCGCGGTATGTTGCGAATCTGGTCGAAGGAGGCGCGGCGCGCTTTTCACGCGCGTTATTAAATACCTCCGAGGCGAGCTGAACCATTCAGGATAAATTTCAACTGCGCAGCCAGCTCTGTATATTTTCCCGGCGATGCTTGCGTTACATATAGGAACAGATCTGGGTACAGGAAAAGTCTCTGGAAAAATTGGAGACGACGAAACCGCGCCAATATCCTCTACCAAAAATCTAGACACTTCGAGAGCAGTTAGGGTAGATTCACCGAAGAGGCTCCGCCCGGACAAAGATTCGACATCTCAGTTTCTGGCGTAGAAAGAAAAGTTTTCCTGCTGGCCTGAAAAACTGTCGAAACGACCCGCCCTCGCCTAATCAGATCGTGACTCGAAAGTTCAACAACCATAGCGATAACGCCGATATTTGTCGATGTGAACGCAGCACGCGTCCAAACAGATCTCGGACTCGATCGATGGATCGTGGCGGTCACGCGCGCGCGGGGTCACGCGTTAGCGCGTGCACGCCCTCGATCGAGACGCGACTGCAAAAGAGAAACTTATCGTAGTCTTTCATTTTTCGCATACAAATCTTATCTTGCGGAACGGCGTTCGCACGGTGACGTGTATTTTTGCACGTTGTCGGCGCCCGTATGATTAGCCGCCGTCGTCGCATCATTTCGACGGGCGGTTGTCATAGCGATGCTAAAACAATTTCCTTTTGGGCTAACGTATTTCCAACGAGAAAAATTACATTTTCTCGTTTGACGGACGAAGGGAGCCGAGCTGAGCCAGTTCCACCTCGAAGTTCTTTGAAGACGAAGTTTGCAATGGCAACGCCCACCAATTAAGCGGAACCTTCGCTGTACCCCACTCTGCCGCCTGGTACAACCACTTCCATAGAAAGAACTACGGTGGGGATATAAACGGAGAGGTGGGGGAAGCGAGCACATACGCGATCGCTCAATAATGGGATACGCCCCGAGAAGGCCAGCCCACAGACCGCATAGAGCCCACCCTCGCGCACTTATTAAAAAACTGCCCTAAAAGAAAATATAATTGGATTTTGTGGTAATCAAGCAGACAGGGCCCTCGTTGACGATACCCAATATGATTTTACGAAGTTAGTCGACAACTAATTGGCAGTTTTTGAGATTTCAAAGGGGAATGGTTCGAGGCATCCCAAGACGACTTTCCACAATCCTTGTACATCTTCCCCGTTAATTGTCAAGCTTCTAACCGTAATCGCATCACGATCCGCATCTTCCGTCAACGTTTAAATGACAAGGGTAAGGTCGACCGCACCCGCGTAATCCGAACCGGCTTTTCTTTTCCACGGTGCACAGACGGCAATTTCAACGAAATCGGATTCAATAGCAAAAAACTTTCAGAGAAATGATGTATAGCATGTTAAAACAAAATTTTTTCGGCGCGTGTTATTGGAAAGAGAAAATTTTCTGGAATTTCTGCACGTTTAACGAATTTTCTCAAGGTTAAAAAACGTTCGAATCATAATCTCCCGATTTTTCCCGTATTCTACAAAGTTTCTGCTTTAATTTGAAAAAAATTTCATCACTCTACCTCATTTCTATCGAAAGTTCTGTGATTCCGAATACGATTTCGTCGAAATTGCCCGCTGTGCGGCGGACGGTTTCGCGCGTCTCTCGCACGACTATAATCGCGTATCAAAATTACTGACGCGCGAACTTATTCGAGCTGGTAGTCGGCGTTGCTCGTTTCTGCACGGCTTACGGAGTCGATCGACGTCGACTCCATCGATGCGTACAGGCCGCTTACGTAACGATACAAATGGATTCGCGAAAGATTCGTGCCGCCGTCAGGTGTGCGTGAGTGTGTCTGTTCCTTTTTCTTTTTTTTTTTCGTTTTATTCCTCGAATCGAATTGCGAATCGTGCTTCGCGTGGAGACGTCGTCACTTTCTGCGATTTGATTCGAGGAAATCGAGATTGCTTTCGAGTCTCGAGCCCGGAACAATGCCGCACAGGAATATAGGAATCGTGGGGGCAGATAAACGATAATGAGACGAGTTACGCAATCGAAGAAATTGCTGTTGTCTCGCCGAGAATAATTAGCTAGGGAGCGTAAGTGGCGAACCAACAGACCGAGGTAAGATACGCCGAGCGTCCTTCATTAGTCGTCTCGTAATCAATGCCGTCTAAAGTTTGATTATAACTGAACTTGGACGTCTTGACTTATAGGAACTTCTCTTAATTTATTTCTTGGTATTAAAACTTCCCGAGGGATCTTCATTAAGTCGGAATTAATCTGTGAGGCAGAGAAAACTCATAGAAAGCGGTGGTCAAACCGCTTTGGCGATTCAGAACGTACGTACGCGTGTTCCTCCACCGAGAACAAAGGAAAAAAATTATTTACGGAATGACCCGATGCGTATCTCCAAACCGAGAATCCGCCACGAACGCTCCGAGTGTTAACGATTTACACGATGCATGCGAGACAACGTCCTTTTGGAACGTCGGCTGATAAGATAAGCGAGCAGACATTTGATAGGCGATCATTATGCACCGGGCCGAAACGGCGATTGCTCCGAAAATGCCGAAGCCAGCGTTGTTATCGGATCCGCAGTCATTAACATCGACCATTTCCGACGAAAACAGACAATATTAAATCCTGAGGTAGCAAGGTTGTTAATCGGCGCGCGTTAATTATTCACTATCGAAGTCCACGCATTGTTCTGCAACGGTGCGTTTAATCGAATTATAAATTGTATAATTCGATGATATCGGCGAGTTTCATGCATAACGACTGATAGAACACGTGCGTCACTCGATCGAGAAAAAAAGAAGCGATCACGGTTTAATTACGCAGTACCGTACCGAACGGTTGCATCTCATCCTCCATCGAAACCCTGCTCGGATCCCCGAGGCGATTCCCAGCTCGGCAGACAGGCAGAATAAGCTATTACTCCTTTTTTTTCCGGCGCACGCGTTTTAATTAAACGAAATTGAATAGGGGCATCATCGCAACCCTCGATCGACTTCACCGGTGCTACTCCTTTCCTGTTTTCCTCGCGTTGAAGCAATCCTTTACCCGGGGAATCCCGAATTTCCCATAGCAACGTGACGGTGCACACCATTACCCATGACCTCCGCCCTGCGCCTGGCGGCCCTCTATATTTGCGAATCAATTCAGCTCCATTGCGTCCATCCCGGCTGTGTGTAACATTCCCTGAAATGCATCCGGCGAGCTTAATCGAAACACGCAATTTCAGCAAGGAAAAACACCGGCTCGCCGCCCGATTTTCTTTTCCCTATTTCTGACGTAGCCACGTGTGCCCCGAGGGCGGTACGCGAGTCTGCAACCCCCGCCCCCAGCACGCCGGTCCACGGTTTCCTTCTACCAACCAGAGAACCGTATCTCTTCGAGGAAATAATTGATGTCGAGTCTGATTTTCCGATGTGACGCGCGTCGAGGCAGAGCAATTACGAAACTTGCGGAACTGTAAGCCCCCTATTACCTCTCAGCAGGATAATGCGTCGATTCCGTTCGAGCGGAGACCAGCCCGTTGCCAGCGAAGATCTTAGACGGTTCAGCTCACACAGAATCAATTAATTCTACAGTTAATTGTGCAGGCCCTGTACTGGCTTCGAGATTATTTCGCAAGTAGTGGAGCGTCAAGGGAGCGAACACCAGCCCTGTTATCCCGGGATTACCAACACCTCGACGTTCGAGCTGTAGATCAGCGCGGAACGCCGCGGGTCAATTTAAATGGATTAATGTCGCAAGTTCGTTCTTCGGCAAAGTGAATTTCCCCGAGCGCAGAAATTCGCCGGACCCGCAAAAAGAAAAAAAAAAGAAAATATGCGGAACGCGAGGTTGGGGATTTTAGTTTTATGCGACAGACTTCTGCGAGTGACTGGTACACTGTCTGTGTTAGTGTCTATGACACTGTCTGCCTGCCGACTGTAACTCCCCTCCGGTTTCTGACTACAATATTCTCTTCATATGTACTGTCAGTCAAAAAAGTCTCCGTACACCTTTCCGTGTAAACCTTTTGAATTTGCAGAGGCGCACGTTGAAAAGGATCAAAGCTTCTGGAATAATGTTAGATCTAGTAATGAATGTAAATTTACTACTTCTACTTCGGATGGAAATGTTAATGCGTGGAGAAAGCCAAATGAGAGCAGATGAAACGCAAAAATTTACTCCCTTCGCTTAAGTACGGAAGCGGCAGCGTGATGGTGTGGGGGTGTTTGAGTGCCGGAAGGGTCGGTGATTTAGTCTTTACTGGCGGTAGAATGGCTCGGCATAAATATCTGAATATTTTGAAAGAAAATTTACAAAACAATGCCAGAAAAGTCGTTTATCTTCCAGCAGGATAACGACCCTAAGCACATGGCTAAGAAAGTAGAGGAATGGGTATTATACAATGTCCCGAAACAGCTACATACACCACCACAATCTCCCGACGTTCGTGCAATCGATCATTTCGGGGGAGAAATAAGAAGTATATTTAAAGAACAGGAAACACCTAAAATCTAAAATATTGTTGGAATGGGAAAATATTCAGCCAAGTACAATGCAAAAGTTAGTTCAAACAATAAATTCTTGTACGGTCTACGGAGACTTTTTTGACTGACTGTATGTATGCATTATAAATCGGTGTGCGCCAGGATCGCTGGCAATGTATCAGAAATAAGAACAAAAGGATGATAAACGAGACAGGAGCGAGCGAAAAGATTGAAGGGAAACGTAGGGGGAGTAGAAGCAGAAGTACACGAGGAAGAAGAATTTCTGAAGGAAATATGGTATATTAAAAAGAACGGGGCGAGGTGTTTCCCTCTGGCATCGCGAATACCTAAAAACCCTCGGCGGACGAAGACGACCCGTACGGTCGCCGAAAACCACAGGGCGAATGAGAACCAATGGAAATATTCCAGGCTCGAAGGGAACGTCTTGAATTCTGGAGGTAAGAGGGGCTCGCGAAACTAATTGTTAAGCTGTATCCATTAGGAGTCGGATGTTGGCAAACGAAAATTCGAGAAATAGAGGGAGGGATTAAACGCGTTCGTTGAGAAAGGTGAGCGCCACGAATAATGTAGGCGCCGTTCCGAGGGAAATCCTTTTCCGTAGGGACAAAAGGGATACTCGAAGCGGGGGTGGAAAATGAGCAGTGCATTAAGAAAATACAAGTCTCAGATTGAAGGTATTCACGGGAGGGAAGGGCGAGAGAGAAAAGCAGTCTCCGTGACGGAACAACTGAAACGAGTAAAAGCGTATTGCCGACCCGAAAGAGGGAACGCATTCTCGCTCGCATACTCGCTCGCATACTCGCTTGCTCGAGGTGGTCGGGTTAATTTTAGTTTAATCGACCGACCTGATATGAAGAGCCGCATACAAAAGTAAGCATACGTAGGCGCGCGCGCTCTCTCTCTCTCTCTCCCCCTCCCTCCCTCACCCTCTCTCTAGAGAAAAACGAGTCGGAGCACGCCACTATACACACGGAAGGACTTGTTATGCATTATACTCGACTGCCTTTGCTTGCCTTTCACCCCCGCCCGGGAATATTCAGTTCCGAGTTTCACGACCCTCGGGCGACCACTGGCAAAGGTGTTAGCGTATCGTGCACCCGGAATAATAGCTAGGGATCACCCTACCGTTGGTGTTACGTGTGCCGGACAGTTCCGCGAAAAGAATGTGCCGAGAGAAGGATCGAGATACGCCGGCGACCCGTGTAAGTACACTTCGGTGAGATGAAAGGACGGGTTTTGGGAAAAGGTAAACTTCTAGGATGGACAGGATGTGTGCTCAGCCAGGAGCAAATGTTTCGACTTTAGGCGAGTCACATGTCCGCGTCCGTGTCCGTTCAGCACTTTGTGTACTTGTATTGTTTGAGTTGATCTTTGGGCTGATCGAAATTGCTGCCAGAAATTTCTCCCATAAAACGCATGAAATCCGCCGTAACAATGAGAAAAATTAAAACAGTATTGATTCCCGGTCACACCCGGGTAACGGACAATGCGCCGATGTAACAAGAGAGCCTGAAAAACACTCCACAGAAGGGCCGCGTTCTCGCAACGCATAATTTAATTTCGATCAATTTCGAGTAATCAACCCTCTTCAGTGACAATCCTATCGAAGAAATGATTACGTGTTAATTGTTTACTGGACGAGGGTGAGTCCGACGAGAAGCCAACGTCTAGACTCTGTCCAACTCTTCGTTTGGTTGTATTGTTCGACTCTCTTTTTGCTGTGCGAAATTGCAGACTGAAATTTCTGCCATGCACGCATAAAATCCGCGGTAACAATGAGAGAAATTAAGATAATATTGATTCCCGGTCGCACCCGGGTAAACGACAATGCACCGATATAATAACAGAGCCAGCAAAACACTCGACGGAAGGGCCGCGTTCTCGCAGCGCAAAAATTCGAATAATCAATCCTCTTCACTGACAATCCTATCGAATAAATTATTACATGCTAATTATTTACTGCCCGAAGGTGAGCTCGACGATAAGCCAATGCTTCGAATTTGTTCAACTCTTTGTTTGTTTATATTGTTTTAGTCTCTTTTTGCTGTGCGAAACTGCAGCCCGAAATTTCTCCCATACCCGCATATAATCCGCGGTAACAATGAGAAAACTCAAAATGATATTGAATCCCGTCTACCCGGGTCTAACGGCTAACGCACCGTTGTAATAACAGAGCCAGTAAATCACTCCACAAAAGGACCGTATTCGCGTCGCGGTAATTAAATGTCAATCAATTTTGATTAAACAATTCTCCTCACCGACGGTAATATCGATGACAGTATTAAATGTGAATTGCTTAATGCGCGAGGGTAAGCTTGACGAGGAGCCAATGGAGGAGCTGCGTACAGCTCTTTGTTTGCTTGTATTGTTTAAGTTTTTCTCTTTTGCCGTGCGAAATTGCATGCAGAAAATTCTCCCGTAAACGCATTAAATTCACGGTAACGTTGGGAAAAATTAAAATTAAAATTGAAATAATATTGATTCCCGGTTACCCTGGTAACGGGCGGTTCCCGGGGCCGATGGGGCCGCGTTCCCGCCATGCAAATTAAATGCCGATTAATTTCGTGTAAACAATTCTCTTTCCTGATAATCCTATCGATTTTCTCAGATTAAATATTACATGTTTGCTGCGCAAGGGTGAGCTCTCGTCGACGCGTTCTATCGTGACTTGAGCAGCCGCGAGAGGCTTCCGTTTGATGGTCAAAGTGCATACGGATGAGCCGTGTAAATTAGGACGGGCGAGAGGGGTGTCGAGGTCGTTCGGATCGAAATCATTCAATTAAGGTCAGAGGAAGCGGATCAACACCGTCGGACCCGGCGACTTTCCTCGCTCTCCAAGACAGGGGAAAGACGCTCCCCGAACCAGCGAAACTCTCTCCCCTGACAAAATCCGTCGATGCTTCGTCCATTGTGGCTCGAAAGTGGAAAAGGAACCTCTCGGGAATCTCTTCGTTCCCGTATTAATAATTCTAGGGATTCGAACTTTCTATAGACACGAAAAATTGAGCGAAGCGAGACTCGCGAGATCCTTTGTCCCGATCCGAGGGATCAAGGATCGACGACAGACACGAGGACCCTCGCGAGATTGCGCCTCGCGAGGCTTACGGAAGTTAACGCTCCCCGGGTGATAAGCATGTGCAGGCCATTCTCCGGGGACGAATCGAATACAAATCGAACTCGACAAGAGGGGGATGGTCGCGGCTCCTTGGGGGGTAACGAGCCATAAAACATTGAGTGGTAAATCCACACGATCGAGGCTTTCCGGGAACAACAGACCGCTCGGAAACGAGCGTTCGCCCTCCTCCATCGGTCGAGGGTGTTCGGCAGGATTACCGGTATGTTGACCCGGGCGAAGAAGTGAAAAAAAAAAAAAATAAAAATACGAAATCCCCGGGCGCGTCTGCTGCAAGGGCAAAGATAAAAAGAGATAGAGAAATGGTCGGGGAAATCGGAAATCGAGGAAAAAAGGGGGGAAAGCAACGGAAGGGCGAGACGCTTGCGCGAAGAGCTCGTTTCCATGGATTCGGTGGTTTCACGTAGCAACAGGAGGAGCTTTGACCACGTTCGATTGTCCTTCCAAACAACTCCGTACCCCATCGTTTTCTATACGTCACCGCGGCTCAGGTGGAACGCACCGTTCAGAAGCCCTTTTATAAGGGATGGGAGGAGCTTTCGAACGATCCTGGGGAAAAGGGTCGTGGCGGTGGGAGATTGATCGGCGGATGCTGTTAGGCGATACCGACGATTCACAATACCACAGAGACGCTAACTGCGATCCTACGTGGTCCCATTGTCAATCGGAAAAACCTGTCCTCTATTAATTTTCATTTAACAGGTTGACTGGCGTGTCACCGTCGCACGGCTTATGGAAATATTTAACCATATTTAACCATAATTTATTTAATATCTAACCATATTTGTCCATATTTAACCCTTAACCCTTTTAGTGCCGGGCGAAAAAGAAAAAATACAATATACTTTGTATGAAAATTAATAATATTGCACAACAATTTATTTGAATTCTCCCGTAATGAAATTAGACCAGTTCTAACGTATTATAAATTTATTCGAGATGCGAATAATACAGCGTTACCAAGGTGTTGGCCGAAATATCGGATCTGGCACTTTTCGCAAGTGGAGCAAGGGCCGATATATCAGCCTCCGGCGCTAAAAGGGTTTCACTCGAAGGGAAATATTATTAGGCAGACGGTTAGCAACACTGTTCGCAATTTCTATTACAGGAACACGCGCACGTTTAATCGCACGGCTATCGGACATAACGAGGTTTATTATTAGGGGAGTTATTGTGCATTGGTGTGGAAACGGTTTTAAAATTGAAGTGGTCTGAGACGGGACACGCGCCGACAGATGGTCCCCCGTCCTCGGACCCGGTTCAACTCCCCGGTGAAATTAGTGTAATTTCCTGTCTTTTAAAGGTGACACGGACGGAAGGGAACGCCAAGGGAAAATTGTAAATTCAGTTTCGATCACCGACAAAGCAGACCGTGCACACCTGAGCCCGCCGGCAACGGTCCTAACGACGATGAATTTCGAACGAACGACGATCACCAGTGACGCACGAGGTTAATTTTACAGCCGATCGATGGGCAAAGAAAGTCTTGATACCGACGCCGAACCGCGCACCGCGAATCGCAACTGAGGCGCAAACAAATCATCTTAATGCCTTCTCGAACAATTAAGCCTGGCGGAGATTGTTGAGGCGTTGCCCTGTACGTATCTGTAATAAATTGTTCAGACAGGATTATTTCAAAATCTATTCCTCGGAGAAAGAATTGAGACCCAAGTTGAAACCGAGGATGAAAAATCACGAAATCGATCGAAGCTTTCGGCTAATTGGATCAGATTCGATCCGGGTGATTGAAACCAGCCCGAGAACCGGCGTTAATGGAAAAAGGAGAGCCCATTGCTCCTCTGGATGCCAGGGAGTATCAATTTCCGGATGAATTTAGTCGGATCGGCCGATATTTTCCGTTCCGTGGCTAATTTGCGGAGAAATTTCTCGGCGAAGGGAGTGCTGCTCGTGCGAGCCGCCCGAACTCTCTGCCAAATTGCGATCAGCTGCTTCTACATGAATCGCAGCCGGCGCGCGCTCGGTTATTTGCTTCGAAAACGTGCCCCGAAACTCGAAATATCGAGACCGTAAGAAGTTAATAACATGTCCTCCGAACATGTGTACGGCAAACCTTAAATCCGTATCGAAAGATTCAATGTATTCAGATTATCGGCGTCCTGTGTTGGCATAGACTTTCAAGTGGGCGGTATGTTGCACGGTGGTTCAGATTGGAAAATCGTCTAACATTTTTATGTAACTTTGAAACCGTATGTGATGTTATCGTGAAACTTGAACCAGAAAGAACGCTCTTTACTGTCTTTATTTAAGTATTAAATATTCATATAGTCGATTTTGTAAGGAAATGTCACACGATTTTCCAATCTGAACCACTGTGTGCCGTAGCCGACGTCAGGAGGAATCTTATCAGGCGACTACACCACGGCGTTGAACCTCGAAATAACGCTGAAACAGTGTTGATCAGGTTTTCTAGCCAAACACCACGGTGAGATAACCCGCGTCGCCGACGGGGGTCCCGTTTATTAGCGCAGGAAGCGAGTCCCAGGACGGGCAAGAGAGCTTCCCGAAGTATTTCGAGCTTTTGTCCTGGTGAAGCGAGGCGGACACCGTTCCTTTTGAGTACCGCGGACGAAAAACTAGACTCGGAAGAGATCACCCCTCCGGACTGAATACCGTCTTTTTCCGAGTTCGCGAGAACGCGCTTACCCGTGGACTGTCTTTTCAGTTTTGTCGGGAGGGCAGGTTTTTCTCCCGACGACGGCGAATGCCACGAATACTAGGGAACGGACTATGGGGATTTTCACACTCCTGCCTCCCCTTTCAATCGGCCGTCGAAGATTCTTATTGAATTTTGTATAGTTCCGGTTGATCTTTGCGCTCTTCGAAATTGCAGCTCGAAATTTCTCCCATAAACGCTTGAAATCCGATGTAACGACGAAACTAATCAAAATCATAATGATTTCCGCTCATCCTGGTATCGGTAATGAACCGATGTAATTACAGAGCCAGGAAAACAGTCCACAGAAGGGTCGCGTTCCGCCCCGACAAAGGAAATGCCGATGCATTTCGAGTATACGATCCTATTTAGTGACAATCTCATTAATTACAATATTAAATGTTAATTGACCACTGCGCGAGGGTGAGCTCGAGGAGGAGCCAATATTCTCACCATGTCAAGCTCTCTGTGTGCTTGAATTGTTTTTTTTTTTTGCTGTCTGAAATTGCAGCCAGAAATTGTTTTCAGAAACGTATGCAGTCCACCGTAACGACGAAAAAAATCGAAATGATATTGATTTCCGGTACACTGGAAACGCTAATCAACCGATGTAATAAGAGAGGCAGCTAAACGCTCCGTAGGGGGCCGCGTTCCCGACGGGCAACAAAAAGGCCGATGAATTTGAAGTATACTAGTCTATTTATTGACAACCCCATCGATTGCAATATAAAAACTTAATTGTTCACTGTGCGAGGGTGAGCCCGAAGAGGAGCCAATTTTTCCACCACATCCAGCCCTTTGTGAACTTTTATTGTTTGAGTTTTTTGGCTCTGTGAAATTGCAAACAGAAAGTTCTCTCATAGACGCATGAAATCAGCGGTAACAGCAGGAAAAATCAAAATGGTATTGATTTCCGGTCACCCTGGTAACGCTAATGATCCGATGTAATTAGACAGCGAGCAAAACACACCGCAGAAGGGCCGCGTTCCGCCGGGTACATTAAATGTCAATGAATTTCGAGTATACCATTCTATTTAGTGACAATTCCATCGATCACAATATTAAATGTTAATTGATCACTGCGCGAGGGTGAGCTCGACGAGGAGCCAATGTTTCCACTATGTCCAGCAGTTCGTGTGATTGAATTGTTTTCTTTTTTTCGCTGCCTGAAATTGCAGCCAGAAATTTCTCTCATGAACGCGTGAAATCCGCCATAACGACGAAAAA
Source organism: Halictus ligatus (assembly GCA_028454255.1). Classification (NCBI taxonomy): domain Eukaryota; kingdom Metazoa; phylum Arthropoda; class Insecta; order Hymenoptera; family Halictidae; genus Halictus; species Halictus ligatus. The sequence continues at coordinate 529,534 of CM052145.1, read as the reverse complement.
AATTAAAATGTTATTGATTTCCTGTCACCCTGGTATCGGTTATGAACCGATGTAATTACAGAGGCTGCAGAACCCTCCACAGAAGGGCCGCATTCCCGCCGGGCAAATGAAATACCGACGAATTTCGAGGATATGAATATATTTAGTGACAACCCCAGCGATTACAGTATTAAATGGTATATGATCACCGCGCAAGGGTGAGCTCGAGGAAGTGCAAATGTTTACACTATGTCCAGCACTTTGTGTACTTATATTCTTTGAGTTTTTTTTTTTGCAGTTGGAAATTGCAGACTGAAATTTCTCTCGTAAACGCATAACATCCGCCGTAACGACAAAAAAAAACAAAATGATATTGATTTCTGGTCACCCTGGTGTCGATAATGAACGGATGTAATTACAGAGCCAGCAAATCCCTCCACAGAGGGGCCGCGTTCCCGCCGGGCAAATGAAATACCGTTGAAATTCAGAGTATACGCTTGTATTTAGTGACAATCCTATCCATTACAATATTAAATATTAACTGATCACTGTGCGAGTGTGAGCTCGACGAGGAGCGAATGTTCTCAGCATGTCCAGCTTTCTGAGTACTTGTATTCTTTATTCTTTGCTGTGTGAAATTGCAGCCAGAGAATTCCACCATAGACGCATGAACCCCGCGGTAACAACAAGAAAAATAAAAATGATATTGATTTCCGGTCACCATGGTAACGCCAAAGGACCGATGCAATAAGAGAGACAGCGAAACGCTCCACAGAGGGGCCGTTTTCACGCCGGGAAAATGAAATGCCGATGATTCTCGATTAAACAATTCTCTTCAGAGACAGTTGTATCGATAAGATATTAAATGTTAACTTCGAGAAGCCAATGTTTCCACCATGTCCAGCGCTTTACTTGTATTGCTTGAATTTTTTTTTACTGTGTGAAATTGCAGCCAGAAATTTCTCCCATAGACGCATGAAGTCCGCGGTAACAACGAAAAAATTCGAAATAATATTGATTTCCGGGCACCCTGGTAACGCTAATGATCCGATTTTAATTAGAGAGCGAGCAAAGCACACCACGGAAGGGTCGCGTTCCCGGCGGGCAGATTAAATGCCTATGAATTTCGAGTATCGCATTCTATTTAGTAACAACCCCATCGGTTGCGATATTGAATGTTAATTGATCACTGCCCGAGGGTGAGGTGGCAATATTTCGACATTATTGAGCTCTTCGTCTACTTGTATTGTTTGAAAAATTTAAATAAAATTGATTCGCGGTCCCAACCGGGTAACGGAAAATGCACCGATATAATAACAGAGCCAGCAGAACACTCGACGGAAGGGCCGCGTTCTCGCAGCGTGAAAAAATGTCGATGAATTTCGAGTGAACAAATACCTTCACAGACTATCGTATGGATTAAAATATTCAGCGCACACTGCACGAGGGTGAGATTGACGAGGAGCCAATGCTTCCGCCATGTCCAGCTCTTTGTGTACTTCTACCGTTTGAGTTTTTTTTTTGCGGATCGAAGTTGCAGTTCGAAACTATTCCCATGAACGCATAAAATCCGCCGTAACGACGGAAAAAAATCAAAACGAAACTAATCCCCTGTCACCCGGGTAACGGACAACGCGACGATGTAATAACGGAGCCGGCAAAAGACTCGACAGAAGGGCCGCGTGTTCGCTACGCGAAAAAAAGTCGACGAGTTTCGAATAGAAAATCGCCTTCACTGACGATCCTATGGATTGAAATATTAAATGTTTACTGAACGAGGGTGAGCTCGACGAGGGGCCAATGTTTACACCATGTTCAGCTCTTCGTTTACTCGTACTGTTTGTGTTTATTTTTTATGTGCGAAATTGCACCCCGAAATTTCTCCCATAAAACGCATAAAATCCGCGGTAACAACGTGTGAAATAAAAATGATATTGCTTCCCTGTCACCGGGCTAACGGACAATGCGTCGATGTAATGACAGAGCCAGTCGGCAAACACACCACAGAAGAGCCGCGTTCTCGCAGCGCGACAAAAAAGTCGATGGATTTCGTGTCGCACAATCCCCTTCACTGTCAATCCTATGGATTAAAATATTGAATGGTAAATGTTTACTGAAAGGGGTGTGAGCTCGACGGAAAGCCAATGTTTAGACTGTGTTCGGCTCTTCGTTTACTTGTATTGTTTCGAGTTTCTTTTTGCTGTGCGAAATTGCAGCCCGACATTTTTTCCCCATAAAACGCATAAAATCCGCGGTAACAGTGAGAAAAACAAAAATGATATTTACACCCTGGCATCCGTGTAACAGATAACGCGAGGATGTATTAACAGAGCCAGCAAAACACTCCACAGAAGAGCCGTGTTCTCGCACCGCGAAAAAAACCGATGAATTTCGAGTAAACAAACCCCTTCACTGAAAATCCTATCGACCAAAATAGTCAATGGTAAATTTTTATTACAGGAGGGTGAGTTCGACGAGGAGCAAATGTCTCGACTTTAATTTCGACTTTGTTCAGCTCTTTCTCTACTTTGTATAGTTTGTGTTGATAATCTGCGTCGAAGATGCTTATTGAATCATTGCGCGGCCATCCCGACTCTTTTTGGCCAGATTTCAGTTGGAACTAACCTGTCTCCGTTGCACGTGGAGCCGTCGCTGTGTCTCGCTTACGCAACACTACGTTTCGCCTAAATACGCCGGCTGATCATAGACGCACAATTCTACTTGCGATGGAAGCGAATAGTCTGCAACGGTGCCAATGTCCAAAAATATTGTAACGGAACTGTAGAGTCGAATCCGTAGATCCGTTGATCATCCAAGTGAGAAAAGCTACGGTTCTAGGGAATAAACAGAGAAAAGGGTTGATCATTGTGGCGGTTGAACCTTGCAGCCCCGACTCTTGGGAACAAAGCAGCATCGGGGAAAAATGTTAGAAGGTAGCATTAGTTGAATCCTTTCGGGTTGATCGTCGAAGCGCGAGCAACAATACAATGCTGAGAAATAAACAACAGAAAAATGGTTCGTCCTAAATTCTCATCGAAGTGCGAAAAACTGCAATCTTCGGGAATAAAAAATCGAAAAAAGGTGAAACAGGGTAGAAAGCCCTAAAAAGGAGGTCAATTATCGTTGTGAGAGCGGCTGCGACCGCACGAAAATAAAAAAGCACATCCCCGCGAAATTGAATGGTCGAAAAATTAAAAAATCAATAATCGGCGAAATCGAATCGCAGGGATGTGTCGGGTGTTTTACCGGTCAGCCACGGAAGGGTGCGGTCCAAGAGAGGAAAAGGGCTCGGAAGAGCAAAGGAGAACTCGTTTTACACGATGCCGCGAGGCGGAACTTTTTCCTCTTGTATTTCCCTACGGTTTTTTGACGACAGTAGAAAGTCAGCGATTCCGCGGCGGCCCCACAAAAATAAAAAGGCACATCCCCCGCGAACTTGAATGGTCGAAAAATTAAAAAATCAATGCTCGACGAAGTCGAGTCGCAGGGATGTGTCGGGTGTTTTACCGGTCAGTCACGGAAGGGTGCGGTCCAAGAGAGGAATAGGGCTCGGAGGATCAAAGGAAACCTCATTTTACACGGTGCCGCGAGGCGTAACTTTTTCCTCTTGATATTCCCTACGGTTTTTGGACTACATTAAAAAGTCGGCGATTCCGCGGCGGCTACGACGCAAGCACGGTCACGTACTCGCGTGCGAAAGCGCTGATTATTAAGGATTAAGCGACCGGGGAGCTCCCCATTTACAACGGCCGTGTAAACGCGTGTTATGGCACGCGCCAACGGGGTTACACCATCCGTATCTACGCTACCCACCCCTTTAGGCGATTCTGTGAGGGTTGTGAAAGCCTAAACCTGAATCGCCGGACACGCGTCACCCGCAGCTACGGGTTGCCCAGTTGAGGGTTTGCAGAGTGGTTCTGTCCAAATAACAACCCGTTGCACCCCGGATTTTTCTCCAAGCTTGTTCCCGGCAACTCTGTTATCGTTCCGGGCGCTTTATTTCACATGTAATCCCATGAGAAAGAGAATTTTACCGACGTAATTACGACTGAATAATTATTAACCGGTATCGGTGGTTCTAGCGTCGAAGGCACCGTCGCAGAAACAAAGACAATAACGAGGACAGGATTTCAGGTACAATTTCGGCCAGAAAAATGGATCTTTCTTATATTTTTGCCAGGCTCCGAGTGCGAACAGACGAGCTTCCAACTACAGCTTCGGATTTTCCCCCGGTTCGAGGTCCAATGAAACGTGAGTAATTCTGTTTGTACAGCTGCCGGGTGCACGATATCACACGGGGATACATTGCTCGGTCCGAAGAGAACGGTCGCTACCTCTCCGCTCGCTAAATCTGTATCTACCATGTACTTAGACGAGCTCTGTGTCTATATTCGAACATACACACTTATCGCAAGTCCACAAATTATCACGAAACATGTTCGATCGTAGAAACTTGCCCCGCGTCGTCTCCCATCAGTTAAGTTTGCATCGACCAACGGAACAGACGAACAGACGGACTCTCCCTTGTATTCGCTTTACAACCCTATTTTCTTTGAAGTCGGATCAAGTAGATTCCAGACTAAATTGAACCCGTAATTACAGACAGTCTGTAGAACGACTAGATAGGATTAGGAGTTCGCAACTAATGAGATTCAGTTAACTGATCCTTCAGCCATCGAGTATTCCATTTAGATTGGATAATATTGAATAATTTTGTCGGGGATTATTTTGCAGACTATTTCCCAGGCTCCTAAAGCGCACCAAGCGGGACGTTATTGTCAGCACACGTTCGAATGGGGTTGCAGATTAAATAGTCTCCCTACTTTTTTTTTATATGAACTGTTCGTTATAGGAACTGTATCCACCCGCGAATTGTTCCTTTTTCGATAGCTAATCCGGTGGCGTGGCAACCGTGCGAAGTGCGCTGTCAAAACTTTAACGATTGAGTTCAACCCCTCGGAATATATTTCCGCTGAAAAAATATTCCTCGAACGTGTCCCAGAGCCCCCGGCTTAAGTGAAATCAGAATTTTCAGCAGGGGAAAAACTTTCTTGTCTATATATCAGGAGCACCATTGGGGTTGAAAAACGCTAGCCCCAAATTAAATGCGAACTGACTGAAGAAAATAATTCTTAAAAATGTTCATGACCAAATTAACAACTTCCTAAGGAATCTCTTTTCGAGACAGGAACGGCAGAGACGACGCGATTCGAGTCGCAGGGGTTGAAAACGATGGTTCCGAATTAAACGCAAGGGGACTCAAGAAGATAATTGTTAAATTTGTTCACGATGAAATTAACAACTTCCTAAGGAATCTCTTTTCGAGGCAGGAGTGACGGAGATGACGCGATTCGTGTCGCAGGGGTTGAAAAACGATGGTTCCGAATTAAACGCAAGGGGACTGAAGAAGATAATTGTTAAATATGTTCACGATGAAATTAACAACTTCCTAGGAATTCTCTTTACGAGACAGGAGCGCCAGAGACGACGCGATTCGAGTCGCAGGGGTTGAAAAGAGAATCGATCGAGCCGAGCGAAAACTCTCACCGATCAGGCCGGAATAAACGCTCGGATAGAAATTGAATAAAAATTAACGCGGGTTCGTGGCGTCTATGCACGTTCCTGGATTGTACGACGGTGTGGCTCGATAGTGGGGAGCAAGAGGGACAGGAGAGGGTTGTGAAGTTTCAGAAAAGAAACTGACGGCTGAGCTGGAAACGAACGCGAGGTAAGGTGAAGGGGGACACGATGTACGCCACTTGAAATCACCGCGTGCTGCATGTGTTACTATGCTACGGTGTCGCCCTCGGTGATGATTCAATGAACCCCGTTGAGCCCTGCCCTGCTATCAGAAGTTGCGATTTCTGCACAGAGATGTCGCGTTTACTCTTCTACTCCGTCGATAAACTGTTTTCATCGCTTTATCAAAGTAACGAGTATGTACCCATCGAGATCTTTAACCTTCTACTGATAAGAAAGTGTCTATTCAAGTTTTTTAGCCAATTTTTAGATAATATATACCCAAAGAAATAAATTTGTTGAGTAATTCCAACCTAGTGTTAATGTAACCATCACATCTTGCAATTGCCGAAGCAAATGTTTATACTGCATAAATGATCCGCAGTCCAGTAACTAACGAAGAGATGCATCTCGAAGAACTGCGTCCGGAAAAGTCGTAAGACATGAATGGACTTAGTCCATCTACAACCGCTTTCCAGCGGTTAAGTAGGTTTTTGCATTCAATATTTACGTAACAAATTAATACGATCCACCGAGCGCACAGTGGATATTACATAATGAGATCACGCGAGAGTACAATCGTTACAGCCCTCATTCTATGACCAAATATCGCTGATTCACACTTGAATCCCGTAAATTGAATTATACAAGACGCCATGGATCTACATATGACACGAACGATCATCGTATAAGCTCGCTTAAAATATTCCAATATCGATAACGATTGAAAGAAAAACTCACCTTTGCATTTGACCCCCACTTTCCCAGTGCCCCAAACATAGTCTTCACCTGAAACAAGACGCGAGAAAAAAAACGAATGCTATGAACGTTCGTGAACTTCGCACAGCACAGTAAAAAGATAATACTTAACATTGAAATGAGATACTTACAGTGTTTACAAAGAATAGGGGTTAAAAAGTACACGTCTACAAGGTCATGATCACTCTTGGGTTCCGCGTCGGCTGAATCAGTTGCGTACACTGGAAAATAAGTTATCTAGATCAATAAATCAGTTATATACTGTAGTTACGCGGTAGTTAATCGACTGCAGACTTTTTGCGTTTACGACGAAAATCGGTAGCTGCAACTTGAGACAGTAGAAAGATCACACGAGCCGAATGAAATTTCTAGAAAATTTGTATTTCGCGTAAAAATCTGCAGTCTAGCGATCAATGACTGTTAAATACCGTATGGTCCATTGCTGAGAGTTACGTAAGACGACTCTTCTTCATTATGCGGGTCTAAGTATGATGATAAGTTTCCTTTCAGCATTAGGACTTCCTCTAATGTACCTTTAGTATCTGTAAAAAAAAATACCAATCATTCTATAAGTAGCCCTTTATCGATTGTGAATTCTAATTGATCGAGTGACCACTCACTGGTACAAAGCGTTCCTTTTGGTTCTACTGCAGTACACGCGACTATGAGCACCAATGTATCAGTCCTCTCCAAACCGAACCGATATCCAAAGTTGTCGAAGAAGTAATTACACTAATGTGTTATTCTCTCCATGAAAAAATATGTTACTACTAACTCATTTGTCAGTCGTACATAGTACACGAACACCAACAGCTTTGCACAACTCTGGGATTGCAGAACATAATCTCTCTTGACTGTTGTTCATTATCTTCGAGGGATCAAAGCATTTTTCTTCTGCTTCAGCAGTACCACCGATCGTCTTAGATCAGATTATAATCAGATACTCTGTGTACAGTGTTCAGAAGTTCTTGCAACTGTTCGAGCATCGTTTATAAATGGCAATCTTTACCAAATATGGAGAAAACTCTGTAGTTACTGTTTCCTCAGTCAGAAGAAGTTTGATTTCTCCTCTCTGATTTATCGAAGGATACCGCAATTATCAGAAACTTACAGTAACTTTTTCTTTAAGTCTATATGCTTGTATACGTAGAATTACATTTAAAAATCTTACTTGGTAAATATATATATGCATATATTTGTAGTTATATATATATGTATATATTTGTAGTGATATATATATGTATATTTTGTAGTTATATATATATATGTATATAATTATATGTATATGTATATATTTAGATGTATATATGTATGAATATATTTATATGTATATATATATATATGTACGTAAAGCGATATATAGATATATGCAATGATGAGTTATGATGATCTCCCTTATATCAGCTCCTCAGAGCATGTAAAATCATTCAAAGTAACTTGATATGAACATAATGATAATTAGTCGTGGACGACAACACGATGCACTATATTTTTATCATTCTGTTTTGTATTTCTTCCTTGTAGATCCAGTCACGTGTACCACTTCCCTCGATCGGATATTTATTTCATAACGTTTCATATCCACGATCACCTTCTGAAGGTTACTCTAATTCCTGTAACACAAAAACCATATGAAACTTTAAAAGAGAAAAGTAGCGAGCGTTTTTACTGGCTACGCACGGAACCTCGCGAAAATCGCGTGATCATTTGATTTCTAATTATCAGAATTAATAAAGAGTTCACTAGCCTGACTCTGTGGTACAACCTAACCCCATAAACCGCACAAACTGTTCGGAACCTTATTCGCGAAATCTCCCGATCACGTCCTTGTCCGAGAATGCAGAACGAGTACGTGAAATCAGCGTTGTACAAGGTGTAGTGTACAATTAGAAGACAGAGGTTCACAGTACGTCGGTTTATGATAACACTGATAAGGAGAAACGCACACGAAGAGAGGCATGGTCCACACATCGAAGCCAGGTGACGAGGACGGACTCACGTATTCGTTTCTCGGCAAATTTCTGTCGCCATTCCGGCGCGATTTAAAAAAAAACCTTTATCCCGATGAAATGAACACTTACGAGGATCGCGACAGTTTCTGTCGATCACATGGCGGCTGTCTATACACACAAAATAGTGGAGCGCACGCCTTGAACGAGGAACAGCGAACAAAAGTTTACACGGGGATGTAAATAATTCGGGCCTACTGATAAATTCAACTTCCCCGGCAAATGTGGCTCGCCGAGCTTGACGAGTGACGGAGAGCAGAAAACCCGAGGACAATCGAGAGTAATTCGGTTCTTTTCCGTAAGAATGGAATATATCAGTGGGGGTAGGAGGACCGAGACCTGACAATACGCGTTTCACGAAGCCGATTTAAAGTGGAGAACACTACCTTCGCGGTTCGGCACATCGGGTCATCGAGCTTTCCTGGTTCGGGCTCCTGTGGATCGGCAAGAAACTTGGTCAGATATCAATGACAAAGAATTGTTTCTTTTGATCGCAGCACGAGCAAACACGGTTAGGCCAGGCCAAGCAGTTGAGGGCGCTACGAGGCGCTATCGTTTATGCTTGATCTTATTCGTCGGAAACTTGCTTCCTCGAACACGTTACTGATCTTCTTACCATGGAATCCTGAGCACTAATCGGCTACAAGCTTGAGCGTTTTGCCACTATGAGGTACTGGCGCTGTTCGGAGATTTTCACGGAAGATGTACGTGGCGACACCAGCGGAGGAACCCTGAACACTAATCGGCTACAAGCTTGGGCTTTTTGCCGCTACTAGGTACTGGCGCTGTTCGGAGATTTTCCCGGATGTTGTATGTGGCGCCACCCAACGGAAGACTCCTGAACACTAATCGGCTACAAGCTTGGGCGTTTTGCCGCTACGAGGTACTGGCGCTGTTCGGAGATTTTGCCGGACGATATACGTGGCGCCACCCAGCGGAGGAATCCTGAACTCTAATCGAGGACAAGCTTGGGCGTTTTGCCGCTACGGACTAGTGGCGCTGTTCGGAGATTTTCCTGGACGATGTACGTGGCGCCACCCAGCGGAAGACTCCTGAACTCTAATCGAGGACAAGCTTGGGCGTTTTGCCGCTACGAGGTACTGGCGCTGTTCGGAGATTTTCCCGGACGATGTACGTGGCGCCACCCAGCGGAAGACTCCTGAACACTAATCGAGGACAAGCTTGAGCGTTTTGCCGCTACAAGGTACTGGCGCTGTTCGAAGATTTTCCCGGACGATGTACGTCGCGCCATCCAGCGGTAGACTCCTGAACAATAATCGGCTACAAGTTTGGGCGTTTTGCCGCTACGAGGTACTGGCGCTGTTCGGAGATTTTCACGGAAAATGTACGTGGCGCCACCCAGCGGTTGATGTAGGTTCTGGAGAACGTGGTCTGGTTGACATTTGTCTTTTTGTTCTCACGTGGACCAGGCCTATCGTGATCTCGCGGGACGGCATTCATTTCCTAATATAGCGATTCAGGACACGGTGAACAAAGAAACAACGTTATCATGGTTCGCGTAATCAGCCAAGAGACCTACGATGAAGTTGTTAAGGAGAATATAGAGCAGTTTGCCATGACTCCTAAAGAAGCTGTCGAAGACGCTGTAAAACAATTCGAAGCCCAGGTACTCCAATTTGTTTACCTTCGTTCCTTTCGTGAAACATCAATGAAAATTAATACCGTACGCCTCATGGTTAACACGTGAAACCACGCGGTTCATTTGGTTGAAACATTATTAATATTTTGCACTTTATGTGCTACACTGACATTTTTCAAATTTCATTTTGACAAGTTATGAATCATCTGTCAAACCGCATGCGTTCGCACTGATAGCAACACTTGGCGCATATTTTCAAGATAACATTTAATTTTCTAACACGAAATTAATGGTTACTTTACATTCTGTACAAGCTAATTATTTTAATTTTGTGATAATAATAATATACAGTTTATAAGAAATGGTGTCATCGCATGATAATTATACATTTGGAGTTGCAGTTGGAACGGCAGAATCTAAATAATCTAGAGCAGATTATGTAAGGATCCTCTGTGCCATGGTTGTTTTTATCAGCTCTATTTTTGTAGGGTGTAGACTTGAGCAACATCATTAAGGATTTAATTCTCAACAATGATACCGAATTGATAGCAGGCTACTTGAACCAACTGAACATTGCCATAAGTGATAAGAGATATGAAAATGTTCCCCAAACCTTAGAGAAATTAAGAAGAGAATTAGACAAAGACATTGCCCGCAGAGTATATGCTGGCAAAAAAGGCGGATATAATACTCTGATAAAGCTGATGAAATGTTGCCACCATAACAATACAATTATGAGGTCTGCATTGAAAACAATTACCTCATTAATGACTGGTAATCCAGACCTGTTGAACGACGAAGGAATAGCTCTGCAAATACAGTAAGGAACTATTAATAATTATGACTAGATAATATTATGACTAAAGCGAGCAGTAGCTCCTCTAATGCATGGCATTTTCTTTCAGAATTTTAGATAGAAATACAGACATTCCAACGCTACAATGTCTTTTACGCTGGATAAGAGAGTGTTGCATAAAGCACGAATTTAATAGACAAAATATATTTAATGCCGATATCTTCACTAAGCTCAAAAAGATACTGATGAGAGAGGATGCCAGCGGATCTGAACTAAGAGACGCCTGTGCCGTGGTCAGATCCTTGGTATTGGACGACGATATAAGGCACGAGTTTGGAAAGGCACACGAACATGCAACTGTGATTGCAAGGGGGGCCTTGAACATTTTAACTGGGCTGATGTCGAGTACGTAGACCCTATACCGGGTGCCTCATTTGGTTATTCGTTACTCGAAAAAACCTTTCTAAGGTAATTTCTTCATTTTTTTTAATGGATACAGTTCTGATTGAGCTTGTAACGAACATCAAATGAAACACCCTGTACATGTAAATATAAACACAAATACGGAAGGTAATAAGCACGTTTCGCATAGAATATAGAAAGGATAGAGAGGTAGTAGGGGACGTGATGATAACTCTAGCAGCCCTAATCGTGAGGAACGAGTTCTGTCAGGAGGTAGAGGACGCAGGAGGGCTCAAGTTTGTGATAGACGTGATGATCGACTATCCAGACTCAGAGAAGCTGAACTGGCAAGCCTTGAAGCTGTTGAAGGCTTTGGCTGGTAACGACGAAGTGAAGTTTCACATTATCAGTTCGGGTTGTGGGCCTCTGATAGTCTCCGCCGTCAGCAGAATGAAAGTAAGTTGAGTCTTACAGTTTTGAACATTTGTTTTTGTAACCCTGCTTCAGACCTAGTCGCTTAGGCTTCTCTAGCTAACGTTCTAAGCGTTGATTGTGCCACAGGGTTCTGAGTGTGTGGTCCAAGCAGGCCTTGCATGCATTTCCGCATTAACGCTGAGATGTCCCCTAAACGCCGGTGTGTTTTACGATTGCGGCGCGCCGCTTGTAATCATCGACTCGATGAAAGCTTACTCGAAGAACGTGGCGATCCTGAAACAAGCCGCTTGGGCGATCCGGAACATGTCCGTGCGCAACAAGAACGAGTGTCAAGAGTTCATTGCTTACGGTGTAGAAGACGTCCTGACGACGGCCCTGAAGCAGCACGGTGCCAAGATCGAGAGCGACGTGAAAATGGCCTTGAGGGACCTGGGGCTGAAGGTGGAGCTGAAGGAGAGGTGGACCGGGAAAGGCGTGTCCTTGGACAACAATTAATCGGAACAGCAACAGGCTTAACGTCCCAGACATCCCTTTATGTGCTTCACATACAAACGACGAATAAATGTCCGAAAAATAATGACTAACGTTAGTATTTCTTGTAGCACGACGCACACTGATAGTCATGTATGTACGATACATATATACGGTTTTTTCTTAACTCGCCCGGTTCTTTTTATATACATATACATTCACATATTTATGTTGTATATTGCAATAGATATATAATAAACTTTTATCTTTAATACGACCATGGCGAAACATACATCATTGCTAGACTGCAGATTTGATGTGCTCACGACATAAACAGATTGGTACGATTTAAAAGAGTGGACTGTGACAATTTTTATTTTGCATAAAAATCTGCAGTCTAATTGTTACCCTAGTAATTCGACTTGAGTCTTCACGTTTGTACAACACGCAGCCGCGAGTATGCCTCTAACTAGTATGAAACGATTGCTCGAGCAAAAATGGGTATACAGTAGGCGATACAGGTTTTTCATTCGAGGTAATTTTAGGGAAAATCGAGTTTGAACATTCACGGAGCTCGAGTGGCATTGAATGGAAATCGGCTGACGTGTCTGCGCATGATTCACCGTATCTACTTATCGTCGATACAGTGTTTGATAACGTCATCAATTTCGATTTCCTCGAAAACAGTCTGGATCGAGAGAATTCGATTCTGCAGTTTTTGTTCATTTCTGCACGAGGAATCGTTTCACATTGAGCAAGTACATAATTGCTCGCTCGTGTGCGTCCCATGAGTAATGCGAATTTTCCATTTTTGGAAGATGCATTACTTCTGTCTTTGAAAATTCGCGTTCTTTGGGGGGACGATGCGATACGAGCAACTGCTGATCGAAATCCTCAGCGAAGTAAGTAAGCTCGACGACAATGGTACCCAGTCAGTGTTTGAGATCTCTGTTTGAGCAAGTCAGGTGCCTGATCGCTTTCGATCATTACGTCCGCGTTACATACACCCTAAGAAACACGTAACATCGATTCACGGTGTACAACATTTAGTCCTGTCCGTTTCAGTCTGTGCTCTCCAATGTTACTTAACAGATTACTATAGCTACGGACGCGTATTGGAACGAGCGTGTATCGTCATGAAACAGTGGAACCATCGTACAATAAACAGCTGCAAGGACAAACGTACGGCACGCTCTTTCCCGATCTCGTTCCACGCGTCTCTTTCCGTTTCATTCTCTTTAATTATCCTAAATTACAGATCTGCGAGCAAGAACCGTGTGCACCGGAGCTCGCGTCGAGATTCTATCGTTAATTACTGTTCGTTGTACTTCACTCCTGCAAGAGACTACGATTGTATCACAGTCTTTGACGAGGTCACGTTCGCCGACGAGCACGGTAGCGTTCAAACTCGGGCGAACATGACAATAGAATAGACAGACTTGTTATTCACATAAAGGCGACAGATAGGGCGCGAGAGTGTTCTAGCTGGCGGTACGGGGATTCGATACTTTCCGAAGTGTGCTTGAGACATCGATCGACTTCTTCTAAAAAAATATATCGTGTCCGAATGTCGGTCAGGAGGAAGCGTGGCAGCGAGGATTCAGGTGTTGCAGGTGCGAAACAATTCGAATATCGAGCCAGCCACTTTCGAAGACTCGACGGAAACACAGTGCCCCGAAGAGAATATGCTACTTGTCTACAGGCTCCGATACCGGAAGTGAAACTGGCTTCGAGCGGATAGATGTAGGAGCGGTAAAGGGTGTCCGTGTAAATATGTACATGGTGAAACACGCGGATATTGCTCGTGTCTCCCTTCGAAATGCCCTTCCCTTCCCTTCCCTGGCCGTGAAGCGGTCCCAGCCCTTTTTCAGGCCGGCCACTTTCTTATCCGTGGGACACGGGCCAGCACTCGTTGGTCATTTAAATAACATATACGGGGAGGAAAGAGGGAGAGACGCATTTACGATTAGTGGTGTACGTCACAGCCATAAATATTAATACTCGAATAATTGCCGACACATAATACACTTGTAGGATCTGGTTATGCGCGTTCACCGGTGAACCTTCCGGTTGAACAACCCGCTCCCTCGATTTGTCGGCAACGGATCGCGGAACTTGTAGCACAGGCAAAAAGTTTCGATCGATTTGCATCGGATTTTATCGAATTGCTTGCGAACGAATGGGCTTGTCAAAATCGAAGGGACACGACGGGATCGAGGTACAGTTCGCTGGAACCTGAACAAAACTCGAGAGAACCACGAGCTACGTTCTCCGAACAAGAGCAAATTCTAGTCAACTAATCCAACACTAGTCGATGAACAATCGCAAAATAAACAAGTCGAGTAAAAGATAACGCAAACGTCTACGGGCAAAGTAAAAGGAAACGCAGCATCCACTAAAATAATTCAAAAATCGACACTTACCTGAATGAGAAACGCGGTTCCGTCTAATAAAGTAAAGCAAACGATAGAAGAAGGAGAAACGGAAAGTTTATTGCGAAGCGACCGGTAACCGTGAAACAGAAATCGTTCGCGGAATACGGCGAGCCTCCTTGGCGATCGGGAAGGCAAACCGGAATGCGATTTTAATTGACACTGAGGATTGATTGCCCGCGCAATTTTGACGAGGTTACCATTAAACCGTCGGGACGTAGGCTGCTTAATCGGCGACCGTGTTGACACTGAACCCATCGGCCGAATACACGCGCAAACTGTTTTACAGAGGCTGTTGCCTATCGGGTGGTAAAGTTGCAAATAGGAGAAAATCTCTAATACAATTTTCTTCCAATTTTCGAGAACATCGAAGTTGCGAGACTCCACCGCTACAGTCAGCCACTTATTGCTCGATAGATTCAGTGTCGTAGGATCAAACGATCGAAGGATCGAGCGATCGATTTCCGTAGGACGTTGCAGGTTCGTTTCTACGCATACGGCACGGTTTACCAGTGATTCTCTTACAGTTTCTACACAGACAAGCGTATATTTGATTCGACACCATTGCTATAATTATCGTAAATCGCTACTCGCTAGCGGATCGATAGATCGGCCACATGGAGACCGACAGACAACTCTTTTGCCCCTCGCGTACTCGTCTACAATGTTTCGTCGGTCAGCTTTTTGTTCTGGCTGGATTCCCGCGGGAATCGAAGCGCCGCGGTTCCCGTGCGAACGGAGCGCGACGCGGATGAAATCGTTAATAAGCCGAGCCTCGTAAATCAAAATCGCCGGGATCCGTTCGACTCGATATGTTAATTAAATGCTCGATAACGGAAATTGCCCGCGGCTGGCATCCATCGTCCGTTCCCCCGGTATCGGCGGGGCGCACGATAAACAACCTTTTGCAACTAATACGGCCTCTACCTATCGAGTGTACACCGAGAGCACACGCAGCCGTATCGATCGACGTGCGATTTTGCTTTTCCTTTTCCTTTTCCTTTTCCGCCGCGACTCCAGACTGCGTGCTCGCTCGTCCCGTCTCGCGAGCCCGAGCCAGCAATGGGTTTACGCGGTTTCCGGTCCGTTCCAGACTCGAGCAGCTGTTCAGATCATTTCATAATGCGTAGATTTTCTCAATCTTCTTTGGCTTATGGGTACTCTTTACTCGGCTCGCCGCGTCACCCTCAGTTTTTGTGGAAACACATTTTGAAGAAGTTGAAAGACAGCTTTTAATCGGCGTAAAAATTCTTGTCGAAACGGGATGAACGATCGGATCGAACCCATCGCTGGCCGACGCACGCTGTCCCGTCGCCGGCTCGCTCACGCGCGTCTCTACGTATGTATGTAGGTACACGGGAGTACAGGTTTTCTCGTGGAACGTGCATGCAAATGGATCGCAACTTATCCAGGGGCGTAACAATGATAATCCCCCGGCTTCTCAGCCGGCGGCCTGGACAGGTTTATCGCGCGGCCAAGATAAACCGCTGGATTCCAGGCTGTCGCAGGATTTTGGAAAAAACTGGACAGGAACCTTCTACTTCCGATATCTTTATTGGCCATCAGAATCGGGAGAGCCGCCCGAGCACGAACCTAAGTCGCGAGGTCGACCATCGTTCGCCCTGGAATCGCAACCGAGGGAGCAAGGTCGAGCGTCGATCCATCGGCAAAATTACGCTCCTGTTGACCGCATTCGCACGGATCTTTGTCCGTGAAAAATCAGGCGGGTGTACGCATGCTCCCGTGTAAATCGCTCGAACCTAAATTCGCTTCCCTCTTCAACCTGAACGGAGACTTCGGACGACTAGGCTCGCTGCTGCGTCTTATCAAAGATACAATCACTCGGAGTGATCGGGAGCGAAGAAACTATCGATGCTAATCGATCTACGTGGGATTAGGCTCTGCGCAGAGACAAGTTGACGGCCAGGTAAACATCGGATGGGATGGTCAGGTGATATCCTTGCTGCGTGGACTATTGATACCAACAGGGTCGAGCGAGGATAATGGCATGGTCCTCTTTGCCTTTGGTTCGAGCAGCCATTTTCTGGTCTCTGTAGAGCAGACGGGGCCTGTGTCGATGAAAAATAATACAAGTCGTATCGCTTGGCAGCAGTGTTGGCGTTCGGCATCCTCCGTTCCGGTCGACGGTCGCGTTACATTTACTAAGGGGGTGCGCTACGAGCTTGGTCGAACCACGAAGAAACGGCTCGGAGAACCGTGGAGGGATTCAGCTTGAAACGTTTCCCGCGATTCCGGGATTAATCGCGGCAACGGCAACAAGAATCCTTGTAGTACTTGATCCGGCACAGACGGTTCTTCACTACCAGGCTGCAGTTCGGGTACTTGTCGACGCACTGGGACGTTTCGTAGGCTTCTGAAACCGTTTAGCATTTATTCACGTCGCGATTCCGCAAATGCTGAACATAGCCCCGAAAATGTTAATCCGAGCCTGTTATCGAACGCTACCGAAACGAGGGGAAAGCTACTCGGACTCACTTTTCGGCGGTTTGCTGGCAGGGGGATCCTTCTTGCAAGGATCCAGGCTGCACTGTTGTCTGTCGACCGGTCTACCAGCTTCCACGCAGTTGTTGTCGGCGACACCCTCGAGGATGCAGCGAACCAGTCTGGTTTGCACGCCAGTCCCGCAAGTCACCGAACACTGAAAGCGGTTCCAGCATTTACACCACCGCGCCGTCGGGAAAAATCCGCGCCGGACTTAACCCGGCGCGATCGTAAATTTTCCAGGCGAGATTTACCTTCGACCAGTCCGAGGTGAACCATTCCGGTGGACAGGCGGTCGATGTTCTGCAGGCTTGCTCGTTCGCCGGCCTCGAGCCGCTGCAGTTGCTCGCCGGCAATACGACGAATTCGTTGCTCGTCCTCGCCACGCAAAGGACGTCCCGAGACTGGACACCCACTCCGCAGGACACCGAACACTGAAACGATATTCTTGTAGCGCGCTGTCGCCTTGCAGACCCCGCGACAGCGTCCCCTAATGGGATACGGTGATCTGAGAGGCAGGTTTTCCGTGGCCGCAATTAACCAATTAACTGTGGAATTAACTGTGGAATATTCGAATACGAATCACGCTCGTTTCCAGGTCACCCTATTTTCGCCAACGAGAAACCTGCCGATTTCGCAGTGTCCGACGCGGGATCAATGGGATCGTTCAAGCGCGAGGATCTATTCTATTTGCCGGCTACTAACGAATGTCCACGGGCCAGTGAACCACTTGGCGCTGTCGCAGCTGGTCCCTCTGCCGAAGCACTGTCTCTCGGTTTCCGGCCTCTCTTTGGGATTGCAAAACAGCTCGCTGCCATCGGCGCAGGCCACTTGCCTCGTCTCCATTCCGATGCCGCACTCCGCGGAGCACTGGAACCCATCGACCAAAGTTTTCTATAGTATCGAGAGACACGTTCAACCACGCGCTATTCCCCGCTTTGGAGACCGTCATTTCGATTCACCTTGGACGACCAATCGGTGTGCAACCATGGCGCCCGTTGCTCGGCGCCGTTTCGCACGCAGGGGGCCGATTCGCATGTTTTCTCGGACTCGGGCTTGCTGAATTGCGAGCAGGCCTTGCCCGACGTAATGCAGGTCACTGTTCGGTTCCTTGTGCCGGTGCCGCAGGTCGTCGAGCACTGGAATCGCAAAAGTAAAACGATTTCTTCTTCCATTCTCTATTCGAGAATTTTTGCTTGGCTTCGCTTTTTGTGAAGTCAAATAAATCGTAAGGCGGAAGCAGCGCGTCCTCGTCGAGAGACGTTCGAGGACGTTCACACGCGAGAACGAGGGCGTCTCGAGTGCACTCTAGGATTATCAGCGTCGCGGAAAAAAGGGCCCACTTACCGCTCCCCAAGGGCCCGCGTCCCATCTGGGCGCGTCCGAGTGCATGTGCCTCAATTCCGGGCCAACCGGGCACGCGGGTTTCACGCAGGTCTCCACGGTGATCAGGTCCGGCGGCTGTTGGCACGCACCCGAGGCCACTCGCATCGTCAGGTTCGCGTTCAGTTCCTGCACGCACTCCAATTTGCGCATCCTGGTGCCGGACCCGCAGCTGACCGAACACTCGCTCCACGGTTCCGGCCTCCACCTGGAAGCAGGTCGGCTAGTTTCACGATCAGCCTGTGCGAATTTCGGAATTGCATATATTACCTGGCTCGGCAGGGGTAGTCGTTACAGTAGACGGGCGGCGGCAGAGGCTTTCCCACGTTTCGGCAACGGTGATCGTTCACCACCTGCTGGTTCGACTCGCGGAAGCATTTGAACAATGCCATTTGGACCCCTGGACAGATTTCGGTTTGTGAAAAATGAATTTCGTACAGGCAGGTTAATGATAATTCTAGGAGTGGACTGTTGCCTCGAAGACAGCTGCTTTCCATAAAATAGCCACAGTGAATTTATGTAAATCTCCGCGAGGGAACGACGGAAATTATGGTCGAAAGCGTTCATCGGTGCGTTAAACGACCGATTAGGGAAAAGAGCGTGCAGCACACTATCGACAAGCTAGCTCGTCCTTCGATGGATCTGGTAATGGAGTATCGCGCGTGGGAAGCCGAGAATCGTTCGTTTCGGTATTATCGCCGGGTTCGTAGGACCGTGAGAGATTACAAGGCTCGATTCGCTGGTCGCCATCACGGAAGTTCCGACCAATTCACCAAATTTATTAGCAGGAAGCCCGACAGGAAGCGCTCGTCCCACGTTACCATTATTATTTTCGATCGACCGAATGTTACCGCGCGTCCCTGTACAACCAGGACCGCCGAGATTTCATTTAGACTGACAGCGCATACGGGCCAGACGAGATAACGTCCTCCCGCCTGTCACTGTCACCTTCGTTTCCTTCCACGACAGTGACACTCCCTCCGTCTTTCGTCATTCCACTGTTTCTGGAGGCGCGAGACCAGAACGAACCACCAAAAAGATTCGTCGAAACTTTCTTCGAGTCGATTCGACTACCTTTTTCAGGTGACAGGAGCTGAAGTGCAATGTAGCACCTCCTCCGTCTCAGTGTTTCGGTCCGCGATACTTACGTATAAGTCCGTGTACATACTAATGCATAATAGAACGTTAAGTGTTGGAAAACGAAGGTGCATGTAGTAAAACCATCCGTGACTATGCCACTTGAGCAACTTCGCATTTTGAGATAGGCGTGTCCCGTACCTCTGCCGCATTCCTTGGAGCAAGGGGTCAGTCCAGCCACCTTCCAGGCGAACTTCAACCGCCTCTTCTTTTTGGGTTTCGACTTTGGTTGATCGCCGGCCATCGCGGTGGTCGGCTGACGCTTCATCTCTTCCTTCCGCGGTCTTTCACGCGGCCGCGGTCGTCGGTGCTCGTGATCCGTCGTTGATAAATCGACTCTCCGATCGAATCTGGAAAATCGAGGTATCACTGCACCGGTAACGAACCCTGCCCACCCCTGCGACAACCCCCTGGCGACAAGGTATTCGATCGAAACCGTCCAAGATTCGAGTCACCGCGAGCTCGAGGAAGAACGCTTATCGTTCGCGTCTGTTTTTTCGCGTGAATAATCGGCCTGCTCGTCCGGGGATCGATCGAATCCGACTCGGAGCCGGGGGGTGGTATCAGGATTTTTCTTGATCGTTTTCTGCGCGCAGTCAGGCGAGTCCCGGCTTGACAGTATCAATCTCCGCGGGCAGACAAGCCGCACGGCGCTCGTGTATATTTACATTCTGGTCGCGGGTATCGTTGAAGCGACGCGAGCATCCGAATCAGGTATTTCGTTGCCACGATCGATCGATCCTGCAACAAAGATGGAGAAACCAACAAATCACTGGACGGTGTGTTTCGCGCGATTACCCATTTACATTTCTGAGTCATGGGCTCTCGACAGTGAAACGCGTTGCGTAAGGCCCCTCGTGTCTCGCGCACGTACTACGTACATATACGCGCAACATAACGTACGCATAACACCGAAGACAATCGACGATGAAAAATGCATTCGATTAACCGGCGAAATCGCCGCGATTATGGTTACCTGTCGCGATGAGGGGCGGCGCAATCATCTGCCTCCTGTTCGGCGTCTCCTTCAACGGCAACATGTACTTGTACAGCACTCCGGGGTTCATTTCCTGCGCCAGGATCTGCGGGAACGATTATACAATCGTCAACTTCTTATCTTACAATACTGTATTTCATTTCATTAATTCCTCAACGGCAAGACTCGGTGCCGTTTCAACCCAGAGTTACACACGCTGGAAATGTATGCGAGCGTCTATTCGATTTGGAGCGAATCCGGGAGGTATTCGGACGCACAGAAGGTCTCGATTAGGGTCTCGCGGAGGCAAGTTTATGAGCTCGTACCTCTAAATGCAAGGAACCGTTGAGCGGCCCGGTCGCCAAGATGCACTCGACGCGGCTTTTGTCACCCCTCTGGTATGTTAATGTCGTGCCAGCCGCTTTATAAGTGCCGCTCGGACTGTACGCCAACGGCCCATTCAGGATGTAACTACCGTTGCTGTCTCTCAACGCTAAACAGATCGGATCGATCGTTAGAAGAAGCTTGTCACCATGCGGTTGTCCTCTCCTATCTCTCTTTCTTTAACCCTTTGACGGCAACTGCTTCGGGGTATCCCGGCAGTCGAAGAGTTAAAAGTTGTCCGTTGTTGTTCGGATCGCCTACCTAAGAAATTGCTACTGAACCGAAGTTCGGAGATGTTGAGAGACATGGCTCCCTTCGGTATAGTGGTCACGGGTTTGTGACCTCTCGGCAGGATTGGCTCCATGAAAATACCCTCGTAGAGCCGGCAACCTTTGCCCTGACCACCGCAGACACCGCAAGCGTCCATCGTTACGCCGGAACCTACCACGCCGTCGCAGCCTACGGGCTGAACAGAGAAAACAAGAGATAAAAACGTCGCCCAGCGCGCGAGCCCCTACAAGAAGTTTGCTAATCGATCGCCATTGCGGATCTTCCGTGGAAACCGCGCTTAAAACTCTACGTTAGAATTGACAATTTGCTGTTCGCCGAAAGAACTGCTAAACCGCGAAACTACCGCGAACACTTGCGCGTCGCGTTCCCGGGGGCTTATCGTTCGCTATTATCTTTCACGAACACGTCATGCGAACGGGTTTCGAAGCGAACGCGGTGCAAAAGTCGGCTATAAACGGGCGCAGCGGCGTGCAGCTCGGCGAACAAAAGGAACGAACGGTGTCGAGCAACGCGGGTCGGTGGAGAAACAAAAAGCGATCCAGCAGACAAAAGGGAATTGTCGGTGCGCGCGGGCGAGAGTTTTAATTAAAAGCAAAAAGACAGAGGAAGAATAACCGGCGAAAGAGCGGCGCGAGTCGATTTGTTCGATCGTATCGGGGATGAATCGGGATCAATTTCCGGCGAGACTTTGTGTTTCTGTTGATCGTACCTTGCATTGTCCGGCGACACAGAGCCATCGGTCTGTCCGCTCCATAGAAATTCCCGTATTATGTCCACGAAGATTCGGAGCGTCGCAGGGCGTGCCGTCCATTACTGACGGCTCGAGCGTTGCGTAAAAACGCTCGCCAACCGCTCGGCAATTCAGCGCGCAGGAGTTCGGTGCTGGACAACAGTAATTACGGTTAAGAACACGCGAGACCCACCTGGGAAACGGGCACAGGCGAGAAAGGTAGATTCGAGATCACAGGTTGGGTATTCATTGCTGGAAAATCTATTCCCACTGTGATACAGCAGTGAATCTCCAAGTAGAGATTTCACGATCATGGGAAGAAGCCATGCACCAGAGTTTCGCCTAATTCGCATGGTGAACCTTGAAGACGCTCGGTCACTTCGCGGGGAACGAACTCGGCCGGCATAATTGCAAGGAACCTCGGTAGCGGAGCGTTTCCGAGGCGCGCCGTTGGTAATTACAACGTCACGCTTAAACGTCAGACTGTCGACGAAACTGCGAACTCGAGGAACTCGAGTGGCTTTAACTCACCGTCCAGGAACGGGACCCAATCGTAGCTCTCGCCCTTGTAGTTTCTTCCGTTGTACTTGGCACATTGTTCGGCCCGCAAATCCTCCGGGAAGTTCGGGCATTTCTGTCGCAAGTAACGGCTTAATTAAACTCCTGGTAATTAGGGTGGATCGGGCCGGGAAAGCTGTTACGCTCCCGTAACTTCAGCCGATGTTGGACGCGTTTACCCGGTTCTCGATCGCGGTGCATTTTTCGCGGTGGATCCGAGCGGGATTTCGTGTGCCGAGGAGAGCCAACGATAGTCTCCTTCTCCTCGGCGATTCTGGCATAGTTGCGAATAGAACGCTGCAGGAGATATCAAGGTGTGCTGGGCGAATCGTTAGTCTAGTAATTTCCGGGTTGGGGATTAGTCACGGACCAGTAGAAATGAGATGCGCTCGCAAACTACTGTGTTCTCCGCAGAATTTGTGGTCAAGAACACTGGATTCTTGCTCGGCTACTACTGGAGCAAACATCGTTCCGATAAAGCCGCTAATTCAATTTGAATTTGATGCTATTCGAGAAAATCTCAATAGAGCTTAGAGATTCTGGATATCTAACCTCGCACCTTAAATTCAACGACTTCGCCAAGCAGTTAGCAAGTTCACCTGTTCGTCGAGGACGGTATCGTTGTCCGTTGAATATTCAAGCGACAGATGCGTTTCGCGGACGCGTCCCCGCTAATTATGCTCGGCGACGATTCGAACAAAGCCCGGTGCCGGTCGCTAACGAAGTACAAACGTTAATCTATCACAGGGACAGGGGTACGAGCGCGTAAACATCAAGCCGCGGCGGCGCATGTCGCCGTTGATTTACCTGCGTGTTGCACGTGTGGTATCGCTTGTATGTGCCGATGCAGATGGGCCGCGAGTTGCTCGTCCCGTTCCCCGAGATGATGCTCCTCTTCCTCAGAGGCCTCCTGGAACAAATCGCTTGCATTAGCGCCGCCCATCGCTCGATAGTCCCTTGATCACCTGTCCACTCGATCATCAGTCGTTCTGCCGCTTGTTAGACGCGAGAAACAAATGACACCGGTGCTCCTTTATCGTTCTGCGATTCGGTCTCGCAACCTAGCAACCTCGGCCAACCATAGTTTCCTTACCGAGCCTCGCCTTCAGCTCGGAGAATCTACCAGGTGGCTAACAACACTCGGAGTCTATGGCAGTGGGCACACGATTTCATGCATTCACGACAAAAATGAATCGATCGAATCATTGGATCGCTGGAGGCTGTCCGAACATTCTAGGCTATGTAGCGAACCACCTGATCGCACGTTAGTGGATAGTTGTACGCCCAAAGCGGTGACCAATCACCGGCCGACGATCCTGGGCGATCATAGTCCCTGTCATAAATCCTACGAAAGCAGGAAAGCCCCGCCATCCGTCTTCAACCCCCAGGAACACGTTGACGCTGACACGCTTGTCGTCTAACGGGTTGTCTAACCTCGGCGTGCAGTAGTTCGTTCCGGAATTGATCAGACCGTACGAGGTATAGGCGACGTTCACCACTGACGCGAGAATACGCCTATTCCACGGAGGATTTAGAGTCGTCCTATCGAGCGAGCTATTCTCGCGGTAAATCGGAAAATGACCGAATGGAATGATCGCTAATTTCCGTATTACACCCATCGCATGAAACTGCACTACCGTGCACCGAGGCAAAGTGAAAGGGGCGATCGTTTATTATCTGCTCGGAAGAAAAATGGAGGGTAACGGTACACTGTCGATGCATTTTATCGTCGAGCGGGGCCGCCGTCGATAAATCGTACGCCACCGTAGGCCGCGCGCAGGTAGCGTTACAAAGGTGTAAATGTCAGCGACGATAACACGTTTCGGGTCCCGTGAGGAAGCGTTCGCGCGAGTCGTCGCGTCGGCACGCCAGCGTGTAATCTTCTGCTGCTACCGATCCGCAATTTGCTCTCCTCTCCTTTCCCCCCTCTCTCGTTCGTTCGCGCGAGGTAGCAGGTGTCTGCGCGAACGGCTCTGAGAACACATCGGGAGACAACCGAAGGACCGATTTGCCTTCTATCGTTGCCGATCGACAGGCAAATGGCAACCGTCGGTTTGTCTACGAAATTTCCGGGCGAGAAGTCACGCTGCTTAGGGTTCCCGGTACCGGTTCGATTAGATCCTCAGGTCGGAGAACGATTGCTGGTGGCCTTTGATCGGCTGAAACGCTAACGGTACCCGCAACGTGTGATTATCGGCGGAATCGATGGCAAATTACGCGGTTTTCGTCAGCCGGCTACGATTTAGGGCCATTACGCTTTCCTTGGTACTTGGACGGTCGGGACTGAGCAGACTCGGTCTCGGAATCTGTTTATTCTACTCGGGCTTGCTATGATCAATCTCTTTCGTTGAATCGCGGCTGTATAACAAAAGGATTTTTTTGTTTCGACTCACTGATAGGGCACGCATTCGCGTGACTGGGATTGGATACCGGTGCCACAGGTCCTCGAACACTCGCTCCAAGGACTCCAGGGTCCCCAGTTGCCCCGGACGCGATTATCCCGACCTAGACCGAACTGGGTCTTCTCCCGCAGCATGTGATACACCTGGAACACGCAAACGTTCAGTCAGCATCCCCTCCAGTCCGTTAGAAAATTAGGAAAATCGGGGAAAATTGAATGAAGTAGGAGAATCGAAGGACTCTTGTTTGTAACACGTCGACTGACAAAAATAATTTAGTAATTCTCTTCCTCTCTAATTACAGAATCAGTTTCGATGATACCGAGGATCCTGCACAACTGAATAGCGACACCGTCGGCCATCGGTGATCGATGGGAACCTATACCCACCCCCGTGGGCACTAGAATCCCGTCCTCCATGGAGCAAGACCGCTGAAAGCCGAGCGATTCGCGTCGGTGGTTTCGTATTACTGCGTTGACGGCTTTGACGCAAACGTTGATTACGCATCGAGACCGTTATTTACAGTCTCGAGCAGGCTGGAATTCGAGACATTACGTAATCACGCACGCCTCTAGGCCCCGTAATTAATTTCATTAGGAGCCTCCTTTGGCTCGTCGGATTAATCAATCAGGAGGCGGCGAAGGAAATTGCGCCGGCTGACGATAATCAAATGGCCGGTCCTCGTACCGGTAATCCGGTCGCGTTAATTACAGAAGAGGAAAGGGGGAGGAGGGATAGTGGGTTCGACGGTACATTATCCGGCGAGATATATCGGTGGATAGAAACTGTTTGTCCCATAATTAATATCGGGTACTACCGGTGATCGGAGCCAGTAATTAGATCACTCTCGATATTGCGGCGTGTCAATCGGTTTCATAATTAATTGAAAGATGATTCCGATCCGCGGGCAGAGTGTCGCATCATCCGTCGACGGCCTCGAATCGTTTTCATTGATCACGATTGATTAACCCCTTTCTGTGCGATTATTCTCGCGCCTATAGCGATTAGAACGTTAATTAACCGAAAGAGAATTTGTGTTTGTTGCGCGTCTACGAAATGAATAACATTTGCGTGATGTTGAACATGTTTAAAATCTCTTAACCAGGAAAAAATCACGGAAGGCCGGTTTTCTGATTGGAACTCCGCGAAAATTGAAATCCTCCGTCAGTTTAAGCTTCTCGAGCGTTAATCCTGGAGAATACAAGGCTGAAGGTCTGAGGATAATGGCAGTGGGACAAGGAAGAAGTTTGATTAACGACTCGCACCTCTAATAAGTGCGTTCCAGCTTCCAGAGTTACAGTGGCTATCGGTTTCAAGCGCCGGCTACGTTGAATTCGAAATTCGAGCGGCCCTCGGAGAGTCGTTAACTCGCAGAAACAGAGTATAATGCTCCCATAATGACAGACATTACCTCCGGCACGTTAATCGCGCCGAGCATCGACTTCCCGGCACAGAAGTTTGCACAGAACGAAACGCGAAAACACTTTGCGAAGGGGATAAGGACCGCCGATAGTCAGACTGGCGCAACCGGCTGGATTATGGAAACGCGGTTCGAAATTTCCCTTTCCTTCGCGACATCCTTAGCTTTCGGTCTACGCTAGACGACCAAAAAATTTAAACCTCGCGTTACAACGCGCAAAGCAAAATTGCACGTTTAAACCTCGCCCGTGCAACGAAACGGTAGCGAACGTGTTAATAATTTTTGAACGAAAAGAGAGCGAGCTAACAAGCCGAGTGAATCATGGCGATTAAGTCCGGATTAATTTCGACTCGACTTTATCCCGAGATCAACAGGTTGCAGCGCCGTTCGAGGCGGGTGCAGTCGAAGGAAACCGGTCTTTTAAATTGCATCTGGTAAAATGAAAAATCGCGAGCGAAACTGCATCGGGTATCGCGTCACCGAGATTGAGAGATCCTTCGTGCGCGATTAGGCGCGCTGGGAGACGCGTTACGGCCGGCCGTAAGAGCGGTGGAACAAGCGTTTTCACGAGCGGCGACGGCTCTCGTCCGAGGTCAACCGACGATATCGCAATATTTTGCAAAACAAACGATCCATTTAACCGCGCTAGAAACGCGCAGTTTGCCCGGCGAAACGCGCGTAATGTTTGCATACCACGCTGATCGGCTCTCGGCCTTGCGCGGCTGCGGCCTGTGCGCCGCGCCGCATCCTCGGCTGTAATTTAGGAAGCTCCTCCAGTGTCAATTAATTGCGCACCGCGTGCCACCCAAGAATAACGTCCACGTAATTGCTTATTAATTCCTGTAAGTGGATTAAATTAATATGCGCCGGACGAGGCCGTGCGTTCGAGGTAAAATATCTTAATGGACGCGATAGCCACGATAACGTTATTACGGCCGTAAGTTAACCGGCGAGGAGTTATGGATCAGATTACTCTGAAAATCCGACGAGCTACCAGGCTTAATGAACATATCCCGCCCCGGAAAGCCGATACTTTTCGCGAATGTATCGATGTCGGGACCTCCGGGTCGCACGGAGACCTTCGCCGACTGTCAGCCGAATTTTCTTTACGAGCCAACCAACGGAAATAACATGAATTGCTTTTCCGTGTTCAACCACAGTCACCAAAAAATTCAATGACAAGATACACAGCTAAAAATATATAATACTTTGTACTTTTTAGCGTCGACGGAATAAAATCATCCGAACTGGATCTCAACTGGCAAGATGGAAGGTAGAATAGAAGATCGAGGGATAAAGATTGAACGCAGGATAGGATTTGTAGAGAGCTAATGCTCTTTCGGCAAGGCACAGAACGATCTTGAAAAGATCGTGTGACCGATGGTATCTTGGTTAACCATGGCGGAAACTCACCTCAATGGGATACTTGTCGGGCACGTGGGCCCCGGAGACGGTGGCCGCGGTGAGCATTGTCAAAGCGAGGATCGATCTGAAACAGAGATTGCAGAGAGACGCCTTAATTAATCCGACGTAATGGAATGCAATTTATTATCGTCGTTGTCAATCTGCCGGGGCGGTTTTCACGAGCGACGTCCGGCGACCGTTGAACCGAGCCAATTATCCCGCTATCGCGCGAAACATCTATCTCTCAGCTGGTCTTAGACGTTTCAAGAATGTGATAATCTTCCGCGGATGACTAACGGGACAGCGAGCGGATAATTCCGTTCGGGAATTCGCGGATT
Source organism: Halictus ligatus (assembly GCA_028454255.1). NCBI lineage: Eukaryota > Metazoa > Arthropoda > Insecta > Hymenoptera > Halictidae > Halictus > Halictus ligatus. The sequence continues at coordinate 501,390 of CM052145.1, read as the reverse complement.
TCGCGAATCCGACCGATCGATGCCGATTAATCGTTCAGAGACGCGTCCGTAGGCTTCGGAAAATTGTTTACAACGATTGCACGCGCGTATCTTTTATCGCAGCAGGTGTACAGTTTCCTTAAACAACTACCTGTTTTATTGTACATTTACTGCCACCTGATATACGGTCGTTTTAAACTGTTCTTCGAGCACGTTGCGCGATATGGTGTCAGCAGTATAAATGCATAAAGTCCATAAACGAAGAATGAACCATCTCGAACTGATCGAGCGATGTAATCGAACGATCCAATTATCACCGACATTCAGATATCGCCGACTTTCATCGATATTAGAATCTCCGGTTTGGAATATTCCCGGGAACGGGATCGAGCGAAGAGGCGACTCGTTGATAATTGCATCGTTCGGCGCATCTATCGAGGGGACCGACGGTGCATCGACGGTGTGGCATGTGTTCTCGATCAACCTGTCCCCGGATAACCGCGTAATCGCTGCCATGGATCTCCGCGGATTTTCCCAGGAATCTTGTGCGCGGATCGCTAGGTGCAGGCGCCGGTCCGTTTCGCCGCGGCAATTATTAAAACTGCACCCGAGGATGCGTTTACGACGGGGAACGAGCAGATAAGGGAATGGAAGAAGATCAGAAGAAGAAGAAAGAGAAAAGTTGAAGAGGAGGCCGTGACGTTGGCTCGAGTAAACTGTGCCACTAAACACTAATAACGTATCACTTGTTGCGTTTTCTCGGAAAGCTTAATTAATCATTACGCCTCGGCTCGGCGGAGCACGGGGAGGAGAGAATCAGAGAGAAAGGCAGAGACGGAAGGGAGAATGAAAAGTGGGGACAAGGGAAACGGACCGCCCGTTGCCGCTCAAGTAGCCGCAGACCCATACCACGGACGCGTGTAAACACACGTTCGTGTCGAATCAGAAAAAGCCGCGTCTTTCGCTTTCCACGCGAGGCTCCCGAGGGAGCAAAGCTGCGTGCATAGCCCAGGATACCAGTGGGAGAGAGGGAGAGAGACAGATAGAGAGAGGAGATAACTTGTTCCTCGCTGCGTGCTCTGATTGAATATGTACCATTACTGCAGATTAAACATTGTACGGAATCGCTGCATCCGTTCTAACACGTTTTGCTCGATCGGTTCGCTCGATCCTTTGACGTACAAAGATGTCTCCGATACGTCACTTGATTATGATTCGGTCAAATAAAATTATAACGCGTAGGACTTTGCTCCGAGAGTTTCTCGCTCGTCCGTGAAAATATTTGTGTTCGTAATTCATGGGATGATACCTTGCATTCAGTAAAATGTTACTGATCACGTAGAAGAGTGTCACCGAAGTAAACACTGCGACGTGTTAACGACAACAGCAAATATTACCATCAGCGCGCTAATATCGTCCCACGGACACATTAGCCGAAACAGTATTTTCCTCGAACGTGTAAAATAATGAGGCATGCAGTAGGTTAGGGGTGGTAAAACCAGGAGTTCGGGCTGCAATTGATCGATGCCACGAATTTAAAATCGAGCATCACGAACATTTCCGGAGGAAAAGCTTGGGACCTCGAGGAACGTGTCGCCGGTGCATTCGCAAATAATTTATCTGGTGCGATTACGAGCGGGGACCGTCATTGTCCGGCCGTACGCGGCGATCAATAATATCAGAAATAAACAGGCGTATCTCAGTCCATTAGACGCGATTATTGTGAATTACAGCGGGATAGTTTGTTATTTATCGGGCGGCGGACAAGACTGCTAGACTGCGTGCCTGGGTACACTCTCAGCATCGTCTAAGAAGAAGAAGAAGAAGAAGAAGAAAGGAGCCACAACGCGTTGCATCGTCTTCTCTCTCTCTCTCTCTTTCTCTGTGAATGCACACGCACTGCACGCAAGCCGTGGCGCGATGAAGCATTGCACTTGCTGCAACTGCGCAGCCGGCTTCGAGGGCAATCGTGTGTCCAGCCGGCAACGGGCAAACACGTGTTCCCTCGCCATTCTTTTGCGGCGTTTGCTAGAAAGACCCGCGCGGAGACCGGGAACAGAACAGATTCAACCGAGGATCGGCGTAAAATCGCCCGAGCGTGTCCCGATTCCAGTTTGAACCCTTTCTCGCTTCTCGTTTTCGCGGCTCGTGTAACCTATAACGATCTTCTCTTCATTCCGAGAACGATCTTATCGATGCCGCTTGTTAAATAGCGCGCACGCTATCTCCCTCGAATATTTTCAAGCTCGCCCCGATACTCCGTGATCTCGATTCCTCAATAACGACGAACGCCTTTTGCTTCCGATCCAATACAGTTGTCTGTTCGTCGCATTCTCTGGAGTCTATTTCACTTTTTCTTTCGTGATCTCGCCAGGCTAAGGGCTAAACCATTGCGTTCTCTTACAGATTCGAGAATCCAGCGTCCTCTTCGAAGAGACAGCCACCGGCAACGGTCCAGCGCCGCAATTACTCAAAACGAATACGGCGAGGGCAATTTTCATTATTCCAGCCGGGCAAAAACTTCCGGTTATATCTGCGGCCTCGTTCCTGGAAGTCGTTGAAGCTCTTTGACTCCGTGGCAACTGTGGCTATCCCACACGCCTTCGACTAGCCGTGGGATCAAGTTCAATGTGTATCTACGAATCCGAGTCTTCGTTTTACGGTCTTCGGGACTCTTGTGCGAAGCTGTTTTTCTTTTTTTTTTTTAGCGGGCGTCAGGGCACAGCCATTTCCCCTGTGCGACGATGAGTAGCGAGCCGAGACACGCGTACGCTTCTTATTGATCGGTTTTTAGCGTTCCACCGGCATTCAGCACAAGACCGACATTGTCTCGCGTGAACATGTGACTCGGCACCGACCGCCCGCGATATCGAAGCCGTGGTCGCCCGAGAATACCAGCAAAACTGCGCAGATCATTTGCTGAAAGGTCCACGAGCGCGCAAAAACCGCTCTGTGTCTGCACGCGAGCGAGCGAAACGCGGTCCAACGCTGGAAACGATCACTTTTAGTGCTCCCCGTAGATCCAGCGTTGTTGTATCGCGATCAAAATGGATTTTCTTTGTGAGAATTAGAAATTGAGCGTTTGAATTGCAAGCTAGTAATCACGTTAAGCGCGCGCGTTAATCTCTCGCCCCACGATCTAATCTTTGGAAATGAAATTAAGTCACGTTGATCGGTATTTTTGGTACTAAATCGTCGGACACGCTTTTGTTCTAAGTCCCACCGGAACGAGACGATCGCTGGTCGGACGTTTCGCCGGGATTTCGCGGATCCTCACCGCTCGTCGGGCAATATTAATTCGTGTCGGTGCAACGATCCGATAATGATACCCCGGAGACCGCGATGGCGCACGATTAGCGCTCTCTCGCTCGGCTCCTCCGACAGATAATTCATCTCGACGAGTTAGGGTCACTGAACACGGACGCCAGTAGCAGTTGCACAAACACCAGCCTCCCCGGACCCCGGCTACATGGAAATCCCACGAGGAACGATAATACGCGTCCCCGCAGATACTATCGGCAAATCCGGCCAGACAATCTTCCAATCCCGAAACGATAATATTCGAACGTACGCTTTTCCGATGATTCCAGAGACGATAAGTATCGCAGCTTCGGAACCGACTCGTTCTATGCTTATAATTAGCGAATTTGTAAGCAAGATACGAACGGTCTACAACAATTGAAGAAATTTCTTTCTTTACCAACCCAAAACCCGTTTACCAAGAAAAAGAAGAGAGAGAAGAGCCGGAAGATGAAATCGCCGCCGGGAGGACCGAGGAAGAAAGCGGTCAGCCGCGATAACAATTAAATCTGGCGACTTTCCAATCCCCCGGGGAATCCGTTGGCAAAATCGGATAAGAGCAAAGCTGGCCGCGTCGCGGGAGGCCTGTGAAATCATTTTAACCACGGTGGTCCAGCACGGGGATTTTCGTCGGCAGCTAAAGAAGGGGGCTGGGGAGGGGTTAAAGGGGTCCCGATACGTACGCGCCGGACACAAAAAGGAATGACCGTGAAATATGATGCACGATACACGTATACGGCATTGTCCCGCCGCGTTAACCGAGATGGGGAAGGGAGGGAGGGAGGAATGGGAGGCTGAAAGTTGCCCTCGGACAATGGGGGCGTGAGTCTCGTATGGCTGCTCTAATGATTCCGGAACGGCTCGGATCCGAGAGCGCACAAACGCGAGCGAGGCGTGTTAAAAGCTGCGAAACATTCCTGCTTATGCGTGCATTACGCACGTACTTGCTCCTCCTTTTTCCGTCGGACGCAAGGGTTCTCCAGGAATCCGTTCGAGAACCATAAGCCGGGGGCACGAGGAAACGATGTTCGCGGCTGCTATCGGCTCGCTTGAAGCTTCCGGGTGCTCAGAACGTTGTTTCGTTTCGAGGGATTGGCACGTCCCTGCAAGAACGTGGCTTGTCCGGTTGCCGGAGAATTTCGTTTCCTTCTCAACGTGCGACCAGATTGAAAATAGTAATCTAATTTCGCGGAATTTTCAGGGTAGAAGTCGGATCAAAAATCGAGGATATTGCCACCTATCCAGGGCAAGGTACGGGTCATCTGGCTCACCGATCACAGCCAGCCAGGTCACGAGAGCTCGCAGAAAATGTAGCAAACCTCCCCAACCACCGATTCCAGTCGATACCGATCTCTCTGTCACGAATCGTTGGAAGTTTCGCGTGGAAGGTGCCGCTAAAAAGGTATCCGGGTAGCACGCGATGGGAAACTGACGTTCGAGAGTAGCTGCGAACTAACTGGCATGGTTTCCAGGGCTGTTTCCATCGCAGAAAGCCGTCACCGTGGCTTTCCGACAACGGACCCGCTGTCGCGCTGCGGTTGCTCTTGTTGTCGCCATAAACTCCGTCGTCCAGCTCGAACCGTTCCTCTTTCCAACCGGGTCCCTGTTGGCCTCGCTTTTAACCTTCCATACGGTGCCCTCTCTTCCTGTTCTCCTTCTTCCTCGTCTTCTTTCCACGGGGTATCGCCTCCCCGTCATTCTACGCGCAGCATCCTCCGCCACGTCTCGCTCTATGCTCGTCCGTCTTTCATCCGCGGCTCGTTACACGCTCCGGAACAACGTTCCAGGCGCCTTCCGCGTGCTGATACACGCGGGAGGGAGCCTGCCCGAGCTGTCAGTGCTTCGGTGCTTTCAGGAAAATTACTATGGGACGGTTAGGATAGCGAGAAATCGCGGCGGTCGAGCCCTCTCCCGGTTCGAATAATCGATTTTATCTTATTTCATATTGGACTTTGAATCTTGAATACAAAATTATCGATGATTCGAACTATACCACCACCGCCAATTTCAGTAACAGTTGGCACTGCCAGGGGAGCTATCGGAGACCCTGCGCCAGCAGCTCTTCTTCAACTTTACCATCAAAGAAGCAAGAAGGAATTCCTCCCCGAATTCCAGTCGCGTCTCGACTCCCGGCTGTACAACTAGCTTTCTATCGACTCCATTATCGAAATTAATCGATCGCATTCCCCTCTGTATGATCCAAAGAGGTCTGAATGGAAAGGAAGGTCGAGAGTTCTGAATCGGAGACTGTCTCGACAGAAACTTGCAGAGGAAACACGTTTCTGTACGGAGTTTCGAAGTCGAAGAAACACTCGGTTCTCGTCTTGCGACAGCGACGATTGCCGTGGAATTGGACTACGAAACACTCTTACGAACGTCACGTGGCCATTCGTTATAGATGTTTCACCTTGGCTGTTGGCGAAGCGCTTGGGAACTACGCGCTCTTTTTCTTTGGAGAACGTGTCTCGGAGGAATTTACACCGTAGCTTAGAAGAAGACGCGTCTATTGTCGCGTCCGGGGCCAGCGTTGTCATATTCAAACGTAGACGGCTATGAACACGTCGAGAACAGAGATCACAATGACTACGGTGTAAAGCGGTTTCAAGGTCTTGATCGACGACCCTGGCGAACCGACAGCTCCACGGTTAAACGAAAGGGCAACGTTCCCAAATTGCTCCGGTTAATTATCCTCGACTTGGCTCGATGACGAGAGCGGCAATTCCGCGAGTAGAGCCCTGTTCGTACGCGCGGCGCAGCTGTACGGAATCGCGGCCGATCGCGTAAAAAATAATGACCGATCGGAATTCGACGCGGGAGAGCGTTCCTTCTCATCTCGCGAGAATATGCTCGCTCGCTCGCGTGCCTGCCTGCCTGCCCGCCTGCCTGCCTGCCGGGCGGAGGTAATTAAATTTGGAACGGATGCGCAACACCGGCATCGTAAATTTCGGGCTCGTTTAATTGTTCGGGGGCAAAAAACCGCCGCGTCCGATCGATAACTCGTCGCGCTTGCTTCGACACGCGACCCGCGGTCCCGTTTCCCGACGATCAAGAATCCCGGCGAACGCATTTCGCTTCCCAAAGTTTCCCTGTGTCGGTTACCGTAAAAATTAGAATGGCGCAGTTTGGAGCACTGTGTCGAAAATAGAGCCTCGTCATCCGAGGATTAGACTCGTCTTTGTCAAGATGTATCAGCTTTTTTCCGAAAGGAACACTCGAGAACGAGTTCGGTCGGTCTCTGGCCCGTGTGTTGTCGATCCCTTCCGCTTGTCTTCGGCATTAATTAACGGCCCTCGGCTGTCTAATTCGACGGAACTCGGAATCGCGGCCGCCTCGAGAGGATGATTAGAGCGCCGCGGGGTTGTCGACGGCTCCTCGTGGATTTTCCATCGCTAATGAATTGGAGCGCGGACCGTCAATGTTCGATCGACGCCGGTGCCGATAGGTGCGCGGCCCCGAAGGATGAGCAGGAATCTGGGTTAACGAAGCGGAGGACATAATCTCGAGCCGAGGAGGATCGCGGGGCCCCCGGTCAAGTGGACACGTGATTGCACACCTGGACCATCCGCGGCCCGATCTCTCTCACTCGCTCTCTCTCTCCCTCGCTCTCTACCCAGGCGAGAAAACCAGTCGCCGGATAGTTGTTTCGTTCATTCGTCGCACGTACCACTCTCGCATCCTCCCACGCTTCTATTAATAATACCCCGAGAAACGCCCGGTGTATTTATAGGCATGTCACATCGCTCCGGCTGAAAAAGGCGAGATAGTCCCTTCTTCTTCTTCTTCTTCTGCTCCTTCTTCTCGCAGTTGGGCAATTAAAATTTCGTCAATGTACATACGTACGTCCCCCGCGAGATTCCTTCTGGCAAAGATTCGTCGCTCGCACCTCCGAACAGGCGCCAACGATTTTACGGATCTGTCGCAACAACTTGTACTCACGCCCACCTGGCTTGTTCACCGTTCGGACGGATCTGTAGGTCAGCCACTGCGAGAATCGATTTGAAGCATCCTGGTCGACCTGGTAACTGTTCTTTCTGTTACATATTAGGCTGCCCGGTCCAGTGAACGAACACGATTCGTATTTCAACGGTGGAAAAAAATTGTGAAGACAAATATGGAGAGAGAGAACGCAAGACAGAAATCTCGATGGAAAAAATGTTTGTATAATTGAGAGATCCCTCGGCCGAAATGGTGCAGCCAGTTAATTGGCGGAAATAATCCGAGATAATGAAAGCTTGAGACGTGTCTCGGGAGGAATGGGAATCGGAGACGTACTACCGTGCATCGATTTATTAATATTGCGAGCCATCGAATTAAGATTCCGCCGCGACGGGGGCAGTCATGCATAGATCATCCGATTAGACTCGACAATGCGACGAGCATTGGCAAAGGGTCGGGGCCGAGGAGGAAAGGGAGCGCTCTTATATTTCATTCCCTGCGGACATCCAGCTCGTGGCTGATTAGCGCGGGCAAAAAATCGGCGAACGGATCGATAGCGGATCGATGGAACGCGAAAGTTCACGACTCGCGATCCACCGCGTCCTGTTACGTTTATTATTCGCGGCCGGTGGCACCGGGGCGCGCAGATCGAATCGGTATCGCAGATGCCGGACGAAATACCGGTGCTTTTCGATATCTGTTCTATTGCTTCGAAAGAGACTGCATTCGTCGAATAACGGTATGAAGTGATCGAATCAACGATGCACTCGATCGTACCATTATGAAATTCAATCAAATTCTGTGCGACCAAAGGCACCGGCTGGATAAAATGTCTTGATTTTGGAATTGTACATCCTACAATCCATATACTACATTTCTCAACAAAAAAAAAGAAAATATGGCATAGACGGAATACGGCGGTCCGTATGCACACCAAAGTGCAACGGGAAGCGACAAGACTGATTGGATAAATTCGTTCATTGCACCGCAGCGTCGTTCCCGATGCGCTCCAACCCGTGAATAATCTATCGCTGAACGCCCGGGGATCGACGAGGAGGGTCAGAGATCGGCTGGATCAGTCCTCCGGATCGAAAATGTTAACGACACAGCGATGGAACGCTCGGCAAACGACCTCATAATTAAATACTCGCGATAATTACGTTTGTCCCTTCCTTTTCACGTGCAATTAAGTCCAATGATACGAGAAACGTGACGCGAAACCGTCGCGTCGCATCTTCGCGAGGCCCTCTCTCTCTCCCTCCCTCGCTCGAGCAAAGAGGAAATGGCATAAATCGATAGCCATCGACCTAACTCCGGTTCCGCATTCGTCGGGTCGTTCCACCGTTTGCTCTCGAAAAATCTGTCTGGTTTAATGATCGGCGAATTTCTTTCGCGCGGTGACTCGGTATTTTTCATACTTGATTTGTGCTTTCGTAAATATTCGAAGGAATGTGGGAACACGTTCAGGAGGGTTCAGGCTCTCTCGGAGGAGGGTCGAGAAAGAGGATTTCAGAGACGGGCCTAATCCAGAGCACGTGTGGTCGCGCGTGGACGGCCGTTCACGTTGGCTTTCGTGCGTTCCTCCGTTTTCGGGGTTTCTTCCTGCCTTCTCGGTTTCCGGACTACTCTGGCCCCCGCCTCGTATTCGCGTTCGCGTTTCACTCCCCACCGGGTTCTCCGCTCGTTTTCGGTGTATTAGGTTTCACGTGGACGCGAGAGCCACGTATGCCCAGTCATGCGTGCGGTTAACAAGACACGTTCAACGTAGTCGAGCCATCTTCGCGTAGGTATACCGCCCGCAGGCCGGAGAGACCTCGTACCATCTTTCGCCAGCTTCCGCGGACATTTTTCCCTTTGACGGGAGGAGTTCCTCGGCCGTTTGCGACCCCTTACACCCCCGGTTCAAACGAAATCTCTCAAACTGCTCGATCTTTTCAATTTCGATAAGTTGCTACTAAAATTTTGTTACCGTGCTACATGCATTGGTAGAATTTTGCTGCGGTTCGCAGAGGGCAACCAAGCCACGCCCAGTCGGGGCGCTCTGCTAGCAATATCAGCCTTTCCGGTAAAGATCTCTCGTTTCTGTTTCGGAAACGAGATCGAGGAGAGTTAATGCCGCTCGTTGACAGCGTTTCGTTGGACGAACGAGCACAGTTCGGCCGAGGAGATTTCTCAAAGAGAGCCGGAGAGCACTCTTATCGTGGCTCCGGGGCCAGGGATTCAAAGAAGACGAGGAACTGCGGTGAAAAAAGAAAAGCGTAGGGGACAGGGGGCTCGACACACGCGACGCGGCGTCGGGTCTCTCGTCGTGTAATTTGGTGGTGGCTTCAAAGGACAGGTTCAGTGACACATTTCCGAGTTACCGATGCATCGTTTCGTTCTGCGGGCCGTCATTCAACGCGCCGCTTTTTCACCGACATCGTTCCACTTTGCCGAGGCTATCGCCACGCCGGGAAACGTCCTCGTCATCTCCGAACGACGTTTCACTTTTTCTCCCGACCGCGGGGGAAACAAAAACCCGAAGCGCGGCAGGGGCAGAGAAGAGAGTGGTTGAAAAAATCGTTTTATTTACGAGAGGAAGCGTTAAGGAGTCTGATATGAAAAATCTGGTGGCGCTGTTCGTTTTGTTCGGACGGAGAAAATATTCTGAAATGTATTGGGAACACGGAGCCTCCCTGGTCGCACGGCGCTTGCTTACCGGTTATTAAGTGGTTAATGGCCGGCAATTAGAATCGTACGCAGCTCGTAATAAAGCGAGCGGCGGGAAATTATCTCAATCTCGTCTCGGAAAAATTCTAACGAGCCTATCTACCGGCGCCTTTAATTCACCCAGCTCCGAAACGGCAAAAAGGCTCTCCCCGTCCCTAAGGCTGAGAGAAGACGCCAGTAGCCGAGAAAGACAGCAGGACGTGGCATGCATCCTGGCTTGCTGTCCTTCTTTCTCCTCGTCCTTTCTCGTCCTTTCTCTTCTCCTTTCTTCCTCGTCCTCGTTCTGCGCGCACGTTTCGCCCGTCGGCTCTCCCGCCGCCGCCACCGCCGCCGTCGAGTGACGTGAAATTATAATTCCGTAAAATTAACGTTGCATATGTTAATTATTAAGAACCGGTCCGGGGCTCGCGGCCCTCCTCGAGATCCTCCATCACAGACCCAGGATGCTGGCCTGCACGCGTGGAAGAGAGACCGCACGAGTTATGGCAACGCTCGCTCTGAAACACGCTTGCCTTTAAGGCCACCTTCGGGTTCGACGCGTTAAGGTCGCGGCTTTTGCATTCTGTTTAGAAGATCGATATCGACGGCTCTTCTCCGATTCCAGCGTAATTTTCATAGTCGTCGTGCGTCGTTAGATTGGTCCAAAATTTTCTCACAGTTTTGTTTTTCGAAATTTTATTCGAAGAATATTTATGATGTGGCAATCGACTCGAGGGAAAGAGATATTTAGATTTTTTAACCGGTGCAGTTTCTATAGCTATTATTCCGCAGACAGAAGGTTAACGTATTCCCTTCGACGTCAAACTGAACTTTCGACGCGTAGCATTTCGGTCCCTTCCACAATCTTACGATTAGGGTGCCTTTGTCGGCGGAGACTAATATGGGAATGGTTCCCATAGGTCAGTGAAATGTCGCCGGCGAAGGCCCGGCCCGAAAACCAATCGCTAAATGGTCTCTCCGGGGCGTGTGGTTTGCCATTTAGTTGTTTCATTAATTGCCCGATGTCTCGTGGATTTGCAGTAGATCAAATGTCGGCAACTTTTGAACTAGTGTGTTCGGCTGTGCTTGTAGCGCAGCGCTCCAACGTTAAACAATGTTCCATTCGTGTGTATGCTCGCTTCAGCGACGCAATTGATTAGTCAAAAAGTCTTCGGCCGCTGCAATTTGCAGCTGAAAGTAGCCGTTCGGTGGCGAGGCGCTATCCAGCCTATGGCAACCGAAGAATTAGATCGTGCATGGAGATGAAGACGTTCCGAGGATTATAATTCGAGAGAATCGGGGTCGGGCCACAAATTGCAAGGTACGTCCTCCGAGACCCCACCTGGAGGATGATCGGTTGCGTGCACGGCCAATGAAGAAATTACGTTAACAGGTTTACGTCTATATAACCGAAATCAGCTCGAAACTGAATTAATCTATGGTCCTCGCGATTCACTGGTTGCAACTTGAACTATTTCTTATTTTACAAAGAAAAAGAAGCTTCGAAAAATGTGCAATCAGGGGTGTGAATCCCGTAAAATTATCACAGAATAGCTTCTATTCGCACGAAGCTGCAGCTGTTCGAAAATCAATAGTTGTTTTCACGCAAGCGTTGCCTCAATTTATGAGGCAGCGTGTAATTACCAGCAATCTCGACGCGTCCTCTTAGTGGGAAGTTTCATGTTGCTGCCTAGGTTTACGACGTTCTTAGAAGGAACATCCGACCGGAAAAGGTTCATTTCCAGGCTCCCCAGGACTTTAAAGGCGCGTTAACAATCCGGTAGACATCGAATCGCGATAAAGCCGAATTCCCAGAGAGTCTAGCCGGCAGCCGTTCGAGCATGGACGTGCTATCGAACATCGAATTCCACTTCCCTCGATGGTCTATTTTTGTCGAGCCTTCAAAAGTACCATTTCGCAGCGTGTTCCGCGCGGCTCGTTCGCCAATTCGCGCGGCGTTCGCGCGAAAATAATCGACAGGTAAATGCGTCTGCGGTGTTCTCGAGGCTTCTACCCGCCTCGAAACCGATTACCTGGCCGTATTTTCCAGCCGCGAAGCTAAGTGGCCGTTAAAACGCGTCGGAACGCAGCCGATTTCCCGGTGCTGAAACCCTTTGTTCCCGATCTTTCCGGTTCAGACACGAAAAATCGCTCGTACGACGAAGCCGCACCTCTTTTTCCCTAGACGTTATTTGCTTGGGAACGCTATATGCGACGTTCAGCAGGTCAAAGTTCGGTTTTCCACGGTTCCCCACAGCTTTTCTCTTTGTTGGACGTGGCTAGTCAATATTTGTCGGAGCTGCGGCACTTGGGAAAGAAAGGGTCCCTTTCTTTTCCGGAAAAACACGATTTTCTAGTCCGGAATATCTATCTGCGATAAAACAAAAATCCTTCCTACTAATTACAAAATACATATTTCGGAAGGGAAACATCCTCCGACTTTCCACCCCCGATTTCCAGTGAAATCTAGATTCCCGGAAACGATAACCGCGAAGGGTTGCGAGTTCAGCTGTCGAAGGGCTAGCACCCCGACGAACGCCGGGAATTCTGTGCAAACAGGCCGAGAGACGGTCGCCGTCGTTAACGAGCAGCGTACACGGCGGGGGCGAGAGAGCCTATTTGCCCGGATATAATTAAAACGACTGCAGAACACCGTGGCTAATTCACGTCCGGTAACCGAATAGTAGCCTTTACACGGAACCGAGCCGTGCAATAATCACTTTCACCCGGGGCGGTTCCGCGTAATCGATAAATAGAATTTCCCGCCGCGCCGGTTTGCTCGCGCTCTAATTTTATCTGCGCCAGGGAGCGGCGCGCTGTTACTATCGTTATCGGGCCGCCTAAGCTAATTACTCGTTAGCGCCGCACGAGAGTACACAGATATACGGTACATAGTCGCGAATACGTACGTATATACACCGTCCGTTCGTCCGTGGCCCCTTGTCATCGGTCATTAAATCGATTAAATCGAGGAGGCTCTCCGGGGGCCGTGGTTTCGTTGCAACGTGCACCACGCCGCACTGTGTTGCGCTAACGTTGAACCGCGTTGCACCACGCCGCCGACGGGCTCCCTTTTTCCGTTTCATCGAGCTGGGAGTGCCGTAAATAACGCGATAAGGAAGTCGGGCACCTCGGTGGCCCCGTTATCTAGTCCCCGAACAGGCCCCGTGAAGGACCCCGAGCATAAATTCGATCCTGGCCACCGGGAGATGGATCTCCTAGTAATTGTCCCGGCGAAATCGATTCGTGTGGGCCGCGCGCCGATTTATCGACAGACTATTGTTCCGGCGAACGCTCAACTTCGTGTCTAGCTTGTAGAAATCTGCAGGGAAGGATCTCCAGGTCCACGAGACTCCACGGAAACCTGAAGACATGGTCATAACTAGACGGAAAGTTCTCACAAAGTTGAATTTTCCAAGTTTGAACGATTCCACGCGTCGAAGGGACGCGCAAGTGCAAGGGAAGATGAGATTCCCACGTGGAAGGATCGTTTGACCCCGAAATCCGGCGTGACCGCGTCCGTGGATGCATCGAATGGAACCCGTGATGCGAATGAACGCTTTAACAGCAATTACGCGTGCGCTTGATCCGTGGAAGATGGACGTGGCGAGCAAAAGCAACGTGGTAGCCGTCGAGAGCTACGTCGAGGCCTCGAAACGCCGTTTAACGACCGTAAACCTTTCCACCTTTCGGACCCCACTGCTCGGGAATCTGTGTTTCTCACAGAGGTTGTTGTCGATGTGCCTCTGCCTCTCTCTCTCTCTTTCTCTTTACCTCTCAAGAGATAGAGAGAGGGAAAGTGTCACGTACCCACAAAGGCGCCGATGCAAGATAATGTGTGCCGGAAAGGGCAGCCAGGATACGCCGTCGCGACGCGACGCGACGCGACGCCGAGAGGTGTGAAAGCTGCCTGATGCCCGGCCGTGAGTAACCTGTTAACCTGTTGCTTGACAGGGGGGAGGGGGCAAAACACTAGCAGAAAACGGAGCTATACTTCAGCGTTGGACACCGCTACGACTGAAGAAGCACCTCGATCAATTTTTTCGGAACCAGCCATAGATCGTGGATCGTGCTATGAAAACGAGTGGATCGCGGAAAGAGAGAGAGTGTGAGAAGTGGAAGAGAGCCACGAGGCGTCGATAGGGCTCGATTCTCGCGGCAGCAGGAAATAATTAGCCGCGACCGGATATCATTCTTGGTAGGCGGTGTCGTCGATGGAGGAAACCCCGTAGTGACTCCCAATCGCGTTTGCCACGATGATCGAAACTTTTTGCTATGCCTGGCGTGGCCCTTCGGTGTTCGCTCGAACACAATACACGTAGCCGGCGTACAAGGCATTGTTTTGGTCGAACAAGCGCGTTTCGCTCGTTTAACGAACGGCGAGCACGTATGTCGGAAAGCTCACGTATACCGTTTGTTTCTGGCTCGGAACGGCGGAAGCGACGTTATCTCTCGTTTCTTGTTGATTTTCATCCCTTCTCTCTTCCTCCCTCTCTCTCTCTCTCTGCTTCGTTTTGTTTCTATTCCCTTCTTCAGGTGCCGTCGACAAGGGTGGCCGAGGTCCGTCGCGCAGAAAAATTTCGCCGAATACAAAAGAGACTTACGAATACAATACTCCGACCGTGGAATATGGGATATAGAAATGATATGGAATTACAGATGCGATTACCGGTTGCTCAAAGCTTTATCGTATATCGATCGTGCACGGAGTCTTTGTTCGCCCCGCTTTGAAATAAAATCAGGCTCGCATGCGAGCGTGCATCGTAGTTGCTTCGCGGATGACGATCGAAAAAGCTCGTCTAACGCTAGTTGCGCCGAACGCCGAATGCAACTGGTAAACTATTCTAAATCTTCCTCGTGTTTTAAATTGCGCCAATCCATTTTCTCGAATGCAGTCCGGTAATTAATGATTGATACGTGTTTGATGAGACACGTGTTTCGTTTGGGTTGTTACGATTCCGGCGCCAGTACGAGCGATTCCCGCTCCCACGGAGCCATTATTGTTTATTTAACTGGATTTACGTACCCGCCGGAGATGGAACCTAATATTTCTTCTTTTATATCCGTCGGCTCTCTACTATATCCCGACGCCGGTCCGTGTACACGGGCTCGCTCAAACAAATAGGGAATTCGTCCAATTTCCAGCCGTTATTTCGCGGAATCAAATATCCGGCAGCGTAGCCTCCGCAAATAGTCGATATAATAGTACCGACGGGACGGCGGAAGCTACGTCTTTATGGGAATGATCAAAATGTTGCGAGCCCACCAGTGCAGAATTATTGATCCTCGGGAACTCGACGGAGAAAAGTGCACATAAAAATACGATTTTTATTTCCTTCGGAGGAAACATTAGAGAGATTGTTTCTCGATTCCACCACCGATAAGTATTTATATTCTCGTTATGAACGTCTGCACTGCAGATCTGCGACCTCCATTTTCGACGATAGAATTGCTTACTAATTTTTAAAAAATCAGGAGACATTCCAAGGAATATCGGCGAGGGTTGGGGAACCCTGTCTTTCTAGTGCCCGTAAGAGGAGCGTTCGCTTCTCGAAAATGGCTTTCGAGACGCTCGCCTTGTTAGACCGTTCGAGTCCCAGGGACAACTTGAAGAAGCATCGGCCGGCCGTAGTGTCGACCTCGGAATGCCGGGTTCGCGAGGGTTGGCCGTTCGTTTTCGCGGATTTTCTACTTGATACTTTACGATCGTTGTCGCGGCCAGCGTGGGCGTGAAGGCTCGCGGCTAACCCAACGGAGACAGTAACGAATTCGAGGGAGGCGGGTTGTAGGAAACACCCTCGACGGGATTTATTCGAGACCCCGGGGTCTCTTGGAATCGAAGACGCTAGAACGCTAACGCCTAACCCTCGCCGAGCGCTCTCGCTATCCTGTCGGACCTAAATATCGAACTGCAAAACGTCGAAACATAGTCAACGAGTCCGCAGTAGAATGAATCAACGAATGAATCTTTGGGCAGTAGATATAAAAACAGCAAATCGACAAAATAGTCGAGTACAACAGAATACTGGGAACTCTATGCAAAAATATTGATCGACCACGATTTAACATTAACTCGCCGAGCTCCCGACTATGAAATCAGCGAGCGCTTTCGACTGTCCCGCGTCATTTGAATTTTCTCGCCGAGCTCCTCTGGCGTGCTCGCAGAAATAACTGGAATTCCACAGTACGGTACGATATGCAGAGTTAAATAAGCTGCGCGCTTGTCCGTCCAACGGATTCGTAATTGAAATGAATTCACCGCTCGAAAATTTCGCTCGACGCGGTTCTTTCGACGAGCGTGGCGCATTCCGTGGTCATCTACGGTTTTATTAAACTACCGAGTGGACCGTGACCGTCGTAAATCTAAGCTGCCGGGACAGAGCGAACGCTGAGAGAGTCTCTAGGACTCCGAGGCTGCCGTTCGAATAATTAGACAACCGGGCATTTGTCAGCGAGACCGTATTGTCCGGAGAGCACGGCCCCGCCAGCCCTGCGGTTATTAATCACGCTCGTTTTCGGAGACGCTGCGAGAATGGCTGACCTAATGGGACGCACAGTTGCGAATCGAGAAATCGACAAGGTGCGGACCTCGATCGGATCCCAGCGGCCTTGACGCACTTTCGAGAACGGGCTCGTAAATATGCCGGCGATTATGCACGGTCTCGATCGCGAGTCTCATTGTCCGCTTGCGGGAACCGCTAAAATGCTCCGTCAAGTGGCAGCAGTGTTAAACGGAGTTCGGGGACTTTGTTTGAAACTGCTTCGTTCTAGATGTTACACATATTTATGTGGGATTCGATCGTCCGAATTGAAATAACGAGGCGCGAATGATTGAAAGACGGATTCACCGTGAATCGGGTGCGAGGCAGCGATGTGGTTATCCGTGCCAAGGTTGTCCGAAATTTGGCTGGCCAACTGTTGTTTGGATCACTGGAACCCGAAGCGTCAAATGTTTACCGTGGTCTGTCGTCCAATATCCTGATGAATCCACAGACGTCGGCGAGACACGGAAACAATGTCTTTGCAAACACGGTTTGCACTGAGAAACTTCGACTAATAATAGGATGGATGCTGGCTGTGCAAACGGAGATTCGATCCTCGTGTTTGACGAACCACCGGAGATAGATTGTCGTTGCCAGCAGCACGAGAAGATAATTCATTTTGTCGAAGTTGTCTTCGCTTGGATAATATAAAAGGGGTTGGGACGTGGACTAACAATCTGTTAAACAATGGGAATCTTTGGGTTCTTACCAATACCTCGAAGAAATGAAGTCTCGAAGGTCCTGTGGAATGATTGCAAATATCCTAGTCTATTAATCGATATGATCTTATCTAATCGCTCAGGATTTCTAAAGTACAGTAGCCCCAGAAGGTGTTCAACCTGCTCTAAATTGGCAAATAAAATTCGTACAACAATAAACGTGGACTCATTTTGAAGCCTCTACTTTCGCAAGCCATGGTCTGTTTTCTTTGAAGATGTTATTGCATGACGTAGCGGGTGGGAAGTATAGAAGAGTGTCCCAATTTCACGCCCAACCTGGAAGGTGACCGTCGACGGGCAAGTTTTCGGGGATTAACGGGCAAACAGCTGTTAATGCGACACTGTTAGGCTGTTTACACGGCCCGCCCCTTTCTCCCCTCTCTCGCGACACAGTTTTCACGTGGCGGGTACGCGCGCTCGTATGTGCACACGCTCCTCACATATTTGCGCTTCGAGCGCGCGCGATCGCTTATGCGTTTCCGCGAGTTGCCCGGTGAACATGGTTCTTGGGCCGCGAGTAAACTGTTCGCGAGCGCAAACGTCTCGCCGCGGGAAAAGTGACTTGGGCTCGAGGGAACCGGCGCGTCTTGCAAACGAGCGGAGCACGCTCGAGCGGGTAGACGCTCCCATGAAGACGAAACGGTCGGTGGCCAGGCTGGCGCCACGCGATTTTTAACGCGTGATGTCAGGATTGATCGCCGACTCCGCGCTGGAACGAGAAACACGCCTGGGGACCTTCTGGAGAATCGTCGGTCCCATTTCGGTCCCATTTCCTTTAACAGATTTTACGCGTTCATGACAAAACTGGGCAGAGTTTCAAGCAGTGGGAAAATATTGAACAATGCCGACGAATCAAGAAAGAATTTTCTATCGGTGTAGGCGGTTGATCCGGCGCGCCGGAAGTCGATCTTCTTCATGGAAAAACAGCGTCGCTACGTGTCGGTAGGAGGCGTGAGTTTTCCGCAGTCATGCTTCTACGGTATAGGCTCGTGACAAGCAGCGAGGCGGTCGGTGAACGGTAATTTCCGGCAAAATGCTGAATCCGTCGCGTCTATTTCGAGACGCCCGCAATAACAAGCCATCGATGACGCTTTAACGATGCATTCCCCGAGCGCATTTCTGGAAATCGCTGCTCGAGCGATTCCTTTATTCGCGGTCTTCCGGGAACTGGAACCACGACCTCGTCAACCCTATCGTTCGTTCTCGTCGTTAAACAATTCAGTGTACTTTCCTGTATTACTTGCCAGCTCTTAGTTCCAGCTCTGAAAGGCTTCCGAAGTTGGACACCCTAATTGTAAGATTACGCTTTCGAAGACAGAGATAATCGTGCTCTACTCTCGAACGAGGATTTATCAAATGGCTACCAATGAGCATAGGTTGGTGAAGCAAGTGCTCTTTGCCCTTCGAGTGCTTTCGATTGCGCAAGAGCAACTATTCGAAGCAAGAGACGTCTAAGAGAGTGACTCTTGATCTTATGAACTTAATAATAGAAGATTCGTCTTGCTCGCGGCGTGCGAAATGCCCCGAGTGGGCGTGGCCCCGTGGCTCTTGACTTCGACATTCTAGTGTACGCTCTAGTATATTGTACAGGGGCGTGGCCTCGCAGCTCCCAAAGCCAGGCCATTGGCCCCAAGGTGCAAACTTGCTCCCACTGTTCATACCTAAAGCAACCATTAAATAGCACGAGCCCAACAGAAATATGAGGAAAGGGGGAAAACACAAGTTTAATTACCCGTCGGACTGTGCTCCCTCGAGAAAAATCTCGGAATCAGGGCATAAGCGGTTTGCTATGCAAAGCTAGACGCTCCCGCAGCAATAAATCAATCTTACTCACGGGCTTATCTCGCCGACTAATTAGAAAAACACTCTGCCGCTGTCAGCCGGAGTCGTATTCCGTGGTCTTGTCGCGATTCTTTTCAGCGGCGGCGCTGCAACCAGCCGATTCCAATTAATCGGTCGAATACAGATCTCGTTGGAACGTGACAGTCGAGCGTACAGTGTCTAATTAGCGGGTTCTGTGTTCCCGGGTTCTGTATAATAGCAACTCGGCTCGGAGCGCAGCTCGCCGCGGACGTATAAACGTATCTCGATAATCTGTCGCGCTCCGAGCGACGTCGCTCGTGGGAAAACGGTTTCTGATATCTTGTCGATACCACATGCGTGTGTCGGAGGAACGGGGTGAAATCGCGGGGGCCAAAATGTTGTTTCGCTCATTCGGAAAACCGTCAGCCGCAACGTAATGCCGGCGAGCCGTTTCTGCGTCGATTAAGCCGCACAACTCCGGCGTTTGTGCGATGTTAGCTCGCGCGTGCAAACCCACGTTCCGCGCCCACGAATTCTTCAACAAACTGTTCGAGAGCAGCAACACCTGAGGAGAATTCTTAAATGGAACATTTCCGCTCGCGATTTTAACTAACGTTTCCAGCCGGAATAAAATCGGAGTTCCCGTGCGTTGGTCAGGAAATTTATACTTTCAATGTTTAAGCTGTCCGTTCTGCTCGGATCGTGTAATTGTTCACGTAACCAGCACGAAAACGTGGGACAAAACGAACCGTAAACACAGGCTAATAAAGGTAGTGCTACACTTGAAAGCACCCCGCGTCACTCGTGGTTTATCGCTGTTTGCGCCGGTTTCAAGTCCTCGCGGAAAGAGCAAACACCGTGCTTTATGGGGCGAATGCGTTACGGTGACGAAGGGTTAACGACATTTCAAGCAAACAACGCTCCAGCTCGGACGATTTTCACGAAATCTCTCCGATGATCTTCCGCTGGCGGAAGATGAAAGCGCAGCGCGCTATTGTCGCGTTGAACGATGAACGATAAACATTTCTCGCTTGACCCTGACTGAAACGGCAATGGAAAAATCGCGCAGCGAGTTTTAAGAGCTCGTTGCGATGGGAAGGGGTCTTGAGAAATCCAATTTTTCCGGGAAAAAATCGTAAACAATTCAGCTGGAGAAAATCGAAGGTCCACGGGATATCGTTCGGGACACAAAGCGAGCCCGAGCGGAATCGCGCGGAGGCCACCGGTGTAAAATACGAAACGGTGACCAGGCAATAAAGAAAGGAGCGCGTAGCGATCAATTCCGCTCGGCGCTCGTTAAAATCGTCGGTAGGAGGGCGTGCGCGCGCGCAAGAGAGAGAAACGTCGAAAACGCGGAATCAAAATTGCATCCGCGAGCGTGCACGCGGCGGCGGATCCGACTCGGCTCGCCCACGATCTCGTTCGAAAGAATAATTATAGGTTTCTCGTATAGGCTCTGGATATGAGATGGCACCGCTGGCGGTAGCGGTGGTTCACGTCAGGCCACGCTATCTCTTTGCTCACTGAAAAATAAACGAGGAAGGCACCGTTTAATGCCGCTTTCGAACCGTGTGCCTCGCTTGCGTCGCTCTTACTCCTCCCCCGCGCCTCTTCCCGACCAGTTACGAGTTACGAGACCTCATGAGCGCCTCTTATCTGATGCATCCGGTATGCGTCCGGAGCTTGCACCGTCTGTATACAATGCCTGGGCGCACGGCTGATGACTGCTGGCCATGTTTACACGA
This sequence comes from Halictus ligatus, assembly GCA_028454255.1. Lineage (NCBI taxonomy): Eukaryota > Metazoa > Arthropoda > Insecta > Hymenoptera > Halictidae > Halictus > Halictus ligatus. Next base: position 480,678 of record CM052145.1, on the reverse strand, counting down.
GTTCAACGCGGTTATGTGGAACACCGTTGATTGTCGTCGCTGACGGATTTATACGGCCGAACTGGCCCACTGTTTTAACTGTTTCAACCGTTGAATAATTAACAGAGTTTGCTACCGAAGCAAGAAAGAATATTTATTAATAGGAAAAACTGAGTGTTTCTAGCCGGTGCTGTCGTAGGAAGCGTACGAAATTAATTTATCCATCTTTAAGCGTACTGTGAGATTGCGAACGTCTGTGACGATGGCAGCGAAGAACGTGTCAACTCCGAAGGGCTCGCCGTCTGAAGGAGCACGGTTGACGAGACTCGGAAGCGCATAAGCGTTTTACTCCGGATGTAGGAGAAAGTCGCGGCTGAAAGACGAAAGAACGCGTCGCGCCTCGCGATCCATTCTAAAGCGTTCCAATTTCCGGATACAATGCGGAGGTCGAACCGGCTATACGTGTCGACGACGGTTTCTCGAGCTCGTCAATGAAAGCGTGTCGCGCAGACCGAGAACGATCCCGTCGCGATCGATGGTGTTATCGACGTCTTCGCGACAAGCGTCACGAGAGTCCGGAGACGTCATAGAGACTGTAGGAGAGACTGATAAAAGCCGTGTAACCTATTTCTTCGGGGATTATCTTGCCGCGACGCGGCGAGAGACCGAGATACAGTCCGTACAATAGAGAACGTTGTTCTAGCCCGACGACGACGTCGCAAGGAAGTTTGGTTAGGCGAGTTAGACGAGATTTACATCGGTCGTGCTCCTTGAGACCACCCTTCCGCGCCTTATCGGCCTCGGCCATTCATTAACGCGGGAGTATACAATCGATCGTTACCCCGACGAAGTATTGCGGGATTTGGAAGGTTTGGGTGAAGATCAAGTTCACGGAAATATTCTTTTACATTTCTAATTCTAGAAGCAGCGAGCACTCGTGCAATACTTGTATCGAACTTTCCCAATTTCTGTGCTTGCTATTTCGGGAAAGTTGAAAGCTTCCGGAGCCGGCCCGAAGAGCAAGGATCTCCGAAGCGCGAACAGGAGCGGGTCAAGAGCAGAAGAGCATCGGTTTACCGACACGCGTTCACGCCCGGCGCGCGGCGGTTTCGGTCTGTGTCGGGCCACCGAGCAGGCGTTAACGGGTTTACTCGCGCGAGGAATCACTCCGACGCGGCGCGGCGCGGTACGGGAAACCACTTCGTTTCACTTTCGAGCCGTCTTGGAACGCGCTTACGGAGGACGCTCGTGCTTCTCTCCTCGGGCCCGGGATCGACGACAGCCGCTCCATCAAGCAAAGCAGTCGTCGATGGGAACGGCCGCGAGCCATTCCCCTTTCCTCGCTTCGTTATTTATACGTGCGATTCGTGCGCCGATCCTGATGCTGCTGCCACAACGCAGTCCTTAATCACCCCTGTTCCCCGACGTCGAACCAGGAAACGTCGAATCCATTTGTTCGGCTCGAGAGTTTACGCCGAGATATGGATTCGTTTCAAATATGCAACAGACGCGAGCTCTTCTTCCTGGAGATTAGATCTCCGCCGAGAGACTGTTAGCTGGAGCCCCGGGATTGGCTGGAACACATGTCCGAGCCTGTCTGGGATCGATAAGGACGATCGAGATCGAAAAATCAGCAGGATGCTTGTACGAGCGTTTGAGGAGAATCGAAAAGATGAAGAAAATGAATTGCTTGCTTCTAGTTCTAGTTACGTTCGAGATAGCCTAACTTGTTTATACAACAGCTGGATGATCGGATTCCCTCTCGCAACAGCTTTCTCAAACCCAGAGACTCTTGCCAACCTCCTCCCTGATTGTCGAAAGAGACAAGGCGGTCTAATTGCTATGAGTCGGCTAGCTACTCGGCGAGGAGTCGGAAAACGAAAGGATCGGAATACGAAAGCTCGAACAGTGAGGGGGAGGAAGGGAGTTGCTCGCGCGGATGATCGTCCGAATGCATCTTTAATTCCACGCAGTTATCTCGGAATCAATTTAAATCTTGGCCGTCCGCTGGGGTTCCTATATGGCGGGGACAGGCTTTGTCCGTTGCCGACGTGGATCAGCCGTCCTCTTCCTTTCTGGTTTCGTGCCGCTTGGGTCCGCTTGGCGCGCGCATAAAGGCCATTGTTGCAGAAAAGGGAGGACGATCCGGCGGAGCGGGCCTGGCCCTGCACCGGGGACCAACGACGACGCAACGATGCACGGCTCATTCAGCATGCAGTTGCCGAGGTTATCGCGCTCCACGGACGTTGATAGAATACGCATCGTCGCCGGGGTTGCGGTGCCAGGCGTCCGAGGCTGTCACCGCGTCTCGAAACTGTCAAGGTCCCCGCAGCGGGACCCGATGCGAATCAACGTCAGTCCGCGAGGACCCGTCCGCCCCCGCTTTGCCACCCTCCGTCTCCTGTTTCACCGATACCTTCTCTATCCTCCTATCTTCCTCCGTTCCTCTCCATCTGCCTCCGTCTATCTCTCTCCTCGTGTCTTCCCGCTTCTGAGGAGTCGCCGAGACCGGTAAATTGCTGACGGAAATGCCTGCCTCGCGATACCCTCGTCAACCAGCCCCCATCTCGCCGCAGCAGAAACGTTTTGGATAAATTAGGCGAGATAGGTTCGAGGGTTCACCACCCAAGGACCTATCCTGGCTACCCCGTCCTTTTCCGAAGACCCTTCATAGTCTTTAAATCGTTGCGATCAGACGAGTCGTTCCGGCGATGATAACAAGCTACCGGCCAGGCTATTCCATCTTTGAATACCTTAGACCCCGTTCAAGAGCCTGGGTTATCGGTCCCAGTTCTAGGGGCCCAGAACTTCCCTCAGCCGATTTGCTATCGTTGCTACTCAGTCCTTTTTCGAAGACGTCTGATACAGTCTTCGGATCGCGATGATTGGACGATTCGTTGAGGCGATGATGCTAGACTTCTAGTCAGGCTGCCCCACCTTGAACGCTACGGTTACGGATCACTGTTTCCTATTAGACACTCGGGTATTAGAGCCAGTTCGACGTCATTATCGAGACGTTGCTGTTACACGCTGGCCCGACTACCGGGCGAGCCTTGATGAGTCGTTTAGCGCTTCGAACGCTTCAAAATCCGCCTTCCGATTGCTGTCACTCATCCAAATCTTCAACTCGCATACCTCGAACGATCCGATTTCTTTGAAAAGGAATCTTGATAGCGGTTTCCGTTTCAGAAAAGAGTCGGACTCCCAAACAGCGTTATTTTGAACCGTAAAAGGAGACCTCTTTAGGAACAAGGTCGCCATTCCGTGGCTTAAGAATAGAATGACAAGCATGCGGATCTTGTATTCGGAGAATAGCCAGAGAATAGGAATTCTTCTGGCCCATAAGAGGGAACGTTTAAATATATTTCGGCCACTCAAAACGACGATGATGCTGGCGTACCAGTCGAGACCTATCGTCGGAAGGAATCAATGTAAATGAGTGTCAATGACTCTCGCGGTCGTGCGTAATGCGGTTGTCGATGCTTGAAAACCGAACGAAACCGATCGTGGAAATCCTGGATTTACCGAGGAACATACTGAAATCGATCCTGACACGTTAAATAAAATTGAAACTAACTTGTTGCACCATTTATCGAAGCTGTTGAAATCAACAAGCCTCGACACGAGTCGATTCAACGATTCTAAAAGCTGAAACTGCGGTTCGTCGGCGATCCGGAAGCATCCAGGACCCAATTCGAAATTTCCCGCGGGGCGACAACCTGTTCGATAGCATACTCGCCATGCATAAAAGCGACCGGATACTCTTTTACGAGCCGTGTTAACCGAGTCGCGAAACATTCCCCTCGATGACAGAACCGTCATTATTGTTATCGCTTCCGGGAGCAGAGTGTAAACTTCTGGCACAGGCTCACACGTGTCCTGCAACGGTTCCCTATCCACCGAGACAACGAGACACGATGATTTCGTGCGGCGTTTAGGGGCGGACCGCGATGACACATTGATGCGCTCTCCGACATGGTTTTTCTCGTGATACCGAAACTCGGAGAGCGTGCTCTTATCGGAAAGAAAGTTACAATTAGAGTAGACCCTCAATTAGCCCAGCTTCTTCGGAGGGTCGAACGGGGACCACCGTCGATAGCGACCGCTCCTAATAGCTTCAGATAACGACATGGAAATTGACTTACGAAAACTCGATAACTAATTCGTAGGGGGCATCGTCCCGATAATTAATCTCTGACCCTCGTTGCTTTCCTGACCACGATGCTTTTACCTTATATCCTCTATTCATTAAGAACGTATCTTTTTAGTGTAATGGTCACTTTTAGTGACCAAAATCGAGTTTGGAAAACCAAAAGGAAAAAGAATCGTTTCTCTGAACAACTGTTCAGAACCGCAGAAGGTTGCCAGGCGATAATTCAACTGAAAAGTACGATGTCTAACATGATGAAGAACAGCGAGGTCAACTTTAGTAACCCTGCCCATATCTTCGCCTCTTACTCTGTCCCCGAGTACAGTTAATCGTCGTCCGATGACGTGGTGCGATCGATCATGCGGCCAGTCGATCCGTTTCCGTTCGAAATTCGTGGCGACACGCGTCGCTGCTCGACCACCACTTTCGAAAGCATGGTATCGTCCCGTGCACCGACACCGATATCTCGCACCATCAATTAACCCTTAAACATCGGACGGTTCGAATCATTCACGATGACCGTTGCTGGGAGGCCCACTTGAATCCAGTAACAAATTCGTTCGGTTGCAAATGTACTTTGCGGTCCTGTGTCGAATCAGACTCGGACAGGCACTCGGAAGATTCCGAAGAGAGCAACGGAGGAATCTCTCTGGCCGATTCGGGTGCGATGAAACGCACCTTTCAGAGGTCGGGGTGATCGTTTAATTACGGATCAGCTGTTTCGGTTCGAGCGTGACGGCGTTCTCGCGCGCTCGAGTCCGTGCATGCGTACCGATCGATTCGTTTCGAGGATGTATCGAGAGACTCTCTTTCTCTCTCCATCTCCCCGTCCTCTTTCTCTCTGGTTCACTGTCGGAGAGCAAGAGATCCCATCGCGGAAACCGAAGATAGAATTGCCGTGAACGCCAGCAATAAAACGCGGTCCACTCACACGAGGTACAACGAATACTATTCATAAGTCGAGGCGAAGCGAGGCCGAGTCGCGTCCGAGACCACGGTGGCCCCTCGACCACCTCGTAATTCCCGTTCCGAAGGCTTTTCTTTTTCACGGAGGCTCACAATTAGGGCCATTATGCGCGCACATGTTCCCCGTGTTTCCGCCGATTCGCGAGCGTCACGCGAACAGCTTTCAGTTTGCATCGGACGCGACCGACGCCGCAAAGCAAGATATCCCCCCGCCACCTTTTTCATCGGAAAGATCCCGATCCCAATTGCAATCTCCGATACCAATATCCTCGGTATATATTGTGAGAAGAATGGTTAGAATGGGTAGATACATTCCTCTTATTTTTATGGAGTAACATGGAATGTGGAGTGTGGAACGAAGACCAGTTAGAAAAGATGGTGCGATCGTTCGAACGAGGACCAAGGGACAAAGAGAGGCCGAAAGGAAGGAAGAGGGCGAGGTTGGCAAACGCGTAGAAATGCATTTTTTCCCCTGGTTGGCAGGCCTACGTAAGCGTTTCGCGTTAGGTCGGTGAAGATCAAAGTGGGAGGTATGCATCGAGCCGCACGCCAACTGCTCTCTCATATTTCCGACACGTTCGCTTCGAGCCGAGCAGGCTAATGCATCTTTATTTGTTTGCCCTTCGTCACCCCTTAGCTATCCTCTTCTTCCTCTCCTTCTCTCTCTCTCTCTCTCCCTCTCTCGATCTTGCTCTTTTTCTCTGTTTTCCTTCTCGCGCTTTTCCGAGCCGCGGTTGCACCCCGCGAGACCAAATGATCGATATTCAAGGCGGCCTCGCGGTTCGCACCTCGGAGATCCGAGACTCGTCGATAGTCTTTCCGGCTCGTTTCAGGTTATCGCTCCTCCCGGCTCGCTTCCACTCCTGTCCTGCACTTGATACACAAACATCGGGCGCAGGTACAACGAAAGGATACGTACAGGGACGAGCGAGTGTGAGGAACGTGCGCGAGAACGATCGGGAGTGTTGCTCGAGTCTGTCGATATAGAGGGTGCTCCCTAATGAACCGTCCTGATCTCTGATCAATCGAGATTGACGGTCGAAAAATATATTGCCAGTCAAGCAGGAGATGGATTCACAGAACTCGAGAGCTTCGATTTATCGGTTTATCAAAATTACCGTTCACTGTTGCCGATACAAATCATTTTTATTTTCCATGTAAACTTCAGTTTCAAGTTGCCATCAAAGTGGCCATTATTCCCAACAAAATTCGAGGGTTGTGTGCTCGAACGATCGCTAACTAAAACTTCTCAGCCCCCCCATCATGCCCCATTAATTTTCGAGCTCGAAATGGTGGTCGAAAAGCGGGGAAGTTCGATGTCAGACGATAGGCGTGGCTGATGGCGAAAAACTTTCGCCCTCGGTTCAGCAAAAGTTGGTTGTTTCCTCGACACCCTGTATTATCTCGAACACCGACGAACGTGCACACACGCGAGCCTCGGCAAAACTCGACCACATACCGTACGTAATGTATACCGCATGCGATCCGCGGAAGGGATGTACATATGATCGTACGCGCGCGCGTCTAGACTCAACATAATTACTCTACACGTCTGCTACAGATTGCTTATTGTTGCGCGTGGCTTCCTCGTCTTCTTCTTCGTCTTCCTCCTTCCCCTCCTCCTTCTCCTCCTCCTTCTTCTTATTTTTCTTTATTTCTTTCTCTTCTCCTTTCACGTTCGTTCTTCATACTTTTTCCGCCCCCACCGCGGGGGATTAATGTCGCGAGGCGTGACGCACGGGTTACTTTCACGGTTATCATCGGTGGCCCGTGTCGGTGCTTTGAACATCCACGGATGTCACCGATCCCTTTCGCAATCTCATTCTCCCGGCTGCCGCCTGCAATCGCGTTATTTAATGCGCTTTCGCGAGACCGGAATTAATGCGCACTGTCTTTTCGGAGTGCGAGTGTCGCTTAAGGTCTCCCGGGGTCAGGATTTTTGCGAGGTTGAACCGCGTAAACGATTCCGGTGACGGTTGCCGGAACGTTCCTGGGGATGTAGCTTCCAAGACGTGTGTGATATGCAGATTTACCATTGAACGGGTATTCTGGTTTCCGAAGAAGAAGAGGAAGCGTAAATGAAAAATGAGAAGAAAGCGCTTACACGTATTTCGCTAATACAAAATAAACGCAGAAGTTGAGAAGCAATTACGAGAAGCTCTGCTTGTCCAACAAGCTGAAAATAGAAGCAAAAATACGATTGCCCAAGAGATACCTTCATTATCCAATTTCCAAGAAACCACCACAAAAAACAGGAATTTCCTGTTTATTATGAATGCACATTTATTAGCGCGAAGGTTGAGTATCGAGAACAGCGAAACAATATTTTCTGTTTCGGCTCGGAAAAATCGAGGCGCTCGACTAGACTGCAAATATTGTGCACTCGATGCTGTTTGTATATGCAAAACGTCGACACAATAAAAAACAAGACAGTGTACGGTACACACGAGAGTCAACAGATAAAGACAAAGATCCTGAATCTTCTGATAGTTAAATATGCATGGCCGATGGAGAGACGAATTTTGTGCAACGTTCTGCTGTTCGGTGCCGGGACAATGGGCTGCAAGATCCTCGATAAATAAAGAGGGAAACGTTGTATGGCGGCCGGGTAGGGTTTGTGTAAACGTTTCCCGGTACCTGACGGAAAATCCGGCGCACTTGTTCGGCCGATCCGGTAATCGAAACCGGTAATTATGCGCGGTGCATTGGCATGCACGCGGTGGAAAGAGGAACGCGCCGGATAACAAGGGACCCTCTGCCCGGAGCATCGAAAGTAACGAGGGCAAGGATTGATGTCCGTTCATTCGGTACGATGTACATCGAGAATTATTACGAGGTGTCCGTATTAAAATAAACTGCCCGGGCGTGTACTCTTCGCGGGTATCGCACGGGAGAAAGAGAGATATCCTCGTTAAAATGACGAGTTATCGAGCGGGATCGTGTTTCGGCCGTTCGCGTCTCGATTTTTCTTCTATCCTCTCTCCCTCTCGATTTTTTTCTCTCTCCCTTGTTCTCCTCTCTCTGGTTCTTTTTTTTTATGAACCACAGACTGGCGGTTACCGATACAAATCGCGAACAAATTTCAGATTGCACTTTCGAGTGTCGTGTCGCTAAACGTCTCAACCGGAAACTGCGTTTTATTTTACAATTCGAGCCGCGAGGGACAACGAACATTTAGAGGATGCAATTTTATTCGAGATATTGACGGCGTTTCTAGTTCGGGGAGTTTTTCGCAATATTTTTCAGGCAGAGGAGACATCGGACGTTGTTCCGGTATTTTCTGGGAGGATCCCATCAGTGTCTTGAGAGGCAAAGGGCATTGTGTTCCTTCGACGTACCGGGCAGCGTGTTTTATGCTAAGGGGTTACATAAAACTGCCATAGTGCAGCTTAAGTCTGGTAAATGCGCAGTAAAGTGTCTAAAACTGACTCGCTGCCTTTAAGGCGCGAGTGAAACACTGGCCAAGCCGTGAGGTTGTTGCGAGTGGACGAGAATGGACTATCCAGAGAGTTGTTAAAGCTAAATACGTAAGATTTACGTGGATTCTGTTGCACTTGTAAATTAGGGGGTCGTTGAAGTTTGACTTTCACTGCTAGGAACCTTTTAATCAGGCTTTTTATATTATAAAAATCCTGCTCGCGATCAGAGTCGGTAGCAGAGTTGGCAGCCTAATCAACCGGTCGCAAAGGTGCAGGTACGAAACGCTTGCATCTGCAGCGAGGCAAACGGCGACTGCAGTTAACTCCGCGCAATTTTCTCTATTCTCTTTGCCGGTTTTCATTTTATTATCGTCCCGAGCGGCTCCTCGACTACCGACTTGATTGTCCGTATCCGTCGAACGGAGATATTTACGATCGATCCAGCATAAAAGTATAATTATTCAAGACCAAGGCTAGCAGCCGAGGCTCGCGAAATCGGTGGTAGAACGCGATCTCGATCTCGAGCGGCCGACCCAGCTGAACCCCGAGGAGTCGTTAGCCGCCGTTAAAAACTTCTAATCATCGACATCGCGCGGCTTAACGATTACGCGTTTCATCGCCTTATACGCCGCACAATGGCGTTACGCGTCCAAAGCCCTCGTGCGTTTCGTTTTCGATAAGCGTAAAGATCGACCGTTTCTCTGCCCACCGATCGTCCACCTCCTCTCTCACAGTCTCACGTTTCCGCCGCCGCGATAGCGGACCGTGAAATTTTTAAACAAAGCTACACGCCTTCGATCGCGATCTACGTGGTCGCCTTGACTCCGATCCCCGGCTGAGAAACCGTTCCTCGAAAATATTCAACCAGAGAGGATCGGTCTTATTCTTCGCTATCCACCTATTATATTATTAGCAATTCCAATTTATTAATCTATTATGTACGTCCCTGAACATCTACGGAGGTACGTTTGCGAGATACGTTCCCGAGGTTCGTCCGTGAACTAGATTTCCGAAGACGAAACAAATCCGTCTGTGCCGAATGTCCACCAAAAAACGATCCTTTAGATGCCTTGTCGGAGGCGCCGGATCGTTTTCGGTCAGCCGAAAAAAAGGCTCGTGAACGGGCGCCGTGTCTCGGCGTATTTTTAATAGCGCTCCCGGTGGGACTCTGGTCGTCCGGTTCTGTCGCCGGTCTGAGGTCACCGGAAGTTACGAGAGAGAGAAAGAGAGAGAGAGAGAGAGAGTGAGCGATTCGGCACATAAATTTCCAATATCAACACACACTCACCCGAGGTTCTTCAGGGCGATGCCGGGTCGTCGCGGCGCGATGGTACGGCGCCGCACATACTCGCTGCTCCGGGACCGCCGGCCGTTCCACGATTTTCGTGAACGATCCATGAAGAAGATTTGCTCCGAGGCTCAGGCCATCCTGCAGCATCAAGAAAACGTCGCGATACGTTAGACCGGCGAACGGCTCATTACCGGGCTGAATGATATAGAGCGTAAGAAACGGTTGGGGGACAAACGCGCACACCAAAGGCGCAACAAATCAACGGAGTTCCCGGGGAGGGAAACTCCTACTAGCGGGACGCCATTCGACCGGTTAAGGTTGATCGCCTTAAGTCAACCGGGCTGCTCAGTTTTACCTTCTCTCATTGTGTAATAAACCCTTACCCCGCGCAAGAGAGAGAGAGAGAGAGAGTGAGAGCGAGAGAGGGAGACACGGTGTTCAATAATTCTGCTCCACGGTTACTTTGGCGTGACTGCCTCTCGTTAAAACCAGTCCCGCAGTCGCAATAATACCATTCTTTAACGGACAAACCGCTGCACCGTATTTAAAGCCGCTCCGGAGACGCGGCGAGACCTTCGGGAGCAGTGGAAGCGGTTTCTGCCGCACTCCCGTTGGCTGGAGACTCGATGCTTGCTCGGCATTGGCTGGGCCGCGCGGCGGAGGGGACAGAAACGCGACGCTAACGTGTTCCGGGCTGTGGGAAACTCTGTGGGAACTCCCGAGAGCTATTGTTTTGAGTCTTTATAGTCTTTTAATCGTTCTTCTTTGCTATTGATTTTTTCTAGGTAATGCGACGCTATGGGGAGAAAACAGTGTACCACGTTTCTACTCTCTACAAGCACTGTTGCTACGTGGACTCTGGCGAAAGGGTTTTTCGGGGGACAGTAATCCCCGAGTAGATTTTTTGAGGACGTTTTCTGCGATTTGGGGAAGGGGATCGGGTTATCTGCGATCGCCGCTCACCTCGGCGAAGGTCCAAGGGTCCCACGAGTGCTGCGAGCCCGCAAAATGAAATTCAGAGCGACGTCAGCTCTGAGATAAAAGCCGTAAAAAGGTAATTTACGAGTCGATGTATCGGGTCGCTACTTGGCGAACGTTCGCATAAAGAGGCATCTATATTCACGGGTTCTCTCTCGTCCCGGCGCGCGCGTTTCGTTGTATGAACAGCTGTGAAGAATAAGCCGCGGGTCTCTTTCTCTCTTTCACTCTCTCTCTCTCTCTCTCTCTCGTTCTCTGCTTCTCTTTTCTCGCGTCACAGAAACACGCTCCTCCCGTGACAAACTGCAGGAAAATCAGTTGGAAATTCCCCCTGCAATTAATTACCCGTTGCTCCGCTGCTCCCGTCTCCTTATTTTCTGTTTGTCAATCTTTTAATGGAAAATTTACGCAAATTTGCACAATGGCAACAGCTTCGCGAACGAAAGATTGAAATTAACTGTGGAAGAAAATATCTGCCTGTTTTCGGTGAAATAGCGATACTTGTTTTAATTAAAAGGGTTGATAGAACCATTTTTCTTTTGTACTACACAACATCAAAAGACCGTTTCATCTCGTCGGCTTTTATTTTTAGCGAAAAAAAGATTGAAAGAGTTTGCTGATGAACGGTGATTTCAATTGAAAAAGTGAATGAACAACCGCAGTATATGATTTCCTCGCGTGACTTCGAAAAACGGATTTCCTGAATGGCATGAACGCATTGGAGCATCACCGCGCAAAATACATCGACATTCAGCGAGACCGTATCGAAGGATGCAAATGAAAAATATAGCTGTAAAAGAGTTTTACAAAGCTCTGCGGTCAACTGATAAGTGACTGACAGTCAACGTGCTAAAAGCTCTAAGACAAGATGAACAAATTGACAAATTGAACGAAGATTTGATCACAATCACAAAAATAAAAGAACCGCAAATGATCACAGGTAGGTACCAATTTTCAACAACTGTTCTTGCAATACCGACAAACTTGACCAATTTTCCGCGCACGCACGCCTCAGCCGACAAATCGTCAAACGGGTCTGTTCGAGAGCAAACCAAACCTAAAACAGTAAAACACTATAACTCACCGTCGAGCCTCATCTAATCCCATTCGGTGGGCGCAGCAGGTGGACCGGCAGGGTCTCCGCACGTGGCACACATTTCCCGAGTACACGCCTTTCGGAAAACGTCCCGCGAACCGGTACGATTCACCTGTTCGTTCGTGAAAACCGAAACCGGACAACTGGGAACGCGTCCCAACGAAAATTCTGAACAACAAACCCGGTCCGTGCTGGATCTTGACTCACGCGTCCACTCGCATGAAGTTTCTGATCACGAAGCGGATCCACGACTGGTGGTCTCTCCTGCACACTGTTGCGGCGAACGTCGACGATCGCCGATTGGAAAAATCCGGCGGGAAAACCGAACCTCTGGCCGCAGAGGACGCGGAAGAAGGAGACGTGTCGCAGGTGTACGTGTGCGCGCGTGATCTTGCCGGCGCTTCGGAAACTCGAAGAGGAAAGCCGAAGAGGAGAAGAGCGGGCTCACGTTTGCGCGGTCACGGGCTGGCGCAGCCGCGACAGGAATGATAGTGGCGAAAGTGGGAGACCCTCCGGGAAATATATAGGTCCGCAGGGTGGTGGTGGTTGTTGCGAGGAGGAAGGAGGCGGAGGCGAGACAGACGACGACGCATCCCTCCGCGTGCGCTCGCTTATGCGAGTGCACTCGCGCGTTGCATCGGGCCCGCTGCTGTTGCTGCTGCGGCTGCACCGACGATCGACGACGATGCGATGCGATGCGATGCGATGCGATGCGCTGCGCTGCGCTCCTCTGCCCGAAGCACACGCGACCTCTCCACGCACGTGTTTCATGCAGGACATGCAGATGCACCGGCTGGTGCACGGAGACGCGTCCCTCTCGATCGATTCTAAAAGAAAAACAAAAAAGATTACGAACTAGCCCACGTTTCTTTGCGCTTTTCGGCAGTCATCTTAACCGTTGCTGCTATTAATATACCATTTTCTAAATATTTTAGATTATTGTATGCTTTCACGAGCAATGCCAAAAAATGTACAACACATACTATTTTCAGAGAACGAAGAGCTTGTCTCTGGGAGTACACTCCGAATCTCCGTTATTGGCAGAAGACTATGTACATATCTCCAATTCAATATCTCCGGTCTGGTAACGACCTTTCAGCCATAACCGGCCGAAAGATTGACGAGCGCAGAACGGCGATCGTCAAGTCACAGTCGAATGATACTGCGAATTATGTACAGAACAAGAAGATAGATGAAGCGTGCTCGCGCCCACGGAGATAAACGAACGGTTTACAACGGTGCTATCGGTGTAATTGCAACAAAGTAATCGACGGTTCTCCTGCTTCTCCTTTTTCTTTATTGTAGTTTCACTCGTCCGATTACCGTTTTGTTGCCCGGTTCAACGGACCGAAACGGTGGTACGACCGCTCGTAAAGACACCACGCGCAAGATTACGTTTGCCTGTCCTCTGTTATCGGCATAGGCGCAACGGTGCAGCGGCCGTGGCTGCAAGTGCTGCAACCGGACACTGCACCGTCGAAAACCGTGATGCCCCGGAGCCAACGATTCGACGCACTCCCGTTTCCGCTTTCCATTTTTCGTGATTCCATCCTCTCTCTCTCTCGATCATCCTCTCCCGACGGTTTCACGGAGTCGATCATAGATCCCGCACGGTTTCAGCTTGCAACGAGGTCCCTCTCTCGTCCGGACTCGCTGGCGCCAGCGTAATGTCTGGCGCTGGGCGATCGCGGAAGCGAACGACTCCATCGGATGCGGCGGAAACGCTTTTCTGCATACCTCAACGCGACAATTCCACGGTCCATCGTCGCCAGGAAAAAGGAAACTCGCGACCGTCGCTCCTTTCGCCTTTATTCGCCGCTTATGCAAGCTCCCCGAGACGCCGCGTCGAGAATCGAGGCACTTGTAACCGGGATCTAGTTGATTCCCGGCGCTTAGTTGCCACGGAGAATTGCTCTCGGTAATTTAGCAGGAGCTTCGCGATTTCATCTACCGGTTAAACGAGTTTTTCCACGGTGTTTCTCCGGACCGACGCTCGCCGAGGAACAAGAACGCGATTTTAGCATCGATTCTGCTGTTGCGGATCGATGAAACGACGAAACCGGCAAAAAGCTCCCCCTCCTCGCTGTCGCCTTTATAATCAATCGCGGGAAGCTGGTAAATTAACGCTTTCCACTCGGCTGTCCTCTCTGAGGCACCATTGATCGTTGCTAGAATATAATTCAAAACAATTCCTACTGCCTCTAATTCATCTCCAACAGTTCAGTGCACTTTGAAACGAGAAAAAGTGGCACGTCCGAGAAGAATACAGAAAATACGTTTAAAATTTGTCCGTACGAATATCGTGAACCCAGCAAACATCGGATTAATTAACTTTCCGAACGCCTCGGTCCGATTTGAAATGAAACACGACCAGTGTTTGTTCGACCGGCGTATAATTCATTAATTTCGGCCACCGCTTTAAACAATGCTCGTTGTGGACCCGATATTCGAAGCACCGCGAACCCGGCGCGTTGCAAAAGTAAATAGAAACGAACGTTCAACGGCGATTCAAGGAACGCTCGGCGTGCTTATTTATTTTTCCATCGGCTGCTGGCCCGCTTAGTATGCCGAGAGCGCACTCCGTGTACCGATAAAATTGCAGTTTTGAGCACGTACGGAGATAACAGTTGTCGATCGCGACGCCTTCCGCGATGCCAGCCCAGAAATCGAGACGATTCGACCAGAAGACGCGGGGACAGGTGAGATCGGCGAGGTGTGACCTTTTCTCGAGTACTCTCAAGACTAATTCGTTCCTTATATTTTTGTCGATGAGCACAGCTGTTCTTGTTCATAACAAGCTATTCTTGCTCACTGTGGTCCCGAGTAAAGCGATTAGAGAACGACAGTTAGGAGCGTGACCGATGTGTTCGATGACTGCGCAAACATAGCTGGGTACAATGGAGGTATCGATTCGTTTTTTGAGTCGAACATTGCGGTCGTCGAGCTTTATGGTCGCACTCGCCTCCCGACCACAGTAAAATCAGATTAATAAATTTGCACGATGTCGTTTCGCAATGTAGGATTGTCGAACGACTGTCTCCACCTTTCCCTTTCCTCCGGCTGGCATTAGATCGCTGCGAAAGTGTGTATCGATGATCGAGAAAGCAGAGGAATTGCTCGATCGTGACTGAAGTGAGCCGCGCGGTCGCTCGAGTTGCTACGATAACAGAAAAATCGTGCAATGTTGCAATGCACGCGTTTTAATTTTGTTCTAATGGGAGGGGACGATGCCACAGAGTGTCCCATAGATTCTCAGAGGTTATGGAGTCACGGGTTTCGGTCGCCTTTTCCCAGTTCTATGGTTGCGCGGCCGGGCACCGTGACTTATCGTTCGAAACGCTCGCTCCGTGTATGTAAATGTTGACAGAGGCTGGAGCGGGAAGAGAAACAGCCCGAAAGACTATGATATAACCACGTTAAGGGCCGATCGGGCTAACATTCAGGCCGCAATGCCCGCTATACGAGCCCATAACTGTCTCTCGTGCGCCGCGTCTCGCGTCTCGTCTTCATTTTATCGCCAGACCTCACCCCAAACTAAAACTTTCCAACCACCCTTTTTATTCCTCGTATCGCGGTTGTTTTCATACTTTCGGGAACGTGTTGTTCTATGCGTTCTTCTTTCTCGGTCGTTTTTCTCTATTTCCAATTCACCATCGATTATACAGAAAAACTGTTTGTTTGCATCCAGCAAGAGCAACGGGAGCTCCGTGGCTCCGCCCACTGTGTTCTCTCAATAGAGCTCCAGCTATGTGGGCGTGGTTTGATGGCCCTGTCAGGATCACGACAATTTCTCAAAATTTGCTCCAAGACACTGCGAAGCCGCACAAACAATGCAAAACATCGCCGGTGGACGACGGTTCGAGCCGCATCAAGTAGCAGCATCAACTTGTCTCCGGCGTAGACCCTCGGCAGAGCCAATTGCGAACATGGCTGCTTAGAAATTGCGCGCCGACTTTCCAATTTATTAAGACACCTAAATCACCAGTCTCGGCGACGTGGTATCGGTCGCATTCGCGGCACGGAACGTCGCCGTCGCGGGGCCCTGATAAAATGCGAACGGGCGGGAATTGCCGGGGCCCCTCGAGTCACTGACATCGGCGATCATTCGCGTGTCGTTCGTTCCCCGCCACGCAGCCGGCGTCACGACAGCGAGAATGAATCTCGACGGGTAATAGAATGACTGGAGGCTACCGTACGGCAACCGGTCACGCTGATTACCTGGCAGCGAGTCGTATGTACGCGTTGACATCCGCAAACGTGCGCCGGTGGTCGCCGACGCGACCCACTGTGGTCCAAATCGAGGAACTAGCTGTTCACAAAGATTTCAGCATTGTAGGAAACAATAATAACTTCTCTCTCTCTCTCTCTGTCTCTCTCGCTGAGAGAGATCCCTGAAACAGAGATACAGAGGGAGAAAAGGAAATGTGGGGAACGATCCATTAGCGATCTGCCGATCGCTATAATTACGCCTGGAAATGCACAATCGCTCCTAAACCGCGCACGGTATCTCACAAGTGTATTAAGACGATTCTGGTAATCAGGTTACGTGAGACCCTAATTATCTGGTTCCCGGCGCATCGGCTGTTCTGCAAATTACTAAGCCGGCTTTTCGGATCTGTGCGAATTTCACGGCCGCGAAAGCTCTTTGCTCTGGATCACTTGATCTAGAAAATGCTGAGACCCTCCAACGTCGCGGAGAAAAATTGCGATTTCTATCGAATTCAGTTGAATTCCTCCGGTCACCAGGGGCACTAACCCCGTCGCCTTCTGATTTGTCACATCCCACAATACAGATTCTCCAGCGTGATCAGGTGTCCCACAGTGGAACCACGCAAACAAAGAGCAGCTTGCTCGGACAATTCGTAAATCGAGAGACGAAAGCTTTCACTCGACTTTCTTCTGTCCCGTTCGACACAATTATCCCGTTTGTCTCCGGTGTCCTCCATTATCCGTCGATACGACCGGGAGAATGGGCCGGCAGGTGGATCAAATTCGACAGGAGGTGCTCTCCGCGTGGGCATATTTGAATAACAAAGTGTTTGCTCGCCGCGGCGCGGCGTTACGTGAAATCATGGAAATTTTACGCGTAGGTCAACGCGGCGGCGGGAAAAGGAGATAAAGGCGAAGGCTACGTCACGGGAAAAAAGGGGGACAGGTTAGAGGGAGCAGAGGGTGCGGATGAGAAGCGTGCAAGAGCGAAGGAAGAAAGTTCGCCACGGTGCATTATGACGCCCAAGATCGTCGAGCGCGCATCGATCCGATCGGATCACATGTGCGCGCCGCGCCGTGTATTATAATCTCGTAAGGGCTGTTAGCCGATAAATTCTTCATCTAGGTGGAACCACTTACAAAAGGGAACACCTTTTCGTGATTGCATGCTTACGGCATGGCGAAATAGTGTCCAAATTATAGCTCGCGCGGATATAATTCGACGGAGGCGTTCAGGGGTCGCCAAAAAGAACGAATGAACGAGACGTTTCGGCGCGTGAAAAAAAAAAAAAGAAGGAGGAGGACAAGGCGCGTGGTCGGCTTCGTTGCTCATCTTCATCCAGGAAATACTAGGATCTTGTTTCCTTTATTTCTAGCAGGGGCGATGATCTCGTTGGTTGAACAAAAGGACGACAGGCTTCGTCGCTTCGATACAGGAAATACGCTTTTTTTCTACGCGGGGACGACGATCTTGTTCGGCGGCGATGATCTCGCCCGTCGACGATAAAGATTGCCTTAATCGATCGACAATTAAAGACGGGCCGCGTTCCACGATCCAGCGAAAGCTTCTACTATCGAGACAGCCTCGATTGATTAACGGCGCTGTAGTCCAGTTGAGAATCCATCGGGAACATACTGGAGAAGTCGAATGCCTCTCGGTTACGTGGCCAATCGCTGAAAATGATAATAACTCTGCCGGTGGACGGCCGGCACGAGCACGCTCGCCGATCATAGGTTTCTCTCAATGAGGTTAATGGGAGTCGCAACCAGTCTGTTTTTCTTCGGGTTTCACTGCTCGCTGCCACGGACTCGAACGCCCATAGATCGCTGGAATTGTCCGTTCCAGATCTATTTTTCCACGTGTTCTCGACGTCGTTGGTTCCTCGGTTCGAGTGTCCAGGTTTTTCGATTTCCCGAAGCTCGGCTGTCAGGACATCTGCTAGATTATTTTACGATTTCTCCAAGTCTGGTACTTCTTTTTCAAGTCTGTTGTACCTCGGTCTTCTTTTAGGATCGCTTGTTAACTTCGATGATTAAACACTTTCGAATGGTAATGCGTATCAAAGTACCCTATTCAGTAACTTCGATACATTAAAGTGCAATCTACAATATTCATAGAACCGTTATCTTTATTGCGATTCCTGGTATCCAGTGCAACAGATGCATCGCACCGAATAACGGCGTTGAAAATCTCTTGTAGTGCACTATCAACGGTCTCCATTGAGAACTCAAGCAATGTGTCAATGGCGAGTGTCGTCAATCTCGAAGCTATCGAACCATTAACTATGAAACCGTCCCAAACTCTTCGGGGACATTGACGCGTGCGCATTCTCAGCCTTTCTCTTGTAAATTTAAATTATTCCTTGGGAATAAAGAAATTTAAATTTGTTGGAGATCTATTATAGTTGTCTTCTAGCACAAATCGCACTGATTTATGTAGTATAAAATTGATCGTTTGGACAAGTTGCTCGAGTTTGCACTTAAGCGGACACTTTTGTTTGGTGGACGCGCTCGATACAGCTCTCGAGGATATCGAGCCCTGTCTGCGTTATTGCCGTTCTTTCCGGGACGTGACCTGTGCATCCGACATGACGTCGACCTCTTCCTCCCATAGTAAACGGAGAACGGAAAGGAATCACCGTATCGCATCGGCGAACGTCGTGAAACCAGATGTTTTTATTGAGCCATACGCCAGACAGGCGAAAAAGTCGGATAGAATATTCGAAGCTTTCGAAGGAAGCGGCTGACCGGATACATCTTGAACAAAGACTGCTCGAACCCGATGCTTCCTCGATTTTTCCCTATCCTGTCCCCCTTTTTCCGTCCTTTATTCATGTCTTTGGACCAGCTTGGTCTCCTCAGAAAGCAAACAGAAGCTTGAAAAGATCTGTTTCGCGAAGAAAGCAACGCCAATCTCTGCCGAGACGCTATAACATATTTATTGCCAAGTTAGAAGAGCGGCCCGCCGTATTAAAAAGAAAAATAAAACCAGACGATTTAATAAATCGAAATAATAAAGCGGAGAAGAGCAGACGAATGATAATCCGCAGATGCGTAAGATTCCATCGGCAGTTTACATGAAACAGACACCGAAACTTTCTCTTCTAAGACTCGAATTAAAATCCGCTGCTAATCTTGACACTGCCAACGAGCAGGACTTGATCGTCTCTGCGTCATCGCCGTTGAATTTCGGCTCGGATACAGGACGTCGCAACTTTGAGGACGTCTCGCGTATGCAAATCTGCGAAGACGCTCAAATATTAAGAAGAGGAATGCTGGCAACAGAACAGCCTTGCACAGAACCTGCATAGCATAAAATATAAATGTAAACACGTGTCAAATATTTTATGCTAAAGTATAGCGATCGACGGGATCGATGTTCGGAGCGATGTTCCTCGCATGTCTCGATCGATATTCGCGGGTACAAGCCGGGAAACATGATCCATTACCTCTTTATCGCGTAAGCTCGGACGTCCGGATGGAATCGATCGAGCCCCGGCTAATTTTCACGTAATTTTGCAGCGAGCGGTACACAGACCGGCGAGGAGAGGGAGGAGAGGAGAGGAGAGGCGCGTCAGTGTGCAAAACGCGGCTCCTAACGCGAGGAGAGTGCAACGCTTCGGCACAAGGTCTCAGCCGGGCCGATTCCACGCAGCGAGTACTCATCTCAATTGGTGATTATGGCCTCGTAAATTCATTTTCAGAGCAAGTTGAACGAACACCGCGAGCGATACCATCTTCTCTGCGCCACTGCGCAGCCATAATTAAGAGACCGTCCTACTAATTCAACTTCAAAAATACGTTTTTCTTCTCGTTGAAACATTTCCTCGAGTCGAATGACGTTTCCTTCACGCTGAATGAAAGAACCCGATCGATCGATCAGGCTGCAATTTTACAGCACTCATCTGCGAACTGTTAACCGTCTGTCATAAAAAATTCAGTCGTCTAAGTTCAAAATTGCATGCATTACAGATGACAATTGCAACCATGCCGTCATTTCTCCTTCAAGACACGTACTTTACATTCAAGGCTGTTGCAAAGCAGTTTCAATGTGAACAATAGAATGGAAAAATTATTTTGCTTGACTTAGATATGCGTACACGTGATAGGAGAGATGATTAAGGTTTGCATTGATTCGGTAATAAAATCGCAAGTGTTAATCGATCTTTAGACTGATTTCATATCGTAGAAAATAGCGATTTCAATCATCGAAACAGCGACGCGTCGGAACATCGATGCAGGTACTACTATCTGTATGTTACCTTGAGTTGTAATTGCTAATTATCGTTAGTCTGTTTCAGGTTCTGGAGGCGTTACGAGGCGCGGTCGGAGGAGCCGAGCAGCGTGCGTGTGCGTTGTATGTAACACGGTTGGAAACAGCCGAGAGCCAGCATTTTTCAGCCCGAAAGAAGCACACGGTGACCATTCTCCCGAAGGCCACTTAATAATAGCCCCGTTATCGGCCAAGCTGAAAACTGATTAAAATGCGTGTCAGCCAGGATGTCCCATTAACGAATTAGCACGACACGCTATTTAGATAACGTGACGTTACGGCCGCCTTATCTGCGCTTCCCTACTGCCGAAAATCGTGCACGATAGCCCCGAAAATTTTCGCTAGATTTTAGGCAGATGGACACCACCTCTGTTGACCCCTAACCCCTTGGCACTAATAATATGTAATACTTGGTAATATGTGTTTCAATGAAGTGGTTCATTAAAAAATTTCCGATGAAAACATTTTTAATGTAAAAGAAAAAATTAGGAACCAGTCAAAATGACTTCCTTGGGCAATCTAGTGTTAAACGTGTTGGTTGTTTCAGGAGAATAATGGAGAGGATGAGGCACGAAAGCGTTTCGGATCGGAGTTTCGGTTTCGCGCCTCCGCGAGCCTCGTAATCCATACCGCTTTCTTTCATAAGTGTCTCTTTCGTGGCCATAGCCTCGGTCTCGTCGATAACGTACTATTGCGGTTTCCCGGACGGCTCCGATATCTGGTTACATAGCGGAATCTTGGTTGCATTCGTAGTGGATGCAGGCGGTAGCTGGCCGAGCAGGGAATATTGATTCGCGTCGATGCCGGGACGTTCAACAACGTGTACGCAGCTCGAGAGGATAATGGCGAGGGCTATTTGTTGAGCCGGGTTTCCCTAGGAGGGCCTAAGCCGGCTTGATAAACGCGTGGCACACGTAAACACCGACCTTCTGTCGTTTTTTAAATCCTCCAGTTTACCGGAGCCTCGATGGCCCCATCGTTCAATCAATATTCCCTCCTGACCGGATACTCTTTCGATTTCGTCGAACAATTTCTTGAATACTTCGGAAAATTCCCAGATAAATCGACAGTCTACCGATAAATACTTTACCAACGCCTACAAATTTAGAATTTCGCGGGCGACCGGCTCGAGGAGCTACCGGTTCGAAGATTCCGCAAGATTTAGCATCGAGAGTTCGAACCTCGTGATCGGACGGTGCAAGAATCACCGTCTTGGAACAAATGGACGGTCAGAATTCCGCCAGCGATCGACGTACCTATGTATCTCATAAATTATCGAGCGAAATTGGTCGGCCGAGTCGATTCGTCTGAGCGAATCGACGTCGACCAGGCGGTTAACGAGGAGGGGGAAAATAGTAGGAAGTGGCGCGGAGATGTGGAAGCAATTTTCGGAGGACGAGGACCTCTGGTCCTTCCTGGTCTCGTTCGGGACCAACGTAATCGGATAATCGCGTCTTCCGATCGCGCGACGGGGTCCACGAGCGTCGATGCAGGGACTGCCACAACGATACTTCAAGAACCACAAGCAGTATCGTGTAGTTGTGCAAGACAATTTTACAACACGTTGAAAAGACAAGCTGGCGCTGTTTCGACCAGAGCGAGTAATGCAAACGGATTTTGAGGAGGACCAGGAATATCTAAAAAACACTAACAATGAAAATGATTACAAGTAGCTGACAGTTAAATCGTTAACTAGGAACTTTGATGTCTCGTCTGTCCGGGATTATCGTGGGCTTACCGACGGACCGGAAAGCGTATTCTCGATTTTCCAATAAATCTCAATTTAAGGAGGCCGTTTATGCGCGCGCATAAACGCGCATTTCATTTGCCCGGGTAATTTCGTAATGACGCCGGAGAACGATGATTGCCCCGGGGACGCGCGTTGCCTTTTGCCCGGATAATGCGTATAAGTAGGTCGGCTTTAAGCCGGAGCATTACCGTTCACGATGAAATAACAGTGATTACGATGCCCGCGGTATATACTCGCGACGCCTATCACGTTCCAATAGCGAGAAGATAAAGGACACTGGGCCCCCCGATCGTCGCTTCCACCCCTGCACCCCTTCATCCTCCATTGCTCCTCTTCCTGTGGCATTGCTTCCTAGTTCTGGACGACCATAAACGAGCTGACAAAACGTGGGAGGTACGATAACGTCTCGATAAATGTACGTGAAAAGTTCGGTTGAATTATTATGGTTACCTACGGGAGTTGCAAATCAGAATTGATGATACAACGTCAACTTACTGAAATTTACCTGTTGTTAGACCGAACATCGAAACTTCACGGGCAGAGCTTCCCGATCTACCACATCAACGTCCGAAACTCATTTCAACTTGCGGTAGAATCCAAGCATTGATAGAATTTAGTTTGCAGCGCTGTAGCTGACCACTTCAAATACCAGCAAAACCGGGAGGATGTAGATCTGCATGGAAATATACATGGTTAGCACACGATTATTGTTACGTGATTGCTGAATCAGACTATCGCGCTATAACATTTATTTTATCTAGATAAAGGATACGTTGTTTCACTTCACCCGGAATCAATAGCTGCGGAAAATTTCCGGACGCGGGATTATTTGTGCAATTATAGCGTCTGGATAGGGACCAGGAATCCCTCGGAGAAAGGGGGAGTGAGAGAGAGAAAGATGGAGAGAGCGCAAGCGATACAATTGACGCGAGTAATTATGAGCCTCTCAAAAAGTGCACCCGGCCCAAGGATCCCACTCGGCGCGTCTAATTATGTAAATCGCGATCGAGTCGTAAATTAATTAGCCCCGCCGACTAATTGCAGGCACCCGGACTGCTTGATCGATCGTCGGAGTCGACGGGCACGCGGAGAATTGCGGCGCATCGGTCTCTCTCCCGGTCTCTCCCTCTCTCTCTCACCGGGTCCTCGGGAAACTTTTCATCGTTGGCGAATCGATCCGCTATTTTCGCCGCTGACAACCGTCGAATAACTCGAAAACCCCCCTCTCGGCCTGTCTCTCCGCCAGGGAGATCCTGTAATTTCCACCGGTCGATCGCTACAGCTCGGCTGCCCAGTCGCGTTTGCTCATGGTTTTGTTATCCATGCAAAAGCAACGCTTTTTAAACCTTTTCGGGACTGCTCGGCAGAAATCCATTAGAATACTACCGAGTACTGCGCTAAGATCGCAGGCGTCCGTTCGCAATGGACACCATATCTTGCGAGCTGTCTCTATTCGAACGCCTCCGGACAACTACTTAATCGTCGCAATTATTTACACCAGCGTGTCCCGCGCCTCGATCTACAGGACTCGCGAGGATCCGAGAACCGATTCCGGTCCATTCACCGAACCGATTCGATCTCGTCAGCGGCCTAAAAAGGTTCTAATGCGTCCGTGACGCAACATCCGGCCGATTCTTCTCGCAGACACACGAGTCGTCTTTATTGTGTCTGCGACGTCGTTTCACGCGCTAAGGAAAATCCGTGCATTATGTCTGTCGGGCTTTTTCCCCCGACATCGACCCGGGAACCGGGAAGACAGGGATGGAAAGGGAAAAAACGAGAGAAAAGGGGGAATTCACGTGGCGGAGCGCAAATATTTCGTGAATTCCCGGTCGCGGCCGCGTTTCAATGGTGCTCGCCGGCCCGTATTTGTAGCAAACTTCGAGTCGCGGGGCTTTTTAATACGCGCTCGTTTTCCGGGCGACGTGCATTGTGAGCCGCGGTGCACCCATTGTCCGCGCGGTGCCACGGCCCTTTTGTGCGGCTCGTCGTCGTGGCGCATCGACTCGACCCCGGGGAAACTCTTCAGGTATCCCTGGCACCTTTTCTGAAAGGTTCAAGGAACGCCGAGTTTATCCGGCGTTTTTCGGGCCGCGTCCTCTTTGTCGCCGTAGAGGAGAACCCTCGGGAGACGTGTGCAGAGGCGAGGGGACGCCTCCGACGGAAATCTGAGCCCCCCTGCTAAAATCACGTTACAGAAATTGTCTCGACGGTGCCCCACCGTTGGACGGGGCACGTCCGCAACGTAGTCTGCCTTGCGTTTGTCGCCCGCGCTCGTTGACAAACGATTTTTCCCTTTAAAGGTAAGTTGTTTAATTTATCAATTAAGCAACAGAAGAAGATCGCGAGTCAGGCCACGTGACCGCCAAAAAATGCGTGGGTGCGGGTGGCCGTCCTCGTAGCCGATCGTGGACCCGGTACATTGTCAACTCTGTCAGTTGACAGGGCACAGGATGCACCTTTTCCGTTCGGCAAGAGCTTCGCTGCGCCACTCCCATCCCATAGAATTGCGTTCAATCGTCCATCGATTGAACGCGAGAGCGTATCGTCGCCATGCTTATCGATCTTTCCGCGACGAAAAATCGGCCGGTCGCGTCATCCTTCGAGATGACAAAATCGCTTGACCCTTGTCCGATAGTTCTTGCACAAGAAATTGTCTATTTCACATGTTTGTGCAGGAATTATTGCAATTAACCCTCTCGAGATACAGTGCATTCGAGTCCACGCGAGCCAAAAAATGCACGAGGTGTGAAACAGTTCATTCAAGCGACGAATGTATTATTCACGAGGTGCGAGGGCCTAGTGGAAGAATTGCTCGTCGATTTCGTATAATCGTCGCGAAAACCCCGCTGCGGGAACCGCCTCGCATCGGATATTTTGTACAACGCCGCGCCGTGTGCTGCGCGTTCCACATGACGTGCGAACGGGGTCGCATCGGTTCAATTAGAAGCAACACGAATCGCAGACCGATCCACCTACGGGGTAGGCCCCGATTCGCCTCGAGCGTTTCCACCTATAACCTATTACAGACACTTTTTCACGACGGCAAATTGCCTGCCGGCTGGCAACCATCGGCAACGAGCGGCCCTCCACTTGTCCGCTTGTTCTCGAATCTCGATGATCCACCGATCGCGTTTCAGCCTTGTTGCGCACCGAATTGCCCATGCCGGGACGCACCGAGAGGTTCTCGATTCGTGAACCGAATTCGCGAATCAGATACCGCCGTTTCGAAGTGGCTCGATCTTTTGTTAATCGAGAGCGAACTTCGCTTTTCCGAGAAGTCGCACCATTAATTCACAATACTTCATCGGTAGACTGGATTTCTGGTAGACGTGACGCCCGCTTTTAGGACTTGGACTAACTGCCGTCGACGTGTGTACGAATTACACGGATTTTTGATAAAAGCCTCCCTAATCGCCTCTTTCGTGTCCTCGATGCTTCCCTGACTATCTCAACGCGACTTAGGCTCCCTAATCCTAGAGATTCGATCGGACCGTAAGGTAGGTCACGAGGATCGTCGAACCGAGAAGAGGAAGAAGAAGAGGACGTGGAAAGGGACGAGGGTGACACGACGAAAAAAAGGGAGCGATTTTCTGCTGAACCTTACCGGTGTGAATCAGATACGACTGCCGTGACGTGATTGAGATGAATCGGTTCTCGATAGCCGATGCGTGAAGGGTTATTAGAAACATTTTGTCCACGCTGATAATCCCTATCCAACCGTTCCGTGGACACAATGACGGACCGAATGCTAATAAACGAAACCTGCAACCGAGACGCGATTCTAACGAGCGGTCTTTGCGGTTGATGTCCGTATTATGGGCTTCAAAGCGGAGGATGATTTCTTCTTTGATCGACGGGGACGATGATCGTTCGATTTTCTGCGGCCTAATCGAATTAAGACCTTTTTCAATCCGCCCTGTCTTGTCATACAGGTATGGTTGGGTTTGACCATGTCATCTTGTTAGAACGTTCTGGAGACTTTGATTAATGAAGTGTAAAGTACTTCCTAGGCACAATAAGGTGTTTACTGTTTCATTCCAAAAACCTGCAAATCTGTTCTATTCTCCGTATTTTTTCTGTAGAAGAGTCTAAATTTGCATTGAAAAATAATCGGCAATTAAATGTTTGTTCCCGTAACCGTTGATTCTTACCGGTTTCGTCATAAGGAATCGTGCAACAAGCGGCAAGAATCATCTGTTCGGTAAAACCTCAAAATGGCGCCATAACACGTAGCGGGAAAACGGCCAAACTTGTAGCGAAATGTTACCAGCAAAAAAATGATTTTTTGACGACTAATGTCAGTAATAACACACGCCCATAAAAATTAATGTTGACGACATCCGTATGCAATGAAAACAGAATGTCGGTGAAAACATATAGTGGTGAAGTAGTGTCGATACAAACATTGTCAAGGAAATGATTGTCGGTTAAGTTGAATGGACCAAAGTTATTTGATGACTTACTTGTACTATCGAGCTTACACACTGGCCTTTCTGCCACAGCTTTCCAAGTTTGATTACTAATTACGTTAGAACTTAAGCGCATCATTATTCAAAGATGTGCATCCGCTATCGTACCATAGACGAGACATAGGAGTAGACCAATCACCCAATGGATTTTTCTGTCTCACGTTCGCGGGGGACCTAGATTTACATCTAGAGCCCCCTTACCATTCCGTGTCACTTCCTACCGTACCGGCCAGAACTAATATTGCGAAACTGTTGCCGACTATTTTGTGTGGGTTTTTCCACGTGTTTTGCGCGTGTTTTCAACATATTTTGCGTGTGAGTTGTTTTCGTGTGAAATAAGAAACCCCAAATGGTAACCAGTCTACTCCTACACCTCGTCTGTGTCTTGACTTACCAATCATGTCGCTGTTTTCAAACGCCCTCTAGCATATACTGTGGCTGTTAACAGTACCTCCTCGGTGGTGGTATCAATTGGGTTAATAGTTCACCCGTTTCGCCACGGATGACGCTCTCATATTTCGAAGAAAATGCTCCCGTCGGTAAACTTGGCTACTAGTTTGAGCGTTCTGCCGCTACGTCTAATGTCGATATTTCCAAATTTTCAAACGCAAGTGTTTCGTACCGGTTTGTACACGTCTTACGAAAAACTCCGCACAAGTTATTCGAGGTACAAAGAATAATCAATATCTTTTATTTCCTTAATTTTTGTAAACTTTTTACATTGCCTGGACTCGACGAAGTTCAATCTGTAGTAGTCCAAGTTGTCTAACGTGTTTCTTAATGTCCTACTAACTGCTTTATTAGTGATTTTCTAGAGTGCGTATAACAGCTATGTCGCTCGCCGATGTTAATTTCCGAAAATCTACTAATTCTACTTGGAAAATTGATGTGGAGATGCGTCAAGGTTCGTGCTAACTTTCTGAATTCAAAAATTTACAAGAATTAGCTCTAGTCAATTCTAAAAAATATTAAATATTAGAAGGGCTGTTTTTTCGTTTGATGTTGTCAGTTCTAGGCTGCTAGGAAAATGGCTGACATCTAAGTAAACGGAATGGAATATCGAAAAAAAATCTTACCGGGAGTAGTATTTGTGTTGAATCAGTTTCACAGATTCTCGGGAAAGGACGTCATATTTTTAGACGTCAATCTCGCTGTATCAAAATAAAGTCATAGATATTATCGTTCTCTAGGAATGAATGAAAATAGGTCCCCTGGTAAACGCAACGGGGTCAAGGCGCTCATCAACCTCACGGACTGGCTGTCAACTTCCGGTGGCACTCCACACACCTCTCTTCCCGAACTCTATTCTATCGGAAGCTGTAGTCACTCTATCAAACCTAATAGTCATCCCCGAACAAAATTCCAATAGATTTACTGTGTAGAACACAGTTTCTATGAGAATATCATCAGGAATGGAACCTGGATTGTTCAGTGCTACTCTGAGTGTAAGAAAATTACAATTTTCCATTATATCTCATTCTTAATCCTACTCTACTTCTCATTTTCGTAGAAATATTACATTTTTCAGCAACGTATAAAAATTGTAATTGGAGATACTTCTATTTTTTTCAAAGAATTTTTCGATCGGGTTTAGCGTGCGTCTACAGCATCGGAGAATTTTCCACTGGTTCAGCTCCCTGTTTCTCGCACCCTCTTGCTCGAAAGTCGAGCTCCTCGTTCGAAGGGAAACGAATGGCTCCCGATCTTAGTTCACCGCCGATAATAAACGGAAACGCGTCGAAGGAGGATCGTACGGGGGACGCGGGGTTGGGAAAAGATCTTCTAAGATCGGGGGCGAAAGCGCGGCACAGGGACGAGGAAATGTGGAACGGGAACGCAAGGCGGAATCGCGTGTTGTACCGAAGCCGAAAAGTCGAGCGACGCCAAAGTTAAATATAAATGTCGCGGCAAGCGGCGAAGTCCTGGACCGATGAACTAGCGTATCCGAAGACCAGTCTCTTCGTGGTCTTCGTCGTGGACCGACTACGAATAACCGACTACGAACACAAAGTCGTTGCGCGCGACTCGCACGATTTTTAACGCCACGATCGATCACCCCCTCGATCATCGGGGCCCGCATCCCGAGTGTACACGCGAGAACCGATGAAAGTTCAGGGGATCGTACCTTGAACGAAACCGATCGAAACCGCTCTCTCTCTCTCTTTTTCTTTCTCTCTAACTTTTCTCCATTTTCTCTCTCTCTCTCTCTCTATTCTCACCGGAAACGACTGCGACCAGTGCTTTGGATTATTACTGTGCCAGCGATTTCTTCGATCAACTGCTCGACGCTTCACCGGTATCGTTTTTACAAATTTTCCTTCGATTTTTAGTGTATTTGTATGTACTCTACGAGTTGTAGAGGTGGTTTGTGGGGTTATTTATTTTATATATTTTTAGTGGGTTAGATTGTACTCCATGAGCCGTAGAGATTTCATACAAGCTTTGTTACATAAATTCCAGAATTCAAAAGTTTTTTCTGGCCTACAATAGTACGTGGAAACCAGTAGAAACTCTAAACTCTTTGTGTACATATTGTGTACATCCACTATCAAAGTGCTTCTCGAAATTATGCAATTGGATTTCATAGGCGTGGCTCTGCGCTCATGCACCCCAACTGGGAATCCCAAGATCCTATCAACACTAACTTACAAAAATGTATTCGCTCGTTTCTTAGGGAAAAGACTACTTCCTATGGAAGTCCAGTGGTCTTTGACTAATGGTAAATTTAGTTCCACCTTCTCCTTGGTCCCAGGGCTCGCGAAAGTTTCCGAATATCCCCAACATCGGAACTTTATCGGAGGAAATTCCATCGGACTAATTAAAGGACTGGTTTCCGCGTCCCGCGGCGATCGCCGAACTAATTAAAGGTGCAGCTTTTCCCCGCTTAATATTAACCGCACTCGGGCTCGGTCCCAGGGCTTCGACAATAACCGGCGATCGGGGTTAACCGGCACGAGCAACCTGTGTCAGAAGCATCCGTTCAGAACGACGCCTATTTCTGTTCGTTTATTCGACAGTAATCTTATTTCTGGCCACAGCATCCGAGGTCCAGGATCCAGCTAACGCAAAGATAACGGTGGTCGCGATAGAATTTCAACGTCGCGCCGTCTCGGTGCTCGCGATTTCATTCGGATCGTTCGTTTTTCACCAAGTTGATTGCATTCTACGTACGTAAAAGCGATCCTGAACTGTGCCACCGATTCCTCCTTCTTTTCTGAACCTCTTCGGGGGGGCCCTAGAAAATATCTTCCATTCCTCCGGTTCTAAAGCGAGAGAGGCTCGGAGCGAGAGGAACGCTTTCAACTTTTTGTTTTATAGCGCTCGAGAGGAACCCTGCCACCTGGAATTCGAGTTCGAATCCGTTCTCGAGTGGTTTCGCCGGTATTTATAGACCAGCGGCCACTCGATTCTTCTCGATGCTTTATCGAAATCGGTGGAACGACCCCGAACCAGAGAGCCGTGGCTCTCTCGCCAGCCCCACCCCCGCACGTACCGCGTTCGTGAACTTTAACAAGAAAATGGACGCGTGCCTTCGGGCGAGCGTGTTTGTTGGTTCTGAGGGAGCGAGCTGTCGGATGAATTTCGAACGAGTTTTTTTCCGGAACGGATGCACCGAGCCCGGCTTGTTTGCTTTCGCTGTTCGAAAAACGGGACGGTTCCACGGCGATAGGGAAAAGAATCGAATTCCGGGCGGCAAAGAAAATATTAGCACTGCCGGAAGCTGTGCTCCTTCGTCGTAAAAGACTTTGTTTGGAATTTCGTCTACCCGTTTTTGTCGTGATTGCATTTGAGTTAGAAGTTTTCATGGAAATTTGGAAGATCCTCGTTCTCTTTGAATGAAATTGAGCTCTTGTAATTGAATGAAAGCGAAACGCGTGGGCCGATCAAGAATGGCGCCATGCACCCGCGCAGGATCGCCGAGCGATTGGCAGCAGGCGTGTGACTGCACGGCTAATTGTAGGTGTTAATATTCGCGTCACTTTCTGAAATATCTGACGCAGTCGTTGCGAATATACCTGCCTTGTCGGACACGTCTGTGAGCACTGCTCTCGTCCTTTTAAAATAGAATTGTCGCTATATTTAGTCGGCCTACACTCGATATCCAGCCAAAAACCTTTAGACCTTCGACCCGTGTAACCATATCGCCCTAACTTCCTTTATAATTTGGAATTATTCCAAAGGAAACCCATTATCCATCGAGAGACTTCACTCTGAAGGTAACCGTCCATTCAATTCTCTTTCTAACTAATATTTCATAAATCTGTAACGTTTACCGGTTAGGTTCATCGAACTCTCCCCTACGAGAGGGTACATAAAGATCTCTCGGTAGCAAGTTGCTGTTTCAATGTTCATCATGGTTGGTACGTTAGCTGGTTTTCGGTTCGTTCGCCGTTTTCAGTCGAAGCAACTTGACAGATTTCTCGATGCAGCGAAAGTACGGCGAGATCCTTTCCCTCGAGCTGATTCGTATTTCCACGCGTCAGCGTCGCGTCGCGGCGCCTCGATTTGTCCACTACGCATTTTTCACACGGTAACGTGCGCAAGTTAGCGGAAAGCCAGACAATCTAAGCGCCTATTTCGAGAGATTTTTGGATGATTGCCCATCCTAATCTGCCTACTCACTGCCACCGCGCGACCCAGAGCTCGTTAAGCGTCGAAGACGCTGCCACCGAATTTCCTACCGAAACCACGTACCACAGCTCGGTAGTACAACATTTTCTCTCGTAAAACACCACTCCCATTCTTAGCGAACCGCGTGCCAAAAATTACTCGCTACTCTCCACGTTCGAATCGGTTCGCTATCAAACCTCGATTAGAATCTGGAAAATGCTAGAATCGCGTTCTACTTCGTTCGAGTACCTTCGCGCATCGAAAAGGCCGAGAAAATTGTTGCTACTGTCCCAGTTCCTTGGGACACGACGACGCTAAACTATTTCTTAATCGGTCGAACCAGTTAACATTGGCACAATTCTTTAGGCTGTACACAGACTCGGCTTGATTTATAGTAACTCGTGACCACCTTATACTAAATATCGAAAGAGTGCTGTCGAATGAAGGCTGTGTTTGAAACTGCATTTAATCTGCTTGTTTTGCAGCGATGCTAGGTGACCGAAGGGCGCGGGAAGCTTCAAAATAGCCAGAGATGTCGCAGCCACCATCGAAACCCCATGGAAAACCAGGGCCAGGGGGCGGTTGGTCTGCAAGACCGAACGTGCCCGGCCACTTCAGACCCCCGTCACCATACACACCCTCGAGTTCGCCGCATCCGCAACGTCCTCGAGGGCCGCCCACGCCCGTTCATCATGCTCATCCTACGTCGCCTTTGACGTACTCCGGAATGATGCACCCGATGAGCCCGGTGCCGATCGGTATGCCGATCTCGCCCGGGATATCGCCAGTTTTCGGATCACCGACCGGTTACATACAGTGTCCAAGACCTAGGTGGCCGTCGCCTCTTCCTGTCACCAGCCACACACCCAGACCTTACATACCGGCACAGGTAAGTCAACTTGAATCAATGTACTCTCTGTGATTCTTTCAAATGTTTATTCTGCCAATTAATCCGTAGTATTGGGACGAAGAACTCTCATGAAATTCCTCCGAACAGCTAACTCGACTCATCCTCCGACCTGTTAGCCATTAAACCGGACGGAATCGATCAATAAGCATCGTCGTCTTGCACGCAACTCCCGTTGTTCACCTGCGGTTCGAAACGATTTTAGAAAACCGGCCGAGGATTGCATGCGGGACACGCGTCAACACAGGCAATAGCAACGGCGAGAAGAGTGCTGACGTTTCGAGTGCTCGCACTCGTCGCGCCGCGCCGCTCGAAATTCTTTCGCGTGACGAAACTCGCGGAGAAAATGTTCGGCCTCTATTGTTCCGTCGAGTCATCCGAAAGTTAATCCCGGTGTTCGCATGAACTTCGACGGATACCGCCACGTGGACCAGGAGAGAGATTCGCGGCTACGCGTCTCGGCCCGCGCGTTCCGACGAAATCATGTTCGAAATTACGCCGGCCAAATAAAATGTAGGCCGTGTCCGAGGCTCGGCGACCGGTTTTCTGCGACGCACGCCAGGTGTGAATGCACTGCGATTATTCGTCCGCGGCGATAAAACGCAAGCGAACACCACGATTCCCTGTTGGCGCGATCCTCCGTCCCGAATGATGGATCGCGCTCCAACTGGATCGTTTAGAAATAGTCAATTTGAATAGCGCGCAAAGTGGAGCAGAGTTCAAGCCACCATGTTATATGGGATATTTCGCCGATCTCGTTGCTCTTCTTTCCCATGGGTGGCAATAATTAATGTTTCTGTTCGAATCTTCACAGAGCTCGGCGGAAAGTGGCGCATCGTCGCCATTAGTCGCCGGACCACCGGAATACATGATCGGCACGTACAGACCAGGCGATTACGAATACGTCGGCGTACCTTTGGAACACTCGCAAACAGAAGAGGAATCCAGCGGTCCAAGCACCGCGGAAATAATAGCCAACCAGAGCCAGGATTACGTGGACGAGAAGCTCGCCGAGTACCAGGCCACGATACAACAACTTCAAAGTGAGTACTGTACCCAGGAAATTTCATTTCCGCAAATTGATTTTTACTGGCACCGAACGGTCCCGCGTGTTATTTTTGTGCCCGGGGGGACAGTCATTGACAACGACACTCATTAAACTGGCGAAAAACCGACGCGGTTACACGATAATTCTGGCAACGACGATGTCAATGAGGCTCAGCCAGCCAATTAGGATATTACACCGGGCACGGACGATTGCTGTTACATTCGAAATTCCATTTTCCGCGAGTCTCCAGTGGAAGAACCGGCTGGTAATTTAAATTGACTTCGCACGCGAGATCCAGTTGCATATGTATATGTTTATACACTAACATTAAACAGCGGTTGGTGGAACGATGCGAATCCTGGTCGTCCATGATCAAACGCGATAATTCGCGGCAAACTGCTAATTCATTCGAGCGACTCGTTTATTATTCCATCTACTCGGTCGTCCAGGGACGGAAACTTTTGTTGCACAACCGACGTTCGCCTAGAGCATCTTCGCGAAAAATTTATGCGAAGCTGCCTCATCGAAGTGACCGTCGAATTCGCTTTAGAAATTCCTGAATAGTCGACCACGCGAAATTTCTTCGTCACCGAATTACCGACCACAAAGTAACCGTAGATATTCTGCCAACGATCTCGAGAATGATTGTGCCAGAATGTTCGAACGTTTACATAATTGTCAATTAATTTATCCGTTCGTCAACTCGCCAGGAGATTTACTCGAACCTTATGTTTGTATAGAGTGCTTTTGAAAATGTACCCTGTATGTAGGAATATGAATTCTGTGGAACGTGTTTTGCAGAAAGCATGAATTTTCCAACATTCGTAGGCCGATGACGTGATCGCGCTTATGCGTCAGACGCAGTGACTGACCTGCCGCAATCGTTATCCGACAAACGATTCCCATGCAAATTGGCCGAACCCGATTCGCGAAATTCCGCGTGCGTCGATCGCCGATCAATGGCTATCGATAGCGTGCACAGCCGTCTGACTCGCATACTTATCTGCTGAACCGTGCAAGAGAAATAGAAGACAGCCGCTCGCCCATTTATAAATAGATGTGACGAGCACCTGCCGCTGCTCGTTCGCAATTGCCGCCATTGACTTTTTTCTCTCCTTGGACAAGCGAAAGTTCGCAGACATCGGCAAAAATTAAGAAAGATGCGTACCGGTTTCGAGGTTCATGCAAAAAGATGTTGGATCATTTGCATATTCAACCTCGAAATCGGAGACTTCAACGTGAAACAGTTCCGACACCGTTTCGTGAATGAAGTCTGTTTTCGGTGCGAAGATAGATTCGGAGTGCGACAGGTGATGTTGCGAAATTTGTTATTGTTTACTGACCTCGTTGTTTGGCGGGCACGATGAGACGACACAATGATGGTGGACGGTGCTGTTTAGGTTCGTGAAGTGGATAAGAGGACGTTGCTTTTGAGTCGCCCTGTAAATCGGAGAAAGTTGATTATCGCGGGACGCTGATACTTCCTCAATTTCTATCGAACTTGCGCTTGTTTTTTTGCCGATAATGCGATCCGATTCCGATACGCATCGTATAGAGAGATTAAAGCATAAAATAAAGTAATCTTCTATATCCTCAATAAGTGACAGAGGTTCGAAGTTATGTAACAATGTTTATGCGGATGAGCGAAATATGTGGAATAGCTGGAACGTGCACTGTTACTCTCAGGATAGAGATACCCGAACAGGAATTCATGTTGGTACATGCTCTATCTTTAATCGTTCGAAAAACAAAAGAACGTGACATCAGCTTGAAATTTAAACAGGATTGCTCAAGTATAGCCACGTTCGATAACATGTTCGGTAACAATTGGTACATACTGTCGGCCGAACGATTCCACTGTTTTATTTACTACTTACTATTATCACACTGAATTTGCATTACGCAACGATGACATATCGATACCGCGCGTTAACGTTTCGCGGAATAGTGTTGCTGATAATGTACGAACTAATTCTGCACACCATTCCACTAACGTTATCGCAACTATTTTTATTTTGTAAACACCTGCCTTTACATTGTGTCTTTGAATCGTGCCGCGTACATTTTTAAAACGTTCTTTCGTCGATCTATGACAAAATATGCAACGTTTCGAGCTCGCTACATCAGATTATGACAGAAGTGTAGACTTTCAAGTTCCTGTTGGTTACTATGCGCAAAGATCCGCAGTCTAGTTTCGCTCACGTATCTCCAAATATTTGCGCAGCCATGATTCCCTTCCCCCCTCTTTCTCTCTCTCTCTCTCTCTCTCTCTCTCTCTCTATCTCCCTCTCTCTCTCTTTAGGATTTTATCTGCACACTAATAAAATCCTTGAGACAATTAAGTTCCGCGTGGGAGTCTCCTTCGATTCTTCTTTAGATAACCTCTCCCTTCCCCCGGAGTCTTTATTGACAACAATCAACCTTATCCAACACAGTGACAACGAATTATCTCTGGCTATGTTCATTTTATTGTGCTGTAATTGTCAGACAATTCGATGTAATTGGAATTCGAGAATTAGCTTGAGAAGTCGGAGCAATCTTTGGAAAACTCCTAGAGGTGGAGCAAGTAGAATGTGACTGGTAGTCAGACAGTCGAGTAGACGCTACTCCGAAAGACCCTACGACAACTGGAACCGCCTGAAAACACCCCGGAACAACCCACCACACCCTCGAACGAATGAACGATGCCAGCGTGCACGTTCGATGCGTTTCAAACGTTTCGCGGGCGCAGTGACATTTCGAGCCGGCTCGTCGGAGAAGGACGCAGGATAAAGGCATCGATCGGGCCCGGCGTGTTCGCATCAGGAAGGTTGGATCGCGCCGACCCGGCATCCGCTAGAACGAGACGGACAGAACGCAGCCGATAGCTACACGGGCTACGTCGGCGACAACGACTAGACGTACCAAGAGAAATAGAAGCGGTAGTAAGACGAAGAGGAAGAAGCAGAAGAGAGTAGGAGAGTATGACGTGTCTCGTGTGGCGCATGGTCTGTCCGATGAGAATGACGCCTCTAGCTAAACGGACTGCATCGACGCGTCGACATCGACTCGGTTACAAGATAGATATTAGGAGATGCGGATGCAGCAAGACGAACGAGGAAACGGGAGAAGAGGAATACGACGTGTGTCTCGTGCGGCGCATCTTCTGATTCTAGGAACCTATCCTACCGAGCTTGTCCGGTGGACAGGAGGCCGGTAGCTGAACGGACTACGTTGGCGTCAACGTTGACAGAGAAGAAGAGAAGTAGAAGAGTTCAGAGTACCGATCCTACTGATCTACAATCGGAACGAGGCCGGTAACTAAAAGAACCGGCATCGACACGGATGTCGACATGCTAGAAGAAGTAGAACTAGAGGTAATACGAATAATCGTAGAAGAGGAAGACGAGTTCTTTGTACGAAGCCGGCGGCCAAGCGAACTAACGTCGAAGACGACGGCGTATTAGAACTCTAGAAGTAGTTGTACGCGGTAGTAGGAGTGATAGAGGAAGAAGAAGGAGTAGGAGGTGTCTCGTGCAGCGCATGGTCCGTCCGGCGAAAATGAAGCCGGTAGACGGAACTAGAAGAAGTAGAATTTAGCTGTAGCAACGAGAGGAAGAATAAGAAAACGATGGATCGTGTCCGGGCGGACGATTGGTGAAACAAGTTCGGTGATCTTGCCCGATGATCCTGGCCGCGGTTGTCCCCGTCATCGTGGCAATGCGGACGGCGGATAAGGAGAACGGTTCTAGGATCGGGGGTACAGGGGGGTCCGGGAGGGTACCGCATGGCGGAACGAGGTGGGGACCCGGCGAGAGGTCGGGCAGAGAGGCACCAATATCGAACCGGCGGCCGTGGTGCGCGGCCAGAGTGCATTCCGTGAGCGAGTCGACGTGTACCCGCACGTTACCCGCACGTTCCGACGACGTCGATCGTCGTCGTTGCTCGTACAGAACAAAGATCGAACAACGTGGAAAGTTCGCAACTCGCGCTAGACACACAGAGGCGCGATCATATACAGTATTCTTTTCTATATCTCCAGTACTATCTACCTAGACAGCTCTAACCGTACACCGGTGCGATCCCCATTTTTTGTACAGCACGTTTCATATAGTGTCGGCGGCCGAGCGAACGCGCGCAGCTCTCGCCGCCGATGTTTTGTGGCGGTGGTGTGTACCTTCGTGAACCTCGAAGGGTGTGGTGTGCAGAGAACAGGTGTCCACGGGAGCTCGGCCGTGAAACGAGCACAGGCCGGAAGCGAATGGGCACGGCATGAGTTTGATCATTTTTCGGCGCAAGGTGTCAGGAGACGAGCCTAACGGCTTTCGCGGACAGGTGAGAAGATAGAGAGAGAGAGATAGGAGGGTAGTTATGTCGACGCCGCCGAGAACTGGAAGCCCAGCCGGCAGCCGGGCCAGCCCCGGCAGCCCGAGGACACCACGTGGCGGCAGCTTCCAAGACAGGATCAGCTTCTTCGAGCAGGTTTGGACCGGTGGCAGGACCACCAGCTCCGAAGAACTATACCCCGAAGTAGACGGTAGAAGACACAGCCAATTTCGATCCCCTAACACGCCTAAACCGCTCGCCCGAGGCGGCGATTCCTCCTTCGAGGAGAGTTTCGAGAGATTGGTGGAGGAGGGAGATTTAAACGGAGCCAAAGTGGTCAAGTTTGAGAAGGTCACCGTTAGAAAGAGCGTCAGGGAAGTTGCGAATCTGTCCCAGCACAGGGTGTTGACCGAGGCTAGCAGGACTCCCAGCGACGAACATACGCTCGAGGATTCTGCTTATCAGAGCCATAGCCATGGTGTCGCCAGCTATGGGAGCAAATCGAGCTCGGTCACCTCGTTTACCAGGTTCCCGTCCGAGGAGAGTCTGTCGCAGAGGAGGGGCAGCAGCCCTCACCAGCATCTCGGACACGACGATCGAATCCAGCCAGAGTGGCGTGCCGATATTCGCACTCATGGGTTCCAGAATGCTTCGAGGATCGAGTACGTGCGCAGCAAGAGCGAGTACGATGCACACATCGCTGCCATTAAAGGTACTTGCCGGCTTTACGCTGGGTTTTGCAAGATTCCAGGATTTCGGCCCTGTAGGGTCCGCATTCTTGGGACTTGGGGACGGGTTTCGATCGAGAGATTTTTTCTTATTAGCAGTAGGTTTGTTCCGCAATTTTTGGGGGTCGTCGAACCCCCATTGATGAACTGATGAACCCGAGGGTGGTGTCTGCACGGACGTGGCGACTATGAAGCTGTCTCTATCGTTAAATGAAGTCTTGAAATTGCTCCAAGACAGGGCACAGTAGTAGAGTTTCAGTGCTCCATAGTTGCAGTGTTAACGTTCGATCTTGTTAGCTGGTTGACTGGAAAGGGAGATGGAAAATGACAGCTCGGAGTATGCGCGAGAATGTACTTGAACTTGGATGTTCGTCGTGGTCAGGGAACGATTAGATGATGAATCTTAAAGCAGGCGCGTATTCGCAAAAGCAATTGTAGAAAAAATTCTCAATTTTCATAAATTTTCCTGATGGAGGAGTTACTAATAGCACGATAACAGGTTACGATGGGGTCAATGAAAGGTTTATTAATGTCATCGTGGTTGATTCATACTGATTAAACGTAGACGCGGTGGCTGTTATCTTTACGTAACTGTGATTTTCTTTGTTTCGCCAGATACGGATACTCATCGTTGTTTGCTGCTACAATTAATCGAATTGTTCGGTATTGGATCTCCTGTAAAATTGTTCTCGGTTTTTCCAAGAGATTCGGAAAACATTTTGGTGCTCGTAACTTCTCGAAGAAATCAGGACAATCGAGATAGAAGCACCATATTGATTCGCACTTCTGCAGCTCCAGAAGTTTCTGGGATAAAGCTGGCCGGAATGACTATATCTGCCGGCTTCGCAGGAAGAGAATAGCTTTCTTCTGGATTGGCGTTGCCGGAAATTGCGCATTGTTGCCACAATCGCCGTTCGTTATGTAAAGACGCCGCTGCGTATTTGCTTTTCAAGGCCCTTTCGATTTTACGAACGAATTGTGATACGAATCCAATTTAAATTTCGTTCTATGCTTTTCGTTCTTCGTTTTTGATCGTTTTTAACTAATCTAGTCTTGTTTGTCCCCCGTGGCACAAAGCAACGATCATCGATCGTTCACCGGTGGAAATTAAAATAAATTTACAGGGTGACCCACATTCGCGTCGCGACACACGGACGTAATCCATTACTCATCCGTCTGAAAGGACGAATCAGATAAATCGCTGTTGCACTTTTCACACGGTGGCCGTGAACGGGTGTTCGCACATCGATCGCGAACAACAATGGTCCCCATTTTTATTCACGATCCGACTTTTCCATGATTCTTTTTAGCTGTTCGACGTACGGAAATGCTAGGGCTAATGCCAATGCGTTTAATTCGGTTAAATGGCCCCACTTTCCACCGACCACGTTCCCGTCCACGCTCCGGCCAGGGTTTCGCATAATTTCGAACAGCGTCTGCCCGTTTCTTTCCTTTCTTTCTTTCTTTTTTCCTAGACAGCCGGACGAAGTGTACAGCGGCCATAGAACCCGGCTTTTTCGCGATCAATAGTTATTCTCCTCCGTTAAGTACCGTATTAGCAATTCACGCGTGGAACTTTTTCTTGGCCGGCGGCGTCTGTCGCTTTGCTGCGAAATAACGAACCTTTTTTTTCTCTACTTTTCCCGGTTTCGTGTTTACGCGTCGCAATCAACGGTAATCCCCATCGGGATTAGATAAGCGAGGGGCGACACGTTTCTTCGTTGATTCCGTCGGCAGACACGCAAAAAAAGGAAATCTTCAGAAATATGTCTGAAGAAAATTGCGAAATAGTTCTGTGAATGGTGCCAAGTATTACCACATAGTCGTATCGATGTTCCAGGGGTTCTGAGTAACTCGGGGCCACGTGGACTGTCTTTCGCTTTGATTGATTACGTTAATTTGCGGTTCGCGTTCGATAATCACGTTTGCCCACGCTCGGCCGTGTTTCACGTGGGACAAACTGGAAAGATTGCTCCTGAATGCGCGAAAAGGCCTGCATTGCCACGGTCAACGTTACAAACATTTTCACCGTAAAACCAGAACTCGCTTTAACATCGCTTATGAATTTTAATCATTATTTTGTCGAAATTGAATGGCTACTTCGGACGAACCGAGGCCGAAGTTATTCTACGTAATTGCAGGATCGGGTTTCTGGACAATTTAGATGAATGACTTCAATACCGAGGCTGATGGGCTCGCTGAATGTACACGGTGTATAGAAAATAATGGTCATCTTGTCCTACTGGTGAATCTACACCTCTGAAAATTGTTATTAAAGTTTTTATTTATCATTGTCACCCTTCGTGCATTGTGACCTTGCGCAAACAGTACCGGCGTCGCGACATAAGGGTCCCATTATAATCAGACGCTGAGGGTCTACGCGAGATACAAAAAAAAAGGCAAACAAATTCGGTCGGCAGAATTTTGGCTGCCTAGTATGACCTGGCCCTAACACGTGTGGGGTTGCGAAGCGATTACAATCGCAGTATTATTTTGATCGTGGTCGGAGTAACATCTTATCATTCGCTGTCACGATTTCGTAGTGTTGAATAGTGTCTAGTAATTGTGTAGAAGTGTGGTGTGTGGTGTGTGGTGTTTTTGGAGGAACAGAGGATTCTGAAAAATTTGTAAGTGTTCTTGACATTAGTATTTTATAATGTAGGATCAGTGTTCGCATGTGTAATATTAAATACAAGGTTTTCTTTCCCCTGGAACGAATGACCATTACTTTTTATACACCTTGTACAAAGAGTTCAATTAAATATGGACGTAACTTGAAGAAGAACGGTTTCTATGTGTTACACTGATGTTTCCGTGTGTTATGGCTGCGACGTGGTCGCGGATTTGTCGTTTTAATAGCTCGCCGTCTAAATTCGTGTCAGTTTCTTTATTTGACTGCTTACATCTGTCGCTGCCGTCAAAGAACTTTATCCTCTGCAGTGTAACGGAGCTATAAAACTGTGTCGAATGGTTTACAGCGGGCTTGTAACGAGACCGCCTCGCCCGACTGTCCGGTGAAAACGAAATTTTTCATCGCCCGGCAACCCGTCGCAAAACGTTCCATTAAAGTTCCATTAAACCTGACATTAAAGCTGCAAATTTTCGCGTTTCGGCTTGTCAACGCCGGGCGGAAATTCGAGGCGCGCAAATATTTTATTTTAACGACCCGGTTATTTTCGACCTCTCGCGAGACGATGCTCTTTTTGCAATCGCACGCAGCTCCTAGAAAAATTCGACGTTAAAGGAAAAATAAATTTTCTTCCCTCATGGTTTTTATAATGTTTTCATAGAGGGTAAGTTCCTTTTTAAAACTAGCTCGGCTCCGCTATTGTACGATTTTTGTACACGAGGTTATAGAAAAAGTTGGCGAAGAATGTCAAACGAGGTTGTGAATCCGTCATGCAAAGGTACGAATGCTTCGCCGCAGAAAAAGTCAGCGTAACACGGTTTAAAATTTGTATACCGGTCGACGGAAGTGACGGACAGGGTTCGTAGTCGAATGTCAGCTTCAGAATTTCGTCATAAAAGTTGAGCATTCTCCGGGAATTAAAACTTTCGGTACAAGGCGTCTCGAAAACGGTCTAAACGTTGCTTAACCATTCGTTCCCACGATGGGAACGTCGAGTGCAATTCGTCGTGAGCTTTCCATGCCAAATAGGTAGCGACGAGCTGCAGTCGTTGGGAAATAGTAATAAAAAGAGATGATTCGTGGGATGATCTGGAGTAATTTAGCAAACTAGAGTTTTGGCACGGCTGCCCCAAGTAGAGCGCGCTCCAACGCAAATGATCGCTCAATGACAACGAGCCGGGGCAACGAACGTTCGTCTGTTCCCCGTGAATAAATAAAATGAACTCTGTTGGCTCTAGATAACGAGCAGCGACGTGCGAGCATTACGTTCGCGCCCGACGTCGATGGATAGTCGATACGCGCGACCGCAAAAGCGTCTTTCGATTCTTAATGTCAGGTCTCGAAGCTCCGGTGTTTCTCACATTCTATGATCTCACGTGTTGATAATTAACCGGCCGGAAAATGGCGGAGCCGTAACTGAAAACCTCAAACGACGAGACACTCACGTTCGGGATTCTCACGTTTTTCGAGAAATACAGATAGAATAAACCTAGAAGAACCAGATTTTAAAATCGATTCTTTTTCTGCAAACTGCGCCCAAGTGCCCGGAATGGGAATATAATGAAGCGCTGTTGTTTTCGGATTAATTAGAGCCGTAGAAGGAAATCTCGAGACAGATAGGAGGAACAACGGCAGCGTTAAGAAAGACTGGAAGCGAGAGTGAGGTTAAGGTCATCGGTGATCCGCATCTACTAAAGCGTTACGTCACCGGTGGCCACCATGTGGATCGACGAGTCGGATTTCGCCGATCTCTCACGATCACGCTGCCACCGAAAAGTTACACAGCGGCACGTTCTATGTATTTGCAGTTTTAAAAAAAGAGCATTACATCAGCTTTAATCTCGACCAGCGTCGATAAACAATCTCCGGGAACGCGACGCGAATTAATTCACGTGTTGTTCCGCTGCTCGATGGAACCGAGATCCAACGCGATTACCGATTAACCGGTTAGCAACGGTTTGCGAACGTGATTGCGAATTTTCTTGCAATGGATGCGTTGTTGGTTAGAATTTGATTATTCCATTATTATGACAGGGAGTAATTGGTCGTTGGAAAGGGCAGGCGGATCTAAAATGGCCATGTCAAGGTCGCTATGGCTGGCAAAATAAATGGTTTACTACCTGGAAACGTTACACAGTCGGACACAATCGCGTATAAAGCGTAATGTGGTAACTCGTACTAATAGTAAACGATGACGTTATTGGGCGTTAGTTCAAGGCTGCGCCACAAACATGCTCGCCTTCTCTCGAACCTTTTTGCCTTTCCTTGTTTCTCCGCCTTCTATTCTACACACGGTATTCTTTATGTATCTCCTTTCTTGTGTTAGTCGACGATCATTCCACTTCACGAAACCTCTTCTATATGCTCTCCGTCTTCTTCCGGACCACTTGCCGTACTCCCACTTTCCTCGACGAGCCTCGGTCAGAGTCACGTTTCATTACCATAAAATTCACCGTGCAAATTAGAGTCGCACGAATTTACATTCGAAAGTCGTGTAAAGGTCAAGATTCTAAACAAACAGTCGCCTTTCATAGTATCCGCCACCTTGACGGATGTGGGACGTAGCTATCTGAAGGTCGGTCTCGATACTGTTGACCCACATGTCTATTTCCATCGGTACGGCGATTAAAAATATCTAACATGTCGGTTTTTGTTAGGGCAGAAATTGATAATAGTTAAAGATGCGGTTGGCCAAGGATATAAGAATGTGGTTGAACTATTTTTCGCATTAAATCTATTCACGCGCACACAATAGAGAAATGTTCGTAGTAGACTGTATTAGACTGAAAATGTTTATGCAAATTCGTAAAGTCGTAAAGAGGATATTGCAAGGCGCCACCAACTTGCGCACCCAACAACAGAACGTGCATTTTGCAAGAAGTCAACGACATCGCCAGCTCAGTCAAGGTCGGCCAATTCGTTTGCTCCTCCGGCGTAGGTTTCAAGTGTCAAGGATCGTAAGCTGGTACCTGAATGCGTCCATTCGGGTATTATCAGCGGCCTGCCATCGTAATTAATAACACGATCCTGTCGTCCTTTCCTTTGACACTGATCCTCCATCTTCCCCACCCTCTTTCTTTCGTGTCACCCTAAAGACGTCTCTCTGCTTTTTCTTCCTTGTTGATCCCGGAAAGCGGCCAAACGAGAAAATTCCTTGAATCACGCGATTAGCCCATTTGCATCGTTAGCGTACGTATATTCTTACCGTTTTCTCAGCCACTATCACCAGAAAATGAAGGGTTCTAATATTTTTAATTCACGATTATTGAGATTGCGAAGATTCTGTGAAATTAGACTCAGATAAGAAAGGA
Organism: Halictus ligatus; assembly: GCA_028454255.1. NCBI lineage: Eukaryota > Metazoa > Arthropoda > Insecta > Hymenoptera > Halictidae > Halictus > Halictus ligatus. The sequence goes on along the minus strand of CM052145.1, from coordinate 436,556 downwards.
ATTGGTACAGAATTATTTTTCGGTTTAGTAATCGGCGCGATCCAATTGGATGATCGGTCGATACTCTACAAACAGGATGGCGTATTACGCAGCTTTAATGCGCGAACGAAAGACGAATTTGATCCGGCGGCCTCCAGATACGCGCCCTGTATCTGTATCTGTATCTCCGTCGACTCAGGCTTCGCTTCCGGGTAATCGGATTTCGTTTTTCCCGGCGAAGGCCGCACAGGTGTTTAATAACTGTACTCGCGACACGTTCGTTCTGTACGCGACTTTTCGACTTCGGTGATGAACACGAATCGCGCACGCGCTGCATCATTTTTGAGTGCGCGTTGCGTGCAGGTGCGTTCGAGAAACGCCCCGCAATTATGGTCGACCGACGACGTCTTGGAAATTGAATGGAATACTGGTTACCAGAACAGACGTAGACCGAGTACTTTGCATTAAGCGATTGTGTATTCCCATATCACATGTGATACAACCGTGTTAACTAGCGATAACAGGGAAGCTACGTTCTACCTTGGACGAGGAAATGTAAATCAAGCTTTTGGCGTGTTTTACATGTTGAGTGCCACGTCAATGCTCGTAAAAGTCACAGAAATTCGGAACAATTTATTTAATAGTACTAGCTGTGTCTATTGTTCGATGATCCATATACTCGTTTTTGTCTGGAACGTATAAAATCCGCGGTCTACTCGACAAAATGCAACGTCCGAAAGTAAAAATAAACCGAGCAGCGTCGTTTACGGAAAGTGTCAGTGTCGGACGAGTCCGAGAGTGTAACTTTTCTCGAAACGAGCACAAGGCTGGTCTTGTACGTTTCAGCAGTCGTTTAGTTTCAACGTGAACGAGTCCCCAAATTTCTTCTGGCGACCATAACTCTCGGCCTTTGTTGGCCTCTTCTGTGAATTTCCGAAGACGCGCAGCGACCGTTTAGCAAATTGGACAGGTAGTATGCGGTTCCAGTCGGCAACTTGTGCCAATTGCGAAATTGGGGAAATGGCGTTTCGAAACACCGGAAGTCACCCTGCCGAACAGGTGACTTCACTCACGGATTTACGGGCCGCTATTTTCGCCAACCGTCAATTGCCAGTACAATAAACACGGACCGCGTTATAATTAGCATGGCCCATAGACGATATTTATAGTCTCGATATCATTGCTCGTTCCGAGAATCCTCGCGAAAGGTTGCAACGATTCCCTCGATCTGCTCGATCCGATTGCCTCGAGGTTCTTTCGCAGCCTCGCGACGGCGAATAGAAGAAAAATCGCCGATTTAATACGTCGCTTTGACCCCGATCGGCTCACGTGTGCCGGCGAATTTATGGCCGATCCGAGGACAAACAAACGATCATTCCGCCGGGGGCGTAATCACGGAAAGCGTCGTGACCGACGATCGAGGATATCTGGCTCGCACGCCACGATTTCTCCAATTTGCTTGACAAGCTGCGCTTTCGGCATGCGATCTTACCTCATCCCTCTCCGAACGCTCATTAGGAAGCAATTAACAAACAATCGCGCGTGCAAACACACGCTCGTTTTTAATGGAGAGTGATCGTGACGACCGCCCGGACGATTCTGATCATCGACGGCTTCTCTTCCCTTCGAATTCACCATTGAGGAACGTACTCGTATAGTTAATAAATGTTAAAGGCATTTATTCATCTAATGGAACACTCCTTTTTGAGAAAACAGAATAAAGATACGTATCCGTTTGCAAATACGGTGCACGCAGTAAGTAGAATCGGCGCATAGTGATCAGACACGGCAACCAAGCCCTACTCAATATGGCGCCGCTGTGTTCGGTAGCAATTTTCCTCGAAACGAAGGTAACTGCGAGAATTTTTCTCAGCAAGAATTGGAAATGAGGCGTTCAGCAGGCATGTAAATGTATTTTTTCCATTGCAAAATTCCAACTAAATCCCTTGGTGCGAAAACCACGAACCAGATCCACGTTTTGCAGATTATTTGCAAGAAGAAGTGAACAATTTTCGACATCATTATTCACGCTGTACCTGCACGCAGCTCTTCGATTCGTTCAGAGAAAAACGGTTTGCAAAACGATTGCACTGTCTTCTTACCCAGTGGGTGTGCCGTTGCAGGAACAATTTTACAAGACACGAACGATTTGAACCCGTCAATGAACAGCAACTCGGTCGGAATTCTTGTTTTCAACCCTTAAAACTTGGCCCCTCGACCGATCGTTCGGGTAATGGAGCCGCATGCATGGTAAATGGCGTGCAGTTGCATTCGATAATTGGAGCTCGGCTTTACGTTCTTGCGAACGCGCGGAGCCCTTTTGGGAAAGTCGTTGCAGGGAACATTATTATCGCGTCGCGTGGACTTGTTGCTGCGACGGACGTCTATTTCGAACCACAATCATCGCTAAAAACGGAGGTCAGGAATTGCTAAATGTGCACTTCACCTTGACGCAGGCCCTCCTAATCAGCAAGTGATCTCACTCGACGATTTCAACCTGGACGCATCCACGATTAATCAACTGCGGTACTTAAATAAACCGCGCATCATATTCTTCGGCTTTCCATTTCGTCATGTCAATCTTTTGTACTCTTTCGTGCTTGTAACATTATACCAGGGTCTAAATTGAAACAGAAGTAAGATATTTCTGCAGTTAGTTGTTTTTTACAAGTATGCCGAATCGCGTTCGTCGTCGAATATTAAATGCAACGATCCTCCAAGTGCAGAAAAGTTACAGAGCATCGTCTCCCAGCCAACAGATCATTAAAACGTGGAGTTATGCTAATGCTGTATGCGTCGCCGAGTTGTTTCTCTCGCTCGTTCAATAAATCAATTCTCTTATCGCGCGACAAATGTCAAGGTTGCGTTCCCTTATCATCGAACACTCCCCGCTCGTTTCGTAGAATGCCTATCCATACCTCTCTCTCTCGCTCGCGAAATCAGATCAAAATACGAATCCGCTAACCTTCGATTTAGGGGTTACGTACATCTTGAAGAATCGAGTAAAAGAATCTTTATTCTCTGAAAAATCATTTTCACTTCGCAGCAACGTTTTTACCGTGCGTTTCGCTCGTAAGTTTTTCTTCGGAACGAAAGAAGGATAATTGGGAGATTTCCACGAAATTCGCGACGAACGGGTTAAAATTACGCTCGTAAAGCTTTCGTGGCCAGGACGAGGGTCCCGATTCTCTTGATCTTCGCTCGGTCGCGTCTCCCGCCTGTGATCATGCTAAAAACACACACCGACCCGTAAATATAGTGTACCGCGGCCCGATAAAAAAAAACCCAGCAGAAATACACGGTTGATGAACCAAAGGAAATCGTAGATTCGTCGCGGGTATCGCTTTCCTGCGAGATTCGATACCCTTGACAAACGGTGGCGGCTACTGTTTCTTTCCTGGCGTGTATCGAACTCGTTCCCGTTGGCTTGCAATTACCATTTCCGCGATTGTCCCGCCTTAGGATCCGGCAAAAAATATACTCAGAATCGCCTCTTATTATACTCTGTGGAGTCGGCAGAAAAATTAGGAAAACGAACGGGAAGAATCGATTTTTCTTCGGTAGACAGAACTTGCATCGAGTATAGTGAGCTCATCCACGAGAACTTGTCCCATTTCGACGACTGGCCCCCTTCCTTTTCGCGGGTTCGGCTTTCGACATCGCAGACGAAAGCGCTAAAAATACGAATTTATACAACCGTCCGCCTTATGCGTGTACCTCTTTTCTGAAGGGAAACGTCCATGGAGGGGGGTGAAAGCCGGGATAATTTTAAATGTCAGTGGCGATCGCTAGGGGAAATGAAAACCGGGTAAAGGGAAATAGCTATCTCTCGGAAGAAGACAGCCTACGAATTGTTACGCGAGGATCCACGTGCGTTGGAGTCACTGCTCGAAGTTGCGTCAATTGTTTCTTTAGATCGCATCTTCTCTCATTTCCACAGTCGCACGCAAAGAAATTTTTGCACTCTTTGTTGCACTCCTAGCCTTACCGCCGCCATTAAATCGTTCAAATACAAAGCGTTTATTAGCCATTAAACGGTACTTGGGCACCGTATCTCGTTCACACCTTGAATCTCCCTGGCTCTTTCTGCCTCGCGGATTGGCAACGGCTCGTTTACCCGTCGACGAGTTTTTTGCAAAGTTCACGCGTCGTTCGTCTAGCGACAATTCGCGAGTGAATTATACACTTCACCGGGGACCGTGCAATTTCACGGCGCATTACGCGCGTGTCCTCTTCGGGGCGCCCGTATCAATCATGCGGTCCTAAATGCACCGTGAATTAATAAACGGTACCGTGTTTGACTCTCCGGTTCGAACATACCACTCTGCATCCATGAAACATTTAAACTGGATACGGTCGCGAGCAACCACCATGACAGATTTATGGGTTTTCGCCGGTAATGCGATTTAAATTGCTTGGTGAGTGTAATCGAGAATGCCGGTGCGTGCGAGGAGGATCGTTATAATTTTTAATATATTATAGACAGAGGAGAGATATTTTATGGAACCATAAAAGTTTCGACGGTTCGAACAGCTCGTCGTTTAGTCGGCGTTTCATAAGTTGTTTGTTATAAAAATGGGATGATGGTGGATATCCAGCAAAGTTTCTTCGCTGCCTATTCGCCTAACTCCCAGCCAAAAAAGGAGGCGCTCGTCTACCTGGTGCTCCTAATTTATGCACCCTAGCCAGCCCGAAAGAGAGAGCGCATTTCCACCAGCAATTACATCGCCTCGCAACGAAAAGGCACCACGGTTTGCAAAGTGTATCGTCCCGATCTCCTCCGCAAAGTGGATTATAAATTACGGTTTTTATCACTCGCGAGAGAGAGGAGAAAGAGGAAGAGAGATAACGATAAATTTTATGAGATGTTGGTAACGATCGCGATGGGCCGGCCAAGATAAAAGCGAAAGGAAAAAATTACGAGTCCGTGGCGTCAATTAAAAGCCGCGCGGCCGACAGCATATGAAACGCGCAGGAATATTCTACTCGCGCGCGTTATTTAAATGCACGGCGCATTGTCGCGGATGGTGTTAGACGCGCGACATCTTCGGCTGCGGTCTCCATTCTCGTCGACGCCATGGGGAAACCGAGGCTGCAGGATGTCTCCTCGAACACAATAGTCAGAAATTTATGCTGATTGTTTGGCACCCTGTTTTCGAGCCTTAAACGACACCGGCTTATGAATCTATGAATTTTTCCTTTGACGTAAAATTTATTTTTGTCTGACCTCCACGATTCTATTCTACTTCGGCTAAAAGGCCAGGAGTTCTTTATCGAAAGAAATTCTTCCTTTTTCTTTGAGCTCAGTCTCGCTCTGTCCGACTTCGATGGTCCTATTCTACTTCGGTCGAAAAGAGTGAGTGCTGGAAGCGTTTAATTCTCTTTGGAGAAGGACAGAAAGTAGTTTTCCCCGGAAACTAGGAATAAAATGCTCGGGTCCCGTTGTCCAGTGAATATTTTAAAGGTCCGCGTTTAGTATCGGCATTGACCGGCGATAAAAACGGTTTTGCGAAATTTGCAATGCGAGAAACAGGTTTCCAGCCACTGGTCGGTGATGTATTAATACCTCTGGCCAGCGGCGGATGAATTTTTCATGGGTCGACGCTTTCGACGCGTCTGAATTCATACTTTCGCCGGACAGTTTGCAAATTCGAAGGCTTGGCGCTTCCGACACGAGCGACTCGAGACCGCACAATGTAACGATCGCAGCACTACGCAATTGACGGTGACGTAATATAAGTCAAGACTGAATCGTTTACTCCGGCCGCTACACGCATTATCGTGCACCGTTCTTTTTTTTTTCTTTTTTGTTTCGCTATCAACCGAGCTGGGAACCGTGTCAGAATTATTCTTGGCCTGTCGGATTCATTGAAAATTATTCTGGGCGATTTCGTCTAAGCATTCATCCTTCCTTTACAGATTTAAATCATTCTTCTGTTAGACGGTCTTTGACAAATTTCGTGGTTTTTGATTCCGTCGAATTACAATATTTTATTAATAATTCAGTGAATCGATTCACAACTTGTATATCTGGTTTGCAAATTCGCTTCCTCTCGAAAATAGCCGGAGGAATTATTTGCAAATCCAGCCGCCTACGGAGGAATACGTTAACGATGTTCACGGAGACGAGCTATAAATGCGTGCCTCGCGCGCAAAAGATTTTTTACAATTTTGCAACGGTGGCATTATTTGGTTAAGTAAAGACACAAACTTCGTGGATACTATTCGACACGGCAGCCTTGGGGTTCGGCACGTTCTCAAGATTAATGGCGGCAGCCACATGCTGGATTTCGTGTCCTTGAAATGGAGGAAATAGGCCGAAGCCGGGCGTTGCCGTTCCTCTTTCTGGAATCTTGAAGACGACTCCCCTCTGGAGTCCGTTGTAGTCATTTCAAAAACTGTTCCACGCAGAATCGCCCTAGTTTTGTATAAAAATTCTTTCCTAAAGAACTCTCTTAAATAAATTGTTTTTTTTTCTCATTCCAGATGAACAAGAACGAGTCCAGAAGAAGACTTTCGTTAACTGGATCAACTCGTATCTCTCGAAGGTGAGTGACATCATAAATTTCGGTAAGAAAATCTTTATTCGCGAGGTCGGCAACCCAGGATCGATCGGACAGATGAAACGGTGCGCCTCGTGGCGGTTCTTGTCGTTCGTTGGGGAACGGGTCGCCGATGGTACGTCAACAAATATTTTCCCGTCTAGAAAACACCGTGGTCGTTTTTTCCACGGCGACTGCCACGTAATAAGGGATCGGCGAAATTACTTCTCATCACGAATATCAGAAGTTCGTTGGGATAACTCGTGCCTGGCTCGCGGGTCTCGATACTGCTCCCCTACTTCCGCACTTCCGGATACTTCGGAAACTTGAATTAGAAATCCCTCTCCACTTCCTTGCGACATGCATGCCCCAGAACCGGCACGACATTGCGTTCTACCCTGTCCCGTCGACAGAAAATTTTCTAGGGCCCAACCGGCACCCGGAAATTCGGATCTCGAACTCTTCTTGGCCGAAACTTCGCTGTTCGACGCGCGAAGTCTATTATTACACGAGTATATCGAAGCACGAATCGACTTTCGAAAAATATATCCCACAGCACAGTCTCATCCGAAACAACGCTTACTCGCCCGGAGAATCTCTTTATAAACGATCCTCCGGGTTGCTTACTTTAAACCACGTGCGAGCCTTCTCAGATTCGGTGGATCGCGGATCGACGCGATCCGATTTTAAAAATTGCATCCGAGTAAACTTCCCCGACGATCTACCGGTGTGTAACCCGATGCTAACCTGTCGCGATGACTTCATCTTGCACAGCACGGTCAAAAATAGATCCCGATCTGTCCGCTGCAGAAGAAACGGAAAAATCAATCTCGCTGCGCAATCGTTGCGAATATTTATGCAACACCCTACTTTCGTCTCTTTTAATTGTTCTCAACCAACAACAGTTAAATGAAAACTTGTTGTTTTCATCATTTTTGCAAGTGAAATTGGTTGGAATTTGAGGGCAGCCTGTGAACGTACGAATACGTTCCTGGAATCGTTTCTAAGGATCTCGTTCTTGAATAACCAGTGTGTCCATAACATTTATTTTCAGCGAATGCCGCCGTTCCGCGTGGAGGACTTGATAGAGGATCTTAAAGATGGCACACGCCTACTCGCGTTGCTCGAGGTGCTATCCGGCGAGAAGCTGGTAAGTCCGTGTGTGCAGCAGCTGCGAATCGTATAACTCTCTGATCGATAGAATCCTCTCTCTCTCTCACACACACACACAACGGTGAAATGCGTTTTCTGTTCACAGCCGGTCGAGCGGGGCCGTAATTTGAAGAGACCGCACTTTCTCAGTAACGCCAACACCGCGCTGCAGTTCCTGCAGAGCAAGAAGGTGAGCACCACACGGTCCACGACAATTGCCAATTACGTCCAGAACAGTTTCGCGGAAAAGAAATTGCAAGTTTCAATCACCAGGAGTAATGGATTCCGGGGCAACGAATAATTACGGCTGGTCGAAACCAATTTTACGTTTCGATAGCCAATCGATCCTTATAGACTTTGATCAGACGAACGCTCAAAGTCGTTCTGCTCCTGTCTCAATCTCCTAATGTTTCCTGTATTTGGAAAATGTTCCACTTCTTCCTCAAATTCTCTGACGTCGTTTCCCCAAAATATTGACGACCCACCGATTTGTTCGCAGATTAAACTAGTGAACATAAACTCGTCGGACCTGGTCGATGGACGACCTCCCGTGGTACTGGGCCTGATATGGACGATCATCTTGTACTTCCAGGTAGACAGTCTTCTGTTCGAACTGATTACAAGAAGCACTCTTGCGAATAGTATGCGGTAGTTGCTTAAATCTAACGCCCGTGCCGCGTCTAACAATTACATAAACGCGCGTGTGGCGATCTACGCCGCCGGTTGCGACAGCGGAGATTAATTGGGCATTGACGACGGTCGATCGAATCGATATCCTTCGATATCGAATCCTCGACGCGTCTCTCGAAACCAATTTACAATCCTCGTTACATAAATTTCGAAGAAATCTGCGCGGTACACATTTAAAAACAGAAGAAAAGACACGGAGATATTGTAGACCACTTAGAGTAAAATGTTGCTTCAAAAAAGAAAAACAAAGAAAAAGAAGTAAAGGAGATTTCATTTCAATTGTCGAAGAGAACTTAGACCTCGTTAGGATCAATCTAAATCACTTTGCATTCTGCTAACCGTGTTTATTCTACATAAACAAGCTACGATCGACGGATCGAAAGAAGGTGAGTAGCTATCAAACCGAACCAGAGAAACGAAAAAAGGATTGCTGTGCCCTTAATCGGACATAAAAGATCTCTAGAATCTCTCCCTCTCTCTCTTCCTCTCTCTCTCTTTGTAGAGAGAAACGATGACACACACCCTGCATGATTACTTTACGCGTCACTATAGCCTGCACGCTAGTCCCTCTTTTTCCCCTCTGGATTTTCTCTCTCACTTTCTCTCTCCCTCTCTTTCTCTCTGTCTCTCTAGTTAATTGTTCCCTATGTTCGTGGACCATTGATCGCCTGTGTTTCTAGATCGAGGAGAACACCAGAGCTTTGGAGTATCTCGGTCACACGTGGGGCAGCCAGAGCAGCTTGGAAAGTCTCAGCACTCAGGGCTCGGCTGCCAGCGAGAGGAAACGCATCAGCAGCGAAAAATGGAAGCAGGGTGCGAGGAAGACACTGCTGCAATGGGTGACCAACGCTTTGCCCAAGTCAGTATACCCTGAAGGGTCCAGAAAAATTATTCTACCGATCGGAGAGATTTGATCGAGCTTTAATCTTGAACTTTCAGGGATGTGGGCATCCAGGTGCGCGACTTCGGCGAGAGCTGGCGAGATGGCAACGCGTTCCTGGCCATCATCGACGCGATCAAACAAAACCTAGTGAACATAGCAGCCATGAGAGAGGCGTCGAACCGAGCTCGCCTGGAAACAGCGTTCCAAGTGGCCGAAGTGGAGCTAGGCATCGCCAGACTCCTCGACCCCGAAGATGTGGACGTTCCCCAACCTGACGAGAAATCAATCATGACATACGTCGCGCAATTTTTACACAAGTATCCGGAACCTGGATCCACGGCTGCGGATTGTTTCGCAGCTGTGCAGCACGAGTACGATGCATTGTTTAATTGGCTCAGCGATAAAGTTAGGAACCTGGAGCAGATGGACAGGACTAACTCTTTCCCATTAAGCTATGGGGTAAGCATGAAGTCGTCGGTATGATATTGAGTATTAAGTCCGTTTTGTCGGATTGTTATTCACTGTTAAATAGCCGAATTATGGATTTTTTGAGGTGATGTTAGAGATAATTTAGGATTGTGAGGAGTAATTTGTGTTTACAGGACTATCTTGCCTTGAAGACAGAAGCTGACAAGCATCTGGTGGTGTATAATAAGCTTCAGCGTCTTGTAGAAACGCCTAGTATGATTAGTATTACCAGAGACTCGTGGAGACGCGTACAAAGCCTGTGGAACACCTTCGAAATTCTTGTAAGCCACTTCTAAAGGAAAATCTATCAACCCGAACTTACGTCTCTACATTTTAAAAGTGGTCTGTCAATTCTGAAATCCTTCTTCCACTGTTCCCAGATGTTACATTGGCTCTGGAGCCTAGACTCAGCTCTTCCAGGCGAATTAGGCGAAGCCGGCAGGTGGCTAGCTCGCGCCGAAGCCCTCCTCATCTCCGACAACGACATCCCCGAAGAGATGACCGAGGAAACAGCGAACATAATCTCGAACAAACTAGAGGACCACAAGAAGTTCTTCCTAGACCTACCAACGATGACGGAGAAGTTCCATGCAGCCAACAATTCTCAATTATCGTTGCACGTACCGTCTCAGCAATTGACCAATATGGCAACTCGGTTCGATAGCCTACCAGACCGTGCTGCTAAGAGGAGGATTCGATTAAAGTTCCTGGAGCACAAGTGCTGCCTTGTAGCTTTCTTATTCCTAGTTGAAACCAAGCTAAAGAGTTGGAGCGTGAAGTATGGCACCGAGGAGAAGGTGCATCAGATGCTAGAACAGTATAGGAACTTCGTGTCCCGGAACAGGATCTTCCAGGAGTTCCAGAAAGCCTATCTAGACATGCAACAGGTCGTCGAAGACTATAAACGAGAGGGCGATGTTGGTAAGTGAAAAGGTTGTCTCTTATCTTCTGGATCTAACTCAGTCCTGTCTGAAACTTATCCAAAACCTAACTACCCACTTTCAGATCGAGAGGAAAGCCTGAGCATCGACCGTTTCATGAAGGAGACGAGCGACAAGTGGAAGAGCGTCTCGATGGACCTGCGCTGCGTCCAAAGCATGCTAGAAGAGGTGGTGGCCTACTGGCGCAGATGGAACATAATCTCAGACGAATTTGAAACATGGCTGATCCGCGCCGAACCTGCCTTGAGCTTGCCCGAAGAAGAGAAGATGGAGTTCTTCCAGGACATCAGTGTCTGGAAGGACAAACACCAGCAACTCTCTGACACAGTGACTTTCTTGATAGCAACCTCGGACGAGCCAGTAGCTCTTCAGCTAAAGCAACGTTACATGAACCTTACATCACGATGGGAGTCTCTGTTCCAAGAGGCGAAACAGTACATGCACGCTGGCGATTTGATCAGAAACAGGAAAGACTACAGAGCTGGGATGGAGACCTTGCAGAGCTGGTTGAGGAATGTGGAAACTGCCCTGGCAGCCACTGATTTGACAACTACCGAGAAGATTAAAGCCTATGGGGAGAAGCTCCAGATCTTCCAAAACGAGGTCGAAGGGATCGAGGATCTCTTTAAGAGCATCAGCAAAAAGTTCCAGACTCTGATTCAGGATCTATCTCGAGACGAAGTGGACCGGATGATGAACACTCTGAAGAAGGAGAAAGAGGCTTTGGTCAAGGTTCGAGCCTTGATCCCTATGCAGCTGCACCTGTACCATCAGCTGTTGGTTCAACAAGAGTCTCTGGAAGCTGGGCAGAAGGAGATAGCTACCTGGTTGGACGAGGCAGAGAGGATGCTGACCAGCATAGACCTTTCAGGAGGCAGGGAGCACATCCTGGCTCAGCTGGATCGCCACAAGGCCTTCTTCTCTAGGACTCTTTACTATAGATCGATGTTGGAGTCCAAGAACAAGGTGTTCACCAGCATGGTGAAATCCGTGGACAGCCACGCTGACGTAGCCTCGGCCGAAGGCGGTAAAACCTTGAGGGAACTGAACGATAGGTTCAACAGAGTATCTCAGGCCGCTCAGGTCTGGGAGCAACGTCTTCAGGAAGCCGTCAGGTGCTGGACCAAGTTCAAAGAGTCCGAGAGACAGGTCTCCGAGTGGCTGAACGTAGCCGAGACCATGATGAACGACAAACATACGGATAACAGACAGTCTGTTGAGTATCATAGAGACTTCTTCAGTCATGTCAACGAGAAATGGATCCAGAACTTCGTGAATGCTGGCCAAGATCTGAAGAACATCTTGCCGGTTGAACAACAAGCTCCGATTGTCGAGGCTGTGGAGGCTCTTCAGAAACGCTGGAAGGAGGTGCTGAGCTTCGCGCCTCTTCATCTGATGAGGCTCGAGTTTCGTTTAGACGAGATTACCTTCCTGCATTATCTAAAGGACCTCGAAGTGGAACTGAATGCCGAACAGCAGGCTTTGATGAAGAACGACAACATTGAGAGCATCCTACAAAGGAACAAGGAGTTCTTCGTGAAACGAGGCACCATACTCGAGATCGAGAAATGTCTGGAGACCCTGAAGAAGATCAGCAAGGCCTACAATCAACTGAAACCCGATGATAATAGTCTTGCCGAGGCTGCCCAGAACGCTGAGAGACTCTGGGAGGACTCTGCTCAGAGGGTGGAAAGCCTGAGGGAACAGCTGAAGCAGGTGCCTCAACAGTGGGCTGCCTACAAGAAGAAGTACGTTGTTTTCTGGCTTGAACACTTTACATCACATTCTGTTCTCTTCAAAGCCTATTTTGCTCATTTTTCCTTACTCTTTCGCGACTTCTTCAGGTTCGATGAGATGGTGAGATGGATGGATCACGTGGACAGCAACCTGAGGACCATCTTGCACGAGGTGAACACCTTGGAGGAGTTCGAGACGGAGAAAACGATATTCCAGGTGAGGATTCATCCCCTAAAAATCATCGTAGCATCTTGCTATAACCCTAATCCTAACCCACAAATACTGACAACTTCTTCAAGCTAGAAAATATCGTTTTGTTTAACATGAATCATTGTAAATTGTCTGCTTTCCTCGTGACGGATAGATTCACCTAGTAACGGTAACTATAACAGTACGCCATGAGCTTCAAATATGCGATGAACTAACGCTGCCATTAGTCCTTGGAATATCGGTGATTTCTGATTGAACGATGCTTGCCTCCATTTCTCAGAAAATCTGTCGGGAAGCGGACAGCAAGCGCGAGGAGATGAAGTGGCTGGTGCAGACCCTGGACAGTTTGACTTCGAACCGATCGGACCACGAGGCTCTCTCCGAGCAAAACCGTTTGGAACAGCTGATAACACGTTACAAGAACCTGATACCGACGATCGAGATCACCATGACAAAGACGGACATCTACTCGAAGAGCTACACCTATAGGAAGGAGGTTCGCGAGGTGTGCACTCTGCTGCGCAAGGTGCGCGAGCAGTCGAAGGTGGACGTAGTCTTGGAGAGTCCAGAGACTTTGCAGAGCGCGGTCAGTCACCAGGAAACCAGGCTGAGTCAGCTGGAGCAGCAGAGATCGAACATAGTCAGTATGCTGCAACGAGGCAAGGATCTGCTCAAAGACCAGCACGCTCCCCAATTCGTGTCCATGGAAGTTCAACAACTCGAGTCCAGCTGGAACGACACTTACGGACAGAGCGTGGAGAGCTTGAAGTCCCTGAAGAGCTCCCAGAAATTATGGAACACCTATCTGGACCAGAAGGACGAAATCTTGAAATTGATCGAGCAGGCCGAAGAAGAGCTAAGAAAAATCGATTCTGCCAGTTACTATGACGCCTCTCAAGTGTCCTCTGATCTTCAGAACAAACAGGACTTCAGCTCCAGCTGGAGAAAGTCAGCGGAGGAGTTGCTGAAGAAGCTCCGCGAGACTTATGCTAACTTAACCGACGTTGCTCCTGTCGAGAAGAAAGAGATTCTCAGGAAAGAGATCATACAGACAGAGAAGAAGATCGAGACGACTCTGAAGACTGTTCAGGAGAAGGTGGTGTATCTGCAGGAGCACAGCACCAGGTGGAACAAGTTCCAAGCGAAGCTGAACGAGCTGCAGATGTGGACACAGCAGAGTCCCCAGTCGATTGCCGATGCTGAGAACTTGTCCACCACCCCTGAAGAGGTGGTATATAGGACTGAGAGGATCCAGAAGGAGGTCCAGGAGAAGAGCAGGACCCTGAAGTTCCTCGAGGAGGAGTCCCAGAAGCTGGTGAGAGGTAAGTTGGTAGATTCAAGAGAAAGGATACACGGAAAGGTGATACAATTTGATCCCAAACAAATGAACATTTTAATTATTCCTCTTTCCAGGCGACAGCGAGACTGTCCCAGGCAAGCAGCTCCGCAGCGACATCCTGAACCTGGAGAAGACCCTTGAGACCCTGAAGAAGAGCATCGTACTTCAAAAGCAGACTGCCATGCAGAACCTGGACACCTGGAAGGAGTACGAAAAGGGTATTCAAGCGCTGAAGCCCTGGATAGAGGAAGCCGAATCGAAGGCTGCCACCATCGGCAGTAAGCCAACGACCCTGCCTCAGGCAGCCCAGATGTTGGAGACCGCAAGAGCGTTCGAGGTCAGATGCCAGCAGCACTTCCCCCAGATCCAGGACCTGTCTCTGGTCAGTCAGCGAATTTCAGGAAAGACTTCAGCTTCCGACGAAGTCGACGCTGTGCACACTCGATGGAACGCTGTCCACGACGTAGCAGTCCAAACAACTACCAAACTGGACAAACTGGTAACCTCTTGGAACAGTTTCGAGTCGGAGATCAAAGAGTTTAAAGAATGGTTGGAAAGATCAGAGAAAACGGTGCTGGTGGAGCCTAACACTCAAACACCGGAAGTGTCGGTGCTGGAGAAGGAGTTGGCAAGGTTGAAGGACTTCAACAAGACCGTCTCCGATCACCAGGCTCAGCTGATATCGCTGACACAAGTGTCTGACCACATCAGCCACGGCTTGTCCTTGGAGGGAGCGACCTACTTGAAAGCTCGAGTGTCGGACATCAAATCTAGAGTCAGCAAACTTGCAGACACAGTTAGACTACAGATTAACAAGGTGTCCGACTCCCTGCTGGCTCGTCAAGAGTTCCAGATGAAGATAACAGACTTCGAGAACTGGATGTCTCGATTGCGATCGAACATCGCAGAGATCAGCGAGGCTACTGTCGACAGCGTCGACACCAATCTTCAGGCAGTGCACGCATACATTCAGGAACACTCTGAGAAACAGCCTAGTTTCGCTGCGATTTACGACGAAGTCAAACAATTGTCTTCGAAAGGCTCTGTCATGGAGGCAGCAGCCCTCGATGAGACCTACACTAACTTAGCGAAGAAGTATAAAGCGTTAGAGGATGATCTGAGGCAGAAGAAGAAGGGTCTGGAGAAGTGGATCGAGTTGTTAAGTTGGTTGAACGATGCCAATGCTCAGCTGAGTCACTGCAAGTACGAGGCTGAGGCCAGGAAACCGACTATCGTTGATTTAGATCGGTTCTCTTCGGAGCTGCAGACGATCAACGACAAGATAGAGGGCTGGAAGCAGCACCCGTTGCCTGACAGTGCCATGGGAATCGAGATCAGAGACAAACAAGGAAAACCCCTGTCAGCTTCGGGTCTGCTGATCGATTTGGAGAATAAAGCTATGGCCCTGAAGAACGAGATATCCGCTAAGCGCGACAGACTCGAGAATCTAGGCGCCAGGTGGAACAACTTCAGAACTCTGCAGCAGAGCATCACGGAGAAGATACTGAAGACCCAAACAGCTCTTCAAGAGACGGTCTACAACGTGGACTCTTGCAAACAGCTAGCGCCAGCGGTGGACAAGATCGATCAGCTGATCGAAGAGCACCAGAAGAGGGAACAAGAGAAAGAGATCCTCCACTTCGAAGGCAGCACGTTAATGAAGGAGGACCAAAGATCTACAACCAACATCCAGGTTGTCCTTTCGTCTGTCGATGCCAATTGGGAGAAGGTTAACGAACTTCTCCGTGAACAGAGGAAAAAGTATGCGGACATGAACACGGACTGGAAGGTATACGAAGAAGCTAGGCAGAAGGTGAAGAAGTCTGTCGAAGAGGCTATCAATTTGTGTCAGTCTGTCAAGGGAACCGCTTATGATGTCACCCAAGCGAACATGGCTTTGGATAAACATAAAAAGGCGCTGGAGGTGTTGAAGAAGGGAAAACAGTTTTTGGATAAGATGGACGCCAAGACTCAGCAGCTGACGAAGGAGGCTTCGCTGATGCCTAGATTCAATTCGGAACTGATAGAGTCCGACTTGAACGAAGTCAGACAGCGTTATCAGGAGACGTATAATGACATCAGCGAGAAACTGCAGGCGCACGAGACTCAGGTGATCATCTGGAAGCAGATCGAGGAGTCGAAAACGGAGCTAACCAAGTGGCTCACCAACACCAACGATGCTTTGACCAGCGCCAGCGACCGTCAACTCGACGCCGAGAATTGTCAAGCTAGATTGCTCAGGTACCGAGAGGAACTTCCAGGCTATCAGCAACTTTATCAGAACATCGTCGCCAAGATCCATCAGCTGACCAAGCTGAACAACGACGCGGATATTCCGACCCTGAATTCATTGCGCAAGTTGCTTGACGATCAGTTCCAGGTTGTGAAGAGTTCTGCGGATAAATTGGAGTCGTTAACGTCGACCATGAACGAAAGGGAGAGGACCATCAGACAGGAGATGAAGAGGTGCGGCGACCAGATATCCAAGATCCGAGAGGACATCATCAAATGCGATGATCTGACTGGTGAAAACACGAAGATCCTCGGAAGAATTAACAAATGCCAGGAGCTGAAGACTGAGCTCGAACAGTGCGACTATGCTCTGTCTAAAGTTGAGGAGACCTTGACGAAGATGTCCACAGAGTATCCCAGTATATCCAGGTCGACTTTACCGAAAGAGTTGCAGGCTCTTCAGCTTCGCAGAGACGGCGTCGCCAGCCACGCCAACAAAGTGATAGCCACCTTGGTAGCATTCTTGACGAAGCTCTACCACGAGAAGTTCGGCGCTCTTCAGCGCATGGTAGCGACCTTGAAGGAGAAGGTCGCCTGGTGCGAGCCTGAGCAGAGCAGTGATCGATACAACCTCGAAGTGAAGATGGCGTCGTTGATGGACGTTGAAGCTGGAATCGCCGACTGCATCGCCAGAAAAGAGGATACTGACAATTCCCTGAAACTGTTAGGTTCGGTGGAGAGCGCTGAAACAATGGCATCGTTAAAGGCTGATCGAGACAGAGTCAGCACCGACCTTGACTCCTTGAAATCCAGTTACGGGAAGATCAAGGGCGACTTGGAGAGGAACATAGCTCTATGGCAGCGTTACGAGTTAACATCGGAGAACGTGTTAACCTGGTTGAAAGAGAACGAGAACAGGATCAGGGCGGAGGCTTCGGCGCTGTTGAACTTAGAGGACATCGAGCAGAAGATCGCTGAAATGAGCCAAGTGCAGAAGACCGTGGCAGAGTACGAGGGAGAATTGAAGGAGCTGACAGCTCTAGCAGAAGACATCACCAAGGTCAGCTCGGAGTCCCGAGTGAACCAGTACATAGGCCACTTGAACACCCGCTATGAGTATGTTCTGAAGTTCCTGGCCCAACACTTGAACAGGCTGAGGGAGCTGAAGGAGAACAGGGACCAGTACAATGCGAACAAAAAGAAGTTGGAGAAGTGGATTGAGAAGGCTGAGCAGACTCTGAGAGTGTTCGACGAAATCACTGGCCCTAAACCAATCACCTTCTACCAGTCTAGGCTGAAGGAGCTGAAGACCTTCGCCGAGGAAAGAGAAGTTGGCCAGGCTATCCTCAACAGAACCGCGGAGGCTGGGGAAGCATTGTTCGCCAGGATCACTCCTGATCAAAGGGAGATGATCAGGGCAGAGTTGAGGAACTTCAGGAACCGCGTGGACGCGATGGCAGACCGCGCAAACGTGATTTACAAGAAGATCGAGAGCGATATGATGCACAGGTCCTCCTTCGAAGACAAGTTCTCGCAGGTGAAGCAGTGGCTGGTCGATGCTCAGAACAAGTTGGGAGAGAAGCAAGAACTCCTCCCGACGCTTCAAGAGAAGAAGCTGGCTCTGCATCTGTATAAAGCCGTTGCACAAGACGTCAGCGTTCATAAGAACATCTTACAGCAGTTGCAGGACAGGTTGAGAACTGATCCGGATGACGACGCCAGCGACATGCTAGGCAACGTGATCGAGGCCTACGAGAAGCTGTCGAATGAGGTAGAAGGGAGGATCAACATCGCCGAGAAACACGTCTCCAATCACGAGGCTTACCTCCAGACCTTCGAGAAGACTCGGGACTGGATCAGCACGGTGATCAACGAAGGCACACCGATTGTCGAAGACTTCTCTGTGGAGAGGGACACGGCGCAGAACAAGATCGCGTCGATAGAGAATCTGCTGCAGCACAAGGCTGAGGGCGAGAGGATCTTGTCCGATTGCAATCAGCAGTTGAACATCGTCTTAGAACAGACCTCGATGCCAGGCCACCCGGCCCTGTTGACGAACTTCGAACAGCAGAGGAAGATCTGGAACGATTTCCTGAAGAAGTGTGCTGCTGCTAGGGACAAGTTGAAGCAGTTGTTCGATCAGTGGTCAGAGTTCGAGAAGATTGTAGAGGGCCTGGAGGTCTGGATCAAGCAAACGGAGACGCAGCTGAAGGACCAGAGCTTGAAGAGCACCGAGGATGCCAAGAGGGCGCATCTGCAGAAGCTGAAGAGCCTCGAAGAGAGCATCATAGCGAAGGGAAACGAGTTCAACGCTGCTATAGAGAGGAGCCAGAGTATTGAAGCAGAAGCAGATTTAGCCACCCGGGTGTCTAGGCTGACGACCAAGTACCAAGCCATCAAGAACCAGATCAAAGAGGCCGTGATGCGGTACGAGCAGTTCGTGAAGGAGCATAACGCGTTCAACGTGAAGTATAACCAGCTGCTGCAGTGGTTCCAGGACATCCAAGCGGAGCTGAAGAAGCACAGCGAAGTTGTTGGCGATTTGTCCGTCTTGCAGAGCAGACAGAAGCTGATTCGCGACTTGGGAGACACCAGAACCAAGGAGAATGCTCGTTTCGAGTCAGTGATCGATCTAGGAGAGAAGCTCTACATTCATACATCCCCAGAGGGCAGGGAGCTTATCAGACAGCAACTGAGGAACTTGAGGACGCTCTGGGACGGGTTCTCCGAGGACCTGCAGAACACCATGCAGAAGTTGGACCAGTGTCTTATGCAATTTGCGGAGTTCTCACTGTCCCACGAACAGCTCACTGCCTGGCTCAGGGATGTAGAACGGGCGATGCATCAGCATACCGAATTAAAGTGCACTTTAGAGGAAAAGAGGGCTCAGCTGCAGAACCACAAGATCATGCACCAGGAGATCATGTCTCATCAGTCGCTGGTAGAGTCTGTTTGCGATAAGGCACAACAGCTGGTCGATCAGACGAAGGACACCTCGTTGAACGTCTTCCTGCCGTCCATCAAGCAACTGTTCCACAACATTGTGGCAAAGTCGAAGGACTTGTTGGAGAACCTGGCCGACTGTGTTGAGAAGCACAACAGGTTCAATCTGCAGGTGAAGAGCTTCTCTGATTGGTTGAACAATGAGAGGGACAAGCTCGCAGAGTGCAACGATCTAACTGGAGAACGCGTTGATATATCGAGAAGATTGGCCACCCTGGCGTCGTTGAGAGACGATCAGATGCAGGGAGCCGAGCATCTAGGCAAGCTGAAGGAGCTCAGCGATGCGGTGATCAAGAGGACCGCTCCGAAAGGCTGGGACGCTATCAATAAGGAGATCTCGGTGCTGGAGAGCAATCTGCGGCAGTACTTGAACGAAATAGGTAACTAGAATTATCTTTGCGAGAATTGGGAACTTTTTTCGTTACAATTCACAATTCTCTAATTTTCCAGAATCCGTGGAGGACAAGCAGAAGGCAGCGTTGCAGAAGTGGCAGGACTTCGAGGACAAACTTGAAGCGCACACGAAATGGTTCTGCGCAATGGAGGCTGCCTTCAGGGACCAACAGCTGCAACCTACCTTAAAGGACAAGGAGGCTCGCCTGCGAGCTTTGAGAGAGAAACGCGACGCCATACTGAAAGAAGAGTCCAAGATCGACGAATTCGTCGACAAGTCGCATAGTCTGCAGCATGCTAGCGGCGTTGAGCGCATCAAGCCTCTGATCTCGCAGATCAGCAACAGGTGCAGGATCCAAATTCTTATGTCAGAATTTTCTTAACCCTTTAGCTACATTGCAAGAGATTGACGAGCCAACTAACTTTGTCTTCCAGGTACCAACTGCTGCACGTGCTAAGCAAAGAGGTAGTGACGCGCTGCCAGAGCATCGTGGACGACCATCGAGCCTACGAAGAGAAGCTGAAGACCGTCGACTCCTGGCTCAGCCAATTGGAACAAAGTCTATCGAGTCTGAAGAAGGACGAAGCCGGTGGCAACCTTGAAGAGAAGGTCTCAAGATTGCAGATCCTTCTAACCGAGAAAGAACAAGGCGAGCATCGTCTGGGAAGCTTGATATCCTTCGGAGAGAGGATCCTAGCAGATACGTCTGCTCAAGGTCGAGAACTCATTCGTCACGAGCTCAGACAAGCCAGGGAACGTTGGGACAAACTTGTTGAGGGAATAGCTGAGCAGCAGAAGAGACAGGATGCTCAATCCTTGCAGTGGTCTAATTATCAGGAGACTCTGCAACAGATCCTGGCGTGGCTGGATGCTATGGAGAGGTCCGTCAAACAGGATTCTTCAGTTATTTGGTCGTCTCTTCAGGAAATAAAATCGAAGCTGCTGAAGAGCAAGGTAATTCAAGATTTTTATACATTGATGGTACCGTCATTAGATATTAAAATGTAAACAAAATGTTCGACGATTTTTCCAGGCGATGCACCAAGAGATCCTGGCCTACAAACGCATAATCGAGGGAGTCTCAGAGAAAGCAAATGCATTGACGTACACGGTGCAAGCTCCATCAGACGCTAAGCAAAAGGCTGCCTCGGTCTCAGGAAGGTACGAGGACTTGGTCGACATGTCTCAGAAGAATATAGCGAACCTAGAGACCCTGCTGGATACTTTCCAACAATTCTACGACCTGCAGAAGTCTTATCAAGACTACCAGAAACAGCAATGGGAACAGCTGGCTAATTACAGTGACTATACTGGTAATAAAGCTGCTCTTCAGGCCCAGTTGACGAAAATCATGGAACTACAAGATGGTCAAAGAGAGGGAGAGCTCAAGTTGAATATATTGAGCGAGCATGTTGCTCAGAGCGCTCATAATCTGACGCCGAGGTCTCTGGAGTCCATGGAGAGGGACCTGGCCACCTTAAGGTATAATAAATATATAATATATTCGGTCACAATAATTTTAATACAATAATTTTATATTACATATATTTGCGTTACAGATTCGAGCACAAGAAGTTCGCCACAGCAGTGACGGACATAATCCGCTGCATCGAAGAAAGGATCCAACAATGGAGCGAATATGAAAATTCGTTGGAGAGATTGCTAGCCTGGCTAGCTGACGCAGAATCCTCCCTGAAGAATTATTCCTTGAAGAACAGCCTAGACGAGAAGCAAGAACAGCTCGAAAAATACCAGGTACACCTTCAAAGAAAAATCGAATTTCAATACAGTTTATTAGGTTAATTTTAGTCTGAACGAAGGCACATGTTCACACACTTATAGTACAAGTTATTTTTGGATTTAATTATTTTTAATAACCGATTTTTACACTACACTCCATACACAATTTTTGCAAACGATTTTGTCGAGGTACTATTTTTGAATTTTGATCATTTTGATTTGATGAGAAGAGGAAAAGATACGAGACAGATAAAGTTTGAATAAAATGGGACACTGTATTTCACAAACTTCCTTAGGCACTACAAAAAACCGCCCTGTCGTGGGACACGGAAGTGACGGAACTGGTGGCCCTCGGAGACCACCTCGACCAAGTAAGAAACCTTGAAGAGTCAGTGAACACTCTTCCGGCGAGGCGTGTGAACGCTTTTCTACAAATCTCTCTCGTGACTGTCCCCTTTCTTCTCTTCTTCTTCTTCTTCCTCTTGTTCTTCTTCTTCTTCTTCTTCTTCTATTTCTCTGTACAATCTCCTGTATTCTATCTTTCTTCTATTTCTTTACTTTTCCATAGCTGTCAGATCATCCCCCAAACAACGCTAATTGTCTTCTATATTTTTCTAAGATGAAACACAAAAACGCAATTGCTTATGTTTCTGTGGTTCATCTTCCAAAAATGTGGAAGGAAGTTTGCATTAACGAATGGGATGGTTATTTCACGTTTTTGCTCGACAATGATTTTTGTGTTTACATTTTTTGGGTACTACACTCGCTACGATCACCTACACTCCACAAAAAGAGCCTGTGAGAACACGTTATGACAATTTCAAACGATCAAGACAAATTTTCGATAGTTGACACTTTCTGTTTTGTGGAAACGATTCTCGATCATTGTTGCCTCGATGCATGCGGTCACTTTTGAGCACGTTTCATGAAAGAACTGTGTGTTCTGAGATCCCATTACGATGAAGCATCATCCTTGTGCTCCGCATCATTTGCATACCATTTTGCTCCACTCGAGTCATGGTCAGACAAGAACTATTACAACAATGGTATTAAAAATCATTAGAACTCAAGATTAATTATCTTCTCCAGATGTTGATCGTGAATTTGAGACAGAATGAAGCAGAGTTCGACAAGATGAGCGACGAGTCATCGGAACTGATGCAGATAAGCGGAGAGACCAGGTTCTCTGCCAGTGTCCAGCAAATTACTTCCCGGTTCCAGTCTATACAAGCAACAGCCAAGGTGAACTACCATTTCAAAGAAATTAGAGGATTTTTTACAGGACTCCAGCAGAATCTAGTACTACCATTACAAATTGTTAAATCTTCCAGGAGCTGGTGAAAAAATGCGAACAAGCGGTAGCAGACCACGCATCCTACCTGGAACGCTACAAGCAGTGCTCCGAATGGTTAGCTAACGCCCGATCATCCTACCAATCCATCAAGAACGACTTCAGCAGCACTCGTCAAGAGCTGACTTCCAACGTCTCTACCCTGAAGGACCTGCTCTCCCGCCAATCAGCAGCAACACTCTTAATCAACAACACCGTGGAAGCTGGAGAACGATTGTACCCAACAACTGGCATGGAGGGCAGAGAAATTGTTCGCCAACAGCTGCTGGACCTACAGCAGGCCTTCGAAGAACTATACGACAGTATCTCCTCGACAGAACGCGAGCTACAATCGAAGATTTCTCGATGGTCAGGTTTCGATGAGTCGAACGAAGCCTTCGAAAACTGGCTGAAGACTATAGAGACTCAACTAAAGCCTGAGATCGAACTAAAAACAACATTGGACGAAAAGAGGGCTCAGTTACAAATCTATCGCACCTTCTTGCACGATGTACAGTCTCATCAACAGGACCTATTAGACCTCAGAGATAAGGCTGAAAATCTTCCGGACTCTGCAGAGAAAGTGCGACAAATCCTGAGGAAGCTAAATGAAAGACACTCAGCGGTGTTGAAGCGAGCCGCAGCGTACGTAGAAAGGTATGAAGGCATAGTTAGCGACCATCAGCAGTACAGCAAGGCCGTGTTGGACACCCACGAGTGGCTGGATGCCACTCACAACGCTGTCATTTTGTGGGGCGACACTGAGCTCGAGAGAGTGTCTCTTCACTCGAACCTAGATCGTCTGAAGAACCTTCTGCAAAGTTTGCCGGAAGACAAGCCCAGAGTTCAGCAAATTAGAGCTCTCGGCGAGAAAGTGATACCAGGGACGTTGGAGTCGGGCCAGATAAACATCCGCTCGCAGATAGATTCTTCTCAACAGGAATGGGAGAGTCTAGTCACTGCTGTCACTTCGACGATAGAGACCCTGGAGAACAAGCTGCAGCAGTGGAACGAGTTCGAGACCTCCAGGGAAAGGTGTCTTGCTTGGATGAGGGAGACGGACACGAAACTCCATGCCGTGGACCTGAAAGCCACCCTTCAGGAAAAGAAAGATCAATTGGAGCTGCTGAAGACTCTTCAGGGTCAGGTACGTGCGAAGGAATTGGAGATCGACGCTGTAACAGAAAAGGCTCAACAGTTGCACAAGAATCTGACGTCTAGGACGACTCAGATGTCAGAGTTGAGTATCAAGTACCTGCAGATCTCGAACAAGGTGAAGGATCTTAACAGTAGGTGGCATCAGTATGTCACCAGTCATCAGGAGTTTGATAATCAAGTTGCCGAGTGTACCAGGTGGTTGGATGATATTGGTAAGAAGCTGGCTTACTGCTCCGACCTTGGAGCCTCATCTCAGAAGGATTTGGAAAACAAGATGGAGATCGTGCAGGATCTGTTGTTGTACAAGGAGGACGGCTTTGCTAAGGTTCAGGGGATCGTGGAGTTGGCTCAGGCTGTTCTCGCTAACACTGCACCCACCGGGCACAGAGCTATCAACGAGGCGGTTGGAAAATTGCAGGAACAGTGGAGTGCACTGGCTTCGAAGATGCTGGAGGCCAAGACGAACCTTGATGACTCCATCAACAAGTGGGCTGGGCTTTTAGAACAGATCCAGTCGATGAATAAGACTGTCGACTACATGCAGTCTGCTTTGAATGATTTCTTGCCGTTCCAGGCAACTATGTCCGAGAAAAGATGTCAGCTGGAGCGTATAAAGGCTCTGGAAGAGAAGGTACGTTGTGAGAACATCGAGGTGGATGGTCTGAAGATCAAGGTAGCTGAGATGATCGCCAGTGGACCTCAAGGTCTAGCTGCGTCACAAGCCCAGAGTATTTTGAATAGATTCGACACCCTATTTGAGAAGATCAAATCCCTGTTGGCTGAAAGAGAGGAGCAGTATAAGGATCACAGGAATTACAAGGAAGCTCACGATGATATCATCAATTGGTTGAGCAGAGCACGTGAGAAGATTCCATCGATGAAACAGAGACCTCTCAGTGACAAGTTGGCGATTGAGAATGCTGTGGCGCCATTGGAGAGCTTGCTGAATAAGAAAGCCCAGGGTGAGCTGCTTGTGGAACATCTTCAGCATACTGGCAAGGTTGTCTGTGCCAGTACCAGTCCTCAGGGACAGGAGGTGATCAAGAATGAGGTGAAGGCTCTAACGCAGAGCTTCGAGGAACTGTTCAGAGGTGAGTAGGGATTTTGGTTAAAGCGCAGAGTAACTGAATATTGTTTAATCTGTTCTAATTGCTCCATAAAAGTAGCATTTAATTTCACTTCAGACTTTTCCACTTTCCATTTTCCAAATTTCAGAGATCAAGCAGCAGAAGGACCAACTGGAGAAAACGGTGAGCCAATGGCGCGACTACAAGGACGAGTACGAACGTCTGAGCGACTGGCTTCAGCAGTTCGACATCCTGATCAAAGCCCAAAAGAACTCTCTGCTGCCCAACGTCGCCGAAAAAGAGAAGCAGGTGCAGGAAGTCAAGGAGATCCTGGAGAACCTGTTGAAGGGTCAGGAACAGATCGACAGATTCAACAAGACAGCCTCGGGACTATTATCATCTCACTTGGACACTTACATCAACAATCAGCTGCGTCACCTTAATTCGCGCTACCAGGTGCAGGTGAACCTGGCGAAGGACGTGTTGAACAAAGTAGAAACAAACCTTGCTCAGCATAAGGAGTACGAGGCTAACCTGGCGAAGACTCACGCTTGGATCGAGAACGCTAAACAGATCATTCGTAAAGGAACTGAGGCAGCTTCTACCAGCAGCCGAGAGGAGCTGCAGAACAGATTGGACAACATCCAGGAATTGCTGAGGAAACGAGAAGAGGGTCAGAACCTGGTGCACCTGACTGTTAACTGCGGCGAGAAGGTGATGAGGAATACAAGGTCTGATGGACGTGAAGAGATCAACGCGCAGCTCAAAGAGATCCAGAACGACTGGGAGAGGCTGGTCAAGAAGATCTCGACCACTAAAGTGCATCTGGAGACGAGCCTCCTCCAATGGGCAGACTATAGTTCATCCTACTTGCAACTGCAACAATGGATCAACGATAGAGAAGCGAAACTGCAACAAGTCTGCGAGCAGAAGGTGTCCAAAGCCAGAAAAGGCCTAGCTGGTTTGAGCTCTTTAGCTATTGGTGAGAGAAAGGCCAATTTGAGACAGACTAACAGCATCGTTCAGGACATTGTGGCTTTCGAACCGATGATTCAGTCGGTTACTACTAAGGCTGAGGATCTTAGACAAGCTACTCCAGCTACAGAGATTTCTATCAAGTATGAAACTCTAAGCAAACAGGCGCAGGAGTTGTATGCTAAGCAGAAAGAGACTGTTGAGCTGCATCAGGCGTTCATCGATAGTGGTAACGAGTTTATCCAGTGGATCAGGGCTGCCAAAGAGAGGTTGGGAAAGTGTTCTGAACCTACTGGGGATAAAGAGTCCTTGGCTAATAAGATTACTCAACTGAAGGTCCTGCAGAGTGAGTTATCTGAAGGCCAGAAGAAGCTGGAGCATGCTTTGGAACAGGGCAATGCTGCCTGCCAGATTGCTAATGAAGAAGATAAGGAAATCATTGAGGAGGAAGTGGCATTGCTTCAGGAGGAGTATGATAGCTATGTGTGAGTATGATTAGCGATTTTTTCTTTTAAAGGTAGAGGTTTGATGGGAGTAGTTTTGCTCTAGAAAATTAAATACTGTATTACCCCCTAGTTAAATCGTTGGTTTTGTTGTCTTCTTGATCAGGGATTCGTTGAACAACACGAAGAGCCTGCTAGAGATAGGAATAGTGAAATGGACGGAGTACGAAGATCAATTCTCTGAGGCTACGGAGTGGCTCACACAGACAGAACAACTGGTCCAATCGTTTAACAAGCTTCAGGATAGCCTGGAAGAGAAGAAGAACGTCCTGGAGCGGTTCCAAATTCACTTGCAGACGCTGTTCGACTGGCAGAAGGAGCTGGATCGGCTTAACATGAAGGCTCAAATGCTGCTGGAGACTTGCGCTGATACGAGGATCTCTAATGCCATCACGCAGCTCACGACGAAGTATAACGCGCTGCTGTCTCTGGCTAAGGAGATCATGCGGCGACTTGAATTGCACTATCAGGTAAAGTAACACAACATTTATGGAGCACTGAGAGTCTAGTATCAGTACTAATATCAACATTTAACATAATCTTCAGGAACACCAACAGCACAACACGCTCTACCAAGAGTGCCAAGACTGGATCGAAAGGACTCGGGACAAGCTGGGCGAGTGCAAAGAAATCCCCAGCACTCTAGCCGAGGTGAACAACAAGCTGCACACCTGTAAAGCAATCAGGCAAACCCTAGAACAAGGTCAGAACAAGCTGAGATACGCGCTGGAGCTGAAAGAAAAGGTGATCATGAACACGGAACAAAACGGAGCAGCAAAGATCCAAGAAGACACCGAGAATTTGAAGACAGAGTTCGAGAGACTGTTGGTGAACGTGGAGGACATCCGACAGAAGCTGTCTGCTAGAGCCAGCGCCCTTGAAGAGCTGAACAAGATCCACAGACTCACCACTGATTGGATCGAAGAGATCGAAGGAAAAATCCAACCTGGAGAGATGTATAAGAATGATCTCAGTGAGAAGAGGGCGGTTCTGGAGAAGTATAAAACTGTGCAAAGAGATATTCAAGGTCACAGCGAGACTGTGGATAAGTTGAAGGCTCGGTTGGCTGAGGACTCCAGCATCCCCGTTGGTCCCTATCAGAGTACTATCGCGAAGTACAATGAGCTGAACAAACTGATCGCTGAGAAAATAAAGGCAAGTGTCTTTCGAGGATTTGTGTAATAATTAAACAGTTAGGCTATAGATCTTAGGCATTTATAACGTAAATGTTGAATTTTCAGAACCTAGATGAGCAGGTGAACGACCACGAAAAGTTCCAGCAAGCCTTGAACGAGGCCTTAGACTGGGTCCGTCACACCAAGCTAGAATTACAACAGCACTGCGACACCCACGGTGAAAAAGATCGAATCATCGAAAGGGAGAGCAAGGTCAAGCAGATCATCGCTTCGCTGCCTAGAGGAGAGACTCTAATCTCCAAAGTAATTCAGCTGAGTGACGGAGTCATCGCCAGCACAGGTCCAGAAGGCCAAGAAACCATCAAGCAAGACGTGAAACAGTTACAAGCCAACTGGAAATCATTACAAGCTCAATGCCACGATTCCCAGAAGACCTTGTCCAACTGCATCTCCAGTTGGTCTCAGTTCACAGCAGCCTTGGACGGCATGAAGAGGTGGATAGATCATTTCCAGAAGAAGGTGAACGATGAACAGTCGAAGGAAAACAAGACTCCAGAGGATTTAGTTCGTTGCAAGAGTCTTGTGGAAGAGGCTGTGCAACAGAAACCAGTCCTGGAGGATCTGAATGATAAATGCGAGGCTCTCTTGGAGATGAGTGCCTGCAGCTGGGCTAGGGACAAGACTGTACAGTTGCAGTCAGCTTATACTTCTTTGTTGACTGACATGCAAGGGTTGGTGTCGAGGGTGGAGAAAAATTTGTCCGATCATACCGAGTTCCTCAAGGCCAAGAAGGAGATGGAGGATTGGTTGAAAATTGCTAAGGGATCCGTGCAGGATTGCATGGGTGTTGGGGATGCTGAGTGGGCCAAGGACAAGCTTGAGACCATTAAGGTAAGTTGATCGAAAGTGCCCTTTCGCGTATCACAAAAGTATAGATTTAGTTAGGTCAGAGAAAAAACTATGAAAGAACTTCTCTCTTTCTGTTCTCGTAGATCGTCGCAACTAGGATCACCGAGGGTCAGCACCTGCTGTCAACCCTGCAGACAGCCTTCACGAAGGCAATAGACACAGCAGTTCCCGAACAACAGGATCAGCTGAGATCAGACATGGCCGGGTTACGTTCCAGCTGGGAACAACTGAGCATAGACCTGAACACAGTGCAAGCTCAATTAAAATCCCTGCTAACTCGCTGGGACGACCACGCAGAGGCTCACGAGAAGCTGAAGATCTGGCTAGAAGAAACCCAGAAGAGTATCCAAGACACACCAGACACGAAAGGAGAGTTTGGCGACATGAAGACCATGTTGGAGAGGTACAAGCACATCCAGGAGGAAGTTCAGAACAAGAAAACAGAGCTGGACCATCTGATGGACGAAGCCAGCGAACTATCGAAGCTGGCTAAGAAGAATAAACCACTAAATCAAATGAAAGCGTTGCTGAAGATGTGGCAGAGCTTGAGCGATAAAGTAGACGAACGTAAGAAGATGATTGAAAATGAAATGCAGGAGTATAATGCCTATCACGCAGCTCTTCAAGAGACTGAGAAATGGCTGCTGCAGATCTCCTTCCAGCTGATGGCTCACAATTCCCTCTACATCACCAACAAGGAGCAAACAGTCAGCCAGATCAAACAACACGATACTCTGCTTCGAGAGATCGAGAACTATACGAGCGTTCTAGACGATCTGAAGATCAAAGGCAAGGGACAAATCGATCGCTACGTAGCAGTAAACCCGGACATCAAAAACATCATCGAGACACAACTGCAAAACGTGCAGGAGAGCTATAATTCTCTGATGAATACTGCTCTGCAGATCAAGAAGCGATTGGTTGAGTCTCTGGTCAAGTTCGTGGAGTATGAGAACACTCTCGAGAGTATTATGCAGAATCTGGATAACTATGAGCCGGAGATTGCTCAGGAGATGGAAGCTCCTACCGATACTCTGGAACAAGCTAAGGAGAGGTTCGACAATGCACGCGCGTTGCATAATAAGCTGCAAGGAGAGAAGACCAGGCTTGCTCTGGCTGTTGAAGCTTGCGAAGCTGCCGTGGCCTGTGTGTCCAGGCCTGGTAGTCCCTTAGATGCTCCGCCTGTTCAGATTCCGGCTAGGGAAGTCGAGGTTAGGACCAAGTTGGAGGAGCTCATCGATCAGGTAAGAGAGTAAGAGATATAACGGTGTAATATCTTGTTCCAATTGTCCGATATCACCATTTAACCCATGATTCTCAATTTTTCCAGGCCCAGGGTCACCTAATGACCGTGACAAAAGCCCTAAACGAACTAGAAGAGCAAACCCGACAGAAGAACGCTCTCCGAGCCTGGATCAATCAGCAAAGAGCCCTCTGCGCCGAATGGAAATCTCGTCCAGCAAAATTGCGCTCCGAGGCAGCTCAAGCAGAGCTCCAAGCAATGAACGATCTCCTAACCAACGTGGGAGAAAGAAGAACTCACGCGATGACCGAACTATCCCTCCACGAAGACGATCAAGACATCGAAGAGGGTCTGGACAAGCTGGAAGCTGAACTAACAGACGCCATCGCTGGGAAACAAGCTGCCCAAGAGCTGATCCAGAAGTATAGATCTCAGGTGCAGAGCATTCAATCGTGGTTGGACGCTCTGTCAAAGAAAGTTGACCTGATTGAGAAGGGCAACGGGCAGACGATCGCTCAGAAGATATCGAATGTTAAGGAGATCACTGCTGAGTTTGAGTCTCAAGGGCCTGGGAAACTCGGAGAGGTGAAGGGACTCAGTGATCAGGTGATGGACTCTGTGAGCAATTTGGACTCTCAGCAGATTGAGGAGCAGATGAAGAGCGTGGAGAGAAGGTACGCTGATATCGCGAAGAAGCTGCAGAGGAAGGCGCAGGTTTTGGACATGACTGCTCAAGGTATCGAAGCCACCAGGCAGGAGATTGAAGAGAACAGGGATTGGATTCAGCAGAAGAAACAGCAGGCGCAGTTGGCTGATCCCGTGGGATACGACAGCAAGCTTGCCGAGGAGAAGCTGCTCGCCTTGAAGGTACTCCAACATTTATACTCCTAAATCGCTCCTGTATTTTACATAATGTTTCGTCGTCTACCAATTAATTTTAATGTTCCAGGCTCTATTGAAGGAAGCAGAGGGCAAGCAACTGGTGATCGACACCCTCGAGAAACGCGTCGGCAACATGCAAAACGAATTGGAGACCAACGAACAACAACAACTCGAAAACGAGACCAAAGCTCTTCGAGGCGAGCAAGCAGAGCTCTGCAACATCCTAACAGAAGGAATTTCCAGTGCAACCGCGGCAGCAGACGCTCGTCGCAAGTTCGAGGCTGATCTACAACGAGCGAGAGCATGGATCAAGTCCAAGAGCAACAACCTGAAGAAGCTGAGTGGATACTTGCCTCTGAAAGC
This sequence comes from Halictus ligatus, assembly GCA_028454255.1. Classification (NCBI taxonomy): domain Eukaryota; kingdom Metazoa; phylum Arthropoda; class Insecta; order Hymenoptera; family Halictidae; genus Halictus; species Halictus ligatus. Next base: position 405,680 of record CM052145.1, on the reverse strand, counting down.
TGCGAAAGTCGAACAGGATATTGTTCAGCACGGAGAACTTGAAGCCGACATCGATTCCTTCAGTGAAAAGGATCTCAATGATATGTTGAAGCAGGGGAATAATTTGCTGAAGGAGTGTAGCGATGAGGATCGCGCCAAATTGGAAGCTATCTTGGAGGAGTTGAGCAAGGACTATGACGAGCTGAAGAACGAAGCGAAAGAGAAACAAGCGGCTCTGGCGGATCTTCTTCAGGGTCGTAAAGCGTTTGAAAGTGAGATCGATAAGTGCCAGAGGTGGATCAATGAGGCTGAAGTTGCTACCTCTTCGGACCTGAGAACCTCCAGCATTGATATCCTCAGGGAGCAGCTTGCTAAGGTATGGGGTGAATGGGTTTTTCAATATTTACCAACAGACGATCAAAAACCTTCAATTTTCGCTTTCATTTTCAGTACGATCGCCTGAAGAAGGAGGCAAAGGACTACGCGGACGACATCGAGAAGATCCTCCAGCAAGGTAAATCTATCCTGCCAACGGTCAGCGACGCAGACAAGCTAGAACTGAACGAGCAACTGCAGAACATGAAGGAGGCTCACGGCCGAGTGGCTGGAATCATAAACGAGCGAGCCCAGGCTCTCCAAAAGAATATCAACGAAGCTGAAGAATCATTAGCTCGAGTCGCGGAAGCTGTGCAATACATGACAGACGTCCAGAAAGAACTCCACGAGTTGAACAAGCCGATTGGTTCTAGGGTAGAAGACGTGGAAGCCATGTTGGACGCTTACGAAAGGATCTTGAACGATTTAACAGCGAACAAGGCGAAGCTGTCCGACCTGGGATCGGTGAATGTAGCAGATCTTCATGGTGTTATGACCCAGCAGGATGATTTGATAAAGGCTATCGAGGCGCAGATAGCGAAGCTCAGGCAGTTGTTGCTTCTGAGACAACAGTTCATTGCTCTGATGACCGAGATCACTACATTTATTGCGAAGTATACTGAGATTGTTAGGGACATTGAGAACTCTGGTCAGACCACGGAAGAGAAGATCAAAAGGTAGCTAATTACTCTGTACAGAATACTTCTACTTTATTTTGCATAATATTTTGACGTAATCAAATTGTTTAATAGGTACGACGACGCAATCCTGAAGATCCAAGAATGCGAAGCTCTTCTGGCCAGCGCCACCGACAAAGGGCAACAGATAGCAGCAGAAGGATCATCGGTCGACAGGAACAACATTACAGAGCAACTACAATCCTTGAAACAACAACTACAAGGTCTCAGAAGAGCTGTAGAGACTCAGAGAGAGCAACACGAGCTAGCTGCCGCCGAGCACAAGAGACTGGCGAACGAACTAGCAGAGATCCTCGACTGGTTAGAGGACAAGGAGAAGGAGATAAAATCGAGGCCTCTTCTAGAAAGGGATCCGAGCAGCGTGGAAGACGAGCTGAAGAACCACAACGAGCTCTGCGAAGCTGTGAACGAGTATCTGGATAGAATCAGGAACCTGAAGAACTCCATACCCTACGAAGAAGGAATGCCTGGGTCGTTGAAGGAGATGTTAAGCGAGGCTGTGTCCATGCTGACATCTTTGCCTAGAGAGATGGAGGAACGCGGGAATTACTTGGAGAGCAATATGAAGATGAGGCAGGAGTATGCTGCGCTCACTGATAAGTTGCAGAGTTGGGTACGCGAGGCGGAGATTAGGCTGGAGAGCGACAAGGATGGGCTCGACTTCGAGAATATTCTCAGTGATTTGGAAGAGCATAAGGTATTTCGACTTACTCGAGCTTTCCCGAGTCCGAACACTTCGGAATAATTGGGAAGACACTGACGTAAATATTTTTATTTCTACTTCCAGATTTACTTCAGCAGCGAGCCCTCCATGCGCGAGCTAGTCTCCCAACAGATTCAACAGGCGGCCGACAAGATCTGGCCGTCGCTGACCAACTCCGAGCAAGAGGAACTCAGCGCGGAGCAACAACAACACACTCAATTGCTGAAGAACACTCTGAACACAGCGAAGTCGCAACGTGCTAGACTGGAACAAGGCGCTGAAACATGGCGGGACTACACGCAAACCTTGGAACGGGTGCGGGCTGTCATCTTGAGAACCAGGTTCACCGATGAACCTGTCACGACTCTGGCTGGCTTACAATTCAACATTCAGAAGATCACGCACGCTCTAAATGATATACAGGTAAGCATCAATGATCATAGCAAACACGCGAAATAACTGAATATTCAGAAACCCGTGGAAAATGACTGCTCTGTTTCATTTAGAATCAACAATTTGAACTGGACCTCCTGAATGAACGCGGCAAAGAGGTCCTCGGACTGGCGGATGCGCGCAACAAGAAAACGATAGAGTCTCAACTCTCCGAGATCGGGGCCGAATGGAAAGAGCTGGTTTCCGGTTTAGAGGGTCGCAGAGATGCTTTGGAAGCACTGGCCAAACACTGGGAAGAACTCGAAGCTCAGTGGTCACTGATCGAAAGCCGTGCGAACGCCACCGAAGAAAAATCCAAGCTTGTAGACTCGGTGGTACGCTCGAAGAATCACTTGCTGGATACCATCAAAACTCATCGTGTGAGTATCCTGTCTAGTTCCTTAAAATTCAGATGGCTTTACAAATATTTCAATGTACATAGTTACGTCAGAGAAGGTGTAATTGAATTAACGAAGCTGCGCACGAGAATAAAAATGATTACAGGTTTGATTGCATTTTCTCGATACAGGAATTAGTGGCCGAAGCGGAGAAGCTGAAACCAATGGCAGAGGACGTAAGAGCTCTCGCAGGACCTGTCCTCGCTTACCTCGCAGCTTTCACCGAAGCTCCAGCACACGTTCTCGAGAAGAAACTCGACAAATTGCAGGGTTCCGTCGAAGCGTGAGTGAAAACGCATTTTTCTGATTTTTATCGATGTTGCGAGCACACCGCAAACGACACCGACGTCGCGACACGCGCGTCACAGTTTCCTTAAAACGTTGCTTTCGACATCAAGAAATTTCTTTCCGTCTCGAAACAGTCTTATATACAGCCAGCTACGTATTACTTAAAATTAGTAATCTTATCAGTTTCTTTTTTCTTTTTAGCAAACAATCACGTAGTATTTCAAGCATAGTATCAGTCACAGCTTCGTTTAATTAATTCACAGATTAATTCTGGAAAATTGAGAAATTTTATTTCATTTTGTCGATTGATTCGATTTATAGTTTAATTACGACCGTAATTTAATAATATTGTTTCGCGAAGAGTATGCAGCATTCGAAATTATACCTCGTGAAAGAGCGTCGAACAATGCGGTGGCTCCGTGTGCAATTTCCACGCATGTGCATGTGTGTGCCCCGCTTTTGCATATTACCTTCTGAAAGGGAAGGTGATTCTCCGCTTCTCCCAACACCCTATCAGTCTGTTTCAGGTGATCATCGCATCAACGTTAATTAATTATATATAATTTCATTTATTTGACCGTTCTTTTCAGGACATATTACGTGACCTTTATTTTCAGGACAAGTCTTTGTTAGACCGCGAATGTTTCTGCAAATCGTCTAGTTAGAATTGAATGTTCCTATTCTACTGCATTCCACTGCATTTTATTGCACTTGTATGCCACCGTCTATATTATACCGATTTATTTATTTTATACAACTACTTTACTACTTTTACTTTCATGCTTTTGTACAGCAAAGAAACGACTATCGTATATCATTTCTACCATCAAGGATATTTTAGGGAACGAAAGGAGCAATTCTTTTGTTCCATAAATGAAAACGATGATTCGCATAAAGCTCCACGACTCGCTAATTAAAAGTACCGTCACAGAAGTTCTGTCATCTTACGCTCGCTGTTTCTCCTCTTTCGAGACACAATTGTCAGTGCGCGCGTGGTTTCAGCGAGGATGCTCGAAATGTCAGAGGTTCTTCGAAATTCGTTTAGGTCGTTGCAAAACAGAGAAGGAAAAACAAGAGTGAGGGATCCGGGGAGGGAAAGGACGAGCGCGAAGTTTCACGGCAGGAGTAGATTCCTTATGGGTTACGACACGTATCGATTTAGCATGCGTTACGTGGCGCATTACGCTCCATCATAGCCAAATTAGTCCCATGACGTAATTATCACGCCTTGCAAATAGTTGTACACGGTGCGTTACCATCGTTCCACGTCAGAAAATTAATAATCGCGTGGGTAATTTGAACGATCTGCTTGCAAACGCTCGATCACGATCTATCGAAACTGTGCAACACGTTTCCAGGGTGTTTCGAAAACAAAGTATTTGGCATACGTGGCTGTGGAATGATTAATAATAATAATAATAATAATAATAACACTGGCCTTGTTGCGCTCCGAAGCAACTACAGAAACAACGAAATTAGACTGAATCCAAGTACACGGACGGTACGAAAATAAAGTGCATAAACGATGCATCTCAAGGACCGTGTTAATCGCGAGTCAGAATTTTGTTCAAGCAGAGACACATTCGCTGCAACAATGAGTCAACCATTAATTATCTGAATCTCGCGCGATTTATGTGTGGCTCACGTTTCCACGAGCTGTTTGTAAACAATCGCGGGACATTGCACAATACGGGTGCACCTCGAATTATTTATAATCCGCGCGGGTCATTAATCGAGCGACGTTAGATAATCCTGGATTCTCCGTATTTCCATCGATCCGATAACCGCACGCTAATTTCCCGGAAGGCCTGCCAAGGACGTGATTCGATTAACGATTGATCGTTAGCGTCATCACGGAATCGGATCAAAATTGCATTCTCGTTTTCGGGAAACGATAGGAAACGCGTTTAGTGCTTTCGCCAAACACGCAGCAATTACCGTCACGCAGAAATCGAACTAATAAAATAATCAATTGCCACCGAGAGACCGGCGGCGTAGAGGGTGGTAAATCCACGGAAACCAACCCCCTCGGCGATTCGGGGTGCGATTCCCGCGGGGTTGTTCGTCGGCGGGCAGCCGCGAATCAGGGGTTCCGCGGGTTGTCGATCGAATTCCCCACTAAATATAGATTTGCCGAAGAAAAGAGAGAGAAGCGCGGAGCGCGGGGGGTTGGTGGTCGTTCGAGGCGGCACGTTGTTGGCCCGCTTCTGAATTTCATGGCGTAATATCTAGCCGGCTCGCGGACTCTCTCAGTCACGATTCGCACGCGGCGCGGCTCGCCGCGGGGATGCCTGGAAATAAAGTATGACGACGATCCGACGACGACGTCACATTATCACGAGAATAATCCGTGGAACGGCCTTTAAGCAGTCCGCTGGTTAACATATCGCCAGTCAGGTCGTGATAACAGCTCGCGCGCAGTGCCATCGGTCGAGACGCACACCGAAATCACAGTGATTCTCTCCGCGAAACGATCTTTGCGACCCTTTCCCGGAAACCTTCAGCGATCGTATTCGTTTTTGTTATTATTTCTGGTGATCACTGCTGGTGTTTGAGAGGATCTACGCTTCGAAAAGGTGTTGGAAAAGCAGCGATAGGAAAGGAAACGTCGGAGAAGCGTGGAGATCCATCCCGCGGCATGTCGATTGCCAGTACGTATGATGTGTCGTGTTCGGGAGATTGGTTTAATTTTCACGGTGATCGCTGGCGGTGTTAAGAAGGATTCACGCTTGGAAAGCCTGCTGGAGAAGGTTTACAAAATTAGAAACGTCGCGAGAAATTCTCCGGTTTTATAATATTAGGTCTACCGGAAAGTTCTGTCCGATAGTGTCACACCAAGTGGCACCACAAGTTGACTTCGGTTGACAATCTCTCTTTATCGTTGTTGAGAGTATATTCTACAATCAATATTATTGAAGATATGAAAATCGAGTTGTTTTCTTTCAATTAAAAAACGCACAGAACTTCCCGGTAGACCTAATATATTGTTCGCCGATGTTTTCGCTCGTGTTGATCGTGTTAGCCGAGGATTGTGGCCGGTTCTATTGGCTTAAATATTATGACCGTAGCCGCAGGGCCGAGCTGGGCTCTATCACCAATCGATACCGAAACGTGTTTCGGTGCACGTGGCTCTGGCTGCGCAGCGTGTTCCGATTGTGACGTGCCGCGGAGAGGAATCGCGCGAGCCGTCTCGCGAATAGCGATTTATCTATCTAGCGATCTATACCGCGTGGATCAGCCGAGGATCGGCCTTTCGTTATGGCGGAGGGATTTTCTATAGGATCGGTTCGCTCGTGGATGTTTTGCAAACTTATTTCTTTCTGCGCAAACATTTGGAAGGAAATTCAAATTAAAATCGCTTGTCTGGAATTTATTTCACAATTTATTGCTTTTATAAACAGTATACAGTTGCAACGGTTAGTTATTTATTTAGTTAGTACGTTATTTCATCGTACCTCGAAGTTCCTTGTAGTCGAAGCAGAAAGCAGCGAAGTTTCGAAAGCCGCGGTGTCTAAAGTTAGGATCCCATGCTGTGCAGGGTCAAACTTGAATCGATCGATTTTCAATTACAAACGGAGAAGATTCCATCGCGCCAGGAATTACGAGAGGAAAGTTGTACAGTGCCTGATCCGCGAACCAAGTAAGCCGAAAATCCGGAAAATCCGGAAAATCTCGCGGCGAAGTAAGGAAAGGTCGAGAAACTGGCAGCAGTTGCGACACAGAGCGCAACGGTTCGATCCGCATAGTAATCATATCGTGTGTTGTGCCAAAGGGGCACGGGTAAGGGTGGAAAAATCGGCTGGTCGTCTCGGAGAGAGTCTCTCGGAGCCAATGAACCTTGGTCTGCGGTTCTCGCGTTCCCGCGAAGAAGATGGTGTATTATTCTTAGGAGCGGCGTGCGCCTCTTTTCGACACTGTCGTCGATTTTCGTTCCTGGCCGGCTCCGGGAGCCTCTAAACCGCATGCGTCGCGGCGCCTCGCCAAGACGAAAATTCAAAGCTAACGCTATTACGCCCCTTCTAATAACGTTTCGAACCGCGAACGCTGCTGTTTAGCTTGACCGTGCCGCGCCATACTGTTATCCGATTTCCACCAGCTGGAATCTGCCCCGATATCTCGCGATCAGACCGATTCCCCAACCGATAGAACGAGAACCCGCGCCACCAGGAATCTTCGCGAAACAAGCAAAACCCAGGGAATCGTTGGATCGATCGGTAATCGCGACGATCCTCGTAGAATAGGTACGATTAAGTGTGTCGCGTGCATCCTCCGTCGATCACCGTCGATTTCACAGTGTCGGGAACAATCGTTCCAGTCGAAATCGTTCCTGGAAACCTGATCCTCTCGTTTCAACAGCGTCCTCTTTAGGGTATCCGCCCTCGCGTGTTCATAGTGGTTTCAAGTGATTTTTCCCCGAATTCGTCATTTCGTTCCGTTCTTCGAGACGATGATTCTGTCTCGTGGTCTTCGGCGGTTCGGAGAGGGAAACAGTGGTTCGCTTGGTGCTATAAAAATATCATAGTGATCTTGCCGCGATGATGTGCCGGAGAACATTGGCTCGAGTCACATGCCCGCATAAGGTTGCGTCACGTGGACCCGGTATTTCCTGTTCACGATGCCGGCTTTAGCATTCTCCTTTTCGAATTGTTTTTTTAGTAAATAGCGTCTGTAGAATTTTTGATCTTTTTGGTCGGATTTTAGCCGTTTCGATGGAGGAATATAGTTATTATGAAGAGAAGGTTAGTCTGGTGTAGTTAGTTGTTGCAGGTTCTTGGCTATTTTTACAGCTGTTGGAAAAACAAGTTTATGCAGTGTTTGGAGATGTATTCTTTTGGCAGGGTTGTCCAACGTTGCGAAATGTTGCGAAACTGTCCGACTCCGAGGAAAACAACCCGAACATCCGCGAACAAAATTTTTACATTATTAGAAAAAGGAACTGTAGACGATCCTCGACGTAAAAAACGTATACATATTTTCGCCTCTCTCGATTAGGACTGAGAAAATGTTCAATTTCTGACGAGAATGTAGAAACGTCTTAGAGCGAATATAGATGTAATATTTCCGGGAGATATCTTCCCGACGACCTCAAAAACCATCGCGTCCGGAGCTCCCGTAATAAAAATGCCTAGCATCGCACGCATTGTTGAATCTTTCCCCTAATTCGTATCAGCTCGCAAAACGACCCACTGCGGAATGTGTATCGTAAACCTCGGCCGTGTCTTGAATTTATTGCACCGGTCTGACGATATTGCACTACCGTTCAACACCGTTCATTATTAGCAACGATGATGTCATCGCGCGAAAAGAAACCAGTGGAGCGTTCGAAACTTGACATTGACACCGTGTTGCTTCCCCGGTCATTGGAAACGCGCTGCTTCCGGCACAGTTCGACACCAGATACCATCTCTCTTAGAACATCGTCCAGTTTTCATTTTCACTGTTCCCGTGCTCCAATTAGTTCGACACTTTCCCTTGAAAGTTCCAATAGTTCAGAGGATTTTTCGAATTAATCACCTCTGCTACTCATCTCTGAGAGAATAAAACGGAACTGTTTCATTCGCTAGACGTTGGAATTGTAACGAAACTGCGTTCTAAAGTCGTATCGCGTTGTGTCAAAATGTTTGTCTTGCTATATCGGATGCGGGCAGGATTCACACTCGATGTGACTAATCATTCACGCGTGTTTAACTCTGACGTAATCGTGATCCAGCCAGAAACTCTGCGAAAACACGGTGCACCGACGTGTATCGCGACGACAGACGAAAAAACGCGTATATTGCGACACTGTTCGTGGCTGGATGCATCATCGATGTTGTCATCCTTATGATTGCACTTGGCAATACATTCCGGCGAAACATTCTACAATCTTGTTGGCGACATTGTTGCGGTTTCGCGCGGAAGGCCAACGTGCGCGAAATCTCCGCAACAAGCCGGGCGATCCAATCGTTTGCACAGTTCCTTTGGAGAAACTAATTTTTCTAAAATCACGATAATTTCATTCGAGACAGTCTCGGTAGGCAGGAACAGGGAAACAATTATTTAGAAAATAAAAACTGCCCTCTCAGGGTGAAAGAGGGGGATGAAACTCGGAACAGTTGAAGCTTGACCGTTTCCGGGAAAGTTGACATTTCGATTTCGATGTCCTCGTCGACGGGCATGGGCGATCATTCGAGTCCATCAGTTAATTGCACTCTCGGCGGGTCTCCACTGGCCCGAAAACCGAGAAAGCGGTCGTCTCGAAATAGCACCGGGACCGTGGCAAAAGAAGTAATTCCGATTCGAACAAGTTCTTCTCGAAACATTCGCGCACGGTTACAGGAACACGCTCTCTCTCTCTCTTTCTCTCTCTCTCTCTCTCTCATTCTCTCTCACACACACACACCGTCTACTTTTAGCTGAGGCGTCCTCCGTTCTGGCTGGAGCAAAGCCAGGAAAGCCAGCTTCGGAGCCGAACCAGCGACACGCATTTCCGATTCTAAATCCGTCGTGTCTCCGCCTCGGACAATTCCTTAAGGCCCGATCAATTCCGAGACGGTGTTCTCTCTCTCTCTCTCTTTCTCTTTCTTCTTTCACTTTGCGCGCGCGCACTCTCTTTCTCTCTCTCCTTCGATCTCTCTTTCCCTCGTCCTCCGAGAGGAACCTTTGCCCTAAGCTCGGTCAGGCAGCGATGATCGCGAGCTGGCACGCGTTATCGCAGAGACCCCCGAGACTCGAACAGGAAATATGCTGAAATCTATTTTTACGCGTTCGCCGACGTGCAGAAGTATGCTGCCTAAGGGGCAAATCGTTTCCCGTTAGTAAGGTAGTGACCGGATTTACTGACGGCTACGTTGCTATTCCGTAAACACGAGTAAACACAGGAATACACCTAATTCAGAAAGAGTCGCGCACGTGAACGCGAGCAGGACACGTAAGTCGACGACGCGTGCGTCGTTTCCTGGTTCCGTGGTCGTTTCGACGGGAACTCGCGCGACACTTAACGACTCTCGATCGACGGCTCGTGGAAACGCGGAGATGTTTCGGGATCGAAGGGGCGGTTCTAGTCCTTTAACTCATCGTTCATTTCATTTGATACTATATTATTTGAGTTTTTACGTTGCTTTAATTTGACTACTTTGAAGTAAGAGACACCAGCTGGGAAAGATTTCGCGAATGAGAACTTCGGTCCTTGCAGGCTCGTCGACTCCCTGCAGAAGCGATCCCGGAAGGCGGACGAGGACTTGGAGTCGTTCGAGGACACCGAGCGTGAGATCGAACAGCTGAGGAAGCGTCTGAACGAGGCGCGCGATCGCGCCTCAGGGCTGCACGTGTTCGGCCCGGACCAGGACGCGGCTGAATCCTCTTTGGAGGAGATCCGATCCGTCGTGGAAGATCTGCTCGACAGCGCGAAGAAATTCTCGGGGAGCACTAAGGCGCGGTACCAAGCTAGCCAGCAGCTCGTGCCGAGCGACCTTGCCCAACATCTGACAGGGCTGGAACTCTGCGCCGAGGCGACTGCCCAGGTGATGGAGGAGAAGCAGAGGGAACAGAAACGGGCCCGAACCGTCAGGTCGGATTACCTGACCGACCTGGACGAGGTTCAGGCCTGGATACGACAGGCTGAACTCAAGGTTCAGGACCGATCGATCGAGCCTGGACCGCTGAAGGAGCAGCTGAAACAGGTCCAGGACGAGCTGGGCACGATCGCCGACAAGCTCGAACGATTAACGAGAAACGGGCGCACTATTGCCGAGAACACGAGGGACGACACCGAGAAACAGCTGATCGACAGCACCGTCCACAATGTCACCGAGCAGCTGAACCAGGTCAGAAACTGGCTGGACGAGAGGAAGCAAGTCGTCGCGGACACCATCGACGCCTGGCAGAGGTTCTTGACGCTCTACGAAGCTGTCAAGGCTTGGACCGAGGAGAAGAAACAGTTCCTAGTTGAGCCACTCAAGCTCAGCACACTGGTGCAGGCCAGGCAGAGGCTGCACGAGTACTCGGTATGTCGAGGAGTTAGGGGGATGGAATCGACACTTTGGAGATCCTTTGATGAGGATAGCATTGGGATTGATGGGTTTCGCGGGGCTGACTTTGACGCGGGAGGGGATCGTTGGATAGACGATGTTATTTTTCAAAGGTATTCAACCCTTAAGTGGACGATCAGAGCCCCTGTACTTGATGTATCATTAAAAACCGAGGTATTTAAAAACACTTAAGGGTTAATACGCTAATTAAGAAGCTAAGTTAGAAGCTAGTTGGTTCAGTCCCTAGGCTATGCACCTTTCAAAGGGATGGCCAAAGCTAGTCGACCTAATTCGAAAGAGCTCTGCTAATGTTAGAAATGTTTTCCGGTTGGGGTGGGGGTTGCAGACAGCCGTGAAGAGCTGCAAGCAGATAAACAGGAACCTGAGCGAGATGGGTAAAGAGCTCGAGAGTATCGGTCAGGTTTGCAGCGTGGGCGACTTGCCCGAGAAGCTGTTGGAAGCTGAGGAAGCTAAGGTGCACGTGGAGGGTCAGCTGTTGGAAAGGGTTCGTGTTAATTTTTTCGTGCTAGGTCGCGAACACGCAGATAGAATACGCACACGCAGATAGATAGAGTATCTTGTACCGTTTTTAGAACGCTCTGCTGCAAGAGGCCAGCGAGGAATGGGAGCAATGCGAGCGAAAGATGAAGGAGGTGAAAACGTGGATCGAGAAGGCCAGACAGAGTTTAGAATCGCCGCAGAGCAAAAAGAAACCGTTGAGGGATCAGCACAGCGTACGCGAGAAAATGCTCAGCGACATCGCGATACAGAAAACGAAAATCAGTATATCGATGGAGAAGCTGCAGGTCCATTTCCGGTCCGGAATCGGCGGAGACAGTCGTATCAGCGAGACCGTTGACGAACTACTGACCGAGTTGGACAGCCTTCACGGCACCGTCAAGGAACAGGCCGCGTCTTTGGAGGCTTGCTTGACTCAGATCGATCAGTATCAACAGGTTAGGGGATGCTTAGACCGGTCACAGAGCTAGGGATGTTCAGTCGTCCTGGTCTGAGGACTGTATTCCTTCGGGGCCCGATTGCCGATCCTTCCGAACCTCGAAAAACATTCTTAAAAGTCAAAATGATGTTTCTCGCTGAGTTAGAACTCTTCGAGAACGAAATAGACTGTTGAATGCTACTTTTGTGTAGCAGACAATGTTATTAGACACTTTTGGCAGGAATTTTCTAGACTCGATAGACATTAAGCATGATCGATTTCGGAAGAGGATCGGCGATCGTCCCGGCAGCGGAAGGGATGCGGATCTGAGACAACGTGTCTAATTGCAGGAGATACAGCAGCTGAGACAGCAGATCATGCAGGTGGAGCAGCAGCTGAGGACGGTGCTGAGCCCGACGTACCTGTCCACCGACAAGGAGAAGGCGCTGCAGGAGCAACAGGTAGGTTCGCCTTGGTCCCACCTTTTCATCACCTGCACAATTGCGCTAAAAGCAGCAAGTTGATTTTTTGCATTTGCTCGATACCAACTGAAGACCACCACCAGGATATTTATTACTCGTCTTTGAATTAACCCGCGTTCTATGTAAATAAATGACCACTTCTGCCGGTTCTCCGAGGGGCGTACGTCCGCGCTCGCCGCCGGTCTTATTCTCCTTCTACACGCGCGAATTTCTTTCTGCCTGCCTACAACTAGAGAATCGTGACTAACAGTTAACTATTAACCGTCGACCGAGCCACCATTAATTACTAACCGAGACGGGGCGAATTAATTATGTCCGATCTTTGGCTGCTTCTGAAATGAAGCGCCTAGCAGCCAATAGACAAGTGTAACATGCTAACAAACAGTATCGCCCTGTCTCTGGAAACATTTTGATGACCTTGGAAGCGTCATTAAAGGGGAGACAGAGGTCGAAAAACAAAAGCTCTTTTCAGTCACGGTCAAGGTGTTTCCATATTCAGTTCTCTCCAAACTGACCCATCGACCCTCTTGCGAGCACAACCATAATGTAAATAAATATAATGATACACTCTCTAATATATTTACTTTGAAATTTTGTTTACAAAAAATATAGGAAATGTGAATATTGCTCGCAGAAGGGTTGAATTAATAATATTAATCCTGCAGCCCTTCCCACAGAGGCTCCCAAACTAGCAAGCTTTTCAGCCATTCTAATTTTCCATCGGTGATTAATCCCACTCGCGACAATTAGAGCTCATTAACAATCTCTAACCACTTAGCCTTCTTCTATCCCCTACTCAGTCTTCTTCTGTCTGCTACACTCATTCTCTCGCCTTTGTTTTCTTCCATTAAATCGCTCGGTAGCCGCGCTATCGTCATGGTGGTAGATTTCTTACGGGGTACTGGTTGGTATCACGCCCTAACTAAAGTTTTCTCACTCTGTTCCGTTACTGGAAAACGTACGAGAACGAAATCTCGACAGTGTCACACTCTCACGCACGTGTCCTTGTCGTTTTCTTAGATTTTACTTTTTCTTTTAATATTTTCTTTTTCCTTTTCTTACTTTTCTCTGTTCTCTGTTCTCTGTTCGAACTTTAACCATTGCGCAGAATTGATCATCGAAAATCCACGTGCTTCGAGCATCGATATTCGAAACAAAGAACTAAAATTGAACTGTAAACCCTTCTTGTACCGAAGACCATAAAGAAATTGTTTCGAGTATCGAGGGCGAGCAAGATGCGTGTACATTTTTGGACCGATTCTGCGAGCCAACCATAATATTTGATGTGTTGTTGTACCGTGAGAGGATTACTTGATTTTGCTTGTTTTTATTTTCTTTATCTTGTGTAATTCACGTGTTCTGTTTCTACTATCTCGCCGTTCTCACTGTCTAATTGTGTATCGCGCGGGGCACGGTCGCGATCGCGATCTCGATCTAGATCGCGATCGACGACCGCGTTTCCGCGGCACCGTCGCACACCGGAAGTCGATGTCACACCGTCGCGAAAATGTCAGTAGCGGCACTGTCTTGCAAAACTGTCTCGTCCACCAACACAGTTCGAGTCTATGTCACGTTAACACCAGATACTGTATATCACCGTAGGCTTCTTTGTTGAGTTCTGATCGTCACGAGTAGCTCACGCATAAAATAAACAGAGTACAAGTAAAGAACAAATAAAAATCCCCGATAAACCGGAGAGAAAAGTCAATCGCGGCTCGGAAAACCGCGAAAAATTTCGCGGACGGCGGAAACGGAAGATACGCAAGAAAATCAAGTGACCTCCACAGACAAGCGGCGTCGAGACTTGTGAAGGAACGCAGCGGGCACAAGTCGAGGAACGCCGCTCGAGAATTCTCATATACATACATAATAGATCTATCTTTAATCCTCCTTCTCTATCATTTCTCACTTCTCTTCTGTCTATTCTTTGGTTTGTTGTTTGTGTTTTCTTTTTTGACAATCACTTATCATGTGCTCGTCAACCCATCGCCGTCGGCTATAATATGATTTTAAGAAATTTTGTTTGCTGCACCCCTTCATCCGCCATTCTCCCTTTTACACAACCCGCTCCGTCACTCCATCTTTCGTTCACTTTCTTTCTGTTTCTGTCTATGGATCATCGATCCCGATCGTTTTGTCGTCTCGTCGTCCGAATTCTGGTGTTCATCGTTGGTTTTCTTACTGGTCGGCTCTAATTTTTCTCTCGTTTCTACGCTTGGTTTCTTGGATCTCTGTCTCTCTGTCTCTCTCTCTCTCTCTCTCTCTCTCTCTCTTTCTCCCTTTCTCTCTCTCTCTCTCTCTGGTTCGATCCTCGGGATCTATTGCGACGTCCAATCTCTGTCTCTCGATTGATCGATCGATCGTTCGCTCGCTCGTTCGGCGTGTCTTGTTTACTTGGGACTATCAGTTCTGCCGGGAGAAAATCAAGTCGTTGCAGAGCAAAATTCAGGCGCGTACAGAAAGGTCGAAGATCCTCGCGCAACGCGGCACGCCCGACCCAGAACCGTTGGATCCATGACAGTAGAGATCGCCCGGAATTATGGCTATGGAACCTTCGAGAAACGACTCCGTTCTGACAGCTAGTGTCGTCCGATCCTCGCGTTTATTCGTTCTCCAGCGTAATTCCATCCGGGACGAGGATAAAAGCGCTTTTGAAACTGTCGGTGGGACTCTTGGGACCTCAAACTTCAGGGTTACGAACGTTGGCGACTTCTGGAGGCTCGAGAAGTTGCCAATTCTGGGATCTCGGGACCTAAAAAAGAAAGAATTTCAAAATCAAGAAAACCAAGTACTTTAACGCCTGGGTATCCAGGGATTTAGAGACTTAACTTAAAAAAAAAACAGTAAACTTAAAAATTCAAGAACGTAGAGTGACCCAGAAGTTTGGAGACCCAGTAACCTAGATACCAAAAATGGGATTCTAAATTGAAGAACCTAAAGATTTAAATCTCGAGAACTCGAGAACTCGAAGCGCGAGATCATCCCCGCTCCCAGATGGAAACAGTTTTTACCTCAGGATCTTTTCTAGCGAACTTTATACATATACTATACATGATATACTATATCGAGCAAATTGTTCTAAGTATGTTCTATATCAAGGAATATAGAGAGCGAATCAAAAATCTCGTGTAACTCTATTGTCTAAGCGTCTCAAAGAGAGCAATAAAGTCTTGCGTACCACGAAAGAGATAACAAACCAAAAAAAAAGAAAGTAAAACGCAAGAAAAAACGAAAGAAATAGAAACAATGGGAACGGTGTTCAGTTTCTTTGTTCTTCACCAGCCACCGCTGATCATAACGTTAATCTAGCATACACGCATACTAAAACTCTTCGAGATTAATTCACTTGCCCCCCTGTACCACCGAGAACCCCTAACAACCCCCTTTTTAAAAAAACAATAGCGATCCTCTAACAAATTATTCACATATCGACCGAAAACATCCAGCGCGCACTATTCCCTTGACCCCCTTTGAAAGAAACCAATATTCAATCAGCCAACCAAAACCAAACAATTAAAGCTAATAAACGAGACTCCCAGAAAATTGACGTACATATGTGTATTCCATTGTTGTGCCTTGGCCGTTCCTCCGTGGCGGATAACGCAGAGCCTGCAGCAAAGGATGGACGAATGGAGGCAGCGCGCGAAGACACTCACGGATCAGATTTACACCGTGGACCCGTACTATGTCCAAAACTCCGCTGAGACCCGGCTGATCGGCCAGGTGTCCTACGCGGACATCGCAGCTGGCCGAACGAGTCCCAACTCGAGGGGCTCTAGTCCCTTCAGAAACCCTCGGGAGGAGGGCCAGTCATCCTCGCCGTTGGCGATCCAACTGCTAAGGCCCACCATCCATAAACCGATCGCGGAGAGATTCCACAACGACTCTCCCCCAAGAAAATCCGACTCGGAGACCTTGGAAGAGACGAAACCGCAACCGGAACAAAAGGAACTGGAGCCTAGACCAGCTCGCCAGCACGTGTCCAAGATGGACACCGCGGAGGCCAGACCGAAGCCTCCAACAAGAAGACCGACGATGAGAAAAGAACAGGTTGAACCAGTCAAGCGAGCACCCTTGGAGAAAGAATTTGTTCGAGAGAGTAGAAGAGAGCCCGTAGCCTTGAAGAACACCTTGGCCCCGAAGGAGGAGAGGCGAGGAAGGTCTGCTAGCCCTATTTGGGCACCTGGGTCCACCACTTACGCTGATATCCTAAGAGGAAGGGCTAGCGCTTCGAGGAGTCCTTCGGTGGAGACTAGGAAGCCTGTGTACTCGATCGCTAAGGATGCCGAGGAGGAACCAGAGGTGGAAGAGATCAATATCCCCAGGATCGAAGAGCAGGAGCAGGCTACCGAGGAGCACAGTCACCTGGAGACCTATCACGAGCAACAAGAGGTTGCTGCTCCGATGAAACAACCTGAAGAGATGCCCGAGAGTCAACTCAGTTGGGCAGACGAGCCTCTGGACGAGTATATTCTGTTGGAGAAGAGTTACGACGACGCAGCACAAGTTCCTGAGGTGTACAATTATGTTCATCCGCCTATGCCCGAGCTGGTGGGCTTCATCGGCTCGCAGATCGCCTATCCAGTTAGTTCCTACGTGTACATGCCCACAGCACCGCCCCCGCAGGTGGCTCTACCTCATTACGATAGTCCGATGCCGTTCCCGGCTGAACAGTACGTCGCTCAGCCTAGCTACCTGCCCGAGACTGAGATCTATCAGCCTAGTCAACTGCAGAAGCATCATAAACAGCCTAGATTCAAGAATCCCACGAGAACCGCTCCGATCACCGTTCAGAATCCTGAAGAGAAGTGCGTTCCTAGTCAAGTGTCCACCGTGGATGCTCCTCGGGTTGTTCAGGGTCCTCCTCAGCTTCCTTCGCAGGTTCAGAGGGTAGAGCAGGTAGAGCCTGCGAGACCTTCGGAGCCTGTGAAATCCGCGGAGCCCGTGAAACCCGTGGAGCTCGTGAAACCTGTGGAGCCTGTGAAACCCGTGGAGCCTGTGAAACACGTGGAACCTGTGAAACACGTAGAGCCTGTGAAACACGTGGAGCCTGTGAAGCAGATGGAAGTCGAGGTGCAACATACCCAAGTGTCTCAAGTTTCGGAGGCGAAGAAAGCGCAGACTGAGAGCAAGACGTTCTCCTACGCTCAGATCCTTTCTCAGGGACTGAGTCCGAAGGTGGCGGTAGCTGCGCCAGCTCCTGCCATGACTAGTTTCGTGGTCAGACAGCAGAAGGAGAGGTCAAAGTCGCCGGTGAACTCGACAGCTTCGTCGATTCATGAGGCCACGCCGCCTAGAGAGGCTAGACAAGCGAGAGAGTCCTCGTTGGTGAAGGAGAAGAAGGAGGAGAGTGCCTGGGACACGACCAGGAAGAGAGAGCCGAGGAGGAACCAGCAGGAGGCGAAGAAGAGGCAGGAGACCCCGCCTGTTGAGAAGAAGGGTCGCAAGAGCGAAAAGGAGAAGGATCAGAAGGAGAAGAGCCAGAAGGAGAAGAGTCAAAAGGTGGCTGAGAAGAGGAAGTTGGTTCCTAGAGAGGTTGAAGAAAAGATTGAGAGTCCTGCGAGGAGCAAAGAGGCGACGGATAAGAAGGATGAGGACGTTCAGAAGGAGAAGCAGGTGGAGCAGGTGGAAAAGACTGAGGATCAGCAGAAGAGCGAGGCTCAGCTGGAGAAGAAACGAAGGGCGAAGAAGAAAAAGCCGGAGAAGGTGGACGATGAGATCGAGAAGGCTCTGAGGGAGATCGAAGACATGCAAGGCAAGCAGAAGCGAGGACAGAGGGACAAATCCAAGGACCAAGCTAGGCCCAAAGACTCTGTGCCAGCGGAGAAACTGAAAGAGGAAGGTGAAAGGAAAAACACAAAGGCTGGAGAAAAGAAGAAACAGGGTAAATCGAAGGTAGAACCGAAGCCGAAGGAATCGTTGGAGCCTGCGGTGACTCAGAAGGAAAAAGAGGAGGTTAAGATGCCGGAGAATCCGAAGACAACGAAAGAGGAAAAGGAGGAGTCTAAGGTTGTCGAAGAAACGGATGAGAGGTCGAGAAAAATCGAGTTGAAGAAATCTGAGGCGAAAATAGACTCGAGTGCGATCAAGGCGGAGATGAAAGAAGAGAGGAAGGAATCTGGGTCGAAGAAGAAGCAGAAGAAAAAGAAGGAGGCTGCTTCGGCGAAAGATAAACCTGTGGAGAGCGTGAAACAGGGAAGCCTTGAGGGTGATAAAGAAGAAACGAAGAAATTGACTAACGTCGATGATACAGTGAAAGAAGAAGCGAAGAAAGAGGAGAGCGGAAAAGTGGAAGAGTTGAAGATTGTAGAGACTGTTGAGATTAAGGGAGCAGTGGAAGTTGAAGCGAAGGATAAAGTGGGTAAGGATTCAGTGGAAGGGAACGACAAAGCTGAAACTGAAAGTAAAGACAAAGACGATGGTAAGAAGACTGGCTCGACGAAGCCTAAGGAGCAAGATAAATCGAAAACGAAGGAGAATGCTAAGGGAAAGGACAAGAAGTTGAAGCAAGCGAGTGAACAAGAGAAATCGATGGATCAGACACCCAAAAAGTCGACTCGGTCAAAAGAGGGTGAAGGAAAGCAGAGAGATCAGTCTGCAAAGGGAGAAGTGGCGACAGAAGCTGTGAAGGTTGAAGAGAAATCAAAACAGAAAGACAATAAGCCTGAGAAGAAGGAGGTAAAGCCACAAGCTGTGAAAAACAAAAAACCTGCGAAAGAAACAGTAGCAGAGAAAGATTTGAGAAAGGAGAAAGAAGAAGTAAAAGTGGAAGAAGAGTCGAGAACGGACATGGAGAAGGAGCAAGACGCTGTGATCAGCGAGTTGGATCGAGTGATCGAGTCAACGATGTCTGAAACTTTGTCGAGAGAATCTCTGAGAGTTTCGGGATCGAGTACTTTGGATACAGAGGGTGTACAGAAAGAGGAAGCTTCAGAAAAGAAATTGAGTGATAAAAAAGAAGTGAAAACGGACTTGAAGAAAGACTCTACCCAGGAAGCAAAGAAAGTTGAGCCAGAGAAGCAAGGTAAAGGCAAAGGAAAGAAGTCTAAGAAGGAACAGGCGGAAACAAAACAGATCCCTAAGAAAGAGGTCGAAAAGATAGAAAAACCTGATGAGAAACCTGCTAAGGAAGAAGTAAAGACTGAAAGCTCGAAACCTAAACCACAAGTTCAAGAGAAGAAAGACAACAAAGCTACTGTAGATACGGTAGAAAAGGAGAAACAGAAGGAAATAGTTCAGACAGTGGTAGAGCAGAAGAAAGAGACTGTAAAGGTAGAAGTACAGACATTGAGTACAAAAATGGAAGAGAAACGTGACACTGTCGATGAAAGTAAAGTTCCTATGAAATTAGAAACGAGTGAAATCGTTTCAGAAGAGAAACCTGCTCCTGCTAACATTATCTCTGTTGAAAGCAAAATTGAGGAAGCTAATTTGCCTAGTTTAGAATCAGTAGCAAAGGTAGAAGACAAGGTCGACGAGAAAGTCGCTAAAGGAGAAGCAAATGTTCTTTCTGGCACCTCTCGGAAGCCTGTAGAAGCAGAGAAGTCTGAGAACCTTCAGAAACAGAAGGCTTCTGGATCCAAATCGAAAAAGACAAATAAATCGAAGGAGAAAGTATTAACTGAGAAAATCGAGGTTAGTTCTATCGTCACGTCCAAAGAAGAGCCTAAAACGAGTCAACCGGGCACACCTGTGACTCCCACTGAAAAACAATCGAAGGATATCGAAATTAGTGAAAAATCAAGCGAGGTGTCCACTCAAGACAGCAACAAGACTGATAGTACCGTAGTAGAAGCTAAACAAGAACAGACACCATCCGAATCACCGAAAGCACAGACAACTCAAGCTCCCAAAGCAGAAGTTGTACAAGAAAAACCAACTGAACCGCAGGAAGCACAGACAATTCCCAAAGCAGAAATTGTACAAGAAACAGCAGCTGGATTTAAAAAAGAAGAGAAATCTCCTGTCGAAGAGACGGAGAAGCAAAAATCAGTGCCTGCACTCAAAGCTGTAGAGTTTAAGAAAGACTCTGCAAAGAAGAAATCTAAAGCTGCAAAGTCTGATCAACCCAGCGTCCCAAGCTCGGAATCAAAGAAAAAGGAGGAAAAGCCAGTTGATAAGGAATCCTCGACAACTCCGAAGAAACCAGCCAAAGATTTGCCATCAGATAAATTCACAGAAAAGAAAGACAAAGCTCCAGAGTCCAAGGCACCCGAAAAAGATAAAGACGAGCCGGAAAAAGTTCCAGACTCCAAGGTAGCGGAGACAGACAAAGCTCCAGAGTCCAAGACACCAGACAAAGCTCCAGAGACCAAGGCATCGGACAAAGACAAAGCTCCAGAGTCGAAGAAAAAGGCGAAAGAGGTCACCGCCAAGGGCTCCAAAGACGACAAGAAGAAGGAAACAGGTCAGCCGACGGTTTCCGACTCGGACTCGCAGTCCGAGGAGTCATCGGCGGCCGGCAAAGCGTTGATCATCGAGAAGATGGTGACCACGGTGACCACGACCACCAACCTGCCCGGATCGGTCGAAGTGAAACCGCCCAACGTGAAATCCGTGAAATCCGTAGAGATCTTAGAGAGCATCCCCCTACCCAAGATCGTAGGCTCCAAACCCACCGAACTAATCACCCTGCGTCCCGAGACAGTCGAGGCGAGCCTAACCACCAGATATGCTAGGGTATCGGATGATTCAGCCGTCGCTGTCGCCGCGCGAACACCGTTAGACGAGAGGCCGGGCTCGGATTACGCGGTCTACATTGACAGTCTGAACGAGAACGGTCAGCAGGTTCTGTTTGGTAGCGTTCAGGATAGGAGGAGGGGTCGATCCGGGACACCCTCGTCCCCTAAACTGTTAGAGAAGGACGAGGGGGTTTGTTTGATCAATGACACGAAGGGTACGATGGCTCTGCAAGGTTTGAATGAGAGCGTGGCGATGGTAGGTCAGCTGGTTGCTGAAGAACCGGGTAAGGGTTCCGACGTCAAACAGGGTGACAAAGTTGAGGTGAAGGAAGTTAGGTCCGAGGATGTCGAACAGGTCAAAGGTAAGAAATTGGAGAAGGTTGTCGATGAGGTATGTGTTGTTGAGAAGGAGGAGTTGGTTAAAGAGAAGAGGGTGACTGTGGTTGAAGCGAAGGCTTCCGATGGTAAGAAAGAGAAAGTTAGTTTGGGTATTGGGGAGGCTGGGATAACTGAAGTAGAAGATGGTGTTGGGAAGAGTATAATTGCTGAGAAATTGGTGCAAGAAGAGACGAAAGTAAAGGATGCTGAGGAATCTAAGAAACCTGAGTCAGAAATTAAACCAGAAGTTAAACCAGATGAGAAAGCGTCTTCAGTTGAGGAGAAGAGCCCTGATGTTGAAAAGCAATCGAAGACTTGTTTGAAAGCCGAGGAACCTGAAACAAAAGTGAAAGAAATTGATAAGCCACCTGCTGTCGAACAATCAACTAAGAAAGAAAAGAAACAGGAAACTAAAGTCGAGAAAAAGTTAACCATAGTTGAAAGCCATAGTCCCGAGGCTGAAGATGAACATACAATGGCTCGGTATTATGCCGACGACATGATTAAACCGTATTGGTGCAACTATCACTCCTACGCCGAGGCAGAAAACGATTTCCATAAACGATTTAAAGTAGTGGAGGTGTTGCAAGAAAATACACCTAGTCCTGCAGTGGAAAAATCGGAGAGTATCGAGAGAATCGTCCAGGAATCAGTCATGAGAAAGCCTGACGAAACCAGAGAAGAATCAGGATCACCGGAAGAAGCTGCACCATCTGAAGCAGAACTCAGAAAAATGGCGCTGGTCAAAGAATCTAGTAACTATCCTCTGACTATGTACTCTCAATTGGAATCTGAATGGGTGAAGTCTAAAATGTCTCAAGGTAGGTTCGCAGATGATGCTTTGGAAGAGAGTACATTCGCAAGCGTTGAAGTGACTGAAAGTAAAAAGTTAGAAGAAGAACAATCTGCGAAGGCAGAAGAAAAAGTTTTGGCAGAAACATCGGAAAAGATTGAAGTGGAAAAAGAGAAGAATGTAATTGAAGACAAAAAGACTGAGAACATCCAGTCATCGGGGACTGTTGGTCTGCCGGTGGAACCTCTGGAGAGTGATCTGAATAAAGTTTCTGAGGAAAAAGAGAAAGTAGTAGAACAGAAGCAAGAGAAAGTAGTAGAACAGAAGCAAGAGAAAGTAGTAGAACAGAAGCAAGAGAAAGTTTCTGAAAAATCGAAAGGAAAGAAAGATAAGAAAAAACAACCTGCTACGCAAGAGAAGCAAGAGGCAATTGCTCCCGCAGTATCAACAATAGAGACAGAGAAAGAGGAGAAGAAGCAACCTGAAAAAGATCAGAAAAAGGTAGAAAAGAAACAAGTTGAAGTTCAGGAGAAATTAGAAGAGAAGCAACCTGAGGTTCAAAAGAAGCTAGAGGAGAAACAACCTGAAGTTGAAAAGAAATTAGAAGAAAGGCAACCTGAACTTCAGAAGGAGCAAAAAGATGAATCTTCGGTTCAGAAGACCCAACCTGACATGAAGACAGAAGACAAGAAACCAGATTCTCCAATAGAAGTAAGTAAGAAGGAGGTTGAGGTTGAGAAGGCGAAAGAACAAGGAAAGAAACCACTAGAATCTGAAAAGAAAAAGGAGAAGAAACAACCAGAAATTCAGGAGAAACAGAAGAAGAAACAAGCTGAACCTGGGAAGAAGAAGGGCGAGAAAGAACCTGTTGTTAAAGAGAAGAAGGGGGAGAAACAACCGGATGTTAAAGATAAGAGGGAAGAGAAATCATCTGATGTTAAAGACAAGAGGGAGGAAAAACAAGCTGATGTTCCAGAAAAACATGAAGAGAAGCAACCAGATGTGAAGCAGCCTGAAACTGAAAAGAAACCAGAAGTGAAACAACCTGAAACTGAAAAGAAACCAGAAGTGAAACAGCCTGAAACTGAAAAGAAACAAGAAGAGGAACAACTTGACATTATAAAGAAAAAAGAGGAGAAACCAGAACAGAAGGAACCTGACATTATAAAGAAAAAAGAGGAGAAACAAGAACAGAAACAACCGGACACTAAGGAAAAAGCAGAATCGAAACAACCCGAGGAAAAAGAGAAACAAAAACAGAAAGAACCCGAAACTGAAGTGAAGCAAGAACAGAAACAACCTGAAGTTGAAAAGAAAAAGAAGGGAAAACAGCCTAAGACACAGGATAAACAGGAGAAGAAGCAACCTGAAGCACAGCGAGAACAAGATAAGAAACAACCTAAAGGACAGGATAAAAAGGAGAAGGAGCAACCTGAATCTGGAGAGAAACAAGAAAAGAAGCAACCTGAGCCTGAGGAGAAACAAGAAAAGAAACAACCTGAGCCTGGAGAGAAACAAGAAAAGAAACAACCTGAGCCTGAGGAGAAACAAGAAAAGAAACAACCTGAGCCTGAGGAGAAACAAGAAAAGAAACAACCTGAGCCTGACGAGAAACAAGAAAAGAAACAACCTGAGCCTAAGGAAAAACCAGAAAAGGAGCAACCTGAAACTGAGGAGAAACCAGAAAAGGAGCAACCGGAAACTGAAAAGAAAGAAGAGCAGAAGCAGCCAGAAACTGAAAAGAAACCAGAACAAAAGCAGCCTGAATTAGCAAAGAAAAAGAAGGGGAAACAATCTAATTCCCAAGAGAAGAAACAATCTGATTCTCAAGAGAAGAAACAACCCGATTCCCAAGAGAAGGTTGACACTAAACCAGACGTTGAACTAGAATTGGAGGAACAGCTTGCAGTTCCACAAAAGCAGGAGAAAGTACTGGAAGAAAAGGCAAAGAGTAACAAAGAGAAGAAGAAGGCTGCAGCGAAAGAGAAGCAAGAAGAAAAATTGAAGACCAAATTCGAGAAGGAGAAACCGTCTGAATCTCCGAAGAAAATGGAAGAAATTATAATTAAAACAGAAGTCATAGAAGACGCAAAAATAATTGCATCAACGACTGAAGTCGCTGCAGACTCGAAACAAATAGTTCAAGAACTAAAACTAAGTGAATCACCGAAAGAAGAAAAATCAGAAGAGTCTAAAGGACTATCATCGCAAAATATTACTGAAACACAAGCAACCGACAAGCTAATGAACGGTAAAACATTGGATCAAGAAGCACCTAAACCTGAAGAAAGCAAACCTGAATCTTCCGAAGAAGATAAGGCTAAACCCAAGTTCAAGGAAGAGGCGAAAACTCCAAAATCTGGGAAACAGAAGCAGGCAACAAAAGAGAAACCTGACACCAAACTGAAACTTGTTCCAGTAGAAAAGGAGACGAAGAAACAAGAAAAACCTGAAGTCGGTTCTCCAGATACAAAGAAGAAACGAGACGGCAAATCGAAGAAAGAGAATCTTCAGACTGGTATCCCGAGTGATCAAGATTCCAAGCCGGAAACTCCAATTGAGTCTTCTGTGCAAGAGGAAATACAAGCAGGAGACACTCTTCAGCAACCACCATCGAAATCCTGGGCCTCCATTGTGAGCATGAAGGGGACAACAGAAACAGCGACTATTTCTTCAGAAATCTCGCAAATTACTGGTGCTTACCAAGAGCCATTAATCGAAGCATTGAAGGTCGAGAAGTTGGACCAACCGGTGGAAACAGTACCTGAAGAGATTCAAAGTCCGCCAGCTCAGCAGAAACCATCGAAGCACCAGAAGAAGAAAGATGCTAAGCGAGAGAGGAGCACAGAAATGAAAGTGTCCTCTCCAGTGACAATAACAGAGAAGGAGAGAACAGTTGTTGAAGAATCAAAGATGGAGGATGAGACTTCCAAAGAGTGGAATAAATCTTATGCTCAGGTCGCAGCTACTAGTCGCAGAACTCCTCCCCAAGGTGCACAAGAAGACATCGTAGTTTTGAAACCAATTCCTTTAAAATCTGATCAGGACCTGAAGAAGTGCGCTGAAATCAAAGAAGTAGTATCAGAAGAGGTTAACCTAAGTGTAAAAGAGATAAAAGAAGACAAACCTGAAGAGGATGTGTTGTCGAAGAACGTAGAAGTTGTAGACAAGGAACCCTTGAAGGAAGAAACGTGGTCTTGGGTTGAAGAGATTGAGAAAGAAGCCGAAGAAGAGATGAGAGCTGCGAGTTTGATTCTAGAAGAAGCTGAAGCTGCGCAGAAGAAGGGTTCGTGGGCTGCCATAGTTGGAAAACACACTGAACCGACTGTACCAGTCGCTGCACCTGTAATTCAACAAGTTAAGAAGGAACAATCTACTGATCGAGCACCTCCCGCGGTGCAAATCTTTGTTGAGGAGGCACCAGAACCTCTTCCTATCGAGGAAGTGGTTCAGGTTGATGAACAAGGGTTCATGGAGTTCGTGAACAGAAGGGAACTGAGATCTAGGCGATCTAGATCGCGATCTCGAAGCGCTAGACGCGATGAGAAGCAGGGGGCTGATAAATCTGGTGGCTTTGAAGGCTCGGAGCAGAAGAGAGATGGATCGTTGAAGGGGGATGAAGCGGTGAAGAAAGAGAAGCCAAGAAAGAAGGGAAAAGGTGACGGCGAGGCTGGTCAGGTGAAGGACGATCAAGGAAAGGGTAAGGAGAAGTCTCAGAAAGAAAAGAGTAAGGGAAAAGATGCTGAAGATGTGCAGAAAATAGAGGAAGATAAAGGAGAACAAGTTAATGAACAGAAAGTGCAGAAGCAGGCGGAGAAAAAGGATTCAAAAACTAAGGGCAAATCAAGTCCGAAGGACAGCGAAGTAGAAGTTAAGAAAGAGGCTAAGGTTGAAGAAGAAAAGATACAGCAGGCGAAAGAGGTGGTTGGAGAACCTGTAAAACCTGAATCCGCTGAGAAAGATAAGGCGGAGGAAATGAATAAAAAGAAGATTCAAGAACAGGTGAAACAGGAGGCAAAGGAACAGCCCGCGAGTTCGAAGAAGAATAAGAAATCGAAGAAAGGGAAGTTTGACAAGGAGCAACAGAAAGAGGAAGGTGAAACGAAGAAGAAGGAGGATCAGCCTTCTCTAGAGGAAGGAAGGAAACTAGAGACAAAAGAAGAGGTTGTTCCAGAGGATGTCAAGGAGATTAAGATTAAGGAAACGAAGGAAGAAACGAAAGAAGAGGTCAAAGAAGTTAGCAAGCTCGTAGACGAAGACAAACTTGAAGCTGGCTCAGAGATACTATCAGAGAGACCGAAAGTTCCTGAAAGACGTAAAGGAAAATCGAAAAACAAACACACAGAGAAAATGGCAGAACGAACAAATGAGTCTATGACCAAAAAAGAACCTGAACCTAAAGGCAAAGAAGAGCTGAAGCAGGAGAAGGTAGATAAAAAGGACGAAGAACGCAAAGACAAAGAAGACTCCAAAGCAAACGTGACAGAGGAGAAACAGGAGACACTGTCGGTTGGATTGAAGTCCATAGAAGAAGATGCAAAGGTGAAGTCTGCTGAAGAAGTAGCTGTACTTCCGCAAACACCTATGGAACAGAAGATCGTCAATGATAAGGCTACTTCAATAGAAGAAGAACCTAACATGGAAGGAAAAGGGAAGTTGTCTAAGCGAGAGAAGAAGAAGCAGAAGAAGAAAGAGAAGTCTGCTTCCAGAGGAGTCAGTGAAGAGAAAGAAAAGTCGGCGACGGATGCTCGGGAAGACATTCCAGTCGATAACACGGTGGCTAAAAGTGAAGAGTTGAATAAGAAGTCTTCTGAAATAGAGGAAAAAGCAGTTGATACTCCAGGGGATATTGTTCCTGATAAAGTTGAAAAAGTTGATGTTGGTACTTCTGATAACAGTAAAGGAATAAAGCTCGCGCCTGAGACTGTGCTCAGCGTTACTACGAAAGACAAGAAAAAGATGACTGAGAAGAAAACTGAGCTGCCAGAAGTGAAAGAAGAGAAGAAAGAAGCATCGAAAACAATCAAGGATGTATCAAAGGAAAAAGTGGAGGCGCTAAAAAGTACTGAAGAAAAGTTGAAGGTATCAAAAGCAACTGAAGAAAAGTTGGAAGCACCGAAAGCAGGTGAAACAAAATTGGAAGCAGCAAAAGCAGCTGAAGAAAAGTTGGAAGCACCGAAAGCAGCTGAAGAAAAGTTGGAAGCACCGAAAGCAGCTGAAGAAAAGGCAGACGTGCCGAAAGTAACTGAAGAAAAAGCAGAAGTACTAAAGACGGCTGAAGAAAAATCCGAATCTCTACAAGAAGAACCCACAGCTGCCTCGAAAGAGAAATCGAAACGTAAAACTAAGCAGGCGAAGAAAACAAAACAAGAACAAGAGCCTACGCCTGTAGAATCGCCCAAACCTGAAGAAGTAACTGCAACGAAGAGCGAAGAATCTAGTAAGTTTTCGACGACAGTCACTGTTCCAGTCACATCTGAAGATACTCCAAAACAAAAGTGTGATGAAACAAAAACTGAAGTTTTAGCGTCCGAGACAAAGACAGAAGGAAGCAAACAACCTGAACAATCAAGAATTGAAGAGACGCAGGTACCGAAGACCTCGAAAGAAGAGAAGAAAGACGACACTGTAGTCAAAGATATTACTACAGACGTAAGCAACCAACCTGTTGAATTTGAAGGCAAAGTTGCGACTGAACCAAAGGCAGAAAAAGTGCTGAAGAAGTCAACAAGAATCGCAAATATTCCAGTACAGAAAAGCGAAGAGTCTCCTCAGGCAGAAGATACAGTACAAAAGCCTGTAGAAGAAGACGACTCGAAAAAGATCGAAGAGAAGGCTGAACCCAGCAAGCCTCAAGAAAAGAAATCAGAAAAACCTGAAGAGAAACTCTCGATCGCAGAAGAAACGAAAAAATCCTCGGATAAGATTGCAGAAGATCAATCTACCAAAAAGAAAGAAGAAACTATCGAAACTCCGAAGCTAGAAGAACAAAGTAAAGTCAAAGACACAATCGAAATCTCAAAACCGATAGACCTCTTGACAGACGATATCGAAACGTCGGCAATCGTAATAGACTCGATAGAATCTCAGCTAGAAACTGAAGAAGAGTTCGAGAAGTGCATATCGGCAGAGCCAGAGATCGACACGGTGGACATCGTGATCGAGCCGGCGAAGCCGAAGGTGCAGTTCTACATAGCTGACGAGATCTTGGTTCTAAGCCCTGAGAAGAAGAAACCTCAGCCACCATTGATCTTAAAAACATTCCCAGAGCTTGAGAAATCAGAGTTCCTGTCTCAGGACAGCGGCTTCTGGCCGGATAAGCACCCCTACCACGAAGCCGAACGCTATTTATTCGAGAACCTCGCGAACTATAACGTTAGAAACTCCGCGGACGATGTAGATCGCGATTTCCACGATCCAGACGACTTCGACGACGATCGCGACGGGGGTACGAACGATAGGGGGGGGTAGTGGGGGACCCATGAACCAGTATTTCATGGGGGGGCCGCAAACGGAGCGCCTAATCGCCGATCTTCCCGGAGGCATAGCTAGCTGGAGCGACTATAGCACTTACCTGAGCGAAAGCGAGACGCCAGGCGAACTTCCAGAGCTCGATCACAGTGAGATCGATCCTGAGATCTCGGTCGAGGTTCCAAGTAGCGATCCCACCTGGAAATCCCGCGATCCAGAAGATAAATCGCGTTCCTTAGACCAGGAGACGCAGGAAGAGTTCGGTGTGAGCGAGTTGGTGTTATGTTCAATCGATCAGGATTCTTCTGTTGTCGAAGCCGAAAGGTTAGATCGTAGCGGGTCCGTTATTTCCGATCCAGTCGATCAATCCTCGATCCCCAGTCCCAGACCCTGTCCCAATTTAGGTAGAGAGAAGGCCGCGATGCTGCGAACGACTCCCACAGCCCCGATAGCTGAGGATGATGAGGCTGAAAAAAGGATACGAGGGATTAAGGTGCGACCACGTCACAACCGGCGCTCGATCGAGCTCGATTTTTCTGCGGAGTTGCGTGTATGTGGTGTATAATGTTCGAGTGTGTGCGCGTGTACCACGTGCCGTCGATTTTTTCTTGGATTTTTCGTTGTTTCTTTCCGTTTTCTCAAGCCACTCTCTTAAGGTTTTCCGTGTGCGTGTGCGTGTGTGTTGCTCTGATCGTGTCACTATTCTTTGGACCTCTGTACTTCGAGCAGTATCTATTTTTCTATGATGCTAGATCTCACCGCCTTCACCGACTATTTATGTTAATCGCCTGTGCTGTATTAATGCTACCCGCTTTTTAGTAGTTCTGTGACGCTCTACTTATACAAAATTTTGCAGACCGGTGATTGGTTCTAGAAAAAGAATGGTTGGAACATTTAGTTATCGCTACAATGGAGTTTACAGTCACTGGAACGTATTCTGTTGTGTACTGCTCCAGTTATTTCATTTGCATGTACTTTGAACAGACCTGTACAATAACTTCCAACTATCATTTGCTTACAATCAATCACCGGTCTCAGGAGCTTCCCAAGTTAGTATTCGCCAATTCTGCATGACAGTAGACTAGAAACGCTTGAACGTTACTTGATTTTCGGCTTGCGTTGCGATTCGGAACCATTCGAACTTTATTACACATCTGAGTCATGTTTTTGGTGTCGAAGATTTTTTTCAGACATCTTGAGACATTCGTTGAACTATTCGACCATCGTTACGTATTCCTCCACCATCCCCTGCGAATGTCTTGTCACCCCTTATAGTGTTCGATCCCTTGGAATAGACGATAGAATCAATTCGAGATCACACAAATTTTGGAACGCCCTGTAGCTTTCACACGATTTTGCTGACGGTGAATTAATCGTTATTATTTTGAGCCCTTTGACGACACACCTGCATGGTAATTGTTCAACAATACAGATTTCCGTGAAGACGTTTCCTTTTGTGTATAGTAATTTTGTGTGAAGGATTTGCTAGACGTCTCGTGAGTCCCCCCAAACAGCTAATCTAATTTATTAACTAATTCGGTTGAAGCTCGTGTGCACGCTGAATATTTTCCGCGTTCTCTTCGCGGAAATTGATGTGGCGGGTTTGTTAAATTATGGCTGTGTTGCAGGACATCATACAGGAGCGCCTGATGGTTTTACAGCTGAGTCTGTCGAACTTGAAGGGAACCTACTTGCCACGAGATAGCATCGACTCCATGCTGTCTGCGCTCACGGTAAAATGATCATTCAGTTCTCAGCAGAACGTTGTCAATCTAGCGTTCGTTTAAACTAAACTTTAGATTCAATGGTTGCTTCCAAAGTTGGAGGAACTTTGATTTCTCGCTGTCCGATTTCACACAGTCCATCGTTCGAGTAGAAGAATGAAATGTCAATTACAGGCACTGTCGACGGAGCTGCGATCCTACGAGAAGGAAGCGAATCACCTGGAGGAACTGGTACACGAAATTCCAGCGGACAACGAGTCCCAGAGGCTGTTAGCTAATCTAGCGGAAGTTCAGAAGCGTATCGCCACCCTCCTGTCGCAGGCGGAAGAGGGACGAGCTACCCTCGAGGCTTCGCGCGGTCATCACGAACAACGCGGTCATGATATTCATGCTTATAAACAATTCTTGGACGAGACTGACGCTTGGTTGAAGGATATTGTCGCTGGCATGAGGGAACAGCCGCCGATTGCCACGAACAAGGTGCGTTGTTGTTTAAAGTACCAGCAAAATTCAGTATTTGTACAATTGGGTACAAGTTCTTGGAGAAATACTCTTATTCGGAGCTCGAATTAAATGCATAGTTAGTCAATGTAAAAATTAGAAGAGATACATGACAGTACACAAGGCATAGTAACAGTTAGAGGAGGTATAGTATGCGACACGGACTGGGATCTCGCAACAAGAGGGTTGCTTTCATCCCCAGTCGCTATATCACATATTTATAGCTTTCCCTATCGATTCTATCAGCTCGACCTTGATCGTTCAACTTTCCGGTGCACTCGAGAGTATTAATAGACTGATTCTGGCTGTCACTGTTTTAATACGATTTCTTGAATTCTTCTCGTTTCTCGTGTACTAAAAAAAGCAAGTCTAGCTTATCAAAATTAACGGAACGGCAGCTTCGTATTGCTACCGCATGATGTAATTAGAATCAGGTCCAAGTTTCCGGGGTATTTTCATTTCCATTTCCTGAAAACGGTTCCAATGTCGAAAACAATGGAAGGACCGGCCAGTTTTCGGTGTCCCGAGCCAATTCCCTGTCGCAAACTGTATCAACGGTCGTCTTTCAAGATCGATTAGCCTCGGGGCCGCATAGTTCATCCCGGCGCCGGCGCGATGTCACCGTAATCCTCGGTTTTAGAATACCGGCTTCGGGATTTATTTTTAATCAGCGATCACGGACAAGAAAGAGAGGGAGAGAGAGAGAGAGCGAGAGCGAGAGAGAGAGAGGGAGAGAGAGAGACATTGTAGGTGTCTGTGTGGACAGGCTTTGCAGGACGAGCTAAGCAGTCACGCTGCGCGTGTGTCGGAGCTTGAAACACTGCCAGAAATCAGCACGCTGGCAAAGGTCCTGAAGAATGCGCTGTTGGAGGTGATGTCGCGTCTGCAGCAACGGCAGCAGGTACCCAACAACGTTTTCCAATGCTCGGGGGCTTTCGCAAACTTCGCTGGTGTTCGCGCAACAATCTCGTGAAGTATTGCGACTGGTAGAGGGATAGTAAAACACGAAACATTGGGAACGAACAAACCGACACACAGACCGTCAAAGTATTCTTTCCAAAGATCGCGAGCCGTGCGAACAGGGACGTTCGTTGAGCTTGCTGCGACGACCAAAGACAACTTTCAGATACGACTGGCTCGACAAGAATTATTTTTTATTTATTCATTTCCGGACAGTTGATGTTAGAAATGTGACCGGCACAAAACGATTTCGTTCGTCAATTTTAAACGTTTCACTTCTATTTTATTTAATGTTTCGTTCAGCTACTACGTTTCGTTTTGAATTCAAAGTTTAAAACATGGCCGGCTCGAAACGATTCGAAATTATTAGTGTAAATGTTTGCTTTTGTTTGTCCATGCAGAAGAAAAGGAAGAATTTACAGTACAGCTAGCTCGGTAGAAGTAAGCATAATTTTGTAGGCGGAATAGTCTGTCCAGATTGTAGATTAAACAAAAGCTGGTTTGTACAAATCTCTATAGTAATTGTAGTATCAGAATTAGTTGAGTTTTCTTTGGCCAGCACCAGGAATCTAGTCGCTTCTAGTCATTCGTCAGTCGTGTCTAGTCTATCTAGTCATTTCGAGGTGAAAAAGACATAATTGTTCGAAGAACGACGAACGTTGCTCAGTATGTATACGAATGGATGATCTATATATACTGCACTGTACAATAAAAGGGAGCAGGGCGATCGTTAGAAGCATGTAATATTTTTTTGTTTCGCTGCTTAGACGTAGTAATTTATGTTCGTCACTATCTTTCATTTTGCACGATTATGTTATGGGTAATATAGATGGTTCAGGAACATGTTCACACCGCCATTCATTCGCACGTAGTCATCGCGTTAAGAGGCTTCTCACCACGCAGCATTATTATTACTATCATCGGACTGCGGATGCTTGATCCAAATCATTTGTGACAATTCACCAAAATTGGTAATCGATCGTACTACGATATAAGTAGTGTTATAATTAAAATCCACAGATTCTAATAGCGCAATCTATTTGATTGCACTATTTGAGCCTCGGTTCCACAACATAAAAAAGAATACTTATGTCAGTTCTATAAATTTTTAGTGTTACACAAACGCTTTGAGATTCGAGCAAAACACGCTTCCCGACTGCTGCGACCTACCACAAACTTCGATCAATTAAATATATTAATTTGATCATTAATCAGGCTGAGTGCCAAGAGGCTACAGGATTAATTAATGTTTAACACCAGAAATGGTCCAGCAGTCGGCTTATTAAGTTCGAGTCGAGGAAGCGGAGAAGGTTCATTAAGCTTTACTCGATTAAAATTTAATGAAGCCGAATGTCCTCCGCAGTCCGCGCACCCATCGCCATGTTCACTCTTCATCATCGCAGTTCTTTTTCTTATTTTTTTCTTTTTCTTTCGCATCGGGTCACACCTTGTATTATTTATAACACACTTTATGTTCCTCTAGCTTAAGGTAATGGATGTAATATATAAATATAGGCCACGGCATTTTGTCTAAGGAATGTTAATACATTGTTACTGTACTTTTTTTCATGCAATTAAAGTATTCTCATTAATCCCCACCTTACCACCCTTTATTTATCCCCCCAGTATCACCGTTACGTGCGAGTACTATGGTAACGAACATTAATACATCCGTGTATCCGTGTGTACATTCGCGCACGTGTGTGTATATACGTGTAAAGTAACGGAGCCGAGGTCAGTTTTCTATATGAGGAAAAAGACGTGATCGATAACACTGTGACCGTCATATTGACGACGCGTTCAATTTTCTTATCCCCTCCCGGTTCAGAATTTTATTAAATATTTTACCTTTTTGGCAGTCGACTGAACAATTCTGTTGCCCTTTTGCCAATCGACGCTCGCGATTGAAATTACGCAATCGATTACAAAAGTGTACATGCACGTGATTGAATCCAATGACGTAACGAAGACGACGATTTCGCACATAATAAATTAGAAACGTATGAAGTTCCGAAAATTATTATACCGTAAAAAAAAACTCGAGCCCATATTCTTCCGTGGCAGCCAGAACGTTTCTTTTCGAGCACGTATACGACCCACGTGATTAGGCGAAGCACAACCGTGTCCGAAATAGACGTATTAATGTAAAGTCGAGCGTCGGCATTCATTTAACGCTAAAAATACGACAGTGTTGCGCGGAGTGCTCTTGCCCGCGGATATTCTCGGTGTTCTTCTACCCCAGCCCGCGATCATGCTCGTCGAAATGATATTCTCTCTCTCGTCTCCGTTTCCCCATGGCCACCATGCAGCACCGTTCGCCGATATTCGCTCGGATATTTTCGGCTCACGTAACAGTCGGCCACGATGTGACAAAAACCAGTGATTAACGTTACTAGCCGCATCATTAACAACAGGGGACTATTAACCTGGTCTAGGGTCTGCTGCCCGAGGACGCTCATACGTCGCCTACCACACCATTGCTTTTTCTCGTATCATCATTAACACGGCCCTGTACGTCATTCACGCGGAAGACGGCCCTGTGTTAACAGAGTGAATAAAACGAAACTTACAGTAAATGGTAAATAAACGGTGCCGAGGACGGTGATTATAATAATCATCGAAAGGGTTTGCTTCTTTAAGTTGCATGCGATCATTCATTTTCTTCATGGTCCTTCATGGTGTCTCACGGAAATAAAATATTGCGTACCGTAGATGTTACTGTATATTGTGTACTGTAGTTTAAACATGCTTGTCTCTTTCGTTAATGTTCTGTAATTACCTATTGTCATCGGTAGGAGTTACGATTGAGGCAAAATTTTGTTTACTTAGAAAGTACGGAAAAGTCTGATCACTCGGTGAATGTAGCCTTCGCTATCGAAGCTCTGTTAATGAAAACGAAGGACAGGAATAACTTCCATTCACGTGTGAGGCAATCGAGAATGATGCGCGAAGTGCGAGTGTGTACAGGATGTTTAAAATTCTGCGAGTATATTTTTGGAGGATGATAGAACACAGAAAGAATTAGAGAAATTGTGTAAAACACACGTAGCTAAAAGTCCTAGCTAAATTGTTTCAATATTTCCTGAAGACGGTACGTAGCACTTAGTCGAACGAAATGACAAAAACGAGCATCCGCACAATCAATTCCAATGCACTCGGTCACGCGACGATCAAACGATTAGACCCCCAAGCCCGCGAGAACTTGAAGAATCCCTTCGGCCGCGTAACAGGCAGGATCAGAAACAGGTGCGTTCCCATTTTCCAGGAGCTCTGCGACGAGGAGGCGCAGGCGGACGAGACATCCGAGAAAGATGACGCCACCCTCGACCAGGCGCCCTCTCTGCACTCATCCCTGGAGACGAGCATGCCATCGCTCGCGGACGTCTCCCTGCAAACAGGCCAGAGCCTGTTGGCCAACGACATCGTGGAGAAGCCTCAACAATTGACCAAACAGACCTCCACAAACCAGGAAGCCGTGTGTCACTCTTTGACAACGCAAACCATGGACACCGAAAACCCTCAAACTCAAGAAACAATAAAGATCCTGAAGAAAACAGACGGTGACCATGACGTGATCGAAATAGCAACAAAGAATTTACCCTCTGCCCAAGAAGTCGTCCAGGAAGGATCAGCTGCCGCTTTGCCGGAAGACATCGTGGTGGACATGAAATACCAGGACCCCAAAAACACTGAGACCACAACCAGCGAGTTGAACATCGTCCACGCAGCTCCTCAGTCCTTCGAAACGGTTTTAGTAGAGCCTGATGATGTGACAACGGAGATAGTGGTCGACGAAGACGGCTCCAAGAGGATTATCGTGAGGAAACTGAGAAAGACGACGGTGACCAGTAGACAAACCACTCAACAACATCTGTCCACAACGTCTACAGCGATCGGAGACGTTCCTTCTGTTGTTCAAGCGTTCTCAGACGCTACCCTGAGGGATCAACAGGTGACGGTGACAACGACCAAACCCGACGGCACCGTAGAAACGACCACGAGACAGATCTACGGAGGCAGAGTCGCTACAGGAACACCTTTCGACAACGTGAACGTTGAAGAGTACGAGTCAGCGCCGAGGTACACGCACACGGTCACTCAAGGTAGCATCAAGGACGTCGCCCCTCTGCCTCTGGAAGAGGGGATCGTGCTGCAGGGTGGAGAACTGCAGGCAACGACGTCCAGCGTGCACGCAGTGGTGCAGCAGGTGACTAGGAGAGTTGTCAGGAAGACTAGAAGGATCATCCGTAAAGTAACAATCATCGATGGGAAGGAGACGGCCACCGAGGAGGTGATAGAAGAACCCGAGGAAGTGGAGATCGACGAGAAGAGTATTCCTCACATCAGCATCAACGTGGTGAAGCAGGAAGAGCATAGAAAGTTGGACTCTGATGGACAACCGGTGGAAGAGAAGCTTTTCGGTGAAGACGCGAAGAGCAAAGAGGACGATGCACTGCAGGGACCGTTCTTCGGAGCATTTGCTAAAGACATACCACCTACGGACTACATGGCACCTAGGAAGGAGACCTTGTTGGACGTTACGAAGGGAGGTGTGATCATTGAAGAGGTTGTCTCCGACGTCGAGGTACCCAAGGAGGATGCGAGTCCGGAGCCTGTAGATGATGATTCGTTAGGACAAGCGTCGAGTCTTCGGGAGTCGTCGATGAAGGAAGAAGAGGAGGACGGAGGAACGAAATTGCGGAAGATAGTGGACAAGTACGAGCACGAGCAGTTCACAACCGAGGTAAAGGATAAGAGACGACTGGTCGACAGTCGGGCGTTCATCGATGCTGAAGTGTCCGCTTTGCAGAGCCCGGTGCTAGAGGTGAAAGTGCGCGAGACGCTGGAGGAATCGGTCGCCACACCAATCGATTCCGTCGTCTCGGACACGCCGACCGTCACGAAGGCGACTTGTAAGTCTGTCGATGCACCTGTACGCAGCGAGACACGTGGTATCGAGGTAGATGGTCACACGGTAGATGTAGAAAAGCACCATGACACCCCTGGCACCGTAGATACTGGCGCCGTAGATAAGCCACCGGTCGGAGGACAGCCCTCGAGGGGAGAGACCGTACAGACCGTTCAAATTTCAGGAGGGAAAGCCGAAGAGAAGCGAGTCGCCCGTGAAGAACACGCCGAAGAAGCGTTCGTCGAGGAAAGGAAGTTGGTCGCGTTGCCTACCGACAAACAGCAGCTGGTCAAGGCCTCGTTCGACCCTGAATTCGAGTACGCTTGCGTCGACGAAGCCCTGAAGCCGGAATACAAGCCGATCTTCCACAAGGTCGAAATCTCTTTGGCAGTGAAGAAGGAGGGCGAAGAAGTTCAGCCTACGGTGTCCGTCAAGAGCCAGGCCGAGCCGATCGGGCCTCCTTTCCGCATGGTGAAAGAGGACGTTGACATCCGTCTACCGGCTGACAAAGACGTCATGGTTATCCACGACAAGATCGTTCAAACGTCGCCAATCTGGTTCCAGCAAATCGACACCGTGGACAAAGCCATCGTCACTTCGGAACCGGAAGTTGCGTCTTCGGATAAGTCTATCGTCACGTCTGAGAAGGATGTCCAGCCTGGAACTTCGGAAGTGGATCACGAAGAAGAAGACACCAAGTCGAGTTCAATGATTTCCAACATCGCCGAGTCAGTGGAAATTCATGTGCCACTGTCGGACTCGTCGAAGCAAAGCACCGAGACGCCACAACCGGATGTAGGAGAGATGATCGCGGAGGATCTGTCTTCGACCATGAAGGACGAGACGTCGAAGGGCGAGGATGGCTATCAGGCTGACGATAGGACGCTGATGTCGACGACCACGCCAGAAAAGGAGGGCATGACGAAGAAGAAGAAAATGAAGAAGAGGAAAGATCGAATCAGGGGAAGCAAAGATGAAGAGCATTCGGAGTTCCCGAAGAGTACTGCCGAGGACTCTGATTACAGCGACGATGTAGCACCGGCGGAGTCTGAGGATGCCAAGGCGACGAAGAAGAAAAAGAAGAAAAAGAAGAGAGGCTCGTCCGTGGAGGTTCCTCGGGTCCAGTCGAACGAGGCAGACACTCAGACAGCTGTCAGAGAGTTTGTCTCGACCGCTACGTCACCGAAGCAGGAACAGGTTGCCGAGGTTCATGTGCAGACCTCTCCTCAGCCTGCGGAGCATGCTCCTAGGGTGGAGAAAGTTCATGAACAAGTGCAAATTTCGCCTGAACAAACTACACCCGAAGTGAGGAACGTTGATGGAGAGATGCAAACTTCCCCTCAGCCCACGGAAGAAATTACAGAGTCTAAAATCCAAGAGGTGCAAACCTCCCCCGAACCCATAACGCCTAAAGTTACAAACGTTGACGGAGAGATGCAAACTTCTCCTCAGCTGATGACAGAGATTACTGAATCCAAAATCCAAGAAGTGCAAACCTCTCCTGAACCTACGATCCCTGAAGTGAGGAACGTTGACGAAGGGATGCAAACTTCTCCTCAGCTCGTGGAAGAAATTCCAGAATCGAAAATCCAAGAGGTGCAAACTTCACCCAAGCCTACCACACCTGAGATTGAAAACGTTGATGAAGAGATGCAAACTTCTCTAGTAGAGGCTCCAGCATCCAAGATCCAAGAAGTGCAAACATCCCCTCAACCCCCGATACTAAAGGTGGAGGACGTTGATCAGGAAGTGCAGACTTCCAAAATTCCTGAAGAATCCAAGGAAACACAGGTGCCGAGAATCGAGGAAACCCACGAAGAGGTGCAGACGTCTCCTCCGACGGTGACCCAGATAGAAGACGTCGACGAGGAGGTCCAAACTGCTAGAGTCCCTGAGGACTCGAAGGGAACGCAGGTACCGAAGATAGAGGAGGTTCACGAGCAAGTTCAAACGTCTCCTCTGGTTGCTGATTCGAAGGAGACGCAGGTGCCGAAGGTAGAGGAGGCTCACGCAGAGATGCAGACGTCTCCTATGAAAGTGGAGGAGGTCCACGAAGAAGTGCAGACTTCTCTCACAGGCCCTGAGGAGTCGAAGGAAACGCAAGTGCCGAGAAAGGAGGAAGTCAATATCGAGATCCAGACGTCGCCGTTGCCTGCGATGGACTTCAGCACTCAGACTCTGAGCCCCGAAAGAAGTTTTCAGCATACCGAGATGCAGACTTCGCCGCTTCCTGCGTTGGACTTTGCGGTCCAAGCTGAGACCCCGAAAATTGAAGAGACGAGTACTCAGACGTCTCAGACACAAGTCGAGGAGTACGCTGTGCAGACCAGTCCCGTCGAGGAGCCACCTGCTGAAACGGAGGAAACCCAAGTTCAGACTATGCAGACAGAAATGGTATCGATCGAGGCGCAGACATCGCCCACGTCTCAGCCAGCTGAAATAGAGACTCAGACCATCGAGAAGGCTCTAACAACAACTGGACAGCAGACGACACCACCTCCAGTTGAGGAAAAGGCTCTAACTGGCGTCGCTGTTCAGACTGTCGCAGCTGAAGAGACCATCGAGACTGAGTCTCAGACTAGCAAGCCTACAAGTCCAGAAAAAACAACATTGGACTTTACCATTCAAGCAGACTTGATGGAACAACCATCGGTCGTGGTGATGGAGACTCAGACGACCCCTGAGGAGAGTCCCAGGCAAGCTGAGACCCAGGAAACGGAGTCTCAGACCGTCGAACCTGCGAGTCCAGAGATAACAACGCTGGATTTCAACATTCAAGCGGATATGGTACCACCGGTAGATGTTATGCAAACACAGACAACTCCTGAGGAGAGTCCCAGACGGGCTGAGACCCAGGAAACTGAGTCTCAGACCATGAAGTCTGCCAGTCCAGAGAAAACCACGCTGGATTTCAATATTCAAGCGGATTTGGCACCATCGGTGGACGTTATCGAAACGCAGACTACCCCCGAAGAGAGTCCCAGACGGGCTGAGACCCAGGAAACTGAGTCCCAGACGGCCCCACCCAAACCTACCGAGGAAACGACGATGCAGACCAGTCCGGTGAGCACTTCACCCATTGAAATCGACGTCTGCGAGCTCTCAGCGCAGACCAGTCTAGAGGAGGCTAAACAGACGATGGAGGAGCAGTCTCAGACCAGCTCGCCCGGTCGGATAGAGACCTTAGACAGCTCGGTGCAGATCAAGAGCGAGGAATTGGTGCCTCGAGTCGAGGAGAGCGTGCAGATCGTTCCTGAGACTTGCGAGGGCGGTGTGCAGACTCCCGACGAGAGGAAGGAGCTGGTCTCGGTCTCTCAGCAGACTCAGCCTGTCGCTGGGATGCGAGAGAAAGTGGCTGCATCGACGGACGTGGTTGACGCGTCGATTCAGATCACGCCTGCAAAGTATACTGAAATTCCAGTAGCACCTGATGTACAAGTACAAGAAATTAAAAACGATGTCGAGGAAACTTTGACGCCCGGATTTGTCGAAGTTGTTGAGAAGCTGGAGAAACAGGCACCTGAGTCATTCGAGATACACCTGCAGGCGACCATAGAGCTGTCAGACACCACTGATAGCACTAGCAAGCTGACGGACACTTCGCTGGACACTACCATCACGGAGGATCCTCTTGGCACGGCTAAAGACGACAACAATGCCGCGAAGAGGCAGAAGAGGAAGAGAAGGCACAAGACGATCGAGGTCTCGTCGACGGTTGACAAAGACCTTGGCTCCATCTTCGGACAGCCAACGGAGTCTCCTGATGTCTCTTTGAAGCTGTCCTACTCTGATGTTGCTAGGAAGAACGCTAAGGAGAGGTCTCCTGTGGGAGACAGTCGCTTGGAGAAACTGTCCGACCAGCCTGATGTCAGAGAGACGAAGTGGAGCCCTAAAGAGATGTCAGAGAAACCAGAAGAAGAAGTACCGAGTGGTTTGAGCGGTATTGCAGCAGAACCGGTGGCAGTTAAGAAGTCTCAGGAAATTCTGAGCGCTACGATAGAACCGCCAATGAAGACGGATGAGCTGTTAGTCGTTGGCATGTCACCCGAGCCAATGGACACTACCGAAGAGCCTTTCTCACCCGTGGAGACCGTTCTCAAGGAGGAAGCGCGACCCAAGATCAAGACCTACGCGGACATCATCAGCGAATCCTTGAAGAAACCGGTAGAACAAGTCACCTGGGAGGCGTCTCAGCCTTCTGTGACTCCAAAAGGAGCCAGTTCCAAGGCGTTCCTCCTACACGAGACTCTAGAGGCATCCTACGAGCCTCCGCATCAACTCACTCCGAGCAGTCAGACCACCAAAGCGATCTCTGATAGGGTGCAAAGTCTGAAAAATGCTAAACAACCGAGTCATCTAGGAAACATCTTGCGCATTGCTCATCTGGATAAGGTGGCTAATGAGAGGCTAGCCGAGGAACGTGCCGCTGACATCAGAAAGGAACTGTCTCATCTCAGAGACGCTGCTCAGGAGAAGGACTCCGTGGCCGTCGAGGAAACCCTGGTGGTCATCGTTGAAACGATTTCTACCTGGCTGGAGACGATTGAGTACAGGGTCTTCCTGAGCAAGGAGTGCCCCAGCGGACCCTCTCACGATGATAAGACTTACGTGGAGTTGAAAGATGAAGTGGAGAACGTGGAGGAGAATATTCAGGAGTTGAACCATGTGTGGAGACAGGTGGAGACCAATTATCCTGGAGAAGATCGTGCCAACTTGCAGGACTGTCTCGACGCGCTGATGCACCAGGTGAGGATGATCGAGGATGCGACCACCGATGGCGAGAAGTTCATTACCGGGGAGCTGGCCAGGTGGGACGAGTTCGTAAGAGGAGTAAGCAACATGTACAGGTGAGAATTTGATAATTGATAGCAGTTGTTAGTACTGCCCAGTAATTATAGAAACCAAGTAAGTTGAAATTTAATTACCTTCACAGATTAGTGGAAGAGCAACGTGCCCAGCTGAACCAACTAATCGAGTTCGAGGCGTCCACAATGTGGAAACTGCAGGAGCTAGAAAAATTGGAGAACATGAACCGTTGCCACATGTGGAAGACAGCGGACCTCCTAACAGCCTCTCACGATCTACTACGAAATTATCCTGGCAAACACATACCTGAAGAGACCTACGCAGCTCACGAGCTGACCAAGGTGATCGAGCATGGTATAGCCATCGAACGAGAACGTCTTCTTCAACTACTGGCCCTTGCCGAAGAATACGAGCAGACTCTCAGAGAGTTCGCTCAGATTACCGAGATCGCAGAGGATTTATTAGAGAGTCCCATTTCGGTGATGAGTCTGGAACACCTTCAGGAGGAGATGCAGAAGCACAGGAAGTTCTTCGTGAATTTGAATCACTGTCGAGCGATCCTAGAGTCACTGGAGGGCAACCTGGATCCCGAAACTAGAACCAAGTTCTCGGATCTTCATGAAGAGCTGCATGGAAGAGCTACGGCCTTGTTGGATCAGGCAGCGTCTAGAGCGCAGCAGATGGCTTTGGCTGCTTCCAGATGGATATTGCTTGAACAGGGTGTTAAAGAGGAACGAGGATGGTTGCAAGTGGCTCATCAGAGAGTCCCTGACCTGCAGACGGTGACATCGACCGATTACGATCAGTACATCTCCCTTTATCAAGTGAGTGTTCGATTAGATCTTTGCGCTCTTTCTGTTCACGCTGGACAGCAAATGTTTGTGCTACTGTAACCCGAATACTATTAATGTTTCTATCTTGATAAAATGCATGTCTGCATATTTTCAGAAAAGTACAGATATGCATGCTTACGTAACAGGATCAAGTGTCAGTTTCGCGGATGTCATATGTCATTAATAGTAGAGATGTAATACCAACACTTTTTTCAGTCCCTGGTGACAGACGTAGCAACGCATCATGCAAGAATTATTCGACTGCTGAACGTTGCTCGCAGTCTACAGGAGCTGATCAGCATCGAGGATCCCGAGGATCGTTACGGTGAAGCTTTGGAAGTGATCGTTAAGCTGCAGGACAACGTGGAGTCCTCTTTGAGAAGATTGTTAACATTCAGAGAGAGTTGGTACAATCAGGAGGCGTTGATGAACCGTGTGGAGACCTGGATGACCACGGTCGAGAGGGAATTGGAGACTATTCGCGATCCTTCCGGTGGCCATATTCGCCAATTCTGGGTGAGAATATCATTCAAAAAATTCACACAACCAAAATACTTTTCCATATTCTCTTCGCATTCACATCGTACGCTTTTCTAATCCCAGGAGCTGAAAGCACAGTACGAAGTGCACAACAACATTAGGGAGGAGGCAAACACCAGCTTCGAACAAGCCCTCAGGATCATCCCCCTGTCGGACGAGATGCTGCAAAGACAGTTCCACGGCGAGATCCAGGATCGCTGGAACGACGTGTCTCATCAGATCCGGCAGATCCAAGAGGAAGTGACAAGAGACCTCTCGTCGGAAGAGATCTCATCAGCCGACAAGTTGAAGCTGCTCGAGCGAGAGTTGCACGAGCTTCGACTAACAATCGACGGTTTCCACGGGGTCCTGAAGACGGAGGAAGAACTGGATCTGTACATAGAGCGTCTGACAGTCCTGTTCAATAGGATCTCGTTGATCCAGGACGAACTGGGTCGCCTGGGTCTATTGACGATCGCCGAGAGCGAGAAGGTCAGTCTTCTGTTGCCGTCTGCTCGCCAGATCGAGTCGCAGATCAGCGAGGAATTAGATGCCGCGCAATTGCTCCGGGAAAGGCTTCAGGCGATCCAGAGGGGCTTCAGCCGGGTCAGGAAAGCCCATCAACGACACTCAACCATATTAGACCAGTGCGAAGGCAGCGAGAGACAAGGCAGCGACGTGGTCGCGGCGGCAGTCGATCGCTGTCAATCGGTCGCGGACGAATTAAGCATCTTGTGGCAGGACATCATGGGTCTCAGACAGATGCTGCACACTCTGCCAACAGTTATGAGAGTCTCAGTATCCCCTGTTAGCGTGGAACGAGACATCTCCAACCTACAGGACACTCATACTAATTTGGAGTTGAGGTGCTCTCGATTGCTTACTTTGCTGAAGAACAGGCTTGTTTTGTGGAGGAGATTCGAAAGGCAGTTGGAAATGGTCCAGCAGAGTGTTCAGGAAGCTGACTATATGATGGAGCTCCTCTCTGTGCAGGGGTCCGTCGACTACGACAGGCTGCTCAAGGCTACCGAACGTCTCGAGGTAAGTTTCAAGGATTTATTGTTGCTAGGTGTAGTTTGATGATGCTTGAGGAGAGGACTGGGCTTTATTTATTGTTTCGTTTTTTGAGGAAGTACCGCTTAGACCTTGGTGCGATCTCAAGGTCTCTGTCGCCTTGATGGGAACCCCTCTGTGCCCTCCTGTTTTTAGAATTGACTCCGTATTCGAGAGAAGTTGAGAAAAGTGTT
Source organism: Halictus ligatus (assembly GCA_028454255.1). Lineage (NCBI taxonomy): Eukaryota > Metazoa > Arthropoda > Insecta > Hymenoptera > Halictidae > Halictus > Halictus ligatus. Next base: position 361,557 of record CM052145.1, on the reverse strand, counting down.
GTTATCGGTATAGAAATTCCTTCTTCAGGCTGAATTTTGTTGCTTGATTAAAGTCTGTAGGAGGTCTTCCGTCAATTCAAGTTAATTGGCTGTTCGACTGAAAATTCCGTCTAGAAGAATGGACTTGGGTATTGTCTGTCATTCTCCGAGCTTATCGGATCAGAAAGAACCCGGCCGCACGACACCGAAACAAACGCGAATTCCACTGTGAGTACAGCTCGACGTGGACGGCTAATTATCTCGTAATGCAAAGTTCGTGAAAAGGAGAATCGACCCGGCAACGCGCGACAAAATGATTCGAAATTCCCGAGATCTGCGGCACGAACCACTTCCATCGAGCATTCCTCGAGCCGTTGACAGAGCCCGGAATGCGTTAAAACTTTTAGAAGTTCGAATAACTAGAGCTCGGGGGTGGTATCGAGCGACCTGCATTCCCGCAGAACCACGCTTTTCAATCGTTCCCGAGAACCTTTTTCTATCCGAACGCAACGAAAGAAACGGTGAATTCGAACAATTCGTGAAACAACGGAGGAAAACGGACGGAACAATTGCAAAATTTGTCGAGATCGGGGGGGAAAAGATTGACGATTCGGGGAGCGGAGGATTTCGGGCCAGAACTGCACCGGGGGATCGACGGATCGATCGCAAGGGGACCGGAAGACGCGCTTCCCAACGCGGTAACCTTCGCCACGTGCGAGAGGAGCGCGACTATGCGACGCGTGCGCGTTTCTGCTTTCGAAACGGTGTTATCGTAACTCGGCTATCAGTGGCACGAGTCCCGTCGTCGCGTTAACATCAGCCGCGCGCGCGCGCGTTCAAACGCGGACAGTCGAATAAACGCGCGTGTGCGAACTCGTATTCCATCGTTTTCTTATTTTCCCTCTTTTTTCTTCTCTCTCCCTCTCTCTCTCTCTCTGTCTTTGATCCGATTCGCGGTGACGGTGTTGATTGACAAGTGATGGAAGACGAGAGATTCGATGGACGATCGAGAGGGATCATGATATGAAGAATGAGGAACTGCGGACAAGCGATCTACGCCAGTTCGCGGAGAGCCGAGCACGTTTGCGCTCGGCACACCGGATCGTCTGTCCGGAAGTAAGCTGACTATTTTGGCAGCGAGACTGTCAATTTTATACTCTAGGTCGCGATTAGGGTCCGGGAATGGTTACGCTAGAATGCGCGTAACACCTTCTCTCCATTGATCAGTTTGTAAATTTGAGGATGCTTTCTTTTTCGAATGAGACGCCTGGAAAAATGTATCACACCAAGTGGTATCGCATCGAACGCTCGGTTTCCCTTGAAACGATTAGCTGAATTATTGAAAGGTAGAACATAGATAGAATCAGAGTTTGCCTGACAATGCAGTCGAGCGATTCTTGTTTCTTCTTTCTGCGGTAAAAATAGAAAGAAATTATTTCCTCCTGACAATCGTGTCTCATAGGTCATAGCGTGTTGTGTACAGAAATCAAACAAAGAATATGTCTACACAAAACATAGAAAAACAGCTGTTTTGATATGACCATTAGATACAGCTGTTCTGCAGACGCCTGGGGCAGTGTCGATGACTCGTTTCTGTAAATATTGAACGATTATCGATGGCTGTGTCTGCTTATACATTAATATCAGTGGAACTGCGAAAAAATAGCTCTTTCAGCAATCTTTTCCGTTAAGGATAGTTAGTTTAATCACTGCAAAAAAGAGTAATGCACACTTTGATCCAGGATCAGAGTGCTTAAAAACAAGTTTCCTATACTCGACGATTACTAGAAGAGTGAAACCACAAGCCGCAGTAATTATAGTAATCGGCAACAGGTTGGTCGAAATAAATCGACCTTGAACAACGACAGATACGAAGGCTTCGCCCGTAATAATTCGTCATTCGCATTTCGCAAGAACGGAGGCTCTCCGGTTTCGTAAAATTTCTCAATTTCACGTGATGATCCGGTAGAAGAACCGTGCAAACCTTGAAATCCCGATTGCGATAAGAAATTGGCGTATCCAACCAGCAGATGATGGCAATCGACTTGATCGTTTCTAATTAGCTCGGTCATAGACGATACTTGTTCCGTAAAATGTTATCTTAATTCTAGCCGTAGCCAAGTGACCTCATCTTTGCAAACTGCGACTGAAATTCAACTCGCGAATAAATGAAATTACACAACATTTCCTCCCGCAAGAGTTTCAATCCTTTTTCTGTGAACTTAGCTAAAGAAAAAGGTAATACGTTTGCACGTCACGTTTTAGATACCGAATAAATTGCAAGGCATGCGGGTCGTTGCACCGGCTTATTAGACGTAATATTACGTCACCGTCTGCGGACGTGTCAAAGATCTAACGAAGCGTGCGTTAGCGTACCTCCACGCTAAAAATTGCAGAAGAAAAAACAGCAGATGTGTTATTTAAATTAGGTTAATGATAGAAGGTGTATCGTGCAAACGTACCGACAGTTACATTTCCGCGAGACTGAAATTTCAATCGCGTATTTGCATCGAAACGGAAAAACGCCGGGCGAGCGTCACTCGGCTAATCCTCTTTGATATAATTACGCGGATGACACAAACGACCGAACTGTCTGCTGCTATGACGCAGAAATACGGTATGTAAACTATGCCACGTGGAAAACCACCGGCTTACCTATTCCGGACGCAGAAGTGTTTACGATGCCCTTTCATAGCGAATTCGTTTCCGATTACGTTCCGTCCGCCGAAATTTCCAGTCGCGAATTTAGACGCGTCGATGACGCGCCTAACCGCCCATTTTGATGGTCGTCTTTACGAGCCTTCGAGCAGTTAACGTCGATCCGATTCGCGCTCGATGCTGTCGTAAAAAAAGAAAGAAAACAAAACCGCGTATCGTATCGCAAGTTATTTTCGCAAAAATTAGTCTCGTCCGACGCTGTTACGCTCTAATCTTTCCATTGAATCGCGTGGAGACTGAAATTGAGTTACGAGAACGCTTTTACTTATTGCCGTGGCGGGATTGGTCACGCGAATTTCGATTTTCGCGGAGACTTCCAGCGAGAATCGCAGAGCACTCTGCTTAGACGATTAGGGGACTTAATTAGTCCACGGCAATTGATAAGAAATGAATGTCTACGCAGCTACTGCGCGTCGTGCAATTACTGCAGACGCGTAGTTTAGTTACCAGTTGAATTTTTCCGACTATGATAACAATTTATTTGCGGACCAGAGCGGAAGCTTCCGACCAGCCGCAACTTCCTGTCCCGTTGCTTATCGCAATTCCGCGATCACCGTGTCCCAAGGCCCGGTGCATTCGGCGACTTCCGGTCTGCAAAAATCGAACGATCGCCTCCGATCGATCCGAAGAACGCTGCGTCAGCCTCGCCTTGGAATAGACACAGTTAGACCTCTGTTATCCGAATGAATAACGGGAGATCGCTTCCTGAATCCTGTGAATTCTCTGTTCGTTGTTCACAAGCCAGCGAACACAAATTCAATCTGGATTTAATAAATATCAATACGTTCCTCTTATCGGCGTTGTCCATCTGGCTAATTAGCGATGATCAAGTGAAAATTAATGTACCGAGCGTCGACTCAGAAATTGAATAAAAATCGGAGTTTTCACGATCCTGCGATCGCAATGGATTCCTTGGATCGCGAAATTTAAGCGAATCGAGGCAAGCTGAAGTCAGGACAGAGAATTAGCATGAAAATGTATATGGAGCGTTCCGAGGAGAAACAGTTGGCTAACAGTTTGAACTGGCAACTTCCGTGAGCGGATTGAATATTCAACGGGAACGGTGTGAGAATCGTCGGAACACAGGGAACGCGTTTTCAAAGTTTGCGTAGGTCTGAGCGGGCGCGGGAATTCGGTGGCTGGCTAGAAACGTGTGCTCACGATTCGATTTCCGCTTACGGTTTCGGTGGAAAATTCTCCTCTCGGCCAGGTGAACGAACTCGAGTACACGAAGGCACAGAATTAGTCCAACAACCGTGCTCTGACCGAATTCGAGGCGGCCGCGAGAGCCTCGAAACGTGCTGGTCTCGTGACTCAAAATTATTTATAGTTCGTATTTAAGGAAAACCGGCGTGTGCATTCTTTGGGCAACGTGACCGGCCGACGCTCGCCGCATAGAGACGGAATCCGATTCGCACAGATATCGGACGATCGTGCGAATATCGGACCGGGATCTCGCATTCTTCGGATGATGGCGTGCCCGACTATTTTTCGCCAACGTTTCTGGAACGCGAGTCGGCTCTTCCGGAATTTCGTAACAGGTGAAAATTCCGCTCGAACACGCGCGATCGGCGACTCGAACTAACCGAGGTGTCAGGCTCGTCGTAAAAATCCTTCCAGCCTGTTCTCGCACGAATTTTCGAGAATTTTTATCGGAGAAACTATTCGATCCTTTTAGAAAGCTTCCCAAATGTCGTTAGAGAGCCTGATTTCCATCTGTTTGCCATGCAAACATCGGTTCAATAACGGAACACGTCAACGCTAGCATTCTTGCTCAAGAATCGTTCCCGGTAGGTCCGTCGGGTTAAAGGCTGGCATGATCTTAATTATCTCGGATGCTATCGAGTAAATACAACGACGATACCATTGCCCTATCTCCGATAGCACTATCTCTGCCCATCCACAATTTCTTCTATTTCAATTGCCAGACGATCGCGAAAGAACCGGCGAAACGCCGTGTATCGATGCGAAATATCATCGACGATGCGTCACAGATAATTTTAATCGTTAGCAATAACCGTGAAACGCGGGCAGGCTGCAGTTTCCCTCGGTAGAATGTTTGTTCTGCGTTGAACGCGATGAAATCATGACCTCGAATCGCAAATCAGCGAATTTCAAACAGCATTATGCATACAATACGTGCAACAGGCGGATCGCCTATCGGGACAGGAGAACGTCGGGCTTGAAAGAAAACGACGAGTAAATAATTAACCGTGGACTAAATCAATTAATGTTCCATTGAACCGCGGAGCTCGATGGAAGATGCGCACGCGAAGCTGTTCTTTGATCTGCACGCGGATAGATAGACTGATCAAGTGAACTTGATTGAATCCACTTAATTGCTCGAAATATTGGAGTTGATGGGACGAAGAAACGTGTTCCTAATTTAGGAGACCCTCTCCTTCAAGCATCATTCTACCCACAGAAATAATTTAATGGAGTTACGACATTTTTCACTGACCTAATATAATTTTCTCCCGAAAGGGAAACGTTGATCTTCGCATGACAGCGTGTCGAGCTAGAATCTCGGAACGGAAACGGCCGAGATAGTGGCAGATTAGTGTGCGAGAGTGCGTTTACAGAAGTTTACAAGAAAACACGTGTTTTTATGTTGGTTTCAGGGCCTCAGCGGTGATTTGGGAGCGCGAGAAGTTCTCATTGGCGAATTGCGAGAGGCTGCCGAACCTCTGCGGGAGGATTGCGCTGCAGAGGTCCGCGAGAAGGTCGAGGCGGCGGTAAATGAGGCCGTACAGGCCTGGGAGGACACCAGGGCCGAATTAGATGCCCTTTGCACCAAGTACCAGCACGCCTGCAGATTGTGGCAACAGTACAAAGACTCGAGCGCTGCGGTGAAGGCCTGGGTGGACACGCAGATGGACAGCGTCGCCAACCTGCCACCTGAAGAGGCCGTCAAACACATCAAGGTACGGCCAACCACCTCTTCTTTTCAATACGCACACCTGACTTAACCCCATCAATCCTTTGCCAAGCGATTTGCACTGTTATTTCTTGAAATTACAATCGTACGATTTTCTGGTTTTACGGGTTTACATGAGTAAGGGATTATCTGATATCGCGAGCCCTAAAACTCTACTGTGTCTGAGCGGTTAATTGTCCCTGCAGACGTGACTCATCGGCGCGCGTCGGTAATTGAATTATGCCTAATGTAGGAAACAAATGTGTTGAGCCAACATAGTGAATCAACCGAGTGTTTTGTAATGTCCGAGTAAACGAATGAATATTGGACCCTGAATAAACGTTCTTTCGGCAAACTCGCTTAAGTGTTTTCCACTTAAACATTGCCAGTTTTAAGCACTCTAAAGTTGTTTAAGGTTTCTAATTGTCTGCTTTCCATGCTCGTACAATTTTCGAAACTCTAAATTAAGAAAATGTTGACCGCTGTTCTTATCGTTGGTTAAGCATCGATGACATAACACTCATTATCAGAATGTGGTAATGCTTGTACATATTACCGAACAAGCTCTCTGCCACGATTAGACAAGCGGTGCATCTGGCACCTGAGATTTATCAGCCGAAAAAGCCTTTCGACAGTGGCAATTGACACTTGAATTAGAGAAAGAGAGAGAGAAGATGTACTCAGATATTCGTATCCTTTCCATAAACTAGAATTAGCTAATTGCCTTACATAATCGGCCTCGATATACTATCGATCTTCATTCGAACTTCAAACTACAAACATCAAACTTGAACAACCCTCATTAGGCTCGAAGAAACTCGAAGACATTCGTTCTACTACCCCCGTTTACGGCACGGTAATTATTAAATCACTGCATTGCGGTGTGAACGGGCTGTTAACCTAATGGTGAACTAATTATTTTTCATGAAAAATCTGCTCCTCGAAACTATTCATCAAAAACCACCTACTGTGGCTCCCAATAAATGAAGAGGTACGATACTTCTCGTTCCACGCCTTCCGCAAGACTAAAAGCTATCTTCAAAAAATGAGGACTAAAGAACATGATAGCCACACCCACCACACCCTAGACCCTTCCTCAATATCTTCAGACCGCTATTCCTATCCGAAAAGTATAAAAAGAGAGGCAACATCTCGATCACATCCCCAAAAAACTATCGTTGAACAAATCTCGCTACAATCCCCTCTAAAACACGAAGCGTACGAAACAACAGGATTACAGCAGCACCCGCGCCACACCCCTTTGACTCACTTTCCCCGCACAAAAAGCCATAAAAAGGGGTCTGGCTATCTCTGGCTCGCAGCCACTCCGAAAAACTGCAACAGTATATCTCGCGAGACCCTTGCGTGGCCGGTTGATCCTTTGAATGAAGGTTTTGCCGGGGGGTTGGTGTCATTGTCCCCACCCTGTCTGCAGCGCAGCAGGACGTCGACTGGGCGATTCACCCTACGCAAGTGCGCCGAAACGTGACTCTGCGAGGGTAGGTCGTTGGGATATGGGACATGAGAGTTGCTCCCCACTTTCAGGTCGTCTGCGCATCGATCCCCGGAGGACGCCAGTCTGGTCCAGAGCGTCGGGACGCTTGTTTCTATCCGTCGCGACGAACTCCCCCCCGGTTATACACTCCGCGTCTACTCCCGTCGTCCACGGAACGCGTGTTATCATGCCTGGGAGAGACCTTTGATCCGCGAACGAGACCGATTTAGCAACAGCCTAACCGTGATTATGCGGCCGTTCGTGTCGCCGGGTGCCGCCACGAGTCCCCGTGGTTTCCGGTCGATCGAGAATTCGAAGCATGTGCTGCGCGTCTTCGGGCCGACACGTGTCCGCTACGAAACCGCCTCGCGGAACCGCTGTGAAAAATAGGAACGATGAACGGTGACCTAAATTGAGAGTCATGTGCACGCCCGAGGAGATAAAGGTACGATCCAGAGATCCCACCGGTGGTATCGATCGCCTCCTCTTCTCTTCTTGCTTTTTTTTCCTCTCGTTCCTCTCGGCGTGTTTCTATCTCGCTCTCGCTTTCTACTCGATACTCCCCGAGAATGATCGAGGGTTGCAACCCCTATTCTTCTCCCTCGAGGGCGTTATCCTCGTCTGCGGTTTTTCTTTAGATTCTGATGAACTTTCTGGCAAATTTATGTCTTAACTCTTTCGGGACGAGAACCGCTTCTGCTGTACTTTCCAATGAATGTAATGGATCCGCTTCATCTGTGAAACAGGATTATGTTTACATTTGGGAATTATGATATGTGGTGTGTGAAAAGTGTACAATTGTTTATGATTATACCGCAACGCGTTCGTCATCCTCTTTTGTAAATTCCTACAACAGAAGATTTCCGGGAAACGCATGGTTTCTTACTGATTACTTTCTCCTTCTACACAAAGAGACTCGTTTCTCCAATATCTAATCAGAACCGTGGTGGGATTCTGAGCTCCAATCGGGAGTGACGCAACGACCTGGAATAGAATTTCCGTGAAACCCTTGTGCACAGAGAATTCTAGCTAAATCCTAGTTTATATTTACTTCGAACAGAAGGTGTATCGAAGGACTCGCTCGGGAGATCATATTTAGATACAAGATCGCCTTCGGGGAGACAATGTTCTGTTACTTTCACGCGGAAATTGAAATTCTTGCATTTACCGAGCATAAATCAACAACAATAAATTTCAATGAATCCAAGTGAATCTATAATGACTAGAAACCTCGACTGATGCCTCTGGAAATTTTAATTTTGTTTCACTTTTAAATTTTCGATTTCCATGGACCTCTAAAAAGAGCATATTTTCATCCTTCGAGAATTGAAATACAAATATTCGTGAAACAGTCTCTCCTCAAAGCTCCTTATCGAGATGACGAATTTCCCTATCTCGAGGCGTTGGACGCGCGCAGATAAGAGAGGAACGCTTGATAAGCGACTTCCACTGCAGTTTCCACGATCCTATGACTTCGCGACGACAAACATAACTGGTTAGCAAGCGTCTCGATAAGAATAGTGGGTGCAATACTCGTGGCAGCATCGAAATGCATCTGGCGCACGCATCTGTCATTTGTACTAGTCATGCTTTTTTCTACACGCTTGTCCTCTCTCTCTCTGTTTCTCTCTCCTTCATTCATTCGTAACCATTCACTTCTGCGCGCGCGCCACCCATTCACGTACTATCGCGTACGTTTGTGTACGTCGGTTCCCGTGTCATAGATGACGAATACATCCAGTGTGTTGCACCCGATGCAAGGTTCCTCTGTATGCACGTCTTCTGCACCAGCTGCGAGCTCCCCCCTTGTCGAAGAAACACGAAAATCTTCTGAGAAGCCTCTGAGTTTGCTCTTACAACTATGCTGTGTTCGACTGGAGGGTTCTCGAAGCTAATGATCGAGTATAATTTAATTTAGTGGGCTATTCAGATGATGATCTAATGGTACTCTGGGATCTGGAGTGGCCGTGGTTCGCTTAGGATCCCCTGGAATCGAATGGAGGATACAATTCTGATTAGAACACGACGCATTTCATTGACAAACCGATCGGTTAAGAACTTGAGGATGACTCACAGGGTTGTGTGAATATTTTTGCAGATTTGCGAGGAAACGATGGCGGAGCACAAGGAGCGGCTGGCGGAGCTCCGAGGGCTGGTGGCGCAGATTGCATCTGACGTCGGTCTGGACGCGAGTGCACCGTTGCACTGCGAGGTGGAGGCCCTCGGACAACGTCTCGAGGACATCCGCGAGACCTTGTCCTGTCTCGCGGACGCGGCGGACGCCCGCGCTCTTAACCAGGAGCTCGCCCGCGGCGATTTATGTCAGACGAAAAATTTCCTGGACTCGGTCCAACAGGCAAGTAATTATATAATCTTTTCACGGAGCGTCGGCTTTTCGGTACGGTCTAGAGTCTGCGAGAAACACGCGCGATCGACGCCGCGATTTGCTCTTTCGCACGCCACGTGCCATCAACTATGTCCTCGCCTCCTCGTACCAGATGATCTATATGGATAGCGAAACATATTTTAACCGAGCCAGCTAATTCCGCTATTCTGGAACGAGCGGAATTTTTCACGATGAAAATGTTATCGAAGTAACGAGGAGGCTCCACAATTGTAAAATATGAGATGGTCAACTTTGCCTCTCTTGTTAGTTGGTAAATGAAACCGTTGAGCATAAATAATTAGAATAACAAGCAACAGCGTGTTGCAAGAGTTCGATTGGATAGTTAATTATGCATGCCGGGGTGGGCCGCGGAGAATTATCCCCCCAAGATCGCCGCTGTAGCCATATGACTTTTAAATAATCCGTCGAAAGCGGTCATCTGTTGATGAACAGTAGAGCCTTTCGATGTCAATGAGCCACTTGTATTAATCTATTCCGTCGACGAACTTGCAAGAAGCAGCTAGAACTATTTCTGTCTCTGCAACGAAATTTTTCTTGCAGATTCGTGAAAACAGAAAGCTAGATAGATTATTTGTGGGAAAGACGTCATCCTGAGTAAAATGGTCGGACAAATATACAAACATCGTAAATCGTGCTCCGTGTTCAGGACGACGAGCTCCCGTTCACGTTTCCGGGGAAATTCGTAAACGGGGGGCCTGGGTTCGTAAATGTTTTGACTGTGTGCGCGGCTATCGAGGGAAAACGTGTTGATACGAGTCACGCGGTTAGACAGGCAGACCCCTGTTTATTTGAATTAGTCGCAGACGCTACCGGGAACATAGCTCTTCTCCTTCCTGGCTCCGGTCACCGGCTCAGGAGTGCTTGAATTTGTAGGAAAATCTTACGACGGTACGTAAACTTGGCTTGAAAAAGTCTACTCTGAATTCTGGTTGAAGTTCTAGCCATTTCGGACGACGTTGCGTTCTGATTTACGGCGGGACCAGTGATCAAAGTTCAAGGATCGACACAGGCTATTAAATCGGTGCAGGGAAAGGGAGTAAAAGGGCCGGAACGGAAGCCATAATTCGACATGAATGAATCGCCGTAAAGCATGGATCGCCGCGATGATGGCGCGACGTCTGAATTCCTCGGGGAGCATTTCTGAGAAACGAGGGCTGTTCTAAAGCAACGTTGAGTTTCATAAGGCCGAGGAACGACATACGCGCCTCTCTTCCCGTTTTTCTCTGCTTATTCTTGTTCTGGCCTTCGCGGATATTCGCCCGGACGCACGAAATGCCTCGCGATCGTTCGCGGCTGTCGTCTCGCCTTCTTCGCAGACTGCATAGCGCCCGACACCTGCAACCTCCTATACTGCACCCCAGAATAGACCCGCGTATCCTCAAAAATGAGACTGGCACCGCACAATGCTCTCCGCAAATTTCTCAAAACCGTTCTGCAATAATTCTGCAATTTTTCTACTATATAATTCTACTCTAGAATTAAATTCTGAACGTTCGCAGAGCATTATACTTTTCGCTTTTCAATTTCGGATCGGAAATTGTATGTACAATCACGAACTTACTCTGAACAACGCTTATTGCCTAAAAATTGCATTTCGCTGATAGCTGCCGACGTGCAGCTACTTCAGGATACTTGTTCGAGCAATTTGCTCGAGAACAAGTGGAAGAAGAATAAGAAGCGAACCGTGTTTCTAGCAATTTCAGGCCGCGGATCGCTTTCCACTCGATCCTTTACGAGCGTGGTGCGGAAGGAAGTTGAGGAGAGCGTGTTACCCGGTGTACTTTTATTATCGTGTGCAAGGCTGGAATTGTAGGCGCCCGAGAGATAGAGGACCTTGGCCGATTCTGTTTCGCGTCTCCCGTGGTTCTTGGACTGTTCGGGAATTCCCTCCGGGGTATTCGTCAAGGTGATTTCTTCAACCCCCTGTTCCCCGTGCGGACGAGTGCAGGTGTATCTATCGTTTCGGGTACGCGTCCATCGGTTTCCGGCGTGCCATTGGTGCTTGGCACAAGCCCGCGATCATTAGCTCCGCACGCGCGTTTATATTTTAATCGCGGTAGTTCCGAAACAATTTGTTGTGTCAAGGCCGTCGAAGGGCTTAAAACCGGGGTGGCAATTACATCAGTCACGAAATCCGCAACAGCTGAACAATCCCGGCCGTGCACCCCCTCGGGCCGGGCTCACACTCTTGCCGAAACTTTCGAACACGTCTAAGGGTACGTTTCTGTTCGAGCGATAAACGATCCGACGAGAGCCAATCCGACTGCAAACCCATTCCATTGTTTTCCGAACGAAGCTGCTTGCATCAGACATCCCCGATTCGCGTGCATTCCAATTCTACTTGTACCGTATTTAACACGTTCAGCGCCGCGTTCGTCACAGACGACATTCATTTCTGACTAACTTCCATTTTTATCCTGATACAGTCGAACGAACCGAATTGGTTCGGCTCCTATATACGTTTCTTTGCGGGTTGCGATAGCGTTCGGATTTGTAGACGGCTGTTTCGGATGGATTTACGGATCGCCGCGATGATTCGAGCAACGTTGTCGACAGAGATAGCCAAGGACAAGCGAAACCGCGAATAGAATAGGCCGGAGACTCCGCTGGAACGTCGATAGGGGAAAAAGTAACACGACCAAGTGGAGCACGGCTGATATAGGGAGCCGAGATTCAATTAATAATGGCTGAACTTCTCCGCGCTATCAGCTGGCTCGGTTTTGCTCGCTCGTTCATTCGATACTGCAACCGAAAGTCGAAAGAAATTTCAGGCACTCGCGGGACGATCTCTGGAGGCTATTCAACACGCTAACGGTTGATGATTGTTGTTGTATATTCGATCGAATTGATAGTTTCTTCGCTTCGTGTTGGAATACTTTTGTTGAACCCTTTGCGAACGACGAGTTGTTCAATCGGTTCTTCCCCCCCTAAAAGACAATTAAAAAGAAAACCACCTCCAAAAATAGACGCTCTTCCCAACTCTTCCGTTTTCTATTTCAGAGCCTGACGGCGGTAAACCAAGGGGACTCGAAGGAGCAGCTGAACGTGCTGCGCAACCACCTCCTAGCACTGACCTGCACAGAGCCGCAGCTGCAGTCGATCAAGGAACGCAGCCTGGAAGTAACCACGCAGGAGCCGTCGGTGGTTGAAGTGCTGCAGTTGTGGCAGAAAGTCTTCAGAGAAACCTTCCAGCAATACCACCGTCTCTCGGCGCGTCTAGTCAAAACCCACGATGGAGCGACGGCGATGAAACTATGGCAAGAGTACTTGTCGCACGTGCAGGACTTCTTGTCGAACAACCTTCCTGGTGACTACAACGGGCTTTCGGAGCACAGGAACCTCTGCGAGGTGCACAGGAACCTTTTGACCGATCAGCAGAATCTCATCCTAACGGCTAGAACCGAGGAGGGCAGCAATCTCTCGACAACGGAACAGTTCAACATCTTGACGAACCTGCACAACGAGACCTTGGCGAAGATCATGGAGAGGCATTCCGCGGTTCGGGACAGGTTAGCAGCTTGGGACAGGTACAAACAGGACCAGAGCAAGCTGTTGTCCTGGCTGAAGGAGGTGGAGAGAGAGCGAAGTCAGCTGCAACTCAGGTTCATTCATCTGAGAAGACTCGACAAGATTCTGCAGAGGATACAGACGTTGTTGGACAAGGTTCCTCAGGGTGAGGCGCAGCTCGAGTCGCTCCAGGAGCAACAGGACTCTCTTCTAGTCAACTGCGACGAAGCCTTGGCTGTCTCCATTCGGATGGAGCACGCGGCCGACGGCCAGAGGATCGCCAATCTCAGCGCGGGTCTCGAGACCTGGAGGGACTTCATCCAGAGGATCCAGAAGCTCCACGTAGAGTACGAAGAGGAGACGAAGAGGATCGCTGGGGTGTTCGACGGGATCAGTCAGGCTCTGAGTACCGCGTTCCACGCTAAGTCTGTCAGCTTGTCGAGGACGAAAGAACAACTGGAGTCTGTCCAACAGTTGCAGGCTCGATTGACCAGCATGATTCCCGATTTGGACGCTTTAGGAGTGATCACGGAACAGTTGAGGATGTGCCTGAGCCCGTCGGACATGAAGACGTTGAACCAACAGCGATCTTTATTGTGTCAACAACACGGAGACCTCGAACATCAAGCTGCGGTGTTGCTGTACAGGTTGGACGAACGCTGCGGTCTCCACGATCGATGGAAGGATAGATCCACGAGGTTGCTGGCCTGGACCAGGGAAACGGACATGCAGATCCAGGATTGTGACTCGATCACGCCGAACGAGCCAGAAGAGGTGCTGAAGAGGCTGGAGTGCGAGCTGCAGGCAGAGATCGCGCTGAAGCAACGGGAGCTAACGTGGCTCCAGAAAACAGGCCAAGAGCTGATCGAAGTAGCCGAAGGGGATGAACGAGAGAGGCTGCAGAAATCGCTGGACGAGGTGAACGAGAGGTGGGACAGTCTCCTAGCCGCTGGGAAGGCCCGAGCCACCAAACTAGCCGATCTGATGAGGAGGATCAGCTCGTTGGAGAAGAGAATCAACGAGGTGAAGAGCTGGCTGACCGGCGTCGAGTCTCAGCTGTCGGAGACGTTCGTGATCGAGACGGTGACGCAGAGCTGCATCGACAGAAAGCTGGAGGACCACAAGCATCTGCAGAACAGCATCATGATGGAGCAAGCGAACATCAGCGAGGTGCTAACGCTCTGCGGAACTCTGTTGACAGACTGTGACGCGTGGCACGAGACGTTCAACACGGACGCGATTCGAACGGGGATCGAGGGTCTTGAACGAAGATGGACGGCTGCTTGTACCAAGTCCGCCGAGAGGAACAAGAACATCCTCCTGGCTTGGAACTTGCTGCAGGAGCTGAACAAGTTCATAGAAGAGAACGAGGACTGGGTTGGCAGGACTGATGAGTCGATTGCAGAATTGGAGGGTAATTTAGAAGAGATCTCGCAGGAGGAATCTGCTGATGCCATTCAGAGGGCCAAGGTGATAGCCGAGGATTTGGTGCTGAGGGAAACGATAGTGAAACAGATCGAGCAGAATTTCGGACGACTGTCGAGAACCGGGCTTGAGCCAGATAACCTGAAATCGCTTATCAGCGACGCCAGGCGGCTTATCGACAAATGGCAGACGTTCAAACCAAGGATCAATACCGTGCTACTGGCGCTCGAGCGAGACACCGAGAACTATCGTAGGTTCATAGTGACGCATGGCATGGCAATCTTCGGCCTGACCCACGTGAACGCACTTTTGACGAGGATTCAGCATCTGGCTACCCCGGACCTAGCGCAGAACAGACTGCATCAACTGAATGAGATCGAAGAGGAGCTCAGGAAGCAGAACATCACGCTTCAAGAGGCCGATGAACTGGCGCTCAAAGTGATGAAGAAGTGCCATCCGGACGAGGTCGCTGCGATACAAGAACTCGTCGACGAGTATCAGTTGCTGTGGAAAGATATCAACAACCGCGTGGCGTCGTTGTGGACGGAAGTCAAGCAGGAGAGGGAAGTCGACGAGGCTGTACAGGTCGAGACCCTCAAGTTCGAGCAGGACAGTGCTGTTCAGGTGGATACGCTGTCCAGATTGCTGAGGATGACTTCCAGTGACGCGTACTTGATGGAGCTGGAGGCTGCTCTTGTCGAGTGCGCCGAGGCTTTGGACACCTTCGAGGTGGCTGTCACGCCTGATCCTATCGCTGGACCTGGACTCAACGCGGCTGCCAAGAACGTCGTGAGTTTCTTTCAGTAGAGAATTTTATGGGGTTTGCGGAGGAGTTCATGGTGAAATAAAAGATGCAGGAACAGCGATGTAATTAGCGATCTGTCTGGAATGTAACGAGCGGGTGACCGAAGCCGATAAACCGAACTTATCAACGACACGATTATCTTTTTAAATCGCGTTCGATCACACGTTTGCCTAACCCCACAAGACCAGAATCAAATTTGTATGTGTATATTCCGTAAATTTCGTTGCAGAGTAAATTAATAGGAACCTGTCAGTCCTCGATCGAGCTGGTTCGACATCTTCATGGACTGTTGATAGTGGACGGCAAGCTGACACCGCAAGCTGCCAAAGGCGACGAGGTGGAGGCGTTGACGGAGAGATACGAGACTCTTTTGCAACTGGCAAGGACCCGGGAACAACAGATCCGTGAGCTCAGGTGGGAACCTTGTACCAGATAATTACCCTAACTGTTTAATTGCGACTAATCAGCGGGGCTTCCCCGATTAAGACCATTGAGCCAATATTAAACGAGACGTTTTTCGCACACAGGTCGCCTAACACCGACGTGTACTGTACACCTCCCCCTAAGGGTTGCCGAGCGTTCCCCCTTTCGCGCTAACAGTTTCTCGTTAACGATCGTTAACGTTCTCCATTCGTTTTAGACCCGGTTTTTCTCGCGTCGAACCTACACACACTTTGCAACCACGTTGTGT
Source organism: Halictus ligatus (assembly GCA_028454255.1). Lineage (NCBI taxonomy): Eukaryota > Metazoa > Arthropoda > Insecta > Hymenoptera > Halictidae > Halictus > Halictus ligatus. Next base: position 345,613 of record CM052145.1, on the reverse strand, counting down.
TCGTATTCGATTCTCGAAAAACAGACCTCGTTCGCGATATAACAATTCTTTTTAAACATATCTCGAAATACGTTCAACTCGTTAGTAAATAATTCAACGAAAGCCTCGAAACGCAAAGTTCGAACTAACAATCCAGATAAACTCTTATCTTTCCAGCGATAACGGCAGGTTGACCTGTCCACTGTGCTCCCGTCGCAACTGGGCCCAGCTAGAAAACGATTTGTGGCGACTGGAAATATGGCTGGAGTTCGCAGAAGGTACACAAAGCGAGCAACACTCGCCACCGAACGACATGGACCAGCTCGAGGACGTGATACAAGATCATCGAGCCTTCCTCTTGGACTTGGACAGTCACAAGAGTATCCTGGCTAGCTTAAACACTGTAGGTGCTCACCTGGCTGATCACACGGAGGACATCAGAAGAGCCACGCAGCTCCGGGAAAGATTGACCATCGCAAACGAAAGGTGGGACAAGGTGTGCGCGCTGGCCGCGCGCTGGCAGGATCAGTTGCAGACCACCTTGATGTCGAATCATCAGTTCCACCGGATCATCGAGGAGCTGCTCGCCTGGCTGGAAAAGACGGAAATCAGTATCAGAGCCAGCGAGCCCGTTGACTTGACCGAATCTATGGATGTTATTACTGCCAAGTACAATAAGTTCAGGTAAGTTGACCTGGATCGAAGTAATGGTCGATTCGAGGAATCGTGTAGAGATTTACGGTAATATCTTTTGTTTCAGAGAGCTGAGGAACAATCTGGAGCGCTGCGAGCCGCGAGTTCTCTCGCTGCAGAAGATGGCGAACCAGTTGCTGGACGAGAAAGGCGAAACCAGAGCGTGTTTGCAGGAGCTGCGACTCAGGTTGCAGTCCCTTCGTCGTCTGACAGGGATTTACACTCTGAAATTGGGCGTGGTTCTTGGAATGGACCCTAGAGACGCCGTGAACACTACCTCGTCCCTCGCTTCCCTCTCGCAAGACGTAAGTACCGAGATTCTTCCTTTTTCTCGTATTTCGAACGGAAACTCGAAATAGTGTACGATTCGGTATACGTATAGAGAGGTATCTGAAATCGCAGGAGCTTTCGAAGTTCGTTTTCCAGGGAACGACAGCCGAAACTGGTTCTCGCTTCTTACATGTTAGTCCTCGGTGTAGACGTATGCACCACGTCGTAGGATCACGTTAAACGATTATCCGAACGCTGGTCACGGAAACCGACGAAATTATTCGGTCTGGGAAATTGCTCGTTTGAGATTTTCAATTGTTCCGTGGCCAGCTACAGTAGCATTCACACGCACAGTACCTTATTGTTTGTGTTTTCTCTTTTACTTATTGTAGCTGCTCGACGAAGCTGCCTCTGGGACCGTACAGCCCCGCGACGCACCTGGCACAGAGTATGTTGTAACATTTTCTGTTTTTAGTTTTTTCGAAACAAAGTGTTCCGACGGAATCGCACTTTTATCGGCGATAAAAGAACTGAAATGAGACTAGAATGAGAACGTTGGAACACTTTGGCTCTTCAAAGTATTCTTCGATTAACACCAGATTTACGGACTGTACACCTAGACTTATTTGAATGGATTAAAATTAATAGCAATGCAACAATGTTGATAATTCGGTCAACTTTCTCGAATCCACGTAGTTCCGTAAATCTAGCGTTGAACCCTCCAGTGCACGGGAGAAGACAGTTCCTTTTGCTTATATTAAGGTCGCTAAAACTATGCTTTCTCGCATGAATGTCGTAAAGAATCCAAGTGCAATTGCAACAAAGATTTCTCTTGACCATTCAGGAATTTTGTGACAGTGAAAGGGTCAAAGCGCATAACAATTTTCTTCGGATTCTTATCACTGGAGGGATATAGAAGATTCGAAACACCGTTTTAAAGTTGATTCGAATTCGAAATAGATACAGCGGCTCGGAAAGATATTTGAGCTCTAAATTTTCGATTTGAAAAAATCCTCGATACTTAACCCGCAACCTGTTTCAGTGGTGACGATGGCCATCTCACGGTATTGTCTCGGGGATACCGTTTCCTGGGCCGAGTGCTGCGCATCTCGCTACCAATCCAAGCTCTGATGTTGGTGGTCCTCGGCATCGCCTCTCTGGTCCCATCCGCCGAAGAAGACTACAGCTGCATGCTGTCGAACAACCTAGCGAGAAGTTTCACGCCAAGGCTCGTTTATCCGAACGGGCCGCCACCGATCTAATGATAAAACGTCTCGGTAGACGCACCGACCTCGCGAGTCCTCGGAAATCATCGAATCGAGGTCCTAAAAATCGCGCGAAACGAAAACGCGAGACCGCGAGCGATCCGCGTGCATACTTAACTAGTCTGTCGCATGGCGACCGCAATCTTGCGCCGAGGAACCCTTGAAAAGATTCTCGAATCCTCTCCGACCGTCCTGGAATACGAACATCCTCTCGGGATATTCCTGCTCTGTAATTATTCCCGGACTACTATCCGACGTAAACCAATTGGATCAATCTTAAAATCGAATCCTTTCATTAAAGATTATACAGGACAACGGAAGTCCTTTCGGGATGTTCCCTTCCTGGACAGTTACTTCAAGATCGAATCTTTTCGTAAAGATCCTGATGGGAAGCCAACATCAATCGAGTCGCCATCGACACCACCTTGTCGCCTCGACCGCCGCGCAGCAGTCCTCGGGAGACTATAGTGATCGCTGACGTTCAAAACGGAGAACAAAGCCGAGGATTCTCTCCGCAACGGTCGACGCTACGTAAAACGATTTTTACACGTGTGATAGGAACGTTTGTAATTTATAAATAAGCACGTTATACGGACCAAACGGATCGCCGATTGCACGATGAGGACATCGTGCAGCATCCACTACACTTCTGTATAATTCGTGATCTCCGTGCAATATTCCTTGTTCCGCGAGGTCGTGACCGCTTCCACCGCGCAGAAGGTCCACGACGAGACGACCTCACGTAACTCGACGGGTTTCCGGTTCCGGATTCTATTTGGCCGACGCTCCATGTAACATTACACGCGATTTGTCGTTGCATCGATACGTATCCTTTGAGTTCCGAATGGTTTCATTTTTTTTTCTTTTTGGTTTCGTTCTATGTTTCCAGAGAGGGAAGGGCGAAATTTATGGAACAAACTGACGACGAAAAAAGAACGAGCGCGCGAAGGCAATGTTAATGTCACATGGAATGCGCGAGAAACGTTGACGATTAATTATTAACGATTATATTATTACGAGCAAACGAATCGCTTGTGTGCACGCACTTACCGTGCGAAATGTCTGCAACCTTTCCGCGGGTTTCGTATTTTTGCTAGTAACGTAAATGAAAGAAATGATATCTTCTCCGACTTTATTTTTTATACCTTGCGTTTATATATGTATATAAACGATAGAGAATGTGTGTGAGAGAATGAGAGAATGGGAGAGAGAGAGAGAGAGAAAAGTTCGATGTATAAGTCGAGAAACGAAAAACGTCCATTGATCGGTACTTTAGCGCAATCGCCACGCGAATAGTCAATGGTGCTAGTTCGAACGATAGGAGTAAATAATAATTAATAAATTATATTATATATATAGAGGTATGTTATGTCGACGAGGGTGTATCGAATCTGTTCTACTTTCTTTTTGATTTCGGATATCGGATACTTAAACGGAGGAAAAGACACGTGCGAAGTGATTCGAACGAACGAAACCGATTAACGATATATACTGATTAACGATTACACTGATTAACGGACGTGGACTTGTTTCGCCGGGCGAGAAACGACACCGGACACACGCACAAAACAGAACGAGGATCACGACCGTAGTCACTCATTCATTCGAGGTACAAAATAAACGACTGTATTTAACGGCCCCGCTAGTTTCGCTTTCTAATTTATCGGTAATTTTGCTTGCTGCGCGATCGAGCTTTGTTACGTATTTTTATAAGGACAGAGCTTACGGAGGGCGGTGTACATCTGTCAATGTAATGTAACATTACAATAAATTGAAACGTATACAAGACGATGCTGCCTAATTATTTCACCCTACAATGCACAAACTCCAGCGATTGAAATTTAAAAACGATCTGATGGACGCAGTTGAGCTCAGCCGCCGCAATCAACGTTTATCAGTGGCGCCTGAGAAGAACCGCCCACGAAAAGCTTTCGACTAAGTCCAAAAGAAACAGATTTCATCAGAACAGAATTTCAACAGAAGTTCATTATACCCTGAGATCGATTGCTCAACTGTTAGTTGGTACAACAGGATCCCAGGTTGTTGGTACAGCAATCCTTTCCACTATTTCTTTAAGGGTTGTTCATCGCAGAGCAGTTTTGCATTACGACGACAAAATATTGAACACACCGCCGCAACATTGCCCTCCCCTTCCAATCAGCGGTCGTCCCGCGGCCGCGGAAATTTTCATCCCTGTTGACTCCTCCCTGATCAGCTCCTTAACCTCGAACTGTCGCCCGGTCGGGCAACAGACAGGTAACCTGGCCTTCAAGGACCTCTGCCTGCACAGTAATTAAACGACAAGCGAAAGCTATCGTTTGCCCAGTGCCCGATTGAAACTTTTCGAGGCCCTGAGCACTTAAAAAATTTGTAGGGCTGCTTATACAGGATCACTTCATCAACGCAATGCGGACCTGCAGGAACTTTCGATAATGTGACCAAAAAATGATTTTTACAAGTTTTGTAAAGTTTACAAGTTTACGAGTTTTGCTCGCTCGCTACTGATTTTCACAGCTTTCCACTCGCTCGCACATGCACATACAGACAAATATTACTGATATGTAAAATTCAGAAAGTTGCTGTGATGCACCAAGCACGCGGTTACTTTGATTATTGATAAGTCCAGCACTGCATTTGCTCGGGTGGCCGCAGCCGGAAATGGGAGAATTACAAGTCCTTAATTTGGCGACGCTGATCCTGCGTTCCACCTTGGGGGCAATTGATTTTAACAATTTTTAGCGAATTTGATTTTCGGATTATCAACGGTCCAAAATATTCCAGCGTTAATTCAATTTGTCGAATTTCGGTTTTCTGTTCAATTCACGGCGATTTAGCACAGCCATCAAGAACACTTTGTAGATATTCGATCAGAGTTTTGTATATACACAGGTAATTATCGTACCAGTTAACTGTTTAATGTCGGAATATAATAGTTAACTGGTCTTGTCTTCTGCAGAAAAGACTTTTTATATTTATTGTTGGATCGCAGACTGGCATGAATTGTTTGCAAGGATCCCGTCGCGTTCCCGCGCCGCTGGTATTAGTTACGATAAAATGTTTAATGGTGCAACAATAACGTCGCCGTCGTGATAGTAAATTATCGCGTTACGACGCCGCTACGATCCACCGTGCGGCTCTTATAAAACCGTTCGTTCGGAAAGAAACATAACGGAATCAGGCCAGCGAAGACGAAATTGGCAGTCGTTGATTAAAGATCAGTGCAATAAAGGCCCTTACCAATTTATGGAATAACGCGATCATCTTTCATAGGTGCATCAGGATCAAGTGGAATGGAACTTAACTAATCAGACAATTGGTAATTAGACAGGCAACACAGAGAGATGGCGCAAACAAGATCGACGAACTCTCCAAGTAGGATTAATTGTAGATCCGCAAGGATCGTCGCAGCCAAAGAAGATGTCTTTTCGCGTCTGCGAACGGAAAAAATCGGAAATCGTAATCAAATCAACTGTAATGCGTCTAATTTTAATTGTAAATAACTCGCGCACGTGTGCATCAGGATCAGGTCTAATCAAGTCTCAGTATGCAGTGGTTGGAACAGGTTTTTGCGCAAGCGTCTCATTCACACCATGTCCAATGATAACAAACAGCGTACAAGGAGCGCGGGCTGGCGTAAGAGGATTTTGTCGGTAATGACAGGCTGTCCGCAGTGCCAGTCCACGATCACTAGCTCCTCGATCCTCCGGACGATCGACAGCTTCCGATAACATGTCGAATCTGAACGGAAGGAGGGTGAGGAGCTTGGACGATATTCCTCGAGTGCTCAAGAAGCCTGTTCGCAGACAACACGACGCAAAACCGAATTTATCGAAAGCCTCCTTAGGGGATCTACCCTGCGAAATTATCCTGAACGAGAAGAATGTCGCGCCATCGAAATCTGTTGGAAACGACGATGACGGAGCTGAGGATTTCTTGAAAATATCGGACATACCAAAGTTGGAGATCGATCGTGTCACAGAGAAGAATTTGACGGTAGTACAAATTTGTAATTGCGTGGGTTGTTTTATCGTATTAACAATGGCTGTGACTAGATCAATCCTGTGGACACACCTGACTTTGTGGAGCCGTTGCTCGAGGGAAAGTACGAGGACGATCATCGAGAGAATGAAAACGACTGGGAGCAGAAGTTTAAGAACAATAAGAGGCTTTTGTCGTGGATTGATGCGCTTTTTGCACTGTCCTTTATCACACCGATGGTTGTCGGCTTCTGGAGGGGTATTTGGAATTTGATGGACTTGCATGTCAAGTGGTAAGTTAGGCTAATTTAGTAATGCAATATTTGTGCATTCAGTGAGAGAAACAGGAGCCAAGCATCGTGGCATATAACTTGTCGTATTTATCTTTGTCAAGGTTCCCTTATGTGCTCACATTCATCTTAGGCATCCTGATACACATGATCTTCGCGATCTTCAGGAACTGCATGCACGCCCGCGTCAACGGTTCGTCAAGAAAGAAGAACTGCATAAACACAACATTTTTCAAAAGCCTGCAAATTTTGTACACATACGTTTTCGGGGTCGCTTGCATCGCGCAATGGCGCGGAGGATGGTTCATCTTCGACTACTACCTCGGCAGCCATGTTTGGTGAGTCGATTAACGCTGTTCGAGCGAAAACACTGTAATTTCTTGAGCATACTTGCAAACAGAACGCTTTAAACTAGATAATTAGTAGCACGATGGAAATTGTCACTTCTTAAAAGAAATAGTTATTTATTCTCGTTCTAGAGACCAGAATATTATGGAGCGTGTTGCTAAGGTATTGCTGGTGAGCACATTGTCTAGCATGCAACGAAAATAGATTGTTAATCTCCTTTATGTTAATCTTGCGTTTCGTATAGATGTAGCTTTGATAGTAATGCAAGCATGAACAGAATCGTCGAGGATTAATATTGGCGAGTGTGTTGCGGATTTTTGTTTGATCCTCAGTTATAAATAACGTATGGGAATTATCGTAGGAATTCGATGATAGCCGTGTTGTCAATATTTTTTACTGCTGATTCTTTCAGGGCTATTACCGGCGTGTTGGTAATATTGGTGACCAGCCTAGCGATACTGCGTTCCGTTCGAAACGTTATGGCAGTGCCCACTATCGTGCTCACTGACAAATTTGGTTTCGTCTTCCGTTTTCCAACAAGATACGAATCCGTAAGTATTACTGGTTGGACATAATATGTTTAACGTAACGTTATAGTTGAAATCTCCGACACGCCTAATGCGACAACGCCGAGCGTTGCGAGAAGTATAAGTTATCAGTCGAGTTCAAAGAACAGTGCAGAAAGGGTAAAATCCCTGTGTTTCTCGCGTTTTTCGCGCGTTCAAAGCAATTATCCTCGAAAAGCGAGTTTCACGGGCCGGCATCATACAGTTTTGTCTGTTGAGGCTTTCGAGTGTAAGGCGTGTCCTAAAGAAAGAAATTTCCCAAGGTTTCGCAAGCATTGCAGCTAACTTCATCAGGGGGTCAGAAGACACACTGATACTGGGAAGAAATTCGCCAACGTCGCAGCTAGCTTCATCAGGGGGTCATAAGACACACTGATACCAGTATCAGTTTCTGCACAAGAATCCGCAGTCTAGCGATGAATAACAGAGGTGATTGATGTATCTGACGATCAATCGCAAATTGCCATTCTCACGAAACTATTATTCGCTTCGCCGATGCGTTACAAGTGATTATATAGTGAATAATGCAGCGTAATCTATTGGATATGCTAAGAGGCAGCTTTTTACTCGGAACTACACTTATGGCTTTGTCTTCACGAGCCTGTTATCGTGCACGCGGTTCATTGAAGCTCCGTGAATCATGAAAGCGTATTCCGAGACGCGAGTGTCGCGTGCTTTTATTTATTCAACGGGGTGACACGGGCTCAACCCAAGTAGCAATACCGCTACCATGCCGAACGCGAAAACCTTTCGAATTTTTCTCTGCGATCGGAACGAATGTTTGCGTCCAGATTTGCATCAGAAGCTAATCGATAATTTCGTCTATCGTGTTCGATAATCAACGAAGCCGGACCTCTTATCTCTTTACCCTAACCGAGTGTAATAGCTTCTCGGGCTGAGGCGTACGATCCGGTTGAATCGTGTTCATTGAATCTCATTCTCGGGAACTGTTTCTGCCATTGTGCGACACAATATAACAGAAGAAAACCCCTAAATTCAATCTCGAGTCTTCATCAGAATCAATTTGCGGTCGGTGGTGGCCGGTTTGAATGGCGGGTGCGTCGAGAGGTGACGGCCACCAAAATGGCAGCCGCGTGGATCGTGATCGACGTGTGCGCGACGCTAATCCCGTCGATTAACTCTATTCCGGAACCGGTATACAGGATCGATAAGAAACAAGATAACGGTAGAAGAGGCCAAGTGAAGAGACGGTTGTCCGCGTGTCGAGCCACCTTGAAGCCTCATTTTTCTGAGTGGCGTTTCCTGTCCGGCCGTTTCATCGAGCTTTTGTCCTGCCGAACTCGTCGCTAATCGGCATCTTTTTGTGCGCCAATCAAGCTCGGATTACGACGATCCTCTCTCACCTTGACCCGTCAATTGTTTTTCGCGACGCGTGCTTTGTCGCCCGCGAAAACGAACACCTACCCTACGGGCCTCTCCGGTGACTACGGTGTTCCGATCGTGTTAGACACGTGTATTCAAGTATCCTCAGACTCGATTAGCGTGTCATTGAAAGCTGATAGGATCACGTTCTCTCGGCAGGACCATAGCTGATGAAACCATAGTTGATTTTGCCCAACTTTCCGATTGCGATCAATTGTCGGATGTCCGGGGGTGAAAAGAAGAAATCTGGAAAAACTGTCTGACCCTGTAAGAACCAGCGTGTATTGCCGAAAGTGGACAGAAAAAGCTCGTTCGTCGAACACACCGTCGCGAAACGCGAGGTCTGCCCCCCGCGGCCGCTTTCTCGGAGCGTGTCGTGGGTTGGTGGGTGTCGAAAGCCCGTCCCCGCGCTCGTTAATCAAGCGTGTGCACATACGTAGCTTTACACGCTTACGGCTAGGCTACTGCCGCTCTGCCGCTGCTGCTGCTGGTTGCAGCCACGTGTGTGGGTGGGGGTTCTGTCGGCGAGATCGCGGAAGGAAGGGAAGAGAAGAGAAGAGTGCAGAGAGCACCGTACTATTCTCTATGCCATGGCCCGTCCCGTGTGACGAAGCCGTTCATGATAATGCGATAGTGTTGGTCCGTGCTTAGCACTTGATAAAAGATAGCGGTGACTGAACAGATGCCAGTACTCACCCGCAGCCCGACCTGTCGGCTGACAGACCGCGTACTCGCCCCGTGTGCATCGCGGTGCACCATCCTCGCCGACTGCCGTTACCGTTCAGTGACTAGGATACACCGTTCGCTAGCGGCGAAACCGTCTAGGATTATCCCAGAAACGACCATCGACGGCAACTGGAAGAAGCAGCGAAGCTTCGAGATTGCCGGGGATGTCTACAATTGGTCCACTAGGAAGGACTCCTTCCCTGGACTTCGAGGATTCTCTACCAGCAGGGAACGCTCGGTGAACACGGTCCCGAGGGTAGGATGACCATAGCGGTCCAGCGACAATACTACTTCAAGAAGATTCGCTGTAAACGTTGACTCGAACTACCGAAAAAGATTGACTCTAAGGAGATCCTCTAAGGAGATCGTAAGAATCGAGATCAGAGTTGACTCTAAAGAGATCGAAGGACATCCCCTACAGAGAGCACAAGAGTCGAAGCTCAGAGAAGTATAGTTCTCTGCTACGAGCGATGGCCGAGATTCTCCAAGTGGTTCCGAGGCCTAGAATCATTCTTCTGAGACCGTTAGAGCATCCCCAAGCTCTCTTCCTCTGAGAAGACTTGCCGGTACCAACAGAAACCTCTTTCGAATTTGAGTATCTCGAGCAGTCGCTAGAACCGCGCTGTGAATTCTGTCGAACCCGAAGAAGAGGACATCGGAAGTTGCTTTAACCAAAGAATGTCTAACTGTCGGTGTCCTGAGAGGGCCGCAGGGCATCAGAGCGAGCGCGCCGCCTTCGTCCCGAGTCATGCATGATGAGCGATGCGTCTAGGCTCGATCAGGATTGGATGAGAATGGTCGAGTTACGCGGCGGCACCGGGATGACGAGCGGGCTCAGTGGTCGATCATCGAGTCGGCTGCATTACACGATACTGACGATTTTGGACACGGTGTTCTCGGCTGCCGTGGCAGCGCCAGCAGTGGTCGGCTACTGGAGAGGCACATGGGGCCTGAGCAACGTCTACGTCTACCCCGAGGACCCTGCCCTCAGCAGTCTGACCTCGATCCTGATCGGATTCGTCGGCCTGTTCGCGTTCAATGTAACCCAGAACTTCCTCAACGGATTTTTACACCCGGACAAGCATAGATTGTCGTACTATGTCGGATCCAGACTATACACAGCTGTCTTCGGGTTCTGCTGCGTGAACGCGTGGCGTGGCGCATGGCAGGCACTCGATTTGTACACGGAACTCACCAAGAGCACCGTCTTCGCCACCACCGCTGTTAGTCTGCTCGCCCTTGCGATCATGAGAGCCGTTAGGAACATCTCCGCGCCGCCGTTCTCGCTTTGCTTGGACTCCTGTCCGGGATACTTCGAAGTGCAGACCATGTTCCGCGTGAATGTAAGTAGATTGATCTACGAGATCTTCGGCTGCACGAGAATCCCCCGATCCAGAGATAACGTGGATCCGATCGCTCTTCGACACCTTCGAATCACGTTGTAGAACGTACGAAGACGTTCTTGTAGAGGTTCTTCTCGAGAGCACGTGGATTATTTCGTTTCCCACGTGGATTTGCGGATTGTTAGCTGGTTGATCACGAGCGGATGTCATCTATAAAAGTTGCAAACGGATGGTTAAGATGCGACTATGGTGTTGTAAAGTTGTTTCGATACGTTTTAAGGTACATTACGAAAGAATGACTAAAGGATCGTAAACAGATAGATATTAGACATCGCTAGACTGCGGATTTTATGTATTTAGGAGAAATATTTTCAAAGATGACCGAGAAAGAAAATGTATTTTTATGTAAGTTTAGTCTTTTACAATTGACTTGGACAATTTTTATTTCGAATAACGATCCGCAGCCTACGCATCGCGTCTACGTGGAATGAAAATGAAGGTCACGGAGGAATTGACCTAGAGACGCAACACGATTGGGGGTCCGATGACTCTTGGACCCCCTACGAGGAAGTTGCAGAGGTTCTTCTTCAAACAGCACGCATTCGTGCGAATATTTTGAAGAAGCACACATTTTTTGTAGGGTAGTAGGTAGAAGGTAAGGACTTTTGGGAAGATTAATCGTGGTTTGTTTGTATATAATTGTGGCTAGCTTGCCGATCAGTAATCGTTTTTTCTGCGAATTTGTCAAGCAGGAAACACTTGTGTAACAACAGAAGTTGACAGTGTCTTTGACGAATTGCAATGTTGACGTTGCTGATATCGGTCGTTCGAAAATGCTGATGTCTTTGTACCTGAACGAGATTGCGGAAAATTTTCTGCCCCTGCACGATAACACCGTGTACACCTTTTATCTTCGATTATCCTCCTACGATCTTCTGCAATTCCGTTTTGCTTATTGTATATCAACAAACGCTATGATCATCTACCGATTCGCCCAAAGTCAAATAGAATTGTTTACCTGCCTTAAAGAACCGCAGCTGAACGAACAAAAGATACAAGAGAATTAAGAGAGAATAGCTTAGATGCAAGAGAGAAACACAAAAGAGAAATCGGCAATACTTTGAACGCGTTTTCCGGGTAAAAATCGGCCGAAAAAACAAATTGCTCGTTCCGTCGACGATCGGAAGAAGGGTAAATGTTAAGTAGGAAACGTAAGAGCTTAGACGGTGCATTTTGACGCGTCGCTGAAGCCCGTGCGTTGCACAGGCATCGATGTGTAAGGTATAAGCGCAGTTTCCGGCTGTCTCTCCCGACAGTCGAACAGCATTGCGTCCGTGCAGTTTGCACACGCACGAGCGCAGCTTCCAGCTGCACCAATTTTCTGTGCGGCTCGTTGCCACGCACGCTTTCTCTCGACCGGTATTTTCCTCGGTCCAACAACAACGACAACCACGCCTTTTGCACGGAATCGCAAGCTCTCGACCGTTTCCGGCTCGCGAATCGTCGCGAATCGTCTTTACCGGGGCAAAACTCCTTTGACATTGAACTTTTGATATTACGTATCTTGACCTCAAAAGCTTATACACCTAATTGACTCTCTTTCAACTTCAATTCCCTTTCATAATAATCTCACCTTGAAGTGGAACGGCGCGCGTTTCCTCGCTCGATCTTCAAACCGAGTTCCTTTCACGACGAATTGTCCGCGTTTGCCTCTCTTGACATTGATAATACACGCCATTGATTGATTCAACTTTGATCTAGCTTTCATGCAAAATTCGACCACGCGAATGTTATTTCCGAATAATCTCGTTATTCGAAGTCGAAGACTGATTTAATTTGATTTCGAATCGATCGTTTTGTTCGTTGGAAAACGGTGTGCGGAATTCGCTGTGAAATTAACGGAGACAGTGGAACGAATCTTGACTTAATTATCGTCAGTTGAGTCCTCTATGTCAGTTAAAAATCGAGGACAGAAGGGTGCAAAGTGATCGGGCGGTGCACACAGACGCGTGGTTTACCTCGCGCGCCGGTTAGTCAACCGGAAGATCCTTCGAGGATCGATTTCACATTAAAATCTCGATGATAAATATTTTTGTTGATAATGGATTCGACGATGTTCGCGCAGCAAGCTTGCCGAACGACCGAATATTTCCTCGATTTTGTTTTTGCTAGTAGATGGAACAACGTTTTGCGAGCTGTTTTCTTCCACAATTTTCACTTCCAGCGACAGTGTGACATCGCTGTAATATATCCCCTTCGACGCGCCAGCAATTTACTGTTCAATGAATCAGTGGATTTAGGGAAGCGTGACTTGGGCGATCCGCGCGAAAACTGAATACACTGACGCAGCCAATGACGCGGTGACACCATTTACGCGATGACCGCCTCTCGACTGACCCAAAAAATTCCGTAAAATCGTAACTATCTTGCCAATTTAACCGAAAACTCGCAACTGTTACAGCGATTGTTCGTGTAATCCTTCTAGACAAAAGCGAACATTCGATCGTTGAGTTTTAAATGTAATTTTTAGCCCGACAGTCTAGTAAATAATCTTCGACTATGCCCGATCATCGATCGCAGAATACGGCTTATCATAGTTCTCGAATCTCCTCAAATATTTCCCGAGTCCTTACATACACCTCGCTGCTTATCTATTGTTTATGTTGTTTGATTACAGAACACGAGAGACTGGTCGTTGTACTTATTGGATTGCGCGTTCAGCGTTGGTGTCGTTGGTACCCTGGTCGTGTTCGTGTGGAGGGGTGTTTGGATACTCGTGGATCTCTTTCTCTTCCCGGATGATCGAGAGTACTCCGCGATCGGATCACTTGTAAGTCTCAGATTCGCCAATTTCTCAATGTCACTTTGCAAGGGAAAGATCCCTTCCACGTACCTATCGTGAAATTATCTTGGCTCGATTTACGTAGAGCTGCCAAGAAGCTCGACATGACAACCCCGTACAGTTTCATTAGACAATTGCACCGATTTTTTCGACACGCGTGATCGTTACCGACGCAATTAAAAGGCGCGAAAGGTTCGAAGCGGAATCGATGAACGCGTGTCGTCGGGTGTCATTAGCAATCACGTGTTGAACGACATTTTGAAACGTGCCACCTACGCACTGTACGCGAGCGGCACGCTGTTGGTCCGATTATATAATTGAATATTCGCCAATTGTATGATTGCGAGGGCACATGACAAAACTGTTGATCTCTCTCTGTGTGTGTAAGAGATCGTTATTGCAGGCCGCGTTTACTTGTCTGAATGCGGTGCGGAGAACGCGGTCAACGAGAGGATTTGTTTAATTTTTCAATAATGACGATCGTTGGTCCACCAACCCGGCCAGTTCGCCGCCATTAACATCGCCAAGGCGTGTTTTATTCGAAATTACACCGTCGAAATCACGGTGCATCGTCTCACAACCAAAGCTCGCTCGCATCGCCCAGAATGCAGATCCAAAATGCATCTGGCTTGCATTTTTTAACATAATATTTGTTAAAGACCCTCGACAACTGTGTCGTCGGTTTCGACACTGGAAAATGGCAACGTGTCGGCGCCAGGTAGCCGGCTCAGATAATAACAAACAATGTCCTGGTAACCGGCGCCGCGTCTCGCGATCGATGATCGACGACCGATCGAAATTTGCCGCTATGAGCGTCTCGCCGACGCGGATCAATCGATAAAGATCTAGGAGCCGGGCGCGAACGATCGTCATCGGCCACGTGAAATCCCTGTTATCGTCCAAGACGCGTTTCAAAGCTCCGGATCAACCACCTTCCCCCGGAGCGGCGCGGCGCGGCGCGAGGCGGCGCGACGCGGCGAGGCAGCGATCCTAACTGTCCGATTTCGATCAAACACGCCGGGAAACCCGTAAACAAAATTTCGCGGCGCCAGGCTGCTTTCGCGGCCAGACGGAAACTCGTTCGTTCGCAATTATCAGTTTGCACGGATTATCGCGATCGACGCGAAACAGGCGCCAGTCTACCCTAAACGCTGCAACCAACGACGGAACGCTTTACGCGAGCTAACTTTGGGACGAAACTCTGAAAAATGATGAGTTTAAATGGCTCGTTCACAACTGCCAACTTTAAACAGTTTCTTGTGCTGTGTTAATTTTATTTTCGACTGTTTTAGATTTATTCAGCTTTCGTTGGCTGTTTATCTCGTGATCGACGATCGACTAGAAAATGTTTCTGCCCACTGTCTTCACGATAGATTGATTTATTGAAATATTTAGGATCGTCGAATTCTGAGCAAGTCTACCCTAAGCTCTGTCGCGACCTGTGTCAATGCTATTTTCGAGCTTTTCAGATTTATTAGTCTCTAGATCCGTTGGCAATGGATTCGTCTTCTTGTAAATGTTTTCGATGGAATTTCGCAAGCTACACAGAACGTTTCGCAATCTTTAGCAGGACGTTTATCCGTTTGGTCGCGTCTTCGTTCTGATTCGCGATCGTTTGACGGGTCGACGGATCCAACGCGGCAGGACGAATAGGAACGATCTCGTCGTCTCCCATTCGATCCAGTTGACACGAATGAGAAAAACGGTCCGGGATTACGTTCGCGTTCTAGCCGGGGCTTTCAGCGAATCAGTTCAGCCGACAAATCGCGCGGACCGCGGTTTCACGGTTTCGAAGTGGCATTGCAAGCGAGTAAATGCGTGAATTGGATGACCCTCGCGCAATCATCGACCCTCTTGAGAATTTACGTTGTCGCGAACGTCCTGCGAACGTGTCCCGGTCGAACTTCTCTAATCGTTAAGAACGCGAAGAGATCGTTTTCCGTCTTCCCGGTTTGGAGATCATGATTTGAAACGCTTTAACGAGTCTTAACCTCGGCACAAAAACCGTGTGCGAAATCGTGCTCCGCCATCGATCTTCGAAAATTGAAGATTGGCCCAACAGGCGAAATGGCAGGCAACAATTGTATAATCTTAGTCAATGGCAGTCCACTAAATCGGTCCCCGAATCGAGACGCTTGCGCTTGGACGATCATCGTTATTCTCACGGCATTGCTCACCGGCTGCGGTCGATATAAATCGGATTCTGCGAACGCGTCCTAACGATTGGCATGTTGGATTGCAGGCCATCGGGTACGTGATCGTGACGGTGACGTTCTGTCTGCAGCCGCTGATGAGATACGTGTGCGCACGTCTTCAAGGTCTCGCGCGACTGATCGTCGCCGACGGTTTCCTTCTGCTCAGCTTCCTGGGCACGGTGAACGTTTGGCGTGGCGTATGGAACCTGCTGGACTTGTGGTTGGTCCCGAACAATTTGGAGCTGTCCTGCTGGATCACGCACGTCGGATGCTTCGTTTTCCTCGTACTGCTTAATTGCAGCAACTCGATACTCGTCCGGGGCGTCTACATCGACGCCGAGGGGGAAGATGGCAAATGCGTCGCGTTCCCTTGTCATTATCTTCGATTGTTCTTTAAGGTAGGTCCTGCAGGGTCTGCGGGGATGATCATCGGTCGGCGAGAAACCACATTTTCGTGGCGAGAAACACTCGCGATTCTCGTCAGAGAATTCAAATTCTTCTGGTTAATTAAGAAATCGTTGAACGGCAGGTCGAACGCGAAAAGAAGGAGGCCCGTCGACGGAACCTGCTGGTGGCTTCGAAGGACTTCCGGCCCCGTCCCGATGGGAACGCGAAGGACACGGAAAACGGAGCATTGTTGCCGAACAGCGCGCCCACGACCATTTTGCCGACGAATCCCGAATCTCTGGTGTAACCATCGCACCGATACGCAGGACCCGTGTATCCACCGATCCATTTCGAAACGATCGAACGAACAAAACGAGAAAAACGAAACCGAAACATTCCGAGGCGAGCCGAGACATTCCAAGAAGTTTTGTGTCCAACAAGTGATCAGTGAAAGCAGTGAATTAAGTAAGCGGATAGCCCGGCCAGGCATGGGTCGCGAGGATCGGTTGCCCCGGAAGCAGCTTCTTGCTTCCGGAACAACTCTTCGGGTAGTTGAAATCGGCAGAAATCGCGAGAAAAGACTGGGCCTGGCCTAGTGGCTACCGCCGTGCTCCCCATAGGACGATTAGGTGATCTCGAGTAGCGAGATAGGCGCGTAGATTGACAGATAGATGTAGATGGACGATCAGAAATAGACGACTAGGAAACCGATTAAGTTAGGGATCGAGGAAGATCGAGAGGATAACTGTGCGCGGATCTCTGGCTCTCGATCGTATCTGGACCGAGGATCGACGAACGATCGAAGTGCGGATTCAGTGAACGATTGTGAACGAGTAAAGGGGACGATCGTGCATTCGTCGAGAAACGCCGTGGAATACGATGCACCTGTGTTCGTCCAACGTGCATCGTCCTCAAGGATAAGCGTGTTGCACTACGGAGAATCGGACGAGTATGTGTGTTCGTTTCCGCTGAGAGAAGGGGAACAGGTGCATCAGCAATATCTTACATTTTTCCAAAATCGAGAACCATCCTTGACGAAATGAAAACTCGATGTTGTAAACGATGTATTGGGTGCAGGAACGAGTTATTACCAATAAACTTCGCAGAATCAAGACGCGTATTCCTGTGAAAATGATCTACCTAGGTCTTTAGCGATTTCGTAGCATCATAGCAATTTATAAGAATCACTGCCTAACATGGAAGTCTCCTGACCTCGTGAACCTGAACGACGAAGAACGCAAACATCGTTATGTTTCGTGACTGTATACGATTCGGAGCTAAGGACATCCACCTTTTAATAGCACTATTAATTGTAATCGTGAGCTAAGAAATCACCCCAGTCCACGCAACTTAATCTTTTCTTGTAGAATTGTTCTTTCAAAAGGAGATTTTCGAGTTCGCTTTTCGCAAAATAGACAAGAACTCGTTTCCACACCTGACAGTATCGAACAAAGAAAAATGTGAATGAGACTCGATGAACTAACTGCTATCAATCTCAAAATGAACGCTACACGATCTACAAGCACCGTTACTATTACTATACTTTGACCAACCCTGTACAGGACTGTAAACGTGCCAACATTCTCTACACGATTGTCAGTTTTGAGCGAACGCGTTGGTCTGCGTCGATTTCGCAATATTTCTAGTCATCGGTTTTTCTTGGTGTTCGACGATCCGTTCGATCCAACAGATCGTGCGGCCGCGATCCTAGCGCTGGATGAGACCTTGACGATGACAATGGTAATAGACTGGACGCGATCATTATAAATGGGTTATAACCTTCTCCCCCGCATCCTGTACACCCCGCGGATTTTGCTCTTGTGCATCAATTACGACGTCATGGCGTACTAATAATTAATTAACTGGAATAATGACGGGACAATGGGCGGCTGGGCGCATCGATGGGAAGTGGTTAGTTCGACGATAAGCGACCTGCCCTCCTGGCCTACATTTAATATTTTCATAATGGACAATGGCGCGAGCCAGACGGGGCCGGAAGTACGGACGCACCCGCACCCGCACCCGCACCCGGTCGTCCCCAGAAAAACGGAATCGCCAACGATCCACGATCCACCGAGCCGAACAGTGATCGAGAACCTAGTCAAAATTCTTGCTCGAACACGGTGGGTACACAAATGCCTAATTCGTGGCCGTTTCATGCATGCTGTCCGATCGAACAGCGCAGCGAAAAACGCCTGATCAAACGCGTACAGGCTGTTTCAGTCGAGAGGAACGATGACATGTATATTTATAGGCTCGTGTATGCGACTTTTAACACGAATTATTGATTCGAATAATAAACAAAGCGAACAAAACCGAGGACACCATCGTATCGCAAGCCAGTTTTATACGAACCTCCACCTCCACTTCCCTTTCATCCCCTACTTAAACATTTATATCACGAGTACTCATTTATTCGTTGAAATATGCGAATCCACGCGATTCCGCAACTATTTTTAATTTTATATCGAAATGGAAACTTTACGCTATATCAAGTACAGAGAAAATAATCAGGACTCACCAGTAAAAATACACACACGCACACACACACACACTATATTCTTGAAACACTTTACGGCGAAAGAATATTCTCACTCCGAGCTTGACTAACGACACGCACGCACTACGCACAACAAATGACGAGAAAATGAAAATCTACGTAGTTAACCACCATTCGATTCTTCCATTCAACCTTCCCCCATATTCCATTCACCTTTTGAAGAATGAATTCTTACCTGAGGTAAGGTCAATGAAAACGACTTTCGACAGGCCAGTTTTTTTTTGTGAGCGTTCGAACCCGAAGGGCGAATTAAAAATACTTGGAAAGGGTCGGAATCTTGTACCTGGGGGGCGGGGAGGACGAAGTTGGTCGGATAGCCCTGATCGATTCTCGATCGATCGCAATTGGATTTTCGTACGGGTAGTGGGGCGTCTATTTGAGGCGTCGTCGCGACGCCGTGGTGCAATGCCGAGGACCAGTTGTCGCGGCGGATCTAATCACGGGGAAAGGTGAAGTGTCGTCCGAGTGTACCAGAAGAACCAGTAATCGCAGCCAAGAGACTGTATGCTGATCGCGTTCCCGTGCCGTTTCGAACTTCCACGAGTTCACCAGTCGGAGTTCCTCAGGTGACAAACGCACCCCCCTTCAGAGAGAAAATGGCAGCGGACGACCCCCTCCGGAACGAGCCGTTGATTTCCGTTGAATTCGAGGTCTTTGGCAAGGTGCAGGGTAAGGGTGAATACTTTGATCACCTGGCGTTTCGGGAAAATTTCCTTCCCTTAGAATTTCCCTTTAACCCTTCTCCGGGACGACATCGACACGCCGTGCTGATTCCGACGATTATTTTCCAATTTTCACAATTTTTCGGTGGCTTTCGTCGAAGAGACCGATCTCGTTGCGCGTTCAGGGAAACGAAATCAAGGAAACAGCGGCGACTATCGCGTTTCCGGCCGAATCCAGTTATGTCCGTGGCGGATTAAGATTGAGAACGAAGACGGGGTAATTTAGTTGGTTATTCGGAGATCACTGTTCTTAAGAAATCGTTCGTCGAGAATCGTCAGCGCGTGATTCACGGACGACCGTTCCATCAGCTTCGTTCGAAACGTTTCTTGGACGCGCAGAAAATCGTCTTACGACTTCTTTACAAGAAGCGATTTTCCATTTTACATCCAAGCATCTTCGCAACAGCGTAATCGCGTCGCGCACGTTTTCTCGGGATTGTTTGCAAGACAACGAGATCCTGGCCTGATCGACAAGAAGCAACAAATGTTGACAGCGATACCCACGTGGGGTTGTCGATGCGTTCGCTTCGATTCGCTCTTCGGACGATCGAGAAGATCCTACTGATTTTAGAGCATGATATCGTGATAACGAAGCGATCCTTTCTTTATTCCCCGTCACCCTGCGATAGTCAATGATCGAAACGAACGACTTCCAGGTGTCTACTTTCCAAAGTATGTGAGAGACATTTGCCTGCAGCTGGGAATCTGCGGCTGGGTGAAGAACAGCAAGACCGGCACGATTCTAGGAAAAATGCAAGGTCCACGGGCGTACGTCGATCAAATGTGAGTTGCGATCCATCGTCACGAGATCGTTCGCGAGCTGCCAGGCGCCGAACCGCAAACAGAATGAAAGTTCGTTTCTTTTGAAATTTTATCTGCTTCTGATTGCCGAGGGAAAGAGATAACAATAAAGGCAAACTTGTCTGTCGCCGCATCCGAGAGAGTTCAAGCTTCGGTGACCCTTTCAGATTTCCTGATTCTGCTAGGATCGCACAGTAATACTTTTCGACAACGCTGGGATGATTATAATATTAATTTTTTTACTGACGACAAGACAGAAATTTGCGAATACTCGGGGCATTAGTTTTGTAACCGTGGAAGGTATTATCCCTTGAAGAATCGAAAGAGGGTAGTTTTCAAAGTTCTATCTAGATTCTGATTGTACGAGTTCAAGCAGATAGAAATGGATGACTAGTTCGGAACAGTTCTGTGGGAGGATTTCCAGAGAGTGAATCACGCTCGCAGAAGACGGTGGATCATTCTTATTCGCTCGATCGTCTTCCTCGATCCCGTGAATCCGTGACACGCGCGTGCCACCGTTCGCTCAAGCCCACGGATTCTCGGCTCTCCCTTAAAAATCGCGTGACCTTAGCCGCAAATTGCCGAGTAACGTCCATTAGCTAGTTGGGCCTGACTTTAATAATGATTCTAATGAAATAATGGCGCGGGCCGCGTTGTCTCTTTCCTTCGCAGGTTGTCGGCGAATCGCACGAACTCGTCGCTGACGACTACGAAACCTAATACTCGATCTTTAATGATTTGAGTCAGCTGAAACTTCTAATCTGTGCACTGCACTAAATTGCGCTTACTCCTTTTCGTCATAAATGCATAAAATCCGCAGTCTATTCGTTGAATCGGCTGGTTCGATGGTCGAGGTGTTAGGGTACAGTGTGCAACAAGTGTGTTCGAAAGTGTTTGCCCATCGCCAAACCCATGTGTAAAGCCCATCATCGTGTACGAACCGTACCTATTACACCGGAAATGAGAGGAGACAGTCGTAAACAGAGTTTCTGGCAGCGTAGAAACGCGTGCGCGAACTTGTGAATGATAAATTGGGGAACGACATCCCACGAGGTCGGTTTCGCGGTCGGATTTGCGCCGTTCGTGAACCTGAAGTTAAAGAAAATAGCTCGGTCGAGGACGCGAAACATCGGTTTCTGGCTTCCCCCCAAAAAGGAAATCGAACGAACCGTGTTTCTTAGTTTATTTGCGCAGCTTTCTCGTCGTAGAACTACCAATTCATCCCGTGCGACTCGTAAAATTGACAACATGCACTCGGAGAATGTTAATTTCATTTAATGATCAACAGTCTGCTAATCATCGACGAACGGCTGCGAGGAGGGTCCAGATAATCGCCGATAAAAATCGATTACGAGCAAGCACCGTTCGTGGTATTGTTGTCACGGGACAGCTGATCGACTTTGAAGATCCTACTTCGATAGAGCCGCTTAAAATATCTGAACTCGGTCTGATTAGCCGCTAATTATAATTGCGGTGCATGTGAGACACCGCAGCCGCGGGCCTATCGCCTGTCGCGGATAGGCGCTCGTGCAACTCACACGCTCAGACGATTGTTATTTGGCGAGTGGATGACTTTTACATGACTGTCGATTGGCGGAGAAACAACGCTCGAACAAAGTGACCCAGATAATCATCTCGCTGACCTCGCTTCGCGTAGATTCAGGGTTCCGCGTTAGAGGATTGTCCCGACACGAACCGATCGGAACGAGCGGCATTTTTAACGATTTTTTAAAGCAGTGGCTACTGTCCTCGTTAATTAATTAACAGAGGAAAGGCTTTTGAAATATTAAAGAATACTTTTTACTCGACACTCTAGGACATGAAAGTTTAAGGAGTGTTAAGACAATTCATAAAATTGACAGTAGTTTGAATTTTTAAATTTGTAAGAGAAATTAAAATATTACGGGTTTGTCTGTAAATACCTGAAGATAGTCTGGATAGCTTTTGAAAAAAGTAGAATAATCTTGCCGAAGAAGACCTTCTCGGACCTTTTCTTGAAAGAAAAAGAACATTGCAGTGGTTACCAAAATGGATATCTAAAATAAAACAGAAAACTCCTCATTAAAACATAGTATTTTATGTGTAGAAACGTTATAAAGTAGAAAAAAAAGGTCAACTTTTAATGTAGCTCTAATTAGCTTTTGACTTATGGGTTCAATACGGTAGCTGAGGTTGAAAACAAAACTCTCGCCCAAAAAATGGGTCTCACCGTAAAAAGTTTAAAAACTATGGATTTAAAGTGATTTCTCGAATCGTGAACTATTCCACTAAATATTGTAATTCTCTATTCCAGGACACAATGGCTGACAAACGTGGGAAGTCCTGATAGCAAGATCGATCACTGCGAGTTCTCAAACCTCGAAGCTGTCAGCAGGCTACAGTACAAAGGATTCGCCATACGTTTTTAACAGGGAATTCAATTGCGATAATCCGTTACCCGAAACATATTGGAACCCGAAACGCTTCGCGAAATTCTGGAAAGAATCCATCTTTCCAGTATCAGATAGCGAAGTTCTTTTCGCGTTGAATTTAATGATAAATTTTTTGTGACAGTGTAAATAATACTTTATATGAAATCGAAGTTCTTGGTAGCGTATAGAGGACAATTAATATTGACCCTTTCTGGACGAGAATTTGTCAAGTTATCAAAAACATCTCCCTTGGAAAATTAAATCTTACATTAATATCTAAAATACTAGAGAAAAATATCGACCGACCGTTACTCAAATAATTAAATTGTTTCCGTGGAAATTGAGGAATCGGCCACAATCGTCCTCGGAGGATTAAAACGTGTATATACGGTAAAGTTACGTTAATATTAATGTACATAAAACATGTTGTCGGTTTTAAGAAGCAAATTAATTCTCATAATAGATGGATGAATTGCGTAACACTCTCTCAACAGCGTAAAATAAATATTTCTGTTGGCTCGCGGACAATAAAATGATCTACAATGATCTTGTTACGCGGTTCACCCTGTACAACGAGTCTGACAAGCAAAGGGCCCACACTGTCCTACTTTGATTTTATCAAGATTAACAATAACATTACAATTTTATTGATTAATCTCATTAAAGCCAAAGTAAGACGACAGGGTCCGTTGCGTGAACAAACATTGATAATGTATAGTCCATTAAAAATGTGTTCAAAGCAAAAACAAATTTATTGAACAGACTCTTTGCTACAGGCTAACTTTAGTTAAGTTGTTTTTTAGTAACGTCGTACATCATGATGCGCCCTCGTAGATGAACGTCGCGTCTAACATCTGTTGCACGAGATGATAATCGGGATGCGTTTCAGGCAAGCACCTCGAAACTCGTCGAATCAGCTCGACGGTCTCGTCGTTCGAACAGTTTGTACAAATCACTTCCGGTATGTCCTGAAACGAGTCGATCGAATGTACGATTCTACCAATTACTAATCGTGTTTGCGGTTGTACGTTTGTGAAAGGCTTAAAATAAATTTTCTATCGGACAATATGTACCACACTCTGTAGATATAAGGTGAACGCGGGACTCAAACTGACAACTTCCTCCCGAAGATCAGGCGTTTTCGAAAGGTACGCCATCATTCTTCTGCCAGCGATCGGTAGGAGGTTGACTCCTAATTTTTCTATATCGTTCACTGCTGCTACAACCTTTCCCAGAACAATGTAAACACCTTTTAGTTTTATATTGCTCCTATCAACACCAGATATACGGAGGACTAAAAGTGACTATTTTACGTTAATTTACGTAAACCTAGTGTTAATAGGATTTTTAATAATTACGCTGTACCAAAAGAAATTACTATCGCCGTCGGATGATCTGTTAAACTTTAGCCATGGACAGACTTTCAAAAATTATGTAATAATCACCGGTGGATAGTATGTTAACGACAAGCTTAAAAACCTACATCCTCCGCGAGCTGATCAAATCCATTGATATATAATTGACAGACTTGGTGTATCCTCAAATCATCGTTATTAATTTTCCACATGGAAGCTAGGGTTTGGCATCTGCTCATCCATTGGATAGCTTGCATCGAGCTCAACGCCTTGCTATCGGCGGTTTCTTGATGAATATAATCCATGGATGCGGTTATTACACGACATAGAAATTCTGTCCTCAAACTGTCCCGTTTGTCGTCCCTGTACCACGTGAGCATCACTTTGTCTGTTATAGCTTGGAAGAAATGCACTTGCACCTGCCGATTAACTCGAAATTAAATGCGAACGAGTTTGTTATGCTTTAAGATATAGCGACGTTTTACCCACCACGGATTCGAACAAATTGTTCAGCGGTTTCACTACTTTGAGACTAAAATGTGCCATCATGTACAAGACATTGGCTAATTGTATATGTAAAATTAGCAGGTCGTACCAAGCCGGCGTTTGGGAAATCGCTAACGCGGCGAACGGCTGTGGACCGGAAGTACAACCGTCCCATAATTCCTCCGACTTCACCGCACCGGTATCTCCTGCCTCTAACACCTCCGCCTAAAGCAATTAGTTAACGCATTAACTATTTATCAGTTAATTGTGTTAACCACAAACTTACATCGATGAATATTTCCAAGAACGCAACACAGTTCTCTAAAAATACAACCGTCTGCGAATCGGTCAAGCCTACTTCCTGAACACATAGCCTTTCTTTCGGTAGCTTGCCAAGCTTATTAATTAATTTTGTGACAGACTCCATTCTCTTCTTTATGTGAACGGACCATAACAGACAGCAAACGCCTTATCAAAAAATCCATTTAAATGTAAAAAAAAACACTGAAGATCCGCAGTCGACGCATGACATATAACTATGAAATGACTTACCATGCCTCATCTGTTTCATCGGTATCTGCTGTAAAACAATTAATGCGCTTTCAAGGGATTTCATTTGAGAAATATCCTTATTCCACGACATGGCGAATTCCCAGCACACGTTGGCTAATAAAACGCTGCTCGTCAAACTATATGGAAAATGACGCTTTAACAACGCGATACGTTCTGAAAATTTCACACGTTTTTGAAAAGAATTCCTGCAGATTTGTACGTTAAGGGAAATCAAAGTACGGTAGAGTATATCACCTAAAATGCTTGTGGTGGCAGTATGATCGTCTTTTACATCAGTGTCGGTTTCATTACACGACAATGGGAGTGATTCATCTAACTGTGGCTCATCGGATTCGATATCTGATAATTGAGCTGGATCTATACCCGTTGAAACGATCCATTTTGCGACAATCTCGGACACGAAGCCTGGGAAAATAATAGTAATTTATTGACGTAGAAAAATTCTTGAACAATCACAGAAACGTTTCAGAAATATATAGGGGACAGAGACAGCACGTACCTTTTCCTTTTGACAGAACCGATCCTAAAGAAATATCGACTTTGACGAACGGTAGAGCGAAAAATTGCGTTGTTTCGTCCGAAGGTTGCATCTGACTGAAACACAGTACGTGCGCGTTGCAATTTGCAGTTCTCTTCATCTAGAATATACGGTTATATTGCTCACCTTACAATCGCGTCTAAAATTGTAATGTCCTCAAGGTTTCCAATATACAATGTAAATTGACAATTATCTTTACTAAGATTCTCCCATTCGCTTGTCAAGTTGTATGCATCGTCGTTCGATTTTGTGCCAGACGCAGGCTCCTTTACTTCCTCTACATCTGTTGACTTGTTTCTATTTTGATTACCACCTTTTTCGCTACAACTATTGTCTTCAGTTTTACCAGCACCCTTCTCTCTGTGTTTCTCGAAAAACGTAGCGACTGCTCTGCACGCCAATGCAGCGGTAAGGGCATTGAATGGATTCGTGGATTCCGAGAGAATGGTCCGAACATTTTTCCACCATAAAGATACCTCATTCTTTTCGCTGCATATTTCTTCAACGTCTGCAGACACAAAAAGCAATATCAGAATTATATTACCTTGAACATTAAATCTACCACCACTGGTCTTTTTATGAAAGACACTGATTACTTTTAAGGCTCTGTAGGTTTAACGCTGAATCGGAAGAAATTTCATGAAATAAATCATACAGTGCAAGAGGTAGTTAATAATAGCCTTTTAGATCTTACTGTTCATCGAACAAATAGCGTTCAAAAGCCGCACTAGTTGTTTTAATTCTAGTCCTAGACACATCTTCTTTTTCCTGTTCAACCAGTAGATTAAAGCGAACTCCATTAAGACAAAAGGCTGAATTTTACTGTTCACAGCTGTTTCCCTCCAAGCTTCGATTCTATCATTCGAGTATATACATCCTTCGTACATTAATTGCGCTAAAAATCATATTGAAAAAGAAAATACATTAATTGTGACAACGGCGAACGTAACACATACTTCACATGATAAGTTGCATTGCTTACAAACTTGAAATTTCTTCTCCGATTTTATGTTCTTCTTAGCATTCACCAAACCCGGAACCCCGAACTCAAAGCACGATAAGAAGTTCAAGAAAATTCTTCCATTTTCTTTGAACTTTACTTTGGTTTCCCCTCTGGGGCTTGAGCATTTAAAATTATTTATCGTATCGGATAACTTATAAATCCTATGCACTTCCATTTCGGAAGTTAATAAAATTGACGCTAGTTCTGTACTACTAAGATCCTCGTCGCTAGTGAAATTATGATCTCTAAGACTATCGAATTGGGATTGAATATGTTTATAAAATTTAATCACTTGTTGCAACTGCGTTGTTAGAATTTCCAATGTTTTCTCTGTGGGTTCCATCTCTTCTTTGTCTGAAACAAGCAAGCTATACGCCGTCCTAACTTTCTACAAAAATATAGTATCAATAAATAATTGTACCATGTTCACCGGGTTTCTTAGTAAAGCAGTTCGTGGCCGCGAGTAAAGCATCGGGTATAATGTGTTTATTTATCATCAACATTTCTATCGTTTGTACTTTCATTTCGTTAGTCTTCAAGTCTGTACATATACTAGTAATTTCGGAGACTAGTTTCTCATTGTCGAACTCTTCTTCGCGCAGGAACGTCTTTAATTTTCTCAACAGATGAATATCGCGTGCTCTCTTTCCATTTTTGCTCGTAAGAGCGAAATGAAACGGAACAGTGATTTCCTTTAAACCTCCCAGCGGATCCATGAAAACACACGAATATTGGGGCTTGTTCTTCGGCAAATGTGCGTTATCGTTTGTACCGAGAAGTCCGTAATTGATATAGAGTAATCTGTAGAAAGATACGAGAATTTTTTTCTTTCGACATAGGTAGTAACGAAAAAAATATATATATATTATTTAATGTAATTACGCCACCCACCGTCCATGCTTGCTAGCAGTGAACGTCGTGATCTTAGGACCTTGTTGAGTACTCCATATATCTATAACCCCCTTTTTAGGAGCATAAATAACTAGAAACAACGCGGTGCGCAAATGTGACGTTTGTTTAAATTTAGTAAATGCCTTATTCACGTCAGAATGTTTCTCCTCTTCCACTTCGATCCATCCGCATTGTGCGTCACGATATCCCTTCCACATTCTTACCGCTACACCGCGTCTATTGTCTATCAATAATACTCTACCCATTGCATCCGATACTACCGACAACATCTTATTTGGACTGGACACCACCGAATAGCCTTCGCGTGTAATATCGCTCAGACCGAATCTACAAGTCATTGGCTCGACCGGTTCATGCGTGCTAGTTTTGGGAGCCTCTGGGGAAACATGATTTTTCGAGTTTCCCCAACTAAGTGGAAGCCAACTGAAAGAGAAAACATGTCAGATATATTTTGTAGCAATTAGAAAGCGAAGATGCTAGCAAAGAGTCGTAAAATTCAAATAAAACTCTACAAATGTCACTAATACACTATCGATCAGACTTGGGCATTCTTCGAATAGTACATATGAAAAATATTGAAAAGTGTCGGATATCATCTTATACGGCTGAACATTATTTTACACATGAAAATGACTTTGTTGTGTGATATCATTTGTTCTTTCATTGCAAATAAAATGTGCCCAAGCCTGCTACGAATTATATGAGGAACTTTAGCAGCACTCTTACGGGTGATATATATCTCCTGACACTAAATGCATAACATTAATACATTATGCAACACTCACGGAACAGCAGTTCCAATAGCATTCGCTAATTTGCTGGCCATTGCCAATGCTACGTCGGACAACACCGGAGCCGTACCACCTTCCAATGCATAATGAAAACCAACAAACGGTCTTTTGCCAGTTGCAAGAACCAGATTGTGTTGAGGCGCGCTTGATCTGTAAGACGCATTATATCCGCCGCATAACGAAGCAGTCATTAAATGATCAAAACTATTTACAGACGTAGTGCCAATTACTTCAGAGTCATTTACAATATCCTGATTTCTGTAGCCCCACTTCTTGTAAGATAAGTTTGTGATCGGTGGTAGGTCATCGCAATTTGCTTTCACTATAATGATAAAACATTGATGTAAACACAAGATAAATGTAATTTCGATTTATTTTATAGTCTTATCATCGTGTACCTCTGGCCAAATGATTTCTGCAGGCCCGTAGCGTTGAAAACAAAGGAAAACCTTGTAACAGGCACAAAACGCTGTTGTAAATTACATGTACTTCTTCGGCTGAACCGGTATCGCCCGCATGTTTTGGCGAACGGAAAGACTGGCATTTTAATCCTATGACTGGTTCGTTATGAAGTTGCTCTCCTAATAGTGGTGCACCTGTCTGAACGGAGTACAGACATTTTGATAATAAAAAAACAAATTCAAAGTATATCTTTCTAAACGCCACTTACTTCCGTGTAAAACCTAATAAAACCAGTGTTGAAACCAACAATGATGCATGTCCAATCTGGATTACTGCCACCGCTGGCTTTACCCAAAGAGAGTAGGGGTAAACAGATCACAGATGTTACCCATTCGCTAAAAAACACTTTCAATATATGGACATATTTTCAAAGGAATTCGTAAAGTTAACAAGGCGGCAAACTTGGTAGGTAGCATAACGAAGACTTACTTTGGCTCTCTTGCTATTTCCCCGAACCATATCATATGGAATTTGTTCTTTGTCTCGTTGGGCTCTAAAGAATCCCATCTTGCTGATACAGAATGAAAATGTACATCGAATTACGAATCGTATGCTTTACGTTACAGGAGATAATAAAAACAACGAAATAAATAAGGATTATGTGTATAAACACGTGAAATCATACGTACAAATTAATATGATCATCTTTGTATTATACGCCATGGCGAGGACATCTCCCGTCGACGACAGCGATATAAAACAATCTTGCAGTGGCAACTCATTTTGCGGAATGTCAACTGGAAAAACGTAATATCGACGTTTGACATTTCCAGTACATAGATGAGAGAACGAAAAATCTCGAAACTTACATCTCCTGGACGATTCTCCGAAAAGTACTTCCTTTATGTTACTCGTATTAATCAGGTTCGCGATCCCCTTGATCTGACAGGACATGTCTGATCGATTACATAAATAATAATAATCCTGCAAACAGCTCTTTCGATGTTCTATCTGTCCGAGGTTGTAAATAGTATACGGTCGAGCGGTCAGGCTGAAAACAAGACGTTGACAAAGCTGATACGCATGTTCGACGGACAGCTAATACGTTCGTCGATGTCGTATGTTTGCGCACGGGATAGTACGTATATATATGTATTGCAGAGATTCTTCGTCTCGGAATTGACTAATCGCGAAGAAATATACGTCGGCGAATATGTGTGTACTATCAGAGTTTCCGTGGTATCGATGATACCCGATCGAAAAATGAGAAAGCAGGAGCAAAACGAACGATTATATCGATAGACAACGTCGCGTTACGATTCGTTGACGCTGACGGAAAACGGTTCCTTCCATGCGAAACGTTTCAAAAGCAGAGTTTCGAGTCAAAATGGAGAACACGTGTTGCATGACATCACGTGACGTAATTCGCGACGTTTCAGAAACAGCCGCTAGAATTTTTCCGATTGGCGGAGACAGATCGTCGGGACCAATGGGACGTGCCGTTTCTCCGCAATGGTCCGCGTAACGTGTTCAGCCATTTTGTTATTATTTTCGAAAATCTTTAGGTTGGGTTCGAGGAGCGCGTAACGTGATCGAGTTTTCACGTTTCTCATTGATAGCCGCGGCCAAAACGACACGAAACGACGCATGAGATTTACAAAAAGAGGGTTACAACGAACAACGGCCTCGGTGGGTATCGTACATTTACGCGTACGAGAAGCACTCGCTGACGATCGTCGGGAGAAACGAACCAGAGACAGGAGAGGCGAGCGAGAGATAGATAGAGTATCGAGAGAGGGAGAGAGAGAGAGAGAAAGAGAGAGAGTGAGAGAGAGAGAACGAGACGGTGAGGAACAGCGAGAGAGTGTGTGAAACGAGGAACGAAATTGGTCGCGCGCGGGAATCAGCGGTTGTTGTGTGTTTGGCCTTTTTCTGCTTGTGATTTATTGCGAGAGATTGTGATTGCTGGTGCGAGACGTGTGTTTTTTTTACTTGAGAATTGAGAATCCACGTGCGGGAGTCGATGCGGTACGTTGAAACGTCGTTCGCGACACTTTTCTGCATCCGATAACGACGCAATGAGTAAAGTGCACCCGGACAACAAAAACCAACGAATCCCAATGATCCGTTTAACGATACTTTTACGCGGCCGCTGTTCTTCCTTTCCACGCGATCGAACCTACCACGTGAAACAGTTTTCCGCGCTGAATTTACCAACGTCGTACATGATAAATCTCTACATAACCTTGTTTGCAATTGTCAAATGTAGGTTAGGTCGAACGGTCGCAGTGCGGTGACCTCCCTCGCGTACACGTTAACTGCGATTTCCTCGGTTATTATTGCTTCGGCTCGGTCTCGTTCTTTACGCCGTGCTCGAGTTTTTCCACCGGTGTCTACGTAACCCTTCCCGAACCAGTACGCGGCGGGACCGTTCTTCTACGGAAGCAAAACACAATTAGTCGATGCTCTTGCCTTTTCCTCCGAGTTCCTATTCTGTGTCCTGTTTCTCTGTAAAATCGTGCTGTTTCGAAACAAATGTTTGTTAATCCTAGCGAAGAATTTTCTAACGGATCGGTGTTCGCAGCACGCTTCTACGCCGTTGACTGTCTTGTTCGATTTAACAATGAGAACATTCGCTTTACCGAATTTTTATACAATTCCAGTCTCTTCGGTTTGTTTCTATCTCGGATCAGTACCATTGTAAATATGGTACTTTCTAATGTTTACGTCTGATTATATCTTTTTCTACACGTTATACACTTTAGTCGAATTGATCCGAATCGATTACATGGATGTTAATTGTTTTCAGATAGAGTGTATGAGAGTTGAAAGATTTACAATAAACAATGACAACTTTGGCAGAACAAGCATCCAAGCTTTTAGATTTTAATCAGAAGCTTGACATAACGCTTCTCGATAATGTAGTAGGTTGTATGTATAATGGAATAGGCGAGCAACAAAAGCTTGCACAGGAAGTATTAACCACACTTAAGGAACATCCGAATGCATGGACACGTGTAGATACTATTCTAGAATATTCACAGGTAATCTAGCATATTC
This sequence comes from Halictus ligatus, assembly GCA_028454255.1. Classification (NCBI taxonomy): domain Eukaryota; kingdom Metazoa; phylum Arthropoda; class Insecta; order Hymenoptera; family Halictidae; genus Halictus; species Halictus ligatus. Next base: position 313,735 of record CM052145.1, on the reverse strand, counting down.
TTGTTCCTTCTTTCTCGACTAAACACTAGTAAACTTCCATACTGATGGGCACAAATGTTTTTCTATAGAACCAACAAACAAAGTATTATGCTTTACAAATATTGGAACAAGTAATAAAGACACGATGGAAAGTATTACCACGAAATCAGTGCGAGGGTATAAAAAAGTATATTGTAGGGCTTATTATAAAAACAAGCAGCGATCCAGAAACAATGGAAGCACAAAAGGTTTACCTCAATAAACTCAATATGATTTTAGTTCAGGTAAGCGAGAACAAACTTCTCTTTATAAAATGGAAGCAAGTATTAGCTTTCTCGTACTAACGAAGCGTATTGTCTTTGTCCTTGCTTGTAGGTTTTAAAACGAGAATGGCCAAAAAATTGGGAATCCTTTATCGGCGATATTGTCGGAGCAAGCAAAACAAACGAAAGCCTTTGTCAAAACAATATGACAATTTTGAAATTGCTATCCGAAGAAGTGTTTGATTTTTCTAGTGGACAAATGACACAAACAAAAGCGAAACACTTAAAGGACACGATGTGTAGCGAATTCTCGCAGATTTTTCAACTTTGTCAATACGTTTTGGATAACTCGCAAAATATTCCTCTGGTATTGGTCACGTTAGAAACTCTCTTAAAATTTTTAAATTGGATCCCCCTTGGATATATTTTTGAAACGAAATTGATAAACACTTTGGTATTCAAGGTAATTTACAATCGTCTATTACGTGAATGTCCGTGCTCGAATAACATCCGGTACAATCATCGTTTTATCTTCTGTTGTAGTTCTTGAACGTACCCATATTCAGAAACGTCACGTTGAAATGCTTGACCGAAATTGCCGCTCTCACGGCGACAACATACGACGATGTGTTTGTAATGTTATTCGTTAACGTGATGAGACAGTTGGAGCAATTACTACCGCTCGATACCAACATACGCGAGGCATACGCAGCTGGTCAAGATCAAGAACAGAATTTTATTCAAAACTTAGCGATATTTTTATGTACATGTTTGAAGGAACATGGCCCGTTTATAGAGAAAAAACAGCTAAACGAAATGCTGCTCAAGGCGTTGCATTATCTGTTGTTGATTTCCGAAGTCGAGGAGGTTGAAATATTTAAAATCTGTTTGGAATATTGGAGTTCGTTAGCGATCGATTTATATAGATTCGTGGCACCGTCACCAGTATTTGTCGCTAAATCGATAACAATCCCGTCTAGAAGACTATTCTATTGTCCAGTTTTGACGAAGGTACGATACATTATGATCAGCAGAATGGCTAAACCGGAAGAAGTTCTTGTTGTAGAGAACGAAAACGGAGAAGTCGTCAGAGAGTTTATGAAGGATACCGACTCTATTAGTTTATATAAAAATATGAGAGAGACTCTCGTGTATCTTACCCATCTTGATCATCTGGACACCGACAGAATAATGACAGAGAAGTTACAGAATCAAGTAAACGGCACAGAATGGTCCTGGAAGAATCTCAATGCAGTGAGTAATCTTTCATAGTGTCATCTAATACGTTCCTTTTGTCGAAGAATTCGATTCAACTAACAATTTCTGTGATTCTTTTGTTAGTTATGTTGGGCAATAGGTAGTATTTCGGGTGCTATGCACGAAGAAGATGAAAAACGCTTTTTAGTAACTGTGATCAAGGACCTTCTTGGTCTTTGCGAACAGAAAAAAGGCAAAGATAATAAAGCTATCATCGCTAGCAATATTATGTATGTAGTTGGGCAATATCCAAGATTTCTCAGAGCACATTGGAAGTTTTTAAAGACTGTTGTAAATAAACTATTTGAATTTATGCATGGTAAAAACATTTTATTATTAGTATGCAGTTACCGAAAACAATGGCATTGTAATGGCATTGCTTTTACGCGTGTCCGGTTCGCGTTACTAATGAACATTGCTCGTAGAAACACATGATGGTGTGCAAGATATGGCCTGTGACACGTTTATAAAAATAGCACTGAAATGCAGGCGACATTTCGTGACAGTACAATTAGGGGAATCAGTACCATTTATCGAAGAAATTCTTTCTACAGTCAGTAGTATCATCTGTGACCTTCAAACACAACAGGTAAGATGAACAGAATTGACAAGAAGACAACGTTAATGTTAAATTACTCGCACGGTCATCAGTGGGTCTTTCTAGACCCAGACTCTATCTATACTAAAAGTGCTTCTTACTAAATCTCTGCCCGATTAGGTACATACCTTCTATGAAGCAGTTGGTTATATGATAAGTGCACAGACCGATACAGTAGTTCAAGAACAACTGATAGAAAAATATATGCTTCTACCAAATCAAGTTTGGGATGATATCATAAGTCAAGCATCTAAAGTAAGCGAAACGAGATCAAATTTTATTGTCTAACGAATAGAATGTTGTTCGTTCGTTAAAAACATTTTGTTTTTCAGAATGTAGATGTGTTAAAAGACCAAGAAGCTGTAAAACAACTTGGTAGCATTTTAAAAACAAATGTTAGGGCTTGCAAAGCTCTCGGGCATCCGTACGTGATACAATTAGGAAGAATATATTTAGATATGTTGAACGTTTATAAGGTGAATTTTCAACTATCGACTCTTAACACGTTATTTACCGGAAACCTATTAATAGGATTTTCAATAATTGTGTTGTACAAAAAGAAGGAAGGATAAAAATCTTCTTTCGCATAATAATACGAAACGAAATTATTATATTCCATTACTGGGTACGACTCGTCGATAACCATGAACTTCCAAAAATTATAAAATAATGTCCGACAGATAATGTGTTAATTGTATACGAAATTTTTTTGTAAAAGGATGAATATTTACGTTGATTTTTCCCAGGTTATGAGTGAAAATATAAGTGCTGCAATAGCTTTGAATGGTGAAGTAGTAATGGAACAATCTTTAATTAAGAGTATGAGAGTAGTGAAAAAGGAAACATTAAAATTGATCTCAGACTGGATCAGCAGAACGAACGATGACCAAATGGCAAGCTTTCTTTCTTTATTCGTTACAGACAGTGGTTGCGATCGAAGTACAGTGATATTATATGTCCACGATTACAGGTATCAGAAAACTTTATACCACCGTTATTAGACGCTGTGTTGTTGGATTATCAAAAGACGAATGTTCATTGCGCTCGAGAACCAGAGGTGTTAAGTGCTATGGCCATTATCGTAAATAAATTAGAGGATTACATTACCTGTGAAATACCGAAAATATTTGATGCTGTGTTTGAGTGTACTCTAGAAATGATTAACAAAGATTTTGAGGAATTCCCTGAGCACAGAACGAATTTCTTTTTACTTCTACAGGTATCAGTACCAGAAGATGAGACGTCGGCTATATCCTTCTTTATTGCTATGTATAGTATTTAATTCTTTTCCGTTTTAGGCTGTAAATATGTACTGTTTCCCTGCATTTCTTGTAATTCGACCAGCACAATTCAAACTTGTTCTCGACTCGATCATCTGGGCTTTCAAACACACGATGAGAAACGTCGCAGACACAGGGTTACAAATACTTTATCAACTTCTACAAAACGTTGAAAGCGAGCCGGCAGCTCAGAACTTCTATCGAACATATTTCACAGATATTCTTCAACACATATTTAGCGTAGTTACAGACTCATCTCATATAGCAGGTATAGTTATATGCGCGCCCGTAAACCTAGTGTTCATTTAATATTGTTTTCGTGTGATTAATCTATTGGTACGAATGTCTAGGCCTTACTATGCATGCCACTATCCTGGCGTACATGTTCTCATTGGTTGAACTCGGACGAATTCAGGTGCCATTGGGACCTATACCAGACAATGTATTATACGTTCAAGAATTCGTCGCAAGATTGCTTAAAGCAGCATTTCCACACTTGACTGATAATCAGATTAAAATCACTGTACAAGGTTTATTTAATCTTAACCAAAATATCCCAGCATTCAAGGAACATCTTAGAGATTTCCTTGTTCAAATTAGAGTAAGTGAAAAGAAATTAGAGTAGGTCTTTTTATCATTTTTTGTCACGGTGATATCGATGAGAATACATACATCACGTTTGTTCTCGCAGGAGTACACCGGTGAAGATGACTCTGATCTCTATTTGGAAGAGCGGGAAAATGCGTTGCGATTGGCTCAGGAAGAGAAAAGACGACAACAAATGGCCGTTCCGGGACTACTTAATCCTCACGACATACCAGAAGAAATGCAGGACTGAATTGCCAGTCGTCTTCGTTACTTCTTTCCTGCACATCTCAATGAGAAACATTCTGTTACAGAGACTATCGTATCTTTTGATCTGCAATTTCCCCCACATGTACCACAACTACCATCAAAATGGATATACGTCATTATATACTTTTTAAAGCCAAGATTACAATATAACATTCTTGTTAAGGAGGTAAGCCCGAAACGTGGTAATTGTTTGTCTGTTATGCGATTTTAATAGAATTAAAACTTCTGTTGTGGGTAACAAGTGAGTGTGTGCTGAACAATACTATTTAATGTAATTTAAAAAAAAAAAGGAAAAAATAACGAAAGAAAGAAAAAAAACAATTTTTAAATACCGATATTTAAGAAAAAATTTACTACGAATTCGAGATGGTGTACGAATGGATGCGCACTGGAAGCGTTTGATAACGATGGAACAATAACTACACGTGGTAGCTATATTTGTTGTTCGTAGAAAGAAAAATTCTGTTGCATATTTTTATACATAAGTTATGCCTATGTGATTCACGATTGTTTGAAAACAGTTACATGTATTATATTATAAATCTCGTTCAGTTGTAATTATTAATCGATAATCGTACTGCAACAGAATATTCAATTTGATAGTACGTAGGGGATGCAGCTTTCTAAGATACATTAAATTTAAATTGGGATATCTTGAACATATTATATATGTATGCATAAAATAGTATTGTTTCAACAAATTTAGAGGATGTTACACGTATATGTGAGTTTTTATCTGCATAAAGTTGTATGGTAATGCTATTATTATTACTATATATAGATATATAGAAATATAGATATATATGATACATTGCAAGTCACATGGAGGATTTTTGTAAATTAAACGAAACTTCACACATCGCATTTGTTTAGGCTTCACTTTTTCTAATAATTCCTATGTACTCGTAGATTTATTATAAAATATATTCAGGGTAAAATAGTATATATTTTTGTTATATTTAACAAATACAATTTATTTCAAAAAGTAAAACAAGGATTCTAAAAAGTCTGGATCGTTTTAATGTATCAATGTATATTCTTCTCGAAGTATTCTTGCAATTCAAATCATTCACATATATATTATATATATATATAAATACGTATATTTTACACATTTTGCTTTACGGGGGAAATAGCCATTACTATATCTCTTAGCTGACAAAAAACTTTGGTTTCTTTTCTTTGTAAAATGTTCTTTTATTTAGTTTCTTTTAGTATGCGAACCAGCTTCTGAAGAATAGATGTGTATTTGCTACCAGTTTTCGAAATGCAATTGTGAAGCATTTGACTGAATATAGATAAAATGAAATAGTAAAAAAAAAATATTTTCCATAAGTGTTGTATCCTTTCTACAATGTGCAGTATAGTATTATATTAGACGAGGTTCAATGATGTTCGAGGTTTGAACACTTCCAAATTGTTTTCAAATGCGATTTTCTGTTAACCGTTTCTTTTTGTAGATATTTCTTTAGATCTTTCTTTAGTTGTAATAATTTCTTCTAACAACAGTTCTGAAATTTCTTAAGTACTCTTTGGAACCCAAACATCAAAGAAAGGCAGATTTTCTCCGATCGTTCGAGCTTGCCTCCGTCAACATAAACGCTACAGGTGCTTCGACTTACAAATCACAAATAATCTTGACTTAATACGTGTTTATCACTGGTACATGGTCTACAGAGAGAAAAAAAAGAAAACTGTGAAGGTAGTAATGACTAAATAAATTTTATAAAAGAAAAAGAAAAAACAGATGGAAACTGAGAAACTCTTTTTGAGAACGTGACGTGTTACGAGAATGCAGAAGAGGATGTAAAACGCTTGGCGCGAATTAAAAGAATTGTTTCCCAGCGTTCACGAACATTGAAAATTGCTTCTTCTATCGTGCAACCGAATTCGTTGCTCGTGGGAAGGCGATTATTAGCCGCGAAAGATGAAAGGGGGAAAAAAAAATACTTACCGCTTGTGTCGCACTGTTTTTTTTTCTCGGGATTACGAAAAGTGAGAATAAAAATCAATGCCGCCACAGGAACGAAACAGATGTGCGTACCGTTATTGCATTTTTATGAGAACATCAACGATTTGTATCATACAAGAACAAAAAAAGATGAAAGAGATGAATCAATGAGTGTGTAGCTTTGCTTGGAACCTTGAAGCCATTACATTTGATACTATGCGACTCGGGTCTCAAGCTAGGCCGCTATGACTGCAAGACAGAAGAAAAATAGCAAAATGCAGGAAAAAGAATCAATGCCATTTTTTATTTCGTTCTCCTCGTCGGTAGGCTGTATTTATTTGCAACCGCTATTGCAAAAAAAGGGAGGATAAATTCGACAGTCATTTTTTCACAAGATTCGTACTACACACACACACACACATACACACAACCACAGTGACAGACAGACAGACAGACATTACACAGTTTGTAAAACTTTTGTCGTAAAACAAGAGAAAGAGGAAAAAATATTATTTGTATCGATAGATGTAATAAGTTACAAAATGTATTTAGTCATACATAGTTGTATGTGATAAGACTACATGTAATGAGGAAAGTGCTTAAAGAGTCGTAAGATATCGAAGTAATAATCGTATCTAAAATAAATCTGCCACTAAACGTTTTTATAAGCTGTTCGTTTGTTATAAGAGAGTCCTAAATTTAGCAAGAGGTTTTTACGGTATAAGTAATTTTGGACGTAAATAAGTACAGCTAAGACACAGAAAAAAAACGGGGACCAAAAGTGACCGTTATGTCCAAAATTTTTATTTAAAAAAAAAGATTCACAACAGAAATTGCGTTTTTTTTTTCATTTAAGATCAGGATAAAAAATGTCTATTTTCAAATGTTTTATCGTTGGCGACAGCTACCACTGATTAGAGGAACTTGTTTTGGTTGCTTGCAATAGTAATTATTAGTTATTCAAACCAAAAATTGTACATAAAAAGTAAATTAAAAAACCGAAAATTCAATTGATAGAATCCAACTAAAATAATTATGTATGATCAAAGTATATATAAATTTCCCTCACTGATGATATTATTGTGACTAACCGAAATAAATTTCCCTTATCGACGACTATCGGCAATGAACAAATTTTTTCGGTTGTTTACAATTATTTTTTATGAGAAAAAAATTGTAATTTAAAAAATTTTTTTTTTCGTTTTGGTTGTAACAGTTATGGTCCCCGAAAAAAAAACAAATACGATACGTGTTTTCTTCTCTCTCTCTCTCTCTCTCTCTCTCTCTCTCTCTTTCTCTCTCTCTTTCCTTTTTTTTTCTTTTTTAGTTTTATATCCGAACACTTACTGACAGAGCGTATTTTCTGAAAGAAGCAAATGGAGGAAGTGACTTTCTTGTGAAAATTAGTGTATCGTGTTAAGAGAAACAATTGGAAAACGACATACGAAACCAAAAGTACACTTGTACGAATTGTGAATAATATTGTGTACTGTATTGTTCTTAGGAGAAAAAACAATTTACATACGAGACATTGATATCAATACGAATAGACGACATCTGATTGAGTTTTAAATTCTGCAAAATAAAATATGTGAACACCGCGATTTGCTTACTGATTAATGCACGGCAATAGACATACTTTAACGTCTATGTTTATGGTTGCAATACATAAATATAGTTTCATTCAATCGGGATTTAACGAAATAACGGTCTCTTGCTCTCCCTAGGATTTTATTTAACTCGGAGAAATGTTAAGAAATAGATTTTGTAAGCTGCTAAGCGATGGCATTAATCTTATAAGTTGTCGGGGATCATGTGACATAGTTGTGAGTACTGAGTACATAGTTACACGGAATGGTCTGTCACGCATGTTTGAATGAGTGGATGTGTAAGTTAAAAAGTTCTACCAGTTATTCATTATAACGACAAAAATATGTAAAGAGTTTAATAATACTTACTAATAAAATAAAAAATGCCACTATAATAATGCTTCGTATCCTCGATGAAATTGTCGTGTGTGAACTATTAGCATCTAATAAGTGACACATGCACAAAACAAAATCTTTCTTTCTGTTTGTATCATTTTCTATTTTCGCGAATTTATTTTGTATATTATCGAAACTCAAAAATCTCATCCAAAACCTTGTCACGGAAAATTATAGAACTCATGTATGCTGTCCATATTTATTCTCATTAAACCATTTTTATAAATTTCCGTTGAAATTGTTTTATATTTTCAGATCATTTCCGAATATTTGCCATTGGCACGGTAACGAATTTGATCATAAATTATTCTTTCACCGGCTGAGGTATATCAAATATTCGAATCCTGATAGAACGTGATTTGAATTTAAAATTTAAATGGCGCCGTACATTTGAAATGTGTTCGAAAATAATTGTTGCGTTTAACACATTTATCACTAGGTGGCAATTTTATAATATGGCGGGCGACTTGAAATAACACAATCCTATCTGTCGAAGATTTTTTAAATGAATATCGCGAAGAAAGTTCATCAATATAAAATTCTACAGACTCTATAAAGACTGGAAAAAATATTCAATAATAAATTCTCAGCAAATTCTTCCTTTTTTCATTCATTATGAATACACAAGATAGCTCTGTACTCGCGTTTGTCACGAACAACTGATTTCACTATCTATATACTGTAAAATCCGAGAACGAACCTAACCATCTTTACGCGTGAAACAGCTGTGAGGTAAAAGTAGGTGTCATCTATGTAACTACATACATAAATGACGCTTTAGCTAATGCTTAAGAAAACTTGTAAAAAGATTGACAAAAAATGGAGCGTGGAGAAAGCACGGATGATAATATTATGTCAACAGAAGGTGCATCTTCGAAAGCGTTTGTATTCTCCGCACCAAATGTACTTAATCCTCCTAGCGGCATAAATTCTGAGGTTAATACAGAAATGTTCGATACATCGGTTAGTAAGAAAAATGTTTTTACTTTTGCTACACCGACGTCAGTGTCGGAGCCGCCGAATCTTTTAGGCGAGCCTAAGCATCACTCGAGATCGTCCGAGAAACAATACAAACCGAAAATATCAAGGCACACTTACAAACCTGCTGTTAACGTTTTCGCCCAAGCTCTTAAGGATACCACAATGTACGAGCAGTTAAAGAAGAATTCTCGATCGCAAGCTGCTAAAATTAATCCAGAAAATTCAATCACCTGCACCAATGTACCTCAGTCTTTGCTCACAAAGGTAACGGCAAAAGAATACTTTATGATGTTTGGAAATCTTTTAAGGATCACTATTCGTCCCAAGAAACAAATAATTACAGTTACCTACGCCACCAAAGAAGAAGCGATTGTAGCTTACCATCAAAGCGGCGTGTACTGCGGGGAGATATTTAACGTAGAATGGACCAAACTAACCTCGTTACCAAAGTCTCCAACCAAACGGAAAGAATCACAGAAGAATGTGGTAACAAATTTTATGAACGACAACGAATTCCAAATGGAATTAGACGCTATGAAGAATCTAGCATACAATGTACACGATAGAGATAACTCTGATTATTTGAATTATTCTTCAGCGAGTAAAAAGAAGGAAACACAGAAGGTCAAGGGTGTGTCGAAGGTAGCATCAAGGACTGAGAAAGCACCTGCTAAATCCGAGAAGCATAAAATAGATAGTCAAATATCGGATCTGTTACCCAACGCTAGCATCGAAGAAATGCAAAAAATAATTCGTCAACCAGCATATAACTCGGAAGACAAGTACAAGGTATTAGAAGCCAGAGATCGACTGATGCGTACAAAACAAACTAAATCCCATACACTGGCTGCTGCTAAAGCAATGGTTGGGATATGCCCTGATATGTGTCCTGAAAAAGAACGTCTAATGCGCGAATCGAAAAGACAACTCGCGTTGTACGAACAACTTGAAAGCAACGAGTATAAAATAAATCATGCGACCGCCGTGAAACAGTATTCTAGGTCTTCGGCAGATCAAGAGGAACCGATGGCGCATGATCTGAGACCTGTAAAATCCTTGAAAATGACCATGAGTTACTTGCTTCACGAAATAGCGAATCTTTGCGACGAAGAAGGTACGAATTTGGGAGACTGGTATCATTTCCTGTGGGACAGAACGAGGGGAATTCGGAAAGATATAACGCAACAAGAATTATGCTGCATAGATAGCGTTGAACTGGTCGAACAATGCGCTAGGTTTCACATAGTCTGTTCTGAAAGGCTCTGCGCCGAAGAACCGTCTGTTTTTGACAAAAAGATCAACTCGGATAATCTGACGAAATGTTTGCAAACATTGAAGTACATGTATCACGATCTAAGAGTGAAAGGGATAAATTGCAAGAACGAACCAGAATTTCGGGCATACATCATTCTATTGAATTTGAACAACAGCAATTTCATGTGGGACTTGCAAAGGCTCCCAAAGAGCGTGCAAAGATCTCCAGAAGTTCAATTTGCACAGAACGTATACTCTGCTTTGGAGTCGAATAATTATTATAAATTCTTCAAACTTGTTTGTAAAACTACGTATTTGAATGCTTGTATCTTGCTTAGGTACTTCAACCAAGTAAGATTGAGGGCATTATCGATAATGGTAAAGGCTTATTGTAGAACTGCAGCAACGGCGTATCCGTTGTACGAGTTAATAGACATTTTGGGCTTCGAGAATGAACACGAAGCTATTCACTTCTGTGAACAAGTGGGATTAAATGTTGCGAGGGACGAACTGCATGTACTACTCAACAGACAGAATTTCTCTATGTCTGTAATAAACATGAAGCAAAACAGAGCCTGTAACGTGATAGAGTCTAAGAGGATAATGAAACAATTGTCTGTCGGGGAATGTATAGCAGGAGAAAAAATGCCAGAGAGAAATTACAAGTATCATACTCCGCACAACAGTTTCGACGAGCATGGATATTTATTATCGGACTCTGTCAATGCAGAGGACCAAAATAAGAGCGATGTTTGTACTCCAAACGATCCATACGAATACGTTGATGAAGATATAGCGGAAAGCAAGCAGTCTGACTTAGTCCCTGAGAAAAATCAAAATAATCACGAGAGTACTGGCTACAGTACCGAATATAGAAATATATTTACTACTACCAGTGCGAGCAGTAATTTTAATACAAACATCATTACACCTCAGACGACTAGTACAAACATATTTTCAGTCTCCAAGTCTCAAGTGCCAATCGCAGAGTTTCAAGAGAAACAGAAAGGTACAAACATATTTGGTTTTCCGCCGAAACCGGAAAATGCTGTATCCGAAGCAAGTAGAACTAATGAATCATCTATTTTTGGTAACGCATATAATGCTACGTCAACGATTGCAAAATCGTCTAATATATTCTCAAAATCATTGGAGCCACCGCCACCATATAGCAGTAACGGTTCACCATTTACAGCAGCTGCGAACAAAAGCATATTTTCAGGAGCCACACAGGGAAATGTATTCATGAAAACTGTAACGTCTTCCTCGATATTCTCGAACACGTTCTCGAATGTGCAAACTGCTCCAAAATTGAACGCAAGCATCCCAGCGGTAACCGATAGTAACAATAGATTAAAAGATGCTCCAAACATCTTCGCTCGCCCGAATCCGTTAGAAGAGAAAGCAAAGGATGAGAATGCAAAAGCAGAGGAGAAAATTTCTGCAAAGAGGATGCAACAAATTGATGAACTAGCAGAGCAAATTTTGCGCGACGTCGAGACGGAAATTGTTGAAAATTCTTGTTCTAGACTTGTCGACGAAGAAATGGAGAAAATGAGTAACCGCGATAAATTAAGCGAGAACGTGAAAAATGAAATTTTGTCTGAAATTACTCGGGAGATATGCGACAGTATTCTACGAGAAGAAATTATTAGTTCGAGAAAATTACATGCATTATCGAAGAAAATGAAAAAACGAACAGTCATCAAATATTTCAATATATGGAAGTTTAATGCTACGAAAAGGAAAGAACAACGGAAATCGCTGGATAATACTCCGGTATGGTTACAAAAGTATTCCAGCGATGAATGCGCTAAATTATTATATTCGAAAAACCAGGATTTAGTTATCGAAAACATGTGTAGAAGAAGAGACGAGCCGAAAGAATCGAAATCATACATCGATTCTTTGTACAAAGTCGAACTTGTCATTTTTATGGGCATTAAGGAAAACTTGAGGTCTCCAGATATGAGCATGCTTTCGAACTATTATTGGAAGTTGGTCATTTCCTGGCCAGATTTGTTCAACAAACCTGTCCTATGGCATCATAAAAAAATAATGAATCAGTATCTCTGTCCCGAAGACTATACTGTGAATCCAATTATAAAAACGCATCGAGCAAGTCCGCTGGAAACTTTGCACATTTGTATTCGGAATTTCGAGGGTTTGATCAGCGATCATAATTTAGTGGGTTCGGATGCTCTCCTTTTTATAGCAAGCGCTGCCGAGAATACAAACACCATTATAAAACGTTTAACGAAAACTATATTATCTAGAGATAGACTAATGCCCATTCCTCTAGTATTCCTCATTTTGGGCGATGAAAATTTTAATACGCGAGACACAGAAGTAGCTTCTACGTTAGAAAAACTATTATTCGCTGGATACTTATCAGCTTATACTATCTTGAACGAGAACGATTTAAATGAGGAAACAGTCTTGAATATGACGCAAACTGCCATATTCTGGTTGTCCGTAAATAAGTCACCTAAAAATCCATTAGAAATGGACTATTTGGAGAATATTTGCGATATTTGTTTAACAGACGAACTTTGGCTAAGGTAATCAGCAAAATGTTCTTTCGTTTGCTAAACTTTATCATCATTTCTAATATCGCTTTTTTACAGGCTACAAGATGACTCGTTCTTCAATGACAAATTATTTTTCGCGCTAAGGGAGCCGAAATTCATCATAGATCTACATAACGAAGCAATCACTCATCTGATAAATATACTACTGGATCCAGAATCATTTATGTATACAAAATTTGCTCCAGAATTTAAGAAATTCGTTAACAACGAGTATATGATGCCATGTGGCTACGAATATTTCGACGACGCTTGGAAAAAGGAGGACTATAAAGCAAGAATAGAAGATGTGTTGGATTCTTTTAAATTGCCACAGTGGAAGTGAGTGTTGCACCGTATATATTATTAAACGAATATCATCAAATTGATTTGCGTATTACAGGTACGGCTGGCCATTGGATAATGACAACACGTTTCATCGGAACGTAACAAATTACTTTAAAGAAGCATTATGCAATGTGGATAGCGACGAAGTATCGTGCAGCTTATTCAACAGTTTATTCTTTACATCTGGTATGATAACCGTGACGAACTTTATCGATGTTCTATTACATATCGTTAAGAGTAAGGTGAATTTTATCGATAAAGATTTGAAAGTGGTTTATAATAAGAACCACATAAAGCACTTTCGAGCGTTACCATGGTGGTTTAAATCGGATGTATTCAATGAATATAAAGTTACGACGCAAGATTTAAATCTAGAAAAACATGGAATGATGGACGAAACGAAGAGCAACACGAGCGAACCAATTACGAAAAGACGAAGAGTATTTAGGAGTGGAAAGAAAGATTCTGAAATTGATCCATTAGCTGAATTCTGCGAGAACAGTCGGAACCAAGTAATGGCGGTGCATTGCATTTCGAAAAAGGTGGAGGATCGTTTAAAGGTTCATCGAGAACAAAATAATTTATTCGAAGAAAAGTTAAGAAATGCATTGTACAGCTAAACTAAATTTACTTGACAACATGTAAATATATTGTTATTTTTTATTCTCGGATTAATTTTAGTGAGACGACGACTGTACTCTACGGTATTTCTTATATGTATAGTAAGGTTTATAACGTTAGTAATAGATTCGCATAAATTTATAGTGAAAGACATTTGAGTTGCAAGACTTTACTAACTAATATGTATAAAAAAGATTTCGTATTGAATATTCATTATAAAAATTATGAATTTATGTAGAAAATAAGACGTGCGATTAACATAGTATTTTATATATAAAATTTTCATTTCTAAAAGTCACTGTTCAAATACACACACATACGAAACACGTTAAATACTCTATTATTTTATTTTATTTATTCCTTATAATTCAATTTAATTGTAGATAATAGATAAGATTTTAGGAGAAGATATTATAGAAAAATAAGATCTCAGGAGGAGATATTTAAAAAAATTTTAAATTCGTTTGAAATTCACCTAAATTTTACCACAAGTTTGAGAATGCGCCTTTATTTGTACAACGACCTCTAGCGGAATGGTAGCTAACGAAAACCTTTGAATTTTAACGGAACTTTTTAAATGCCGTGTCTTAGGTCTGTTCAAACAGTGTTTCGACAAAGAATTTTGTTATTTCGAGTGAAGAAGAATAATATCTTTAAAGTATACTATACGTGAACAATAAGTCTTGACTTTTGAACGTTAATATAGTTTTTAAGCAAATTAGAATATTATTAAATGAACCGTTGAGTGAAAGATATTCGTTTCATCTTCGAGCACGTATTTTGCGTACAAAACGTTATTTAGTCTAGCTTTTACATATCGTAAGATCCGAGCATGTCGCACTTAAAGTACATGAAAGAAATGAACAGTTTAACTAGAATGGATGAAAATATTAAAGGACCACTTCCTCGCTGGCAGAAGAAATGCTTAGAAACATCAAATTCAAGGTATTAACAAATCATTCAACTGTTTCCATTTTATTCAGAATTGTCATACATGTTTCATTATTTACTTATTCGTACAGTGTCAATCTCAGTGTGAATGCCTCCCGGAAACTTACGAACGGATCGTTTATGAATAGCACCACGGGAAAAACGCCGACAAAAAAGAACGAAAATCGAACTAAGAAGACTCCTTCCAAAGGTTCGAAGAAATCACCAAGTACGATATCATCTTCACAACTGTCAGTAGCCATTTCTAGGTAAAATTAACTCAACAATATTTTAACAGGTCGATCTACACCTGCTAAAACACCCAGTGGTGGTGATAGATTCATTCCTTCGAGAGCAACTACCAATTTTGATCTTGGACACTACAAAGTTTGTATCCCTTTATGTACAATTTATTTCAATAATTCTATGAACTTGTACGCAAACACTAAATTCAAAAAAATGTACGTTATAGTTTCAACAGCATGCAAACGCAGAGAGAGACGAGGAGAAACAGGACAACATAAGTCCTTCCAAGAGAGAAATGCAGCGTCTTATGAGTGAGAATTTACATGGCGGTGATATTAACAATATGAGGGTTTTATCTTACCAAAACAAAGCCCCTGCTCCTCCAGAAGGATATCAGAATCCATTACGGGTTGTGTATAGTCAGAGTAAAACACCGGCTAGCGTTAAAGCATCTACTAGATATATTCCACAGACTCCTGATAGAATCTTAGATGCTCCAGAAATTGTTGACGACTATTGTACGTGCTTCTATACATTTCTTTCCTGCTAATTTCTTGGAATTTATTTTCAACAGTAACATTTGATACGTCTTTTAGATTTGAACCTGATTGATTGGTCAGAAAGTAATATCTTAGCTGTAGCATTAGGTGCTAATGTATATTTATGGAACGCTGTAACAGGAACCATAGAACAGTTGTTCGAATTAGAAGGCAACGATTATATTTGTTCCGTCGCGTGGATTCAAGAAGGCCCTTATTTAGCTGTAGGTACAACAGTAGGAAATACAGAATTGTGGGACTGCAGCCAACAGAAGAGAGTACGTGTAATGAATGGTCATGCAGCTAGAGTAGGTTCTCTTTCTTGGAACTCGCATATTTTGACAAGTGGATGCAGGTAAAGGTCATCTTATAGCCCGGTTAAGTTATGTTAATAGTAATAAAATGATTTATTAATCAGGGTTGCTTGTATTTCGATTTCTAGAGCAGGACAAATCGTTCACCACGATGTCAGACAAAGGGATCATTTAATATCGACTATAAACGCTCATGCACAGGAAGTATGCGGTTTGAAATGGTCACCCGATGGGAAATATTTAGCAAGCGGCGGAAACGATAATATGCTACAAATTTGGCCGTCGATTTCCGGACAACATCATACTCACACGCAACCGCTTTATTCGTTGAATCAACATCAAGCAGCAGTCAAAGCACTGGCATGGTGCCCGTGGCAAAATAATATTCTTGCGAGTGGCGGTGGTACTGCTGATAGAACAATTCGGTTCTGGAATTGTAATACGGGTAATTGCAACCAAGCACTAATCACCAGAGTTGTGCGAGAACCCGAAAATGTCGGGTTGGCGGTTTCAGAATTCTCAAATATATTGGGACTCCTGATCATTTTCGGGATTCTCGAGCATATTCGAGAATCCTTATATGTATATTTCAGAATCCGCCTGTTCCCGAATATACTTTTATCGATAAGAGCAACTCGGATTACACGTATCTTTTTTAATAACAGGTGCATGCTTGAATACGATCGACACTAAATCGCAAGTGTGTTCCTTGCTTTGGTCGACGACGTACAAAGAAATTGTGTCCGGCCACGGATACGCACAGAATCAATTGATTATATGGAAGTACCCAGGTATGACAAAGGTCGCAGAGCTCACAGGTCACACTAGTCGTGTGTTACATTTGGCTATGTCTCCCGATGGCACCACGATACTCAGCGCAGGTGCTGATGAAACATTGAGACTGTGGAAATGCTTCCAACCGGATCCGCACAAGAAGAAGGAGCCCAGCGAAATGAAATCGGTTCCCTCCAGACTTAAGCAATCCATCCGATAAGAATTTTATGCTCATAGAAGAAATATACTTTTGTATTTATGTTTTAAACGCGCGTTGGAACGTAGTCAATCACCTACATTTTAACGACAAGGGTTCGCGGCGGGATTCCCTTTTATTCGATTGTTAACGAACATACTTGGAATAAATTGACACACCTGGTACCTAAAATTCCGAGTTTTGTTTTATACAGTTCTAGAGCTCGGATAATTGACGAGAATGATTGTAACTCGAAATACAACGACCTAGGAGATTCTTAAGTAGAAACTATTTTTTTTTTTTATTGTATTTGAATAAAAGTGTCTTAGAAATGAATGCATTTTTATTGGAATTGGATGGTAATCGTAATTAATTTAAGTTGCCCGCGTTTGAAGTCTTGTATCTTGATTTATAGCTGAACGATATGTATCAAGGTGAAAGGTAATTTCAACCCCCACCCTTCCTACTCAAGCATTCAAGTCTTCAGGTAAGAATTCTTTGACCCAACCTGTCCTTAGAAGCATAAAACGAAATAAATGTCTGGTACACAACAAACATAACAACATAACAATTTCAGAAACGTTTAGGCATACACATACTTTTATAAGAGTATTTTTTTTATAGAATATTAAAAATTACATTGTACACAGTATGGATGACACAAATTCTAAAAACATACCCACAAAGTCACAATCTAAATATAGTGAACAAGTTTGTACCGCAGAAGGTACACCAGATGATAATGAGCATGATTGGTGGGCAAGCGATAGCGGCTCCTGTACTGGATCATATTATTCAGACACAGACAGGTACAGAAAATTGTTTAAAAATATTGTATCAGTCTCTGATGAAGTATATTTTTCTGATAAGATCGTAATATGTTTTTGGATATAGTTCTGCTGCAGAATGGGAATCAGAAATCAGCCCTACTGGAGAATTATTTTACATAGAATCTGCTGCAGAAAGTATAGTTGATGGTCAGTCTTTGTACAATGAATCGGAACATGATTCCCAACCAGAGCTGACAAGACGCCGTAGCACAAGAGCTGGAAAACTTATGAGACTTATACGGCGCAAAGAAAGCAAAAGATGGAGCACAAGAAATAAGAAAAATTATTCTAGTACTACGTCCAACAATATATTGAATCCTGGGAAAGAAGGAAGCACGACCAAGGAAGTTACATTCAGGGATTTTCAAGTGAATATGCTTTTATTGTTGTATAAGTACTTTTGGAAACAGTATATGTTTCACATAAATGTTTTAGGCTGGAGAAATTCGAGAAGTCACGCTATGGGTTGATCCAGATAGAAGACATAAATTAGGGAGACGAGCTACATTATGCGAAGCTTACTTCGGAATCACTCCGGGTGTATTCTCAGACAAAACAAGAGTTATGGTAGCTGGATTTATACCGGATGGGGAGGCAATGAAAAATAAGAATATTAAAATTGGTGACTGGTTAAGAAGTGTGAACTCGACTAACATCACATATCAAAATTTAGATCATATATTATCTGAAGTAACTGTTGCAACAAATGTAAGAATAACTGATTGTACCAACAGTAAAAAATATTGATATGTGTACTATAGTTTTTGTTTGTTACTTAGGTAACATTAGAGCTGCAAAGAGTTGCAGGCATCGATGTAACAGAAAAATTGCCTGGATTGAGCAGTCCTAAGGTATAAATTTTATTTAATGTACGTACGATATTGTTTTTAATATTTTTCGTTATTAGCAATCCATGTTGGTACAAAGACTAATGAACAAGGAGGAAAGCAAAGACCTGATGCAATCTCTTATAAATTATCCACTTGGCGTTCTATATCTGAGAACCACGGAAATTTCGGAAATGGGACCAGAATTGCAGGGTGTTCTTTATACGTTTCCCCGGTCGGAGAATAAAAATACTCAATCTATTTTATGCACGACGAGAGGAGCTTTTATAACTCTTAATCACTTGTTACCAGGAATAACGGGATCACAGCCTACTAGGTATTAATTATTAACCTTACAAATAGTTGACGAAATTTTTCACAATACGGATAAATCGCCTTTTATAATGTAACTTTTATAGTACTACTGTACAGGTAGCAAACGAAGAAGTTCACGTTGTATACGTGCCGAGAAACGAAGAACTACTTTTAATAGCGTTACCAAAAAAATGGTGAACAATATTTATCATTTATTATGTACTATTTATTATTTATTAAGTTGTAATGAACTACTTATTGACTGTTAATGTTTTCAGTTGCAGTCTCGAGGAAGCTGTAAATTTATCGCTCGATTTGGTCAGAACCTTAGAATTCGTACATCAATCGCTAACAAATTGTTTTACCCCCATTGGAAACCATTCTTCTTTAGATCATTTTTTTATTTTGTTCTTCGAACAATTACTCGATCTAAAGGATTTTGCAAACAACGTAGGATTGCCAGACTGTACTATGAAAATCAATAACGATATCGAGAGCATGGAAAGTTACAAATTTAGGAGCACTTTCTCAGTAGCAAATTCTATAGAGTTATCGAGAGATGCACAGATTCAGATCGATGCTGCCTTAAGTGAAATGGAAGCGATGGATTATAGGGATTGGGTACGTACGCGGAAAAGAAGAGAGAAAGCAAACAACTAACGTGATTTTTCTTTTCATAGAACGAAGATCCAATGGACTGCCAAAGACTATACACGATTTTAGGTAGCTGTGTGTATCACAAAGAATACCTCCTCGGTTCCCATTTAATGCACAGTGATTTGATCGAAGTCAACTCTTATCTTCGACACAATTGTCTCCTGAACTTGGTGATGAGCGAGCCTGTAAACAATCTTGTCATTTGGAAAAAAGTTTATCCCTCGTCGTGTAATCGTGGAAATTTGGATAACAGTAAAAGCATCCAACCACTGGTTCCTAATGGAAAATGGTTTTTACTTGTTGTTGGATACGGATACGACTTATTAGCAGTACTTCTGGAATCTGGTGGCTGTACAGCAAAGTAATAATGCTATTACTTAATCGTAATTCGCCATTTCGATTTTATTAAATTATTTCTAGTTCTATAAATCTAGATGCAGCGAAACCATAGGCCCCGATGTATTTTATGTAGAAGAAGCTCAAGAAACTTTAAAGCATATACAAAAGATAGGAGTGACAACATTGGCGGCTAAGTGGATTGCGTCTAATACGAGACCAGAAGTAATACCTAACGAAGATCATGTGTCTACGAAACCATCATCGAGCATCACAGAAAACTTTTTAGGTCTTATCAAATCGACCGACGTACAAACTTCGCCCGCGAGATCATCTCTCGCTTTAGCCACTAATAAAAAGGCTCAAGAGATACCATCCATTTTGAAAAAACGCAGCACGGAAGAAAGTCCAATGGTGTTAGGATCTGGTAAATAGAATCGTTGATTAGAAGATCGACACGGTCAGTTAGATAACTGTTTGTTTGCGACATGTTTCTCTTACAAATGTCCACCGATCCAAAGGTGTATGTAGATTCACGCCTAGAACGAATGACCATTGCTGTTCTTACACCCTGTACTTCTTCGCCAACAATAATATAGTTCTAAAATTCTTTATAGTGTATTCCTTGCACACATCGGAAGATTCGCTGAGTCAAGGGACAGGTGGAGTCAGCGAAATTAGCGATGAAGCTATGCCTATATTAGGAAGACGGGCGACAAGAGAAAAAATGTCAAGCGGATCGAAATATTCTGATGACAGCGATTCCGACATCGATATGTACAAAGTAAATAACAAAACAATTATTTTATGTGACGCCTACTTCACGGAAATAGAATTAGATGCCTTGTAAAAAATACGTTGTTGCAGAACGACTGTCGGATGATGAATATGGACATATCAAATATACGGGAGAACCTATTAAATCAAGCCGAGTACTTGTCACCAAAAATATTGACGACAGGTGATAAGAATTATCTTTATCACTACGTGCATTTAGATATGGCCGAAGGTATCCTATTATCATCAAAATTATTAGAAAGTTCAGAGAAAGATCATAAGATTATAGTTAATTTTAATAAATGTGTTCACGTCATACACAGACTTTTGCATAACACAGTGAGATTTAAGAAAATGTTGAATTCGGATATGGACAAAAGTGTAATTAATAAGAGTTTAATCGCCGTTAAAGAGCATGGAGTATTATTCGAATGTGACAATATTACTTATTGGGTTGTCGGGCGATTATATACGACTCCTCATCCGAAGGAATTGTATGTGTGCTATCAAGATTCTGCACCACAAAATTTAATCGAAATAGCATTCAAATTACATTCGTTACATACAATAAGTTAAATTGTTCATCTTCTCCACCAAATAACTGATAAATCTCTTTATTTTGTTCGACTGCATAGTCATATAACTTCATATTCAACTATCACATTTGGTAATTTATTTATATTTTTTATACATAGAAAGAAGAATGACAGAATTTACATAAAATGGCCTTTTTACTTTACAGTACCTTATTAACGCTTATAATATACAATATATTAAAACTTTTATATACAATGTTCCATCATAACTCGAACGTCAATGAGGTAAGAATATTTACGTATTGTGCTCTGGTGGAACATTAATATAGTTACAATGTTTGAACAACTATAAATCTTTTTATACTGTACAAAAATAGTATAAATGAGTTTATGTTAATAAATTTCGAGAAAATTCTAGTTTGTTTTATATACATTACAACACATTCTCTTCCTCGTCGTCGGAGTGTTGTGCAACTGGAAAATGTACGCGTACACACGCACCAGCCATTTTACTACCATAATGACCACTCCAATACGATTTATCTATGCCTCCGTGAGAATATATAATTTTTCTGAGTCCCGGTTTATAATTCTCAAATGTGTGCGTTACCTATTTAAAAGAGAACACTTATTATTGCATAGAAAAACGTCTCTGGGCATAATTAAGCAGGATGAAGCAGGATGAAGAATTGGAAATTGGCGTTCATTGGCTTTACAATGAACTGAGAAAGGACACGGTGATACGTACACGATGCCATTGATTTTGGGTTTCTCCAGTTATCGTATCATCAAAATCAAAGGTATACATGATTTGATCCTTCTCATTGATTAAATACACTTTAAGCTCAAAAGCAGCTGGACAGTCCCATCTGCAGCTATAATATTCGCTGATCTATCGAAAGAAGAATTAATCCGTCAGAAGAATATTTCTTATACAAAGCATTTTATATTATACAATAAAAGGTAGTTTGAAGGTACCTCTATCGGAGGCCTTAAGGTGTCCATAACATATGGTATCAGACCTTCTTTTTCCAAGTCGATTGTTTGTCTTTTTACACAGAGCTCGTAGGATGTAGCGAAACAGTGTTGTTTACCCTCGAAAATAGGATCATCGTTGGGTAAGGGTGGAACACCTACTGGAGGATTTTCTACAGCCCAGTTATTGCCACCCTCTAACGTGATCTTCCAATGCTTCTTTAGTCCTTCTTCTCCGGAATGATTTTTGATCAGGTTTCTTCCAAAAGGTTTTTTCTTACATATAAAATAATACACGTACCAAGGTATTTCCTTCTTTACTAAAAGCGACTGACCACCAGACGCTAATTCGGCCACTTTGCGCCAAACATAACTTTTTATTAACATTTCCCATCGTTTGCAAACCAACTGACAACTCAACAGAGATTTATAATCGACGTAAGTGAAGATCTGTGTCAACAATTCGCCGGGAATATACCTGTCAGCGAGGATTAATCCGTTTTCACTCTCTTCGTCGAATTCTTCACGAATGTTCATGCTGCTGGTATGAAATTGCCCCATTAATTAATGTTCACGCGATTCACAGTCAGCGGAAAATGAATATTGTCGTGCGTAGAAATACGTGTTGGTCTTCTCTTCACAGTTTCGGATATTAAAATATTGTTTTATGTTTCAAGAATGTTAACTGCGAGCTACACTTGGCTACATCATTTCAAACGTCATCCGACGTTTGTTAGCAAATACGTCAACTACGCATTCCATTATCATAGATGTAAGATTTATAGAGAAGTGTGATGTCATGCGTCATGCGAACTTTATAGCGTTTGTGCTGACCTCAGAGCCATAGGCTAAGATCTATACAGAAATCCCATGCAATAGGATTTTATGTTACACCAACGAAATCAACTAAAAATCGTCGAAAAGTATTCAAGATTCTTTGTAATCTTTTGAATTGGAGAATTGCACGACACATTTTTGCCTTACTTCTAAAGTATTATATAAATATATACGAAAATCTATACTTGCTTCATAAAATCTGAATTTACCGCCATTCCTGGTAGTGGTATAACCTCTAAACTAGTAGACGAACGCACAGCCTACATAATTACAGCAGGCTGTGACAAACGTCATCGACAAATGAATATCGTCGACGATGGCGTCACTGCTGCCGTTCAGGTATTTGTTGGATAAATAATAAAGGTAACATATTACAATCAGAGGGCCTTTTATTTTCTTTAGAACAATATATATTACGTTGGTGTGTGGGTGTGTGAAACACTCGGTTGAAAATATATTTACAGGAAGTAGGTACGTGGTTTCCTAACGCTGAATAGTGGCATACGATTCCTGTGCTGAATACGTTTTGGTAATGGGAATTTAATCTTGGAATCGTGGAATTGTTTAACTTGTGGTCTTCTGCAATTGGCAGCCTTTACCACTTCTACCTTGATAATTTGGATAGAATGCGCACGAGCACGATGACGGGCGCCCATGTCTCTGTAACATTGGGTTACAGCACCGCTCACAGACAGATCTCTGTATTCTCTGTACATATTGTGAGTCCCTGATCTTGAGTCGTATCTCAACCAAATTCCAAAATTCTTAATTTTGACAGGTGTTTTTTCTGAAATCTGACCATTAAAACATGAAAACGATTTATCTTACGATCAATAAGTAATTGTAGTTCACGGTAGTTGGATTGTTTATTTACCTGTTTAAGAGATACAATCTCTCCGGTAGATTTCTTGAATTTTTTCAATTGACGCAGGAAATACCAAAATCTGGATTTCGCGACAATAGCGTCAGGCGCAAATATTCTCATTTTATACAGAGGTGTGGTTTTCTCCTTCTCGGTCGGCAATTTGCGACCGATCACCTCGAACTCTTTCAACTATAAAAAGAAAACAATTATTATTCGATGTAACCAAATTTCGTTTTGTAATCACGTGTGTTAGCAAGCGACAAATTTTGACGTACACAAAATAGTAATCTTCATCACAAAAACGTATATTATTTCTGTCTATAGAATAAAACAGTAATTTCATTCGTTCGATATGTAACGAGATACAAAAGGTACCGATACTTCTAAATACAATCCGAACATGTGTCGGCGATCATAGAGTTGTAGGTTAGGTGAATACTAAAACGCAATACAACCTCGTTTTAGCCGTTCTTGTTGAACTTTTACAGCACATAAGATTGCAATATCGTAAATCATTTTTTGACAGGATATATTTATGGTTTTTTCAATAGAATTTACAATATTTACTTACTTCTCCTTTGGCTTTCATTTTGCCGTGCGTACAGTATCACGATAAACCGGAAAAAGGGGTCACTCCATTCGTGCGTCAGTGATGTAGGGATGTTCGATTCCGATTTTATTCTTTCGAGGAAAAGATCGATCTTTTGAATCGATTCTGCAGACCTCGATCTTTGCCGATGAATCGATCAGAAAAGAATCGACCTGTATAAGGATGGTCGATTGTTTCGCAAAGAATCGATTCTCGACAATAACCGAATCGATGGTACACTCGATGGTTAAATTCGATATACTTTAAAAATGAAAAAAGGTTTTAATATAATCATATGCATACGAAGCATTGACTCTAGAATTGTAGTTCAACTTTTATTGAGCATATAATCATAGCTACAATTGTATTAATTTTTATAACTTGTGATGATCAGGCAATGTATGCTTTTGTATACGAATATACAGGTCTTGT
This sequence comes from Halictus ligatus, assembly GCA_028454255.1. Classification (NCBI taxonomy): domain Eukaryota; kingdom Metazoa; phylum Arthropoda; class Insecta; order Hymenoptera; family Halictidae; genus Halictus; species Halictus ligatus. The sequence goes on along the minus strand of CM052145.1, from coordinate 288,821 downwards.
AAATTGTACATAATATTCGTCATATGTGAATCGAAATGTGGTCTATTATAAGGACATTTTGCGTCCTTCGATGGAAATATCAACAGCTCTTCTTGATCCTTTCATCCTTTTATTATCTATATAATTTTTCATATGTCTCTCGAATCGGTTCATCTGTTTCTTGGAACTCTATTAAAACGTTATAATAGGGATTCTAAGTTAGATTATGAAATGTTAATCAACGGTGGGTTAAATAAGTATACCTACCCTGCTAATATCGATGTCAGATTTCCAATCAGGCCTTACAACGTAATCTTTATTCGATGGTCTAGGAACTCTGGCTCTTCCAACCCAGCCAGGATCACCGGGTCTCAAAGGTCTAAGTACAACAAAATCCATTAACAGTCGAATAATCTGATTTGATCTAATTCTACAACAGCCTATTCGATCCATACTTAGCGTCTCCTTTCAGTGCTTTATTTATATCTTGTGATTTCTGCGATGTACCACCGTCTTCTGTTTTCCTTCGTTTCTGTGGCGTTTGTTCCAAATCCCTTTGCATTCTTTCTTCTTTCGATAACGCTTTGAAGTCAGCGGACAGATTAAATATAGGGCGTGCCCATTCGTTGATCAATTTACCGGCACGTTCCTTGTTTTCTTTGGTTTCTTTCGGATGCTTATAAAGATACATCACAGCTTTTCCGATACCAGACTGTTTCAAGGAAGACTGATCTATTCGTGGAAACTGAAATGTTCATTAATGTAGACGCACGCAAACATAATTTTACATTATTCAAGCTAAAAGCTTATAAACTTACTTCCCACAAAAGTTTTAAAAGACTGTCTCGAATCTTTAGCGAAGGCAAAGATCGGTCAGGCATCGGTGCTAACCAATCAGTCAGTACTGTTAATACATTATGCTCTAAAAACGCTAGCTGTAGGTCGTGTTTTTTCAGTTGCGATAATACTTTCGGTAGCATCGCTATTTTATTCGTGGCGGGTTTATTTTGTTGATTCAATTTCCTATCCTCTTCTGATGCGATCCTCATGTCGGACAACAACTGCGCTATAATATCGTCGTTGTCATTAATTATGTCAATGTCCTTCCTCTTACGTCTGCGTGATTGTTCTTCTTTTTTACGAGCCAGCATGCGATCGAAATCGGACAAAGCGTCATCCCTGGAACGTAAATCATGTATTATTAATTCTCATGAATTTGTCAAAGTACGTAGACCTCGCTTGCATCGATTATTGTTACTCCAATTTCCTCTGAACTATTACTTACATATATCTGCTACTCCTGATAAGCGTACATCAAAGACGACGACATAGATTACAACACAGATTTTAAACATAAATCTTCCAAAGTATTTCAACAACTTACATTCCTCCATCTGCGATGACACCATCGTCCGAATCCTCATTTTCTTGCTGTTCAATAGCTGTACTCTCATCGAGCTGTTTCGCCTCTGCTTCCTCTCCTTCCTCTCCTTGTTCATCGTCGTCCTTCTTTTTCTCTGCTCCCTCGTCGTTGCCTTCATTCTCCGAGTCTGACAAGCCGTGTTTCGACTTTTTGGTTGCCTTAACTCCATCGTCCTCTTCCTCAGAGTCAGAAAGAACTCTGTTCCTCTTTTTAACAGCACTCTCCGAGTCCTCGCTGCGACTTCTCGATCTCCTGGACTTCGATGCCGAACGAGATCTTGATCTTGATCTTGAGCGAGACGAGTGTCTAGACCCAGCTGCCGATCCCGACTTCGATCTCGAACGTGATCTCGATCGCGATCGCGACCTGGATCTTGATCTTGATCGTGAGCCAGAACGCGACCTTGAACGGGACTTGGATTTCGAACGCGATCTCGACTTCGAACGCGAACGCGATCTCGATTTCGATTTTGATCTTGATCTCGACTTCGATCGCGATCCTGAACGCGATCTGGACCGAGACGCCTTCGAACTGGAACGAGATCTAGATCTAGACTTCGACGATCTCGAGCTGGATCTTGATCGCGAATGGGAACTTTTTCTCGAAATCGGAGACTGTGATCCTTTGCGCGATCCTGACACCGATCTCGACTTGGATCGTGATCTGGACTTGGATCTTGATCTCGACTTGGATCTTGATCTCGACTTGGATCTTGACGCCGACTTCTTCGAGCCGGATCTAGACCGTGATCTCGATCCCTGCCTTGATCCTGACGGTGTCCTCGACTTCGACAGAACTTTCGGCGAAGGCGATCTAGATAGGGATCCTGATCGAGAGGCTGCGGCCGGTTTCCTGGGGCTGGAGCCGGATCGGGATCTGGATCTGGATCTGGATTTACGGTTTTCATCTATGGAGCCAGGAGATTTCGAATGCGTGCTTTTAGGGGAACTTGGTCCTTTTCCCGAATTGTTCACCGATGGAGATGGTGATCGTGAACGGGATCGAGAAGTTTTAGCGCGTGAAGGAGACGGAGACGGGGACCGTGAAGGAGTTCGCGAACCTTTCTTATCGACAGAGGCTGATCGCGACCTGCTGTGCGATTTTCGGTGAGGACTCTCCGAACGGGAGCGTGATCTAGCTGCAGAAGATGCTCGCGATTCGGATGGAGATCGAGATCTAGCAGTCTGCTTCGGTGAACCAGAACCTGAGCGAGAACGGGATCGAGAACGCGATTTAGAGCGTACAGAACGAGAAGGAGATCTAGACGGTGGATTACTATGTTTCACCGATGTGGATCTTGATCTAGACCTGGATCTGGATTTGGATTTCGATCTGGATCGGGACCTGGACCTGGATCTAGATCGCGAATTTTGCCGGGACGCTGCGTTAGAACTTTTCCTAGATTCCGCCACCGACGAACTCCTCGATCTCGATCTTGACTGCGACCTCGATTTCGATCTTGACTTTGACCTCGACTTTGATCGTGACCTCGATCTCGACCTCGACCTCGATCGAGATTTAGCGGAACGTGGCGATTGCGATCCGCTATGCACAATCTTTCCATCCTGCTCCGGAGAAGGCGACTTGGAGGGAGATTTCGAGGTGCTCCTTCTACCAGCAGATTTTGAACTGGATCTGGAAGATCTCTGGTTCTTAGGGGATCCCGGCGAAGTTGATCGATTCCGAGAAGGCGATCGTGAAGGTGATCTGGAGTATGATTTTCTCGAATTGGCATTGGAATGCACCGAAGCTGGTGACCGTGGCTGCGCGGGGGACGACTGATTGGATCTGTGGTAAGAAAGGAATTAAGATTATGTTAGCTATAGCCTAACTAAACCTTAGTAACTTGAATCTTTTTTACTTGAGAATTTGATAAGATAAAATTTCTATAGCTTGCAGATTTCAGCTCTTCCATCGAGATTCCAGTTACCAAGGTTTTACTATGTTACTTAAATAACCTAGGAGAGCGGTTGGTGGAATTTGACTTTGATCTACTTCTGCTGGATCGTCGAGAATCTACGGAGCGACTTCTAGACTTTTCGTGCTCCTCCTCCGATTCGCTTCTATCTTCTGAAAATGAGGTAATACCGTCTTAGAATTATGCAAGAGTTTTGCAATATTTTTGCACGTGTATCCATAAATGTCAAAATTAATGCGAACAATTAAATAATTTATGCACATACATACATAGATACTTCAATGTACATATGTATTATTTTATCAGACCAATGCTAATAATTTTTATCGTGTATCTTGAAAGGAGTATGATTTACCTTCACGATCCATTGTATTTATATACAAATATACACCTTGTCACTACGTATTATCAATTATTTTTTTCCTAAATTATCGAAGATAAAGACTCTCTCGGGAAGGCCCGCTAAATTTTTAAATAACACCTTATTTTTAATGACAGCTTGGGCTCGACGAACATGCTCGAGGAAATGTATTTACGTTAAAAAAAACACAAGAAGTTGGGGAAAAATTCACAAAGAGCACGCCTGATTGGCCATTTCGCTTTTGGCTCACAGTTTTGTCAGGTTAGACGTATAGAATCAACCAATCGGTGTGTTTATTAATTGAATGAAACTTGTATTACACGGTATTTACGATTGTAAACGCGTAGCCGGTAAACCGTCTTCCACAAACAACGCGATGCGATTATTCTTGTAACGTTAAAAGGTCGAATAATAACAAGAAACACCGTCCTGTAAAATATTTGAATAACAGAGGGACGCACGTTGCTCTAAGAGAAACTGATAAAACTTGTACGAAATTTGGAGAACGGACGTCGGCTTCGCTTTCTATTCAGTATTGTTCTATGATCGATTCGATAAAGAACATTCTTATAGAAACGAAACTTATGGTACAATCTTGAATATATCTGTCTTTAAATTCGTTGACCTTGAAGCATCACATGCAGACAACGTTGGGAGACCGCACGTTAAAAACTGAAAACATCGAAAAGCGCGCCAATATTTGATACGTAATACGCTAAAGAACGATGTGCAACAAATATACACGAGTTCGTGAACTCGATAAATTCGAGCTACTTAAAATACGATTTGCGACGTTTCAGATTCGAATGAATGTTTATTCAATAAATAATAGAATCAATAATTAGAAAAACCGGCTCTGGAAAAACATGATTTGAAACAAGCGCGCTTGGTATCTACGGGTGAACCAGTGAAATGACGCATAAACTTGTGTACGCATGCGCGATGGATTCGCGATTCGGTGTGTTCGCGACCCGCCTCGATAAGAATGATCCGTGGACTCGAAGACGACCGAGGGTAGCCGAATCTGACCGAGCCTGCTTAACGAACAACATGGCGGCCGTGGCAAAGTTTTCGCCGCCCGTATGAGGGATTCGCGTTGTCCGTGATCGAGCGGTTGACGGTGCAGACGGATCGTCCAGTGACCCTGGCAGGGTCGCTTTGCAATAATTCGCGAGTGGAAATTCGTGAGTGCGGTGGCAAGTTTCGACAGCCCGATGCGGGTCGCGTGCAGCTCTCGTAACGCAAATCATGACTTCGATGCTGTCCAGCTTTAACCCGCCTATCGTTAAACGATTGCTGGGTTGGAAGAAGTCCGAGGGCGAGGATAAATGGAGTGAAAAAGCTGTGAAAAGTCTGGTGAAAAAGTTAAAGAAGTCGACTGGCCTCGAGGAGCTCGAGAAAGCGATCACCACGCAGAGTTGCAACACCAAGTGCATCACCATACCAAGGTACGCTCTCTCGATATCCCGCTTACTCTCGCCCCGTGCATAGATATTACGATCTCTCTGTGACTCTCGGTTCTTTTCTCTTTTTGCCAATCTGTTTTTGTACCCCGCCACTGTGACGTAACGTAACGGGTTCGCGACGAGATTTCGCGTTCTCTGCGTTTATCTCTGTGTGTTGTCCGTCCCCGACGACGAAACTCCATCAAATAGATAGTGTGCGTCGCACGAGCGCGCGCGCGCCCCTGTGTGAGTGTTTTGTTCCTCGTTCTTATTTACCAGTCCACATATATTCGTACGCATAATGTCACCACGTCTATCCGTATGACGTTTCTCTTTCACGGCATTCGAACATAGACGAGATCGCTTTCCGTTCTTATTAACAGGATCCGGTATACCGATGATTTCTATTTTCGTATGTATGCTTCCTTATAAACGCCTGACAGTCCATCACGCTCGTCATATTCCAACGCGATCGAATCGTTTAAGAAAACAGGATCGCTCGCAGTCGCGGACGCGAATTCGCTGTTTTCGAACCATCGTCGCCGACAAGATTTGCCATTCGGTGCTACGTGTGCTCTCGCACGATAGCAAAACGTATCGCAACGTACTTCGGAGCACGGTGTGTTTATTTAGTAACGCCAATGTTAGTTGCTAATAATCTCCGTTATGGTTCGCAACTCGCAGTGTAGTATTTCTATTGGTATGACAGAAAAAGTTGGAGAGAGAGAGTTATCAAGCCATAAAAAGATTAAACGATAGTGTCATCGAGACGTATTACCAAGCGTGAATGGATTAATTCGTATGCCGCTTTAAGGCCCGCTTTTTTTTAGAATTTCCCGAAACTCTGAGTCTGTGTCTTCTTGGAGGTTTCCTTGTTAGCCTCGAACATGTTTTTAGGATCGCATCTATTGTTTTGTATATCGTCACCTCTGTCAACCTGTTTTGTTCTAATCAGGTTAAAAATAATACTGTTTTTGCGATGTAGCTATTGGATAGACTGTGTCGATGTTTATGTTAATTCGTACACACAGATGTCGATTTGTACTTTCCCGGGTGTTGTAGGTTAGGAAAAGCAGTAATTGCGTACAGATTCGCAGACTTGGATCAAGGTCAAATCTGTCTGCTATTTCATTTCATTGATACCACTACAATTATACGTTTTCTTTTTAACCGACTAATCTATATTGAAACGAGTAAAGAAACATGTGAGCATTTAAACAATCGCTTGAAAACCTGTTGTACCGATCGAAGCAATCGATACATCGATACCTAGGGTCCTTTACCCTACTAGGTCAGCTTTCGTTTATTTATTTTTGCGATTTCGCGTTGAAATACTAAAAGGAATCGAAGACGAACTTTAGCGCTGACCTTATTTATTCATAGCAGATGGTTGGTTTTTCGTGAGGTTACAAATGACAACGGGTGTTACGCGTTACGATCTCAGATTATTATCGTCGGTAATTACATAACAATTTCAGCGGAAAAACTATCGGGTACAATGGAACGAATGGAATGGCGGGAACTGTCGTTGCCGATGCGTGAGACCGTTAAAACGAAGGACCGTGTAAACGGTTCTTTGATAGTTCTTAGTAGCGTTTCGAATCGGAATAAATAACAATTACGGCGATCGCTGTCCGTTCCGGTTTCGAAACACGGCGCGAATGAAACGCGAAACACGTGCGCGTCACGTTGCACGTTCGCACGCGCGTCGCTCCGTCTTTTTTTTCTTCCATTCAGATTGTTATTAGCCGCTTTTCGCGACGTATAATTCGAAACACATGAGAAAGGGCTTTCCCGACTTGCTATTGTCGGCCCCTCTTTTTTTTTTATCTCGCCCGTTAAAACTTTCGATAGCACTGACGGATTTCTTAACGCTCTTTTATCGAGAACGTTTGGAAGCCGCGGAACTGGATCAAGGACGTTCGTTACCGTCATTTTTACATTCGGAATAAATAAGCAAAGAACCAGAGGCCGCAAACGATAATTTTCTCACAAATTTCATTCTAACACCGTCCTTGCCTTGTAACGTATTCCGTCGACCATGTTTTTCTCTCGAATTTTCCTTAATTTTTAAAAATATTTCACGCAAACAATATCTATGCCCGATGATACGTTCTTCTTGCTAGTATTCTCACCAAGTTAAACAAACAACTATTCGCGTACGATTTATTTGTTCCTAACTTGACTTAAATTACATAAAGTACAACAAGAACGCTATGAACATTCGCAATAGCGATGATGCACTCTATTTTTATATGCTCGAAGTAAATATGAAACTTTCCACATGCTGGATGCACGTATCGCCAACGTGGTTACATTAACGATAATTCCAGTGCATTTATTAATTTCCAATGTCACATTATCGTCCGAATACATCCCTAGTCAAACACATCTCTCTTCTCTGCGTTTGTTTGGTTAATAAATAAATTCGCGGTAGTATCGGTCAAATATTTGTGCTTTTAATACAAACTAATTAACACATACGCGCGAAAGGACATTCAATTTTAAACATTCTTTTCACCGCGGTTGCATACGTAGCTGAACGCGTATAATTTTTAAAGGATTAATTCGACCGGCGCCGCAGGATTTCGGATGAATTCATCTGCTTTTTGTTCGGTTAAATTTAGACTCGTCTATCTTATCTGCGAGATTGTAGACCATAAATTTCGCACGTCGCGCGGAAGAAAAGAATGTTTGACTGCAATCGCGATGCATCACGGATTGCGACTAAGATCGTTGCATCTTGACGAAGATAGCGTTTTTTTTTTCTCTTTAGAAATACAGTAGAAATTAGAAACTCGTTAACTTGAAACTCGTATAGAATCCTCTGCCCTCCCCTCTCTCTATCTCGCTGTACAGAGGACACTATTTTTCTAGTTGTATATATTTCGCTATTTTCCTTGTAGCTTACACCTTTCCTATTTTTTGTCGGCGTGCCGTCGGTGTAACGAGGACGTATTATTATTAATGGGATTGATTGCGGCACGATACGCACCTCGTAGCCATTTTATCAATAACAGTCGCGGACAACGTCGTCGCGCGGCGTCCAAGGATTCTCGTGGGAGAAAGGGAGAAACAATTCGTCACCGAGAAAGCTAGATCTTTCTATAGAAACGCAAACAGTTTTTGCGTTCCTCGACTCCACTCCGAGCAAGCGAAATCGCGAAACCTTTTTCGTCTGGAATATTTTGCATCCTTTTTTCTCGAACTGTTTTTGTCCCTAACGTCGACCGTTTTGGCGGATATTGTAAATCCCAAATCGGACAGTTCTCGGATCTAATTTCCTTTTTTTTTTTTTTTGTTAAAACCGCGAAATTTTCATTCTCGTCGAGGTCGTCGATCGCGACGCTCCGAGAACTCGTTCGTCGTCGAGTTGCATTCGCGGAACGCCGCGCCGATAAGATAGATGACCGACGGCGACGACGACGACGACGACAACATAGAACTGACGTCCAACTTTTCGGGAACAAAATTTTCACGAGACGTTCGCTGCTCTACCTGTAAGTTTCGTTTTCTACTTCTTTTTTCATTTTACGAAACCGCCTTGACGAAATAAAGCCTCCCATTATCCAACGGTAAGTTATTCTCGAGTTACGCCGGCTAATCGACGTTCACGTAACAAAATCGATAGATGGAAATAAGCGTTTGCATGAACATGTGGAACGAATTCTACTTTGGGACTGATCTTACCGACATGGATGAAAACGAGAATTTACGCTCTGTACTCTAAAATTAGATGCGCCCATGTTATTTGGCATTAGTTTTGCTAGAAATTTGGTGGTAGGGTGTCGAGACAACTAGTTCTTGCTGAAAGTTCACTAGAAGTATCGGTTCTCGTTAGATCCTCGTCGAAAGCTTACTAGGGCAATTAGTCCTTGCTGGAACGATGTCAGAGGAGCCGTCATCTCGGTGCCGGTGATCTCATCTTTTGAGGACAACGAGCAACCTAGAAAACATAATCGACAACGCTCGATCCTGCAGCTTACCTGCGATCGTCGGTATTCGCGCACGTGTGCATCGTGCAGATCGCGGCTACCCGTGTTTAGCGGAGAACGACCCAGTAGGTTTGCAGCGCGTGCAGATATCTCGTCGCGCGTTCTTTTTTCTTTCGTTCTCCTCGTTTCAACGGAAGGAAACGTAATGCAACACCGTACCTTGTGCAATCAATTCAATTCGTTCAATCCCCGTTCGGGCCCTCGTTCGTCGCACACGCGGAAAGAATTTCACGGTTAACGCGACTCTGTCCTCGTGCAAGCGTACGCTGATTCGGAAGAAACGAGACCTCCGTGCATCATCGATGCAGCTTTGCCGTTTCACCCGTCCTGCAACGCGACCACCGCAGTGCATCGAATGTCGAAATCGTTTGCGACAACGACGGAGCTCGGTCGTCGTCTCGAAATGAAAGGTAAAGTTCTTCGGTGCTCGGGACGAACACCTGTTGAGAGGCGAGAGACGTCTCGCCGAGAAACGAGCAGCAGTACTGCATCTTGAAACCGTTTCAAGTCGACCGGTGGAAGAAAACCGAAGTATGTTTTCGAATTGTTATGCAATTGCAGGCGTTCTGCGATTTTTATGGAGGGGGGAGACTAGGGGGAAGGGAGAGCTCGTGCAGCAAACATATGCATTCGCGTCGAAGAGCCAGGCAGGTGGAGAGAGAGAGAGAGAGAGAGAGAGAGAGAGAGAGAGCGAGTAGAAGGACGCTGTAGATTCGCATAAGTAGAACTACGGGAAAAAAAGATTCTAGGTGGGATCGTAGTACGAAAACGCGTCTTTTAGATGACCGGGAGTCTGTCGTTTAACGCTGACGAAGATCGGAGACGAATTGAGTCGCGAGATCGCAGGAAATACGTGGATCGGTGCTCGTTCGAACGTCGGATCGGTAAGGTTTTTGGGTCCGGTTGAATCTTGCGTTGCAACTCGATCGCGGTTGCGCACGGCTCTCTGACAAGATCGTTGCCTTGCATCCGTTTCTGCGGCTTCGTTTCCCGGGCAGAACGACGGGAATGTCGATTCGCCGAGGCCGAAGATACTACTGCACGAGGTCGACGCGTTCCCCGCCACTCGCACGTGTGTGACTATGCGATTTTCCATGGGAGACCGTGCTCTCGTATCTGTGACAGTTATATAAGTCCGTTGACGACGACGCTCGCAAGGCAAACGAACGTCTGTTCGCCGCTTATTATTTGCGAATGTGTAACGCGGTGTCTGGCTGTTGGTCGTCTTCGGCATTATTCCATCACGATACGCGCGTTCCAAGAACCGCTGTCTAACCCTGATCCGTTCACTGCGAACACCCTCTTAGAGTATTCGTACAATTTAGCAGAAGAAAGCCATGGAATCTCGGGATATCTTTGACGCTACGCGAAGATGCAGCATCTTTGATGCTATTCCCGAGTACATGTCTAAGTTGTCGTGTTTGCTGAATTATTCGTTGGCAAAAAGACTCTTTTTCGATGGACCCATTCCACGGGTCAACATCGTCCGCTATTTCCCTTTGAAGAACGGGGAAATAAACGCGCGTGCCCACGTCGGTTGACTTCTTTTCGCGGTTAGGCGCCACCGTTTCCGGCGCGGCAGACAGAAGTCGAAGCGAACGAGAGGTAAAAGGAACTTCGGAAGTAGTGTTGTAAAACGGTGGTTGTAAATCATATCGAGACTTGTCTCGAAGCGTAAAATCTAATTAGTTCAACAGTTCTAAAAACAGCAAAGCGATAGAAACGTGATTGGAAAGAAAACCTATGATCCGGAGCCGTAGGAACGCAGTGGGATCGAAGAAAGGACAGAATCTTGTCTGTATCGATTACTATAAGGATGTTTGTTTCACAGCATCGATTGGAGCATCTTAAGATACGTTCTGCATCTTCCCTTTAAGAGTAAAAGGTCGCAAACTACCACCGGGGGTTGATCAGGCCAATCAAACCGCACTATAATCGGACCAAGGTGTCGCGTTTGACATTTATGCAAAATATACATTTTCCTCTGATCGACTGCAGGAAATAAGAAATAATTCTCTGTTCCCCGGGGTTTTCAGTTATAGTCGAATCTTTTTTGCTAAAAAATGGTTGGTTCTAAAGGATTCCAAGGTGTTAATTGTCGTTCTTTCTGTTAAAGGCCTAGCCCAGGCGGAGTCGGCGACAACGGTGTCCAAGGAGCGCGCGGCAAGGGTTTGCCGCACGTGATCTACTGCCGCCTTTGGCGCTGGCCGGACCTCCAGTCGCATCAAGAGCTCAGAGCGATCGAGCACTGCGAGTACGCGTTCACACAGAAACGAGACGAGGTCTGCGTGAACCCGTATCACTATCAACGAATACAGACGCCAGGTGAGCAGACCCTGACGGGCTCCTTTCGCTCATTTTATTTAAGAGGGTGCTTCGGAATGGGGGTGAGATGCTTTAAATAACACCACCTAAATCGGTCAATTAATTAACCACGCCAGAGTTGATAGAACAGCCAGCGATTCGATTTAATCGTCAGGAATTGAAAATTAAAATAATTTGCATTAATTTCAAGGCGTAGCAACCAAATAGACATTTATTTCTCTCTTTGGTGGTTGACCAATCGAACGATCGAGTGGCTAATAACACGCACGAAACGTTTCAGTTTTGCCAGCCATTCTCGTGCCGCGGCACAACCTCGCCGGGGACGAGTCCGTCCTCTACAACACCTCCCTGGAGGAGCTGAGCGTTAGCGTGCCGGAGAACACGAGCTTCCACGCGACGCTGAACCACCAGCATCACAATCAGCAAGGTATACCGCAGTCCCCTCAGCAGCAGCAACAACAACAGCAACAGCAGCAGCAGCAGGCGAACAACCCCTATCAAGGAATGCAGGTTAGACAAGGACACTGACTCGACCAACTCTCTTTTCCAGTCTTGTTTAAAAGCTCAGTTTCAGAGACTCGTTCGGTTTTCTTTCTAGAGTATGCAAGCGACGAGTCCGGCGAGCGTGGGGAGCCTAGGAAGCGTTCAAGGTTCACCACATCCGGCGCCAGGATCTATGGACCCTCCCGCGGACACACCGCCTCCGGGATACATAAGCGAGGATGGCGACAATATGGATCACAACGACAACATGTCTTTGTCGCGCTTGTCTCCTAGCCCTGTCGATGCGCAGCCTGTCATGTACTGCGAGCCTGCCTTCTGGTGAGCCTGGGCCTTCGTCGGTTGACCGTTGAACCCCTTCTTCCTCTGATTCCCCTTCCTTCGTTCACGATAGATCGTTAATTTTGTCGGGTTCCAGGTGTTCGATAAGCTACTACGAGCTAAACACAAGAGTGGGCGAGACCTTCCACGCGTCGCAACCGAGCATCACGGTCGACGGGTTCACCGATCCCAGCAACTCGGAACGTTTCTGTTTGGGCCTGTTGTCGAACGTAAATCGCAACACGGTAGTCGAGCAGACCAGACGACACATCGGCAAAGGGGCCAGGCTCTACTACATCGGTGGCGAGGTGTTCGCGGAGTGTCTGTCCGATTCGAGCATATTCGTACAGAGTCCTAACTGTAATCAACGTTACGGATGGCATCCAGCCACCGTTTGCAAAATACCACCCGGTGGGTACTCCGAGACGTGCTTCCAGGGCCCAAATAGATTTTTACGTCTGGTTTTTCTCTTTTCTGCGGTAGGCTGTAACTTGAAGATCTTCAACAACCAGGAGTTCGCCGCGCTGCTGTCGCAGTCGGTGTCCCAGGGGTTCGAGGCGGTGTACCAGCTGACCCGGATGTGTACGATCAGGATGAGCTTCGTGAAGGGTTGGGGCGCGGCGTACCGACGGCAAACCGTCACATCCACGCCCTGTTGGATCGAGTTGCATTTAAACGGCCCGTTGCAATGGCTGGACAGGGTGCTGACGCAGATGGGCTCGCCGCGCCTGCCCTGTTCCTCGATGTCATAAGATTGTACATTTCCCTCCTTCCTGGACACGAGACAGCAAAGAGACGATTCCGTGCCACCCTCTCGACGGCCAACGCCATCGTCATCGTTGATTGGTTTCCTTTCCACCGCGAATTAGACGCTTCCCATTCGAATTCAGCCGTGATCGTGTTGGAGCTACGGTGGCGCCTCGAAGAACGAAAAGAGGACGCGACGGGAATAAAGAACTGAATGGTTTCTAAACGGTTCCGCCATTACGGGAAGGAATGGTATGTAAATAACGAGTCACGCGTTTAGAGGAACGCGTTCACCGACGAAACCGACAGCGTCTCGCTCGTAGTACACCAACGTGGCTGCCGTTTTAACGATTCACGGTCCAGAATCCGATTTTCGACGAACAAAAGGGGACGGACAACAAAGTATTTGTACTTTAAACAGAATTTAAGCGCGCGCTCACGCGCGGAAACGACACGGTGAAACAGAAAGAGAGAGAGAGAGAGAGAGAGAGAGAGAGAGAGAGAGAGAGAGAGAGAGAGAGAGCTCAGCCTTCGCATATTTTTATCGCTTGTTAAGCCAACGCACTCCGGTCTTACAGTATACGTGAACTCTTACAAGGTAAATACATAATACTGCGTTACTCGTGTCTACGATCCGCTAAACACAGAACACTCTCTGCGAAGCGGACGAACGTGTACTCCCATTGCACAGCCTCCAACCGATACACCGGTCCGTTCGGAGTTTTCGTCAATGTTTTTCCTACGAATAAACCAACCGCGGAATCCATTTCTCTCATACGGTAACGATAAGAGTGGATAATACAGTGTTCAATACGTGTGTAACTGTTCGACGCGCTCGTTTCGTTTCGTTTCGTTTCGTTTCGTTAAATGGTCACGTTTCGAAGGGTCAGAACAGTCGAAACACGAGATGCAAACCGTTTGAACTCTGGAGCTGTTCGAGCTTCGAATTGTACCAGTGGTTTTCACTTGGATATCGTTTCACATATTTTTTGCATCATTTCTACACGGATCATCTGTCACTGCAGAACTTTCTCGAACATCTTTTCGATGCGTTCGTTGAAAATTGTGGATATCGACGCAGATATTTTTCTAGAAATATTTCATTTAAATACATTTGGTGCAGTTCAAAGTTCAAATTGGTTCTCATGCGGTTCTTCGGATCGAGGATCAATGATTTAAAAGAGGGAAGAAAAATAGCTACGTACTAAGGTGTCTTATCAGGAGCAACTGATATTCTTATTAAGCGTAAGCGTTGTATCTCTTGACTTTGGTAGAAGTACCGAGCGCTCGAAATCTGTGGTAGACAGTAATATTTACACGACACACCATGCGACGTAAGCCGACGTGAACGCGGGAAAACTATATACGCATACCTATCGCGTGTCTAGAGATTCATGCAGCGCATGGTGAACATTACGATGCACATTTTCGTGTTGATGTTAACATAGCGAGCCATTCGTTGGCCGAGAATCGTTGTACATGTGTTTGGCTCGGTGTACAACAGCCTCGGGGCCACGGATTGCCCTCCAGGGTAAGCGTTGGCCCCTCGGGGGCGGGGAGCGACGAAGCCACGCCCACTATTCGGCCATGGTGGACGCGAAACTCGAGGAGTTTTCTTGCTGCGTGACGTCGTTCGCTCGGAAATTGCCCCGGGGGGCAATCCAGGCTGTTCCCAAGGGCAAAGGGCCGTTGCCTGGCGCGCTGGGACGGTCGATTCGATGCGCGATCGAATCGTCTCGCGAGATTGTTTTCGAGGTGATTGGAATGAGGAGAAACGCGACAGAATGCGAAGCTTGGAGAAAATTACGGGTAGCAAAACGAGGAAAAGCAATGGTCTGGCCTTTTTCGATATGAGAAATATGCTTTCGCACGAGTCGAGTGTAATCGATTGATTCTGTAACGCATTGAATTTCACTTACAAATTGTTTCAGAATCGTGTAGTTGAAACGGTTTTTCTATTTTTAGCGCAGATTTTATAAAAGCCTATTTCGTATTCGAGACGAACCTAAAAAGAAGAAGAGTTTAAACGGGGGTGGCGCGTCTTTCACGTAGAACGTACGAAATGAACGATTTCGAGAGGGGGGAGGGGGGAGGTTCGAGTTTTAACGCGTTTTTATTATATTATGAGATATATATCAGTACCGAACGTACGGGACAGTCTTTGCACCAAGTGCATCGATTCGGTTATCTTTTTTCTTTTTCATTTTGTAACGAATAAAATTTTAAAGATAACATTGATACGACTTCTATGGAGTCTTTACGTGTACGATACGGGGGCCAATCGCACGCACAGATTGCGAGATTCGATCTCGACGAGAAAACGTCAAACGTTTCAGAGAACCGGTTCCTCTTTATATATACAAAATATACACGTGTATGTACACGTATGTATGAACGAAAAAGAAAATATGTATGTACACGTGTATACCGAAAGATATATATTATATATTTTTTGTCAATATCGTTTGTACACGTTTCATTTTTACGCTGTTTGTAATGAATTCGTTTTTAAATATTAAAGACTTGGAAGCAGTGAACAAAACACAGTAACCGCGCTGGCCGGCTGCGAGCTAATTCAATTTCGCAACGTTGACGGATCCGTGCGAATCGCGCACCGAACAGAAAAAGCAAAGGCAAAGGCAAATTCGACGAACGAAACGCGATCGAACGTAAAAGGCGAAAACGGGTCGCGATTAGTTGCCGCGGATACGAGATCTATTTTTCTAACGGCGCGTCTCGTGCGATCGAGACCGAGGGATCAACTAATCCGACGATTCGTTGGACATATTTCGACGCGCGTTTTCACGTGTGCGACACATCCGATCGTATGTTCGTTTTATATTCTATTTTATTTTTTCCTTTGATATTTAAGAACGTACATGCCTTCTTTTATACCGTAGGGCACGTGGAAAACTCGGTATCGCGTGCACACAGTGACGCGATTCGTGATCTTGCCAGCCGACCGATTTTTTCTGAATCGACGTTATATCGCTGGTCTGTTATTCTTGAAGAAGCGATTCGACATACACCGTCTTAGATCGCCGATTTGAAGATTTCATTGATTGCAGAAACTTTTAGCTTCTTTGTTAATGATTTTATCAGAAAAGCCGGGCGCTTTTGACAATTTCGTGGTAGCCACGGTCAGAGTTGTTCAAGTTGTTATGTGTCACTTTTGTTTCACATATTTTTCAACCTATTTCTTCCAAAGATCCGCGTTGATCTTCTCTACTGGACGTCTTATTGGATAAAACATTTCAACTGGCTATTAGAAAATTAGGATTTAGATGAAATGTAACATTCGGTCAAAATGTTGAACATTGAGCGAAAGGTTTTAACAGAATCGTTTAACAATTTCTTGAAGAACCATCCTTACGATTTTAGCAAAATAAAAAATTTATGGTGGTTTACTTTTGTCCGTTTAAGTTGGAAATCTGCGATCTAATAGCCATCCCCTATAATCGTTTCAGACTGATGCAATTTGGGTACTCGAAGTGGGGTGGAAAGCAATTCTGACTTTTGATGTGTCTCGAGTCTTTTCTTCTTGAAAACAGGCTGTGGAACATTCAATTGTATAATTGCAGGCGACGGTATGGCGAGGTAGCAAACCGATTGAGCTTGTAAAAGAGATCCAAGAATTGCATCCTAACATTCTCATCCACCAAAACGCTGTTAATAAGACTTTCAATGACTGTTATCAAAGAGAACCTTAAAAATCTTCCTCCGATGGAAACTGTTAAAAATTACATCGACGTGAGATGATTGAGAGCTGATTTTCCAAATTAAAAATCAAAAATATTCGAACACGTCCTGTAAACCCAGTGTTCCCCTAATTCCACCCGTAATGTTGCTTACAGGGTGGCTATCTCTCGGTACCGCTGTCTACACGTCACGTTGTTACCTATCACACACCAGACACATGATCTTCCAACTGCTTGATAAGCTTGTTTTACGGATTTCCATCGACTGGATACGAATCAGTAAATTCTGAAAAATATTTTCAGTTGATACAAATCTGTAAGATGCATTTATTCGAGGAGTTGGAAGCTGTATTAATTCAAAGGACGTTGAAGAGAGGACAAGCTCGGACAGTGGCGAGGGATGTGTATGCCAGAGAGAAAGAGAGAGAGAGAGAGAGAGAGAGAGAGAGCACGAGACTCGAGGAGGAACGATGTATTCTATTGTCGTCTTGATAGCATAACCGTGTAGCATAGTGGCGCGTTTCCGGTGTTTCACTCGCCAGAATAAAAACGGAGAACGAGCGCCATATCGTCGGGCGGCTCGAGCAACCCTTGAAGTAGCATAATCGGAGAGGAGAGTCCTCTCTGCCATAATCGACAGAAGCCACTGTTTTTTCTTTTTTTTTTTCGGCAATGCTGCTAGACGCGGCGATCATTTTCGAAGTTCTCGTGCGCGATTTTTGTGAACGGTTCTCGAGATACTCGCGCGGAAACGTGCTGTCTGTCCGCTTGTCGAATGATCTATCACAACCACTCGCCTCCTTGCCAGACTGCCACTAATTAAGAAACTAATTAAGCAAGACGCGAGCAACGGAGGGGACCGAAGAAAACACTGGTTTTCAGTGTGTTTTAGCTGTCGCGCGCTTGCTCGTCCCACGTTACCATAATAATGTTAAACACAGATTCTCTCCATCCGCGTCGGCGAAAGAACGAAGAACGGTCCTCTATCCGGGAGAATGCGTTCCGTTCGCCAAAAGTATTGTTTAAGTGTAGCATTTGCCAAAGTTTCTTTTAAGTACAAGAGTATCGATTAGCTGCGGGTAGGCAATCCGAAACGGACGTCGCATTCGTGGAAAATTCTCGGTGGTGTTGCTTCTATTTTTCTTATTTTTTCTTTCTTTTTTTTTGGGATATACGTTGCCGTTTTATTATGTCATCTTTTCCTTTCCTCTTTTCTTTCTTTCTCTTTTTTTTTTTGTTGATTCTGTCGTCTGTTCATCGATACTGTCGCTACGTTTTCCCTCTTCTCCTTTCTTTTCTTTTTTATTTTTTAGATACATTGTTTTAACAGCCGAATGTCTGTCGAATCGAGCGGTCCGACGATTATCAATTCTTTCATTCTCTATAGCTACTTATACGTATACGTACCGTATATATCTATACCTTGTGTGCGAATTAGCCGCGTGCACGTCAGAGTAACGTCGACCGGAGACGTACGAACCAGCTTCAGAAACTCCGATATTTTTTTACAAGGCGAAACGAAACGTGAAAATTGATATCGCGCGACGGCACGCGCGCTCGACGAAGGTTCGTCGATCTCGTGTCGACGTTTTCCTGGCGTGGGCGAGAGACCTCTTCTCAGAATACCAGACGAAATCGAGAGCTTGAAAGGGAACGTGTGCGGGAGAAAATAGACGAGACGTTACGACAAGAGATATCGAGTGTGAGACTGTATAATAATTATAAATAAATGTACACATTAAGTCCAATAAAAATTGATTCTATCGCTCTTCGTCGATCGACCGTGAGTAACTATAACGAACGTGCTTCTAACTCGCATTCTAATACGCGTCGTAAGTCTTTTGTGCAAGAAAGATTAAGGTCTTGGTGCAACAACCGGGCAAGCACATTTTTTAACGAAATTGCGTTTGTCGAAGTTTTATATTATTGCTGATTTTTCGAATTAAATCATTGTTTCAGGCGTTTGCACCAAGATCTTCAATCGAATTGCGAATTTTCTTACGTTTGAAAATGTTCTAGTTACCATAGTGTTCCACGCAAAATGTTGTAAGATAGTCCGTGAGATCGTGATCAAAGAGGATATCATTTTAGAGAGAGCATAAGTTGCGAGGGTGATTTCCTAGGGCTGCAAAAGATGGAACTCACAATTTCAAATAAAAGCAGTCGAGTTCAACGATAGTGAAACTAATGTACCATTGTATTAAAAAAATTGGGGATTGCACCATCTCCAGTCCTTGATGTCTTACATTTTTCGATGTTAGTCCCTCTGATCATCTTGCAAAATATCTTGAAACATTTTATATAGAACACCTTGAATGGTTCTACCGAATTCAACCTTCGCTAAACCTATCATTAAATATCGCAGTTTGCATAAATATTCGCAGTGCGGTGATAATAAGTAATTAAGTTTTACATAATTTTATCTTCCACAACTTGTTCACAGCTGAACGCGTTGGAGAAATGAGCATTTCTAAATCTCCCCCGACAATAAGCTAAAAGGACACTGCCGTGACTAGAGTGGGGACTGAGGGATCAGGACGAAAATAAAAGAACTGAAAAGATCGTGTTGGTTTGGTGTGGTAAAAGATTGTATGATTGACTACGACAAACACGATTACAATCCATGGTAGGATAGAGCGTCGCGCGACCATATCCTGTGGCACAGTCTCGCAGCAACAATCAGTAGGACCCCGACGATTGTAGCATTATTCTTAAAACGAATGCGTACGAGCGCACCAACCATCGGCGAGTCCCCGAATCGCATTCATCCTCTCCACAAATGCGCAGACAAATATCTCGTCGATCGTTTCCACTCTTTGAGCAGAATTTCAGACAAGAATTCTTCTCAAACAATGCGAGACGATCGACGACTCGCGTCGTTCAATCTTGACTATCCTAATCTCTTCGGCATACCGATGACGATCCTTTCTTCTCATGCGCACCGTTGTGCCGGACTCGTCGACATTCTCGGTTTTCTGAATCTCAGTCTCGGTTTTCGACTAACATCGACTACAACTAGTACGGTATCGAGTGAACGAATAAACAATGATTTCGGGATGACAAGATTTCAAACGAAGACAACGGTGGGCGTGGACGATTCTCTATGTGACGACGGGCTTCTTCCGTTCTTTGCGTGTGTGTGTCGCGTGCGATATTCGAAACCTGTGAACCATGTTTAATTGCGTTCATCTTCTCTTCTTCCCGTGTGGAATTGTTGCTGTCGAGTCGAACAAGACTGTTACAGGCGGCCACGAGACTTCGAGGCAAGCATCTTCTTCACGGAGAACATGCTCATGGACAGGCCCACCGTGGCGAGCACGAATGCCGATTTGGTCACGTTGCGTTCCGCTGCGTTTCTACGAAGCGCACTGTGCACGGCTCCCTGAAAAATTATAATTGCTAATTGGCATTTCAAATTGCAGACTCTAGCGATTGCGATCTGCGACGCAACATCTGTACAGCGGTAATTGCATATAGAATTTCAGAAATTGTAACAGCAGTGCGTCGAAAAATTCGAGGCGCCACTTGGTAACGTATGCACAACAGAACGTTACGCAACACGCTAGCCAGGGCCGTGACAATTGTGGTGCCACGCTGCAGAATGCCCTTTATGTTGTGCTTCGTGAAAAATTCGATTTTTCCGTCAGCGCGTGCTCTAATTTTATAAGAAATTTTGAGCCCTTCCCAACTGGCGCCACCGCGGCTGTCTCAGCCATAGATACAGCACCGCGAGATTGTTGCAGAACAAGATTGTTGTACCTGATGAAACGATAATCTGAGAGCGTAGAGGGTGGCAGGAGTCACATACATCTCTACAACACGGCTTTGGCTCAGTACTCTGAAAACGAAAAGACCACTGATTATGCATTTGTTACATAAAGGTCGGGTTTCGAATTTAAAAGCGAAGGACAGCTAACATTGGAAGGCATCCAGCCTGAACAATTAATTAAATAATCGTTTGTCGATTAATTTCAGGGTTGGCGGGGAATGGTGTATAGTAAGCCCATAAGTAAGTTCATTACGAGCATTTCTATGGACTTAATCAAAGATGAATTATTGTTATGTTGAATTAGCCTAGATTTCACTATACAGTTCAATATAAGAACGATGAAGGTTCGTAAGAAGACATTCAGTAAATTATCACAGGATGCAGTTGAGTGCAACTGACGACTTCACTCGCCCCCTCCACTTAACAGGTTTAGTGCAGTCGGTATGATTACAATGCATTCGCTAATGCACACTGTAAATAATCTGCGCAACTGCGTGACCCGTATAGCTCGAGTTCATTCAAGAATTACATCTGTTCGTAGTCATGAATCGATTTTTCATTCCTCTCGCGATCTATGACGCTCACTGCAAATCGAGGTTACGGAGCAAGCAGTACAACAAGCGCAAACAAATCTTAACAAATTGTTCATTTTCACCGCGCCGGAATTCTTCTAAAGTTTGCGACTGCGTTCTACAATTTAGAGGATCCAATATCCTTTATGTAACCTCGAGAGTGATATATCGGGATCTGAAAGAAAACTCGGGAAAAGGCTTCGTTTCGGATTACAGGCCTGCGCGTCAATTTTCAAATTTACTGCTTTGTGGTGGAGGGGTCAACGTATGGAAAGCACACGAACCTAAAGGGCGTCACGTTTCTGTGTACACAGACTTGGGTTTATCACGACCAAGACGATCGATTGCTAACATTATCGTTCCCTAAATACGATAAACGGATTAGGTTACAGTTTACCAGCCACGGTCTTTTATTAAAATCGAGAAGATATAATACTAGAACCGAATTATCCCATGACACGTTTGTTTACGGTTGAAGAACGTTAATACGTCTTACAAATGACTTAATTGTAAACAACATCTAATAAGGAATGCTGGGGCAACAACAAATATATGCAGTGCCTAGGAGAATCATGATGCGGCTCTGCCACGGGGTGCAAAAGACGCAAAACCTATGACAGTCCCGGTTCCAATAATTTATCGCATAACAGCGACTGACTGCGTAAATACGTGCATTTATCGGAGCGCACACACCGCGTGTCGCGTCAAACTCGTAAAAATAGCAAAACGTATTTAACAATGTCACACTACCATTGTCACCACCATTCGACTGTTAGAATATTGTAGAAATTCGATACAATCAAACGAGTATATATGTGATTTCCTGTTATCCGGTAAGAGAATCCGTGGGGTTAAGGTAACCTAAAAGCCGCGTAACTTGCGACGTTTCTAGAATCTTGATTTTAGCGAAAAGGAATGACAGCAGGAAGGATGTTCTTGTTCAGAGTACTTTGAATAATGTTAGTAACAGTGTTCCGACAATGCGAAACATTAAAGGATCCCTCTTTGCTTGTCTGGTTTAGAGAAACTAAATGTACGAAAAGATATTGTCCTAGTGTTCAGGGTGACCAGTTACATAATAAAACTACTGTAGTTGCATTTAATAGAAGGAAAATAGAATGGTTATAGTTAATTTAGTGAAAAATGGGGATTGGAGCCCACGAACGTACCGTCTTCTGCGAAACTTGCCGATGAAAGACAATCACCGAAGGCGCCCGTTCCTTCGTCCCTCGTTGTTTCTTTACCACTGTCCTATCCTTCGATTTTGGTTGCTTTCACGATTATGCCGCAGCGCCATGTTCAGGAGTCTGCTGCTGGGTGGCGCCACGTACAACGTCCGGGAAAATCTCCGAACAGCGCCAGTACCTCGTAGCGGCAAAACGCCCAAGCTTGT